>JAOEGL010000001.1:375474723-376114211 GCA_034509955.1 Urosaurus nigricauda | reverse complement strand
AGGGTACTCTTGGGTTCAGTTCTGAGCTTGTCAGCCCGGGGTTCAGCAATGACCTGGCGTGTTTCTTCACAGTTAATGCTAGTGCACCAACTGTTCCTCGAGAGGTTAGATCAGGCCATGAAGGTACAAAATAAATAAATAAATAAATAAATAAAAAATATATTTATTTGTATCCCACCTCTCCCTGTGCTGGATCGAGGCAGGTAACAACAAGTAAGTACAGTAAAAAAATAGACAAATAATAATATAATACATCATAAAAATAATAATCTAAAATAGTAATTTAAAAAATTAAATTAAAAATTCACAATAAAATCAGAAAAATCCGATGGGGGCAATGAGGCAGATGGACTGTTAAAAAAGTCTGAGGAGGTCAGTTAGGGAAGGCTTGCCATCTTTATTGCATTCTTGAAGGCCTCCAATGATGTTTTATGGCGGATCTCCTCTGGCAGGTCATTCCATATTTTTGGAGCGGCAGCTGAAAAGGTCCTCTGGGAGGTTGCCATCAGCCTGGTTTTCTTTGGCTGCAGTAGGTTTCTCCCAAAGGACCTGAGTGTGTGGGAAGGATTGTATGGGAGGAAGTGTTCCCTCAAGTATGCTGGACTCAAGCCATGTAGGGCTTTATAGGTAATAACCAACACCTTATAATGTGCCTGGAAGCTAACAGGTAGCCAGTGTAAGGATTTTAAGATAGGTGCAATAGAATCAAATTTAGAACTCCCTGTAACTAATCTGGCTGCCATGTTTGGAACCAGTTGCAGCTTCCAAACGTTAACATGCCTTGGTTACATTCTGTTTAGATTACTTCAAGACAATTTATGTGGGACTACCTTTGGAAAGTGCTCAGAAACCTCAGTTGGCCCAAAGAGCTGCAATCAGGTTGTTAACTGGAGCTGGCTACAGGGAGCACACCACTCCCCTGTTGCAATGCTACATTGGTTGCCAGTTTGTCTCTGGGCACAATTCAAAGTGCTGGTGATCAGCTATAAAACCATTACATGGCTTGGGTCCAGGCTATTTGTAGGACTGTATCTCCCTTTATGGTCCCATTATTGCTTTAAGATCATCTGGAGATCCCATTCTTTCTATCCCATCCCCTTTTCAGGTTTGCTTGATGAGAACAAAGGAGAGAGACTTCTTGGTGGCTGCACCCAGACTCTGGAACTCCTTTCCTAGAGAGGCCACGATGGCCCCATCCCTGCTTTCCTTTCAGTGGTAGGTAAAAACATTTTTGTGCTGTCAGTCTTTTTAAAACTGATGAGGCTTGGGTTTTTAAATACTGTACAATTCAGATGTCAAGGTTTGCATTTACTGTAATTTTTAATACATCATAATAATTTGAGTGTGTAATGTTTTCAACTTTATAAATTGATTATTTTTTAAAATTTATTTTTATACAGTGGGCCCCTCCCTTATGCAGGGGATCCATTCCAATTCCCCTTCCGTAAGGAGAATTCTGTATATGTTCATGCTCCATTGAAAACAATGGATGTGGTCACGGCAGTGCGCAATTTGTGTGCCACAGGCACATGCACCATATGTTTGATTGTTGTGCAGGTACACTGTACTTGTTAAATGCTTTCCCATTTATACTGTTTTAAATTTGGTATTAGCTACTTTGAGGCCCTGTATTGGAAGAAAGGTGGGATTATAATGATAATAAAGTAATAATAATTATAAAAGTAATACCTTTTTATCCTATTGAGGCAGTTCTTTAAGACATTCACACAGTCTTTTCAATGACCTTGAGTCTTAGCAGTTTGTGAAGCGATATAGTAACATGCTTACTGGGCAATTTATGGTGCTTCTCCTTTCTGTTTCTCTCTGCTTTGGCCCAGCCTCATCCGTGTCAGGAAGCATACAACCATGAAGTGCTCTTGGTGTTCTGTGCCTTCAAGTAGCTTCTGACTTATGGCAACCTTATCATGGGGTTTTCTTGACAAGTTTTGTTCAAAAGGGTTTATGCTTTTGCTTTCCTTGGGACTGAGAGACTATGACTTGCTCAAGGTCACTCAGTGAGTTTCCATAGCCAAGTTGAGATTTGAATCCTGGTCTTGAGAGGCATGGTCCAGTGCTCAAACCACTACAGAGAAAAGGCAGAATTACTCAACACCTTCTTTGCTTCAGTCTTCTCAGAAAAGGCAAAGGGTGCTCAACCTAAGGATAATGGAGCAGAAGACAGAATAGGGGAATTTCAGCACAAAATAATTAAAGAGATAGTACAGGAATACTTGGTTAACCTAAATGAATACAAGTCTCCAGGACCAGATGAACTACATCCTAGAGTATTAAAAGAACTGGCAAATGTAATATCGGAACCATTGGCAATAATCTTTGAGAACTCCTGGAGAACAGGAGAAGTCCCAGCAGACTGGAGGAGGGCAAACATTGTCCCCATCTTCAAAAAGGGGAAAAAAAGAGGATCCCAACAATTATCGTCCAGTTAGTCTGACATCAATTCCAGTAAAGATTCTAGAGCAGATCATTAAGCAGAGAGTCTGTGAACATTTAGAAGCCAATGCCATAATCACAAAAAGCCAACATGGGTTTCAGAGAAACAAGTCATGCCAGACAAATCTGATCTCTTTTTTTGATAAAATTACCAGTTTGGTGGATGAAGGGAATGCTGTGGATATAGTACATCTTGACTTCAGTAAGGCATTTGACAAGGTTCCCCATGACATTCTTGCAAACAAGCTTGTAAAATGTGGGCTAGACAAGGTAACTGTTACATGGATTTGTAACTGGTTGACTGGCCGAACTCAAAGGGTGCTCAACAATGGCTTCTTTTCAACCTGGAAAGAAGTGACCAGTGGGGTCCCACAGGGTTCTGTCCTGGGCCCAGTCCTATTCAACATCTTTATTAATGACTTGGATGACAGAATTGGGGGCATACTTATCAAATTTGCAGATGACACCAAATTAGGAGGAGTAGCCAATACTCCAGAAGACAGGATTGAAATTCAGAATGACCTGAATAGACTAGAAAGCTGGGCCAACGATAACAAAATGAAATTCAATGCAGAGAAATGTAAGGTTCTGCACCTAGGGAGGAAAAATGAAATGCACAGATATAGGATGGGGGACATCTGGCTGAATGAAACTATGTGTGAAAGGGATCTAGGAGTCCAAGTAGACCATAAGTTGAACATGAGTCAACAGTGTGATGCGGCAGCTAAAAAGGCCAATGCTATTTTAGGCTGCATCAATAGAAGTATAGTGTCTAGATCAAGAGGAGTTATAGTGCCACTCTATTCTGCTTTGGTCAGGCCCCACCTGGAATCCTGTGTCCAGTTCTGGGCACCACAATTCAAAAAGGATGTGGAGAAACTGGAGCGGGTCCAAAGGAGGGTAACTAAGATGGTGAAGGGTCTGGAAACCATGCCCTATGAGGAACGACTTAGGGAGCTGGAGATGTTTAGCCTGGAGAAGAGAAGGTTAAGAGGTGATATGATAGCCCTGTTTAAATATTTGAAGGGATGTCATATTGAGGAGGGAGCAAGCTTGTTTTCTGCTGCTGCAGAGACTAGAACGTGGAACAATGGATGCAAGCTGCAGGAAAAGAGATTCCACCTCAACATTAGGAGGAACTTCCTGACAGTAAGGGCTGTTTGACAGTGGAACACACTCCCACGGAGTGTAATGGAGTCTCCATCCTTGGAGGTTTTTAAGCAGAGGCTGGATGGCCATCTGTCGGGGATGCTTTGATTTGGAGTTCCTGCATGGCAGGGGGTTGGACTGGATGGCCCTTGTGGTCTCTTCCAACTCTATGATTCTATGATTCAGAGGGAATTCAACCAGAGATAGTAGTGACATTTCCTGCTCTCTCCTGTATATCCTATAAACCAGTGAGTGAGCTTTCCAAAACTTGGGTCCCATTCCTACTATGATTTAAAGTGAATTGCTGATCGCTGTATATATCCCTCATCCCCATTGGAAATACTTTCAGGTTTCAGATGCGACTGATCATTTGGAATCACGACAAATAAAAGAAACCCGCTCTTTCCAAACACTAGTTTTTTGGCAGTTCTTTTGAAAAGAAGCAATTCAACAAGTGTGAACAACAGATCCAAATTACATCCCTCCAAAGTTACACTCACTGGGAGCTGGTCTCTGTTGCTTTAGGAAAGTTGCCTCTCCACTGTCCTTCTCCACTGCCTCACCTGAACAGGAGACTGAGCGCCCCACTGACCAAATGCTCGCCTGCCCAGCCACATCTGCAGCCGCCTTGGCTATAGTGCAGAGCAGCTTCTTTAGTTCTGCCAAGGACTTCGCCAACCAGGTGGGCTCTGCAGGAAGGCCGGCTGAGGCAAGGGACCATCCTTCCCTCCCTTGGGTGCCTGGCAGACAGCCCTGGGAGCCTCTCTGCTGACCTTGGCCTGGGCTGTATGCTTCTTCCCTCTGTTCCTCCTTTCTTGCATGGCTGCTTCTGCCTCTGCCTCTGCCTTGGAGCACCTCTGGGTTCTGACTGTGTGGGATTGGGTGTTGCTTTCTCTCTCTCTCTCTCTCTCTTGGCCTCATCCCATCTCCCCTGAGGAGTCTTGGGCCGTGAGGGCTGGAGGAGCTCAGCACAGCCTTCTGGGGCAGAGCCTGACGGAGGATTTCCCCCAGAGCCAAGGGGTCCTTTTGACCATTCCTTGCCCCCCCTCCCCAGGCTCTGCCCCCTGAAGGCCCTCTTTGATGGGACTTGGAGTTCAACCACACCTGGGGGGGGGGGTCGCAAGATCTACAAACCCAGTAAACCTGGTTCCCCACATGTTGCGGCACAAAGGAACTACTGGGGACTATATAGTCTAAGGTCTAAATTTGCTTCCATAGTGGGAACTAAGCATCAGCCTCAATCGATTCAGCCACCCGGTGTCAACACGATTCGCAAACCAGTTTAAATGTAAGTGGGAATGGGCAGCATCTTCATCAGCAGTGTTATTTTGGGCCCCCTCCTGTGCTTATTCTTTTTTGTTATGCTGCCGAACATTCAGACCAGTGACACTCAAGAGGTCATGTAGTTCCAACAGAATCAGTTTGGTTTATTTGCAATTATGGTTATACGAGCAGCCTGTAGAAATGAGTATCAGATTCCCTAAAGGCAATTTTGGCTGGCTTTCTTTCCTAGTGTTAAGCTTTTATATTGTGTTTTACAGAATCCAGGTGTCCTGTGAATATAAGCCAGACTTGCCCTGTTGGATCTTAACTTACTTGCATATTTGGAAAAGGAGAGGGTTATTCAATCTCAGTCTTAAAGCAGGGATGGGGAAGGGGCACCTGTGGAGGCCATTTTGATGCCCTCACTTTCCTCCACTATGTTGTTGTTGTATTCCTTCAAGTCATTTCTGACTTGTGGCTATTCTAAGGCAAGTCTATCATGGAGTTTCTTGGCAAGATTTGTTCAGAGAGGGTTTGCCATTGCCTTCTCCTGAGGCTGAGAGAGAGTGACTTGCCCCAGGTCATGCAGTGGGTTTCATGGCTGAGCTGGTCTCCAGCGTCGTAGTCCATCACTCAAATCACTACCCCATACTGGCTCTACTTTCCACTACTTCCATAATATTTTTGATCAGAAATATTTTTGTAAATTAAAGCTCAGAATTACGGCCATGTACCCGCCAGGTGGCACAGGGGGCAATTTTGTCATGCCCCTGGGGGACTGTTTTATGAAAAAGAGAGGGCTTATTTTAACCAGGAGATAAACTGGAAATGACTACTGTATATACAAGACTGTAAGTCGACCTCATGCATGAGTCGAAGGCAGATTTAGGAACCAAAATTATGGATTTTGATATGGATAAATCGAGGGTGAAACTTCTAACAAATGATGTAATAGACATAGCAAAGGAAAACAATGCCAAAGAATTTACAAAATTTCAGCAGGCGTGTTTGTGCTCATAGTAAAGGCTGGATGAATGAGAGAATAGAGGAGGCCAGTGTTTCCAGTACAGATTTTATTCTTGCCTTTCACCAGGGGAAAATTCTTCTTTTATTAAGAGTTAAAGTACAGTACTCACATTGACCCATGGATAACATTAGGAGGAATTTCCCGACAGTAAGGGTTGTTCGACAGTGGAACACATTCCCTCGGATTGTAGTGGAGTCTCCTTCCTTAGAGGTCTTTAAGCAGAGGCTGTATGGCCATCTGTTGGGAATGCTTTGATTGAGAGTTCCTGCATGGCAGGGGGTTGGACTGGATGGCCCTTGTGGTCTCTTCCAACTCTATAATTCTATGATTTAGCAATTCAGCAAAACCTCTACTAGCTCTCAAAGGATGTCTTATTTTAGGGGAAACAGGGTATGTATGGTGTATGATGTATGAGGAGATTTTAGTGATGTACATTTGATGTATATATTAATAATAAAAGTATATAAAAAAGAATTGTATAATCATAGAATTATAGAGTTGGAAGAGACCACAGGGGCCATCCAGTCCAACCCCATTCTGCCATGCAGGAACTTGGAATCAAAGCATCCCCGACAGATGGCCATCCAGCCTCTGTTTGAAGACCTCCAAAGAAGGATACTCCACTACACTCCAAGGGAGTGACTTCCACTGTTGAATAGGTCTTACTATCAAGAAGTTCCTCCTAATGTTGAGGTGGAATCTCTTTTGCTGTAACTTGCATCCATTGTTCTGTGTTGTGGTCTCTGGAAAACAAGCTTCCTCCATTCTCAAAGTGATACCTCTTCAAATACTTAAATAGGGCTCTCATACCACCTCTTGACCATCTCTTTTCTAGGATAAACATACCCACCTCCATATGTCTTTCCTCATAAGGCATAGTTTCCAGGCCCTTCTCCATTTTCACTTTGTTCACTTCACATTTTCACTTTCATTTTCACATTTTTTACTTCTTTCTTTCAGTTAGTCTCAAAGATGCTAGAAGAGCCAATTGCAGGTTACTCCTGCTGGTTTATTTGGTTAATAGAATCATAGAATCATAGAAATTTAGAATTGGAAGAGACCACAAGGGCCATCCAGTCCAACCCCCTGCCGTGCAGGAACTCCCAGTCAAAGCATCTCTGACAGATGGCCATCCAGCCTCTGCTTAAAGACCTCCAAGCAAGGAGACTCCACCACCCTCCGAGGAAGGAGTGTGTTCCACTGTCCAACAGCCCTTACTGTCAGGAAGTTCTTCCTAATGTTGACGTGTAATCTTTTTTCCTGCAGTTTGCATCCATTGTTCCGAGTCCTGTTCTCTGGAGCAGCAGAAAACAAGCTTGCTCATAGTTTCTTTGTCCTTGTGGTTACTGTTCGTTTTTTTAAAAAAACAAAAAAACAAATGCTTCAAACACGTGAAACGTTTTGTCAAAACTTAACCTGCCAAAGCTGAAGGATTGTGAAACTCTGCCCAGAAGTTTCATGGCGCTTTTAAATTACTGGTAGGAAATGCAATCAGTTGTGGGTGGAGCAAGGTTGAGGATTTTAGTGTCTGTTAATGCAGAAACAACCGTGGCTATTAATGGGCTTTCGGTAGTAGGCTTGCAAAGAGGTCTGCAGAAGTTCTAGCCAGAGGCTGGTTCCAATTTCTGCATGAGGCTGAGGCCAAGATGCTTTCAATGGACTTTCTTCTGCTTTTATATCCATCACCTTCTCCTTACCACTATTGCTTCTGCTCATTCACCTGTCTCTCTTTCACCAGTTCCAGTTCAGGAGAGGCAGAGATGA
Organism: Urosaurus nigricauda; assembly: GCA_034509955.1. NCBI lineage: Eukaryota > Metazoa > Chordata > Lepidosauria > Squamata > Phrynosomatidae > Urosaurus > Urosaurus nigricauda. The sequence goes on along the minus strand of JAOEGL010000001.1, from coordinate 376,106,557 downwards.
CAAGTTGAAGCTGAAGTTACTTACCCTTCTCTCCTGCTCGATTGTTTATAATCCCGAATACTCAAAGAAGTCAGAAGGGGTTGGGCTTTGACAGGTCTTCAGGTGGAGCCCACAGTGTAGGCTTATAAAACCTGCAACTGGCTAGGCTTTGCACAGTCATCCTGTTTCAGTCATTCTTTCAGTTTTATATCCCCAAGAGGAGAGGCATGCCTGGTAAGTGCCTGATGTTCCCCTCTTCCCTTTCTGGTCTTCCCATGAGCGGCCAAACCAGGAGGCTTCTCTCTCGTTCTTTATAGGCTCCTTTCAACTTTGTGGCTGGGTTCAGTTGCTTGCTGCCACAGTGGAGTCTTTGTGAATGCGGTTCATGGATGTTGTGCTTCAGGGATTGTGAGTGATCAGCCTTGGACTATAGCTAGTTAGTGGGAGGTGGATTCATAAAACACAGACGTTTCAAAATAATAAGGGGTGAAGTTGAGCTTCGACAGACTCTTAGTCGGGAGGTGTGAGACTTGGAAAGAACAAGCACAGCCCCTGGGCTTTATGGAAGCCCATCCATGGAGTAGTACACTGTCAGCCTCAGGGCTGGGAGTGCATCACAGCTTTTGTTCTTAGTTCTCATCAGGAGAAAGCAATATTGGTGTTGCTACTATGATCAAGGGTTGGCTGCTTTATAACACCATCAAGAGAAGGAAAGTAAAATTTAAAGCATCAAAGGCCTCTTTTATCCTAAAACCACTGGTCTGAGGCCCACATCGCTGAAGCATTTTTGAAACATGGGTGTCAACAACAACCAGCTTGTTTTTCCTTTGGTATGCAGGTGAGATCCTGCCTCAGCGCTGACTTGTGTATAGTACAGTAAGCTTAAAATGTAGATTTTCTTGGGCTGAGCACCAGAACTTTCCCAGGCTTGTTGGAAACGTTTGATGCTAGGCCCGGATGTTTCTTTTACAGCTGTCCTAGGGAAATGGAATTAGACTATGGCTTTCTGCCTCTTGTTGCAAATGTTTACTAGCAATTCATTTTTTTTCTTAAATTTTCTGGAAACACAAACTGGAACAGTCTTGCGGAGAAATGCAGGTGTGTTACTAAGAGAGAAGCCTTTCCAGCAGGAGAAGCAAGCAGTTGGGAGGGCTGAGGCCCAGTGGCATGATCAGGCTGCATGACTGTTTGGTTCCACATGTAGCCTTGCTTGCTTATTCATCTTTGCCTGCCTGGACAGGAGCACGTGGCACTAGAATTTAGGCCAGGGGTGTGGACCTTCTGGTCTTCCAGATGCTATAGAGCTGCTACTCCCAACATTCCTCACCATTGGTTATACTGGCTAGAGTTGCTGGGAGTTGAAATCTCATAATATACAGAGAGCTGCATGACTCCCTGCCTTGATATAGAGGGACAAATCTCTCTTTGGCATGACTTTAAAGTTGGCTGATGCAATTCAGGAACCTGAGTTATGGCTCATGATGCACAATTAACAGACCAGTGGTATGTAAATGGAACCGGCCCAGGCTGTGACCATGGCTGTATGAAGGTAATGTTATACGTTCTTGCTATTTGCTTGTTATCTGTCAGGTCAGTTTTGGTTTATGGTGACCCTATGAATGAGAGACCTCCTAGAGATTATACAAGATTATGTAGATACTATACAAGTATGATGCATCAGATGCCCACGATGTAGAACTATATACACTATGTGAAAGAAAGAAGTTGGCAGCATGAGCTTCCATAGACTTCAGTCTATTTCCTCAGATGCTTTTGGTGGAGTGGAAGCCAGGGGCAAACATATATATACTATTGGTATGTGAGGATGTCAATTCAAATTCAAAATCCTTTCGGTATGGAAATGAAGTGGCAACTCCAGTTTTGATGATGGTTGTTTGTGTACAAAGACATAGCTGTTGGATATGGAAATGAGACGGCAAGATCAGTTTGGCCTTCTTTTTTTCAGTTAGTTTCAAAGGTGCTACAAGATCTCTCTACCTACTGATTCTACTGACTAACATGGTTATATCTTTGAATTCTATTTATATAGACTATGTAAGAGTGGAAAGAAGTCATAATTACTTGTCCCCAGGACAAAAAATGAGTTTGCACATCAGGATGATATGCATAGCAGGGGCTTGGATTGGATTGTCCTTGTGGTCTCTTCCAACTCTATGATTCTGTGGTTAGAGAGGTCTTGCAAATGCAGCGCAGCTGTGGCTCTTTTGATTGACTTGTAATGTGGTCTTCCTTTTTTACAACTGCCTTTCACTTTACTGAGCATTATCACCTTTTCCAGTGAGTCATGTCATCTCATGATCTGTTTAAAGTACGGTAGACTCAGTTTAGTCATTTTGACTTCCAGTGAGAGTTTATGCTTGATTTGATCTCAGATGCATTCATTTGTCTTTTTGGAAGTCCACGATATCTGTAGAATTCTCCTCCAGCACCACGTTTCGGATGAGTTGATTCTCTTCACAGAATCATAGAATCGTAGAGTTGGAAGTCTTCACTGTCCAACTTCTCAACTATACATAGAAATAAAAAATACTATGGCAGGGGTGAGCATGACTCTGCTATTCAATTATGTATATTTGCATTTGAGATGTTGGTTTCTTCATGCCTGCCTTTACAAATCTTCTGATTTCTTGACTACAGTTTCCATTTTGATGAATGTCTGAGTCAAAATATTGAAACTCTTTAACTATTTTGATATCTTCATTACCTACTTCAATGTTGTTTATATCTTATTTATTTATTTGACTCCTGTGCCACCTTTCTCCCAAAAAGGGACCCAAGGCAACTCACAAGATTAAAAACATTATTAAGACATCACAGTAAAATTTTTAAAAAACATTAAAATCTGTGGCCATTATTTTTGTTTTCTTAATATTCAGCTGTAGCCCTGCTTTTGCACTTTCTTTTTTGTCTTTCATTAGTAATTGTTCCAATAATGATAATAATAATAAATTTTATTTATAACCTGCCCCTCTGACCAAGACTATTGCTAGTAATATGGTGTCATCTGTGTATCTTAGATATTTGATGTTCCTTTTCTCCAGTTTGCACACATCTTTCCTCTGAATCTTATCCTGGTTTCCATGGTATGTTCTGCATGTAAACTTCTAGTGGCCAAGGAAAGGCCCTTTCTCCATACCAACTGCCATTGCTCAGGCCTTTGAAGGAGCTAACATTTGCTGGATGCTGGCATCCCCTTATCCTTGCGTTTGGAATTGTCAAACTAACACTTTGTAAGCTGCTCTGGGATTCTTTTTGACTTAAGGTCAGGTTATAAATGATCTAAATACATACATATGTCTGTATGTGTGTGTATAAGTAAAAGATACACACTTGTTGGATTTCCTTACCAATTGAAAACATTTCTGTTTCACTATATTGTATCCTGACAGACCCCTCTTATCCCCAATAAAGGTTTTATATCAGGACAATCAAAGGTTTTTGAGCAATCCATAGTTCTTCATGATCTTAGTATTCCAAGACCTTGTTGTAATCTATAAAGACTGAATTTCTTTTGAAATTGGTTGGTAAGATCCATTAGTCAAAGTAATAATAATATAATGATAAATTTTTATTTATAACCCATCCCTCTGAATGAGCAATCGGGGCGGGCTACAACAAGTAAAAGACAAATACAATTAAAAGTATGTTTGCAATATCATCTTTAGTACCTCTTTCTTTTCTGAATGCAAGTGGGTTTTCTGATATTTCTTACTCCATATATGGAACAAGTCTTTGTTGTAAAATATTTACTATCACTTGGCTTGCGTTGGAGATCAGTGCAATGGTATGATGGTTACTACAATAATTAAAATCTTGTTCTTGAGGATTGAAATGTTTATTCTGCATTTCCAAGCTGTGAGTCCCCCCCCCCCGCCATTTTTTGGAGGTGCTTTTCATCATGTACTTGTAGACAGATTTTTATTAGCATTTGCATGGAATTCATATCTGTAGCTTGAAACAGCTTCATCCCATACCATCTGTTCCTGGTGACTATTTGTCCCAAGTGCTTTGAGTACATCTTCCTTTTACTTTCTAAAGTTGTATGTACTTGTCAGAAGGTTCTACTTTTAAATGATATCTTTTCATGTCTTCTGTATGTTGCTCTTCTCTTTATTTTAAAGTAGTTCTTTTAAAGCTCTTTAAAGTTATTAGAGGGGTTTCTTTTTACTATCACATGACTTTTGAGTGCATAGTTGTGTGTCTGCAAGCACGTTTATTTATTTTAAAGGTCTACTGTTGCTTAAAATGAGCAAAGTAACTAAGCATACTATGAAATTGCAACATGTTCAAGGACTATTTAGGGGGATTAAAAACAGTGAAAATAGTGTTAAAACAAGAAAACAATTGGGAAGATTTTTTGTTGAAAAAATTAAAATGCCCATAATGTTGGGAGTTCCTTTTTATTAAGCTGCCAGCCTGAATTTATTTGCTCTTTGTCCCTCTTTGGCTTTAGGTTAAACCCATATTTGGAGACTTATTTTGTGCCCATAATAGTAGTGGAGCAGTTTTGGTTTTGATACTCTATTCTGGTTTGGAATAGCAGGAATTTTGTAGTTTTTCATACTCTCCTGATAGTAGCTATAAGACCATAATTTGACTCCTATTGTGCCTGAAGTTTCTTCTTCACGTTGCAGTGACAGTTTTCCTTTGGCAAAGGTTGGCAGCATCCATTTTTAATTCCACGTGTTGTATGTGGATTTATAAGTGCTGGAAAATGAGAATTTCCATGTAGAGACTCCGTAGGGGAATACCCCTTTTCCCTGTTATGAAATGGAGCTCTCTCTCCAAGGGTTAGTTTACATAATATCTGATCAGTAATGTTGGAGGCCTTTTGTAAATACAGTAAGATGCTTACTAAGCAAGTTGCCTTTCCTCCAAATGCCGGCAAGCTTTGGAATGCTTTTCAGCGAAGAGAAGTCTGGGGGCGGAGGGCAGGCCTTTCCAGATGCAAGGACTCCGTTCGGCTCTGGGCAAAGAAAGTGACTCCAGTGCGTGGAGAACTACTCTCAGTCCAGGCTGCACTTTCAGTACCCAGATTGTGAGCTTCTCTGACAGTCTGGTTGGGGCCAAGAGGCAGTTTTGTGCACTTCTAACCTGGGACTCTGTGTAAAGTACTAAAAGCAGATTGCGTCACACTTCTTGCTGCTGCAGATACCTCACTTGACTGTCACGCCTCTCGTCGCTGGTCGCGTGATCCACCCTTTCCAGAGCAGTTTGGCATACCTTGCAAGCAACAGCCCTTGCAAATGGAAATAGTATAGCCATATAGGATGTCTGCACACCTGTCTGTGGTTCTGGAGTCCCCAATTGAGTTCAACCTTATGGCCGTAGTTTTAAATCTCCATGTTTCTCCCTTCCCATTCTTCAGATTTTTTTTGAACCACCTAACCTGGTGAAGAATTCTGGAGAACTAGAAAACTTGCACCTCTTGCGGAATTTTTTTATTGTTGTTACGCACCTTCAAGTCAACTCCAGCCTATGGATCTGAGAAATGCATCTGAGCAAGTAGACTGAAGTCTACGAAAGCACATGGTGCCAACTTTTTTCAATTAGTCTCAAAGGTGCTACAAGGGTTGGACTGGATAGCCCTTGTGGTCTCTTCCAACTCTATGATTCTATGATTCTAAGATCTCTCTACATACTGTTTCTACAGACTAACACAGCTATATCTTTGAATTCTATGGCAGCCTTGTTATACATAGGGTTTTCTTGTTCAAAGGAATTGCCCAGGGTCACGAGGAGGTTCCCATGGAATTGCAGTCTGAATAACAGCATTGCCCAGCTGTGGATTTTGGATACTGCTTTGTTCTACAACACAGAGCAACACAACTGCCTTATTTTCAAAATAGGATGGTCCTTTGCGAAGTGAAGTGATCCAGCTTCCATGTATGGGAACTCTTAAATCTTAATTGATTTCCTCAGCCTGCTTCAGAACCACATGCAGTTAACTGCAGGAATGTGTTCAGAGAGCTGCCTTTTGCTGGTTTTTAAAGTTAGCATTTCCAACTTTGCTTTGCTCGAGAGGCACCGAAGGGGGGAAATACGAAGGAAGCGATTTAAAAAATCTCGACTTCCCAGTGTATCCTTGTCACTGTGACTGATAACGACAGGTTTTTAAGCGGGTTCTGAGAGGCAGAAATGATTAGATTCTCTGTTCTTTTCTTTGTTTTTGTTCCGTCTCTCGTTCGCCCTGCTTTTAACTCTCCTGGCAACACTGCCTACTTCTGCTGACTCACACCAGGCCTTTTTCATCGGCACAGTTTGCTGCTTTAGGATGACAGCCTTTCAAATATGAATTTTAGCGTTCCCATAAAACTTATTTTTCAAATGTTCCTAACGTTTTGGCCTTCGTGAGTAATTTTTTTAAAAACAAAAAAACAGAGCCAGGCCTGCATACAAGTAATTTACTGCTGGAAATTAAATGAAGGCAAACTGCAGCGATCAGCCTTCAAAAATTAAAATCCCTGACTCAATTAGGATGCCAGCAGGTAAGTACGTCAACCCCCCCCCCCCCAGCATTTACAGGAAAAAAAGATTCTTTGCTCTTTTGTTGTCTACCGCTGTGCTTAAAAGCAATTACTGGTCAAGCACAGTACTTTATTCAGCTGTACATTATTGCTTGCATAGAAGCCATTGTCTTGTGTGTGGTGTGTCTTTGAAAGTCTTCATTGACGCTGGTCTTGTGTTACTTGCTGAACCACTTATGTCTGCCAGTGGCCTTGAGACTGTATGCTCGCTCTCTCTCTGTTTGTCTTTCTGTATGCATGTATGTTGAACCTTGCAGATTTTGTGTTCAAGCGGCATAATTTATTACTCTCAGTATTGTGCTTATGTTGGCAGTCTTTCTGCTAAATGTCACGTCTTTTTCGAATGTTTGTTCGTAGTCCATGAAAAAGCAAACTTAATCACTTCTGTCAAGAGTGAAATTTCCCTGCTAGTGATGACTCTTATGTTAGGCTTGCATATGCATTTCTTTTATTATGTCATTTGAACATGGGTGCACCTCCTGCTCTGGCTTGTTGTCCCCCTCTCCTTGAACAAGCCAGAGGAAGAAATCATGGAATGAACTGTGGATTCTTTTTCTGGCTTGTTGAGTGGAGTCAAATCAAAGCAATGACTCTGCCCCCCCCCCCTTCAGACAAAGCCATGGAGCAAAGTTTTCAGCAGAAGTGATTATTGGAAGTGTGCACCAGCACATGGCTCATATATTCCAGGCCAGTGTTTCTGCGATTCTCTGGCTTGCCATGATGGGCAAACTAAACCTTTCTGTTTATGCCTGTTGTGTTTCTGTACCAATGTGGATGTAGTATTTCCAGGGAAAACAGGCAGTGGTGGAATGTGTTGGATTTCTGGATAGTCTCTTCTTCCATACCTCAAACACATAATGTGCACCTTAAAAGACAAAATCTTCCAATACCGGTATTGGAAGGAAAGAAGTACCAAACTAATTGAAAAATGGATTGTAAAATGACTTATCAATAATGGATAAACTAACAATGTTTATAAACGGGAAAATGGAACAACAATTCGTGAGGAAATAGGAGAAAGTTAGCAGTCTGTGGAAATGAGAAGTTTCAAAATCAAGGTATAATATTATAATTTGAAGCAATAAGTATCAATTTATGAAAACTTTAATAATCTAGTTTGTCTGCTACTTATCAAGTTTTACTTTAATTTGAATTATATAGAGGAGAGGTTCCAGTTTGGCTGTAGAAAATTGTCATGCATTACGTATTTGGAATTAAGATGTAATTTTTTAAACTAATTTTTTAAAAAAGACAAAATATTGTTAGGAAAAGAGTGCCAGGATATTTGTGTGCCTGCCTATCTCTTGCTCCATGGGAATAATCCAGCTCTGGTTGCATAAACTTTACTATCGGTGACAATGTGTTAACAAGATGGCTCTCGGTGTCAGGCTCTCTGTTTTTGATTTTGTAGATTGAGAGCAAATAACGAGGCAATAAATAAACTAACCATGGAAGCCATCTCTGGCTTTGAATCAATTTTCCTTCTGTGCTGGTCGATATCTATTTAAAATAATAATAATAATAATACAGATTTCTACCAAGTAAACTTTCAGGGACTCTTCTTCCTGTTGAGGGATTTAACTGCCATTAGCATTAATGGGTGTTAACCATTCCACACATACAAACCTTGTTGACATATTCTTACTCTGAATGCATGGTTCATTCTTGGATTATATTACTAGATGGAGTCTTGCCTGCATGGGCAAAAGCCTGCCTTGTTTTTAAAACTCCTAAGGAAAGCGGAAGTGAAGTGTGGATGGGTTTAAATGCTTTTCAGAGGCTGTTGGTGGCTAGCAGGGGAGCTCTTCTGGGGCCACTATTGCTGATCCTTCCCAGAATCAGAAGAATCGCAGTCAACCTTTCAGGTTCCCCTCACTCTTATTCTTCTTGAGATAATTTTGAATGTGGAAGTACTGGGGCAACTCAGAGGTTCAGAAAAATCTGTGTCCTGGAGTGTTGTTGGGGTGAGGGCAAAATGGGGACATTGCCTCCACAAAGAGGAATTCTTAGATTTTTGTGGGGTTTTTGCCAGCCACAGATGCTGGTGAAGCGTCGGGAATAAACTCTTCTAGAACATGGCCCACATAGCTTGAAAAACCCACAAAAATCTGTGGATGCCGGCCATGAAAGTCTTCAACTTCGCTCGAAAATTCTGTCCTTGCCATTGAGATTTTCCTCCAGTCTCCAAGTTTCTAGCCTTGTAGTAACTTACCATATACACACGACTATAAGTCAACCTCGTGTATAAGTCAAGGGCAGGTTTTGGTACCAAAATTATGGATTTTGATCTGACCCATGGATAAGTCGTGGTTAAAACTTAGAGGCATGTAACAAAGGATATAAAGGGTGAAGCTAAGGAAAACAATGACATAGAACTTAGAAAGTTCTGGCAGGTATAACTGTTTGTGCTTTTCCAACCCAGGCACTCAAAAAAGTCAGAAATGGAGCCACGGTGGACAGAGTAGAAAGGGCTGGTGCCTCTTTTAGTTGCTTCTGGGATGGACTAAGCTCTCTCCTTTTGCCACTCTACTCAGAAAAAGAGCATGGTTCTTTTTTTGACCCAGTTTTTGCAGCCAATTTTTTGACTAATATTTCTAGACTCATACATGAGTATATACAGTAAAACATCAGCGATGCATATAGAAATACAGTCGCCCCTTTGAACTCACGGGGATCCATTCCAGACCCCCCCCCCCAAGTTCAAAATCTCACGCATATTCAAGCCCATAGGATCGAATGGGGCATGTGCATTGAGATTAATAGCGGTTACCCCTCCACGGATTTCCAGTTGAGACATCCAAAGAGAAGAGGTAGGCAAAGTGACCCAAATGAATGAAAACACAACAAAAAGAGTTCTAGATGTGTATAATTTTCAGTTTCTCACTCCCCACAATGAATTTGATGGAGAATTTCATTTGGGGGGGGGGAGGAATTCTTATTTGGAAGAGCAGTGCCCTAATTTTGTGCTTCTGCCATAGTTAACCCCTTTGCTGTGCCTAGGGATTTATTTTGTTTATTTAAATAATTGTTTCTCACCCTTTATCGTGGAATTTTGGAGTAGAGCAACAAATAAAGCAATACAATTAAAACAGTAAAATAATTTAAATGAGATCTAGCAATAGCAAGGACATTTCTATATTACTTATCAATGTGTAAGCCAATTGCCCCCAACAAGGTGGGCACTCATTTTGCCAAGCTATGAAAGGATGGAAGGCTAAGTGGACCTTGGAGCCCTCTTCTAGGATCAAACTTACAACATTGTGGCTCCAGTACCAACATTTAACTGTTGCACTACCAAAGGCTCCAAATATAACAATATACATACAAATAAGTATTGTATGTATACAAGTTGGCCACTGTTTCCCCATATTTGTTGACATATTCTAGTTAACACTGGAATTGATTCTGTTTGTGTGGTTCAAAGTAATTCAATTAGGATACCATCTGTTCCTTTTAATTGTTCTTTCTGGTTTATCTCAGTTCTCCTTTCACTTAGCTTTCTAAAATTTGGGGTTCTTCTTTGTATGGTTCTTCATTCCATGTGTCATTCATTTTTTTGGCTCTTTTATATAACTTTTCTGTGTATTTTTTCCATTGTCTTTTAATTTCATCTTGATCATGTAGCATGTTCTTCTTCTGATTGTAGATCACCACCACCTTTGGTTTGAATTTGCCTTTGATTTCCTGGATCTTGTGGAAGAGGTCTCTCATTTTTTTCTTTGCTGTTGTCTTTTAGATGTCTGCACTGATTGTTAGAGTAGTTCTCTTTATCTTTGCATGCTAGTCTTTGAACAGTTGTGTTCAAGGTTCTGGTTCTGTTCCTATCTCCCATTTCTTTTGCTTGTTGCCTTTCCTTTACTGCTTGAAGCATTTCTTCTGTTTTCCATTGTTTCTTCTCTTTCTTTTGGCCACTACAAGTACTCAAGCCATGACACAAGGGGAAAGAAATAAAAGGATGAGGAGGCAAGAGGAAAGCAAGTGATCAGTGGAACATGGGAAGACCCTGTTACCCATTAACCTCATGGAAGTTGGAAGTGATGCAGTGGATGGTCCTAGTGTGAACACCGACTCTAACCTTGCACATATCTCTGTAGCTTTCCTGGGTTGGGTGGTCCCCTGCAGTCACATCTAGGAGCAGCAGCCCTAACTAGTCCTGGGAATTTGGAATAACACAGGGATGTGTGTGTATGTGAGGGAGGGAAGGATAGAGAGAGAGAATTACAACCAGTAGGAGAGAGTATAGGGAGTTGCTAAGCAACTGCTTGCTGCTGCTTCTTCTTATAAAGTTAATCTCTTAAATTAGTCTGCAGGGAAGTCCTTAAACATAGCATTCCCAATCAGTTAATTGAAAGAAGACCATGGTGGTGATGGGACCCATAAGTATGGTGCCTTTATCTGCTGATCTGCCTGCAGGTTTGGCTTAGAAATGAGAAAATGGCTCACTGAGACCGTTTCAGCTCTCAAAAGCGCACTACAGAATGTTGGGTATGGTTTTCGCTTTCTCAGGCTCACATTTCATTAATTCATTACTAATAACAATATTTATTTATTTATTTATTTATTTATCTATCTCCCCATGGATCAAGACTGGGAAGGACAAAAGATAAACAATGCACAGGATCAGCTAAAACACATTAATTAACCTGTGAATGTATGTGGTGCCAGCATTTTTTTTAAAAAAAAACACCCGTTAAACAATATTTGCACTCATGCACCCCTCCTAAAAACCCCATCTCAGATAATGTGATCATTGCTTTTTATATCTGAATTAGATGACTGCTATGTAACTCTTCTTGCTTTCTGCTTTAAAAAGAGGGTAAATGTGCAGTATGCTGCAGTTTTGGAGGGGAAAGAAGGAAGACATGCAGCCTCAGGTGGGCCCAGGTCTATGATTGACCCCCAAGCGGTAGCTTGCTGGTGAAGGGTTGCATTTCTTTATTCAATGGCTTATCCTGCCCAGTGATTAAAGTTCTTTGGTGTTGTAGCAATTAAAAAAAACTTGTAATATAATGATACAATGCTAAAGGTAAAATAGGTCAGATAACAGCAAGATAAAACCAGCAGCAGCCCATAAAAGAAGCAAAAGTAAAACCAGCAGCAGGGGTAAAACAGTGCAGAGATCTGAAAGCACTAAAAACAGTTCCTGAAATGCCTGAGAAAATCAAAAGCAGAAAAACTTCACGTGGTTCCTAATGTTGGGACTTTTTTTTTTTCATTTTAAGTGCCAATAACTAACTAGTAGAGCAAATAAATAGTATTTGCATGTAGACCACCTTAGGTTTAATGACTGGCAATTCCCAATTAAAAGGGTTTTGTTTTAAAAGCTTTGTGGGGACTCTGGAGAATAATTGCAAGTCAGAGGAGATGGTACTGAGTAAGCCGGGCAGTGGTACTACCCAGCTATATAATGTTGATAGCTTTTTATGTTGTAGCATGTACTACAACATGAATACATGTACCACAACATGGATTCGTGTGTATTGTCTGATGCCTTTCTTTTTCTGCAACCTGGAGAGAAGTGACCAGTGGGTGCCACAGGGTTCTGTCCTGGGCCCAGTGCTATTCATCATATTTATTAATGACCTGGATGACAGAATTGGGGACGGACTTATCTAATTTGCAGATGACACCAAATTAGGAGGAGTAACTAATACCTCAGAGGACAGGATCAAAATTCAAAATGACCTGAATAGACTAGATAGCTGGGTCAAAGTTAACAAAATTAAATTCAGTATGGAGAAATCTAAGGCAGAAAAATGAAATGCATGGATAAAGATGGGGGGCATCTGGCTGAACGAAACTACGTGTGTAAGGGATCTGGGAGTCCAAGTAGACCACAAGTTTAACATGAGTCAATAGTGTGATGCGGCAGCTAAAAAGGCCAATGCAATTTTAGGTTGCATCAATAGAGGTATAGTGTCTAGATCAAGGGAAGTAATAGTGCCACTTTATTCTTCAGGCCCCACCGGGAATACTGTGTCCACTTCTGGGCACCACAATTCAAAAAGGATGTGGAGAAACTGGAGCGTGTCCAAAGGAGGGTGACTAAAATGGTGAAGGGTCTGGAAACCAAGCCCTATGAGGAACGACTTAGGGAGCTGGGGATGTTTAGCCTGGAGAAGACAATGTTAAGAGGTGATATAATAGCCCTGTTTAAATATTTGAAGGGATGTCATATTGAGGAGGGAGCAAGCTTCTTTTTCCTGCTCCAGAGAACAGGACCAGGAACAATGGATGCAAACTGCAGAAGAAGAGATTCCAGCTCAACATTAGGAGAAACTTCTAATGTAGAGTGGTGGAGTCTCCCTCTTTGGAGGTATTTAAACAGAAGCTGGATGGCCATCTGTCAAGGATGCTTTGCTTTGAGAGTTCCTGCATGGCAGAAGGGGGTTGGACTGGATGGCCCTTGTGGTCTCTTCCAACTCTATGATTCTATGATTCTAACCTTTCACTAGAAGTTGGTAAGAGCAGTGGCTCTAGAGTAGTGTTAAAGCGATTTTTCTAGGAACAAAGCACTGCATTTTCTGTACTTGGGAGATGTGCCAAACTTGCAAGTGAAGGGCTATCTGGAGGGAAGACGTCTGAATTCCACACATTAAATGATAACAGCATGTGTCTTGCACAGAAAAGAAAAAGATTGTAAAAACACTAGTGTTCTCCTGAGAGGATTCAAATAATCTTTTATTTTTTGAGTTCGCTGTATAACCAGCCCTATCCATTTGCAGCTTTGGCTGTTGCGGATTTGATTATTTGGTCTAGGAACCTCTTAAGTCCTTCAGTGTGACTCTGTGGTCAACTTCCACCAAAGTCATACTGGAGGACCTAGAAATTCCTAACTGAAACACTTCTCTAGACATTTGTTGGTCCTCCAGTGCAACTCTGTGGTCAATGTCTACCAGAAGTTGTGCTGGAAGACTTAGAGATTACTAGAGAGAACACTTCTCCACCTCAATTCTGTGGTCAACATCTGGCAGATGTTGACCACAGTGTTGCACTGGAGGACTTGGAGATCCCTAGAGATGTGTTCTCTCAGGTAGAAGAAAACAGGGTTGGTTTTTTTTGTGTGCGTGTGTCTTTTCCCACTTTCGTGGGGTTCCTGTGCCTCTAAGCACAGCTAATGTAGAGAGCCCACTGTAGTCTGTTACCGGTAGTTATTGACTGTCTGCTGGTACTTTGTGGACATGTTTCTGAACTTATACTATAAATGGCCCTTGTGGTCTCTTCCAACTCTATGATTCTATCATTCTATGAAATGTATGTATTCCTGCAAGAGCATTTGCTCCTCAGCATGGCCTGTGTATATAAAATAATCCAGTCCTGAATAAAATACCTACATGGAATTATCATCTCCAGAACCTCTGAATTAATTCTTCTGAGGTTTCATTGGAAATAGGCTGTATTCACTGGCCATTATTTGCAGTTCTTAAGTAATCATAATAATTGGCTGACTTCCATGTTCCATGGTCATGTTATGTTCCTTTAGTAATCCCCTGATTTACCTATGTTGTCTACTTGTTCATGATATAACTCATATCTGAATGAAATATTCAAAAAGATGGCACTTCAAGATTTCTGGTTGGCCCTCTGGCATCTTTACTTTTTGATTCTACAGGGTTGTGTCTTATTTCCCACACCGTTCAAGCATTGCAAGCTTTCATCATCCAGTAGTTGTGAATGTTATGGTGTCTACAGGTATATGCTGATGATAGATAACTCAGATCCTCATTCTCCTCAGGGCCAGGTTTGCCAGATTGGTTTCTGACTGCAGAAATTGATTAGATGAGGTCTGAGGCTCAGTCCAGAAAAGGCAGACACTACTGGGATGGATTTTTGTGGGTTTTTTGGGCTATGTGGCCATGTTCTATAAGAGTTTGTTCCTGACATTTCACCAGCATATGTGGCTGGCATCTTCAGAGCATTCTCTGAAGATGCCAGCCACAGATGCTGGCGAAACATCAGGAATAAAGTCTTCTAGAACATGGCCATATAGCCCATGAAAGCCTATGACTTCTGACTATTGGGATGGCTGCTTGATCCAGATGAAAGGGGTTCGACCTGTTTTGGAGGGAGTTGTATTTTCTTGAAGGAAATGGGGTAATGGCTTTGTAGTGTTTTTGAATGCCTTGATGTCAAGAGGTGCATGGAGTGCCTTTCTGCTAATTTTTGCTGGTATCCAAGCTATGACTGTATTTGCAGATGAATAGCTTGGCTGTAGTAAGCCATGGTCTGGTGCCTTCTTGTTTGGGGTACTGAAATGTGTTCTTCTGGGGGGATACTTTTGGGAGATGGTGCAAAATCGAGCTGCAAGAATGAAATGAACAAGCCTTAGCTAAGAATGCTGCTTGCATAGTTTTGTCCAGACTCTACGTCTGAGAACACTCCCCTCAAGCAACAGCCCTCTGGGCTTCAAAATTGGAGGAAGGGCATGGGGTGGCCTCTGTGTATCCTAAAGTCATTTACAGGTACAAACTAGAATGAGTGTAGAGGAGAGCTATAGGGACTGTTGGCTTATGTTTTAGGATGTTAGATTGTGGCTGATCATTGGCTAAAATGTCTTAATGGTTAGAGCAGTTTAACAAAAACCAACCACTAGTGGTTGGTGGGTTCTTTCTGGATCTCTCTCTGGTGATTTTCAAGTAGAGGCTGGTTATCTAATGGATGGTGCTGAAACTCTAGAGTTAATAAAGTGAGCAACAGGTTGGAATAGATATCTTGCAAGGCTCCCTCCGGCTCCATGAGTCTGTTCTTTGTGAACACTACACATGTTGTAAGGATAAGGTTGTTTGTCCTTCCTATCCACCTACTCTCCAGTTTATAGGAAGGGGATTTTACGCTGGACACACAAGGCATGGATACTCACTAGCCACTTCCACCAGCACTGCTGCAACTCTGTTATAGTATGATGACAAAATTGTGAACCCAAATTGATATATCCTTTATATTGGATGTAGCTTTCAAAGTTCAATTTCAGTATGCCTTGCAGTTCAATTAAAATAACTTTCAAAAAAGTTCAGCTGGAAACTCACCCACACTAGTAATGTGTGTGTGTGTGTGTGGCTGTTCTTAGATGCAGAGACTTTTAGTAAAACAGTACAGCTGTTGGAAGAGAACCAGCTTTGCGTGCAGCATTCTTAACTCAGGCTTTTTCTTCCAACCTAATTAAAGGAATTGAAGACACATTTTATTTCATTGCTATCCCTGCTTTCCATAGAAGTTGTTGCATTTTTGTTTGTACCTTTGTTTAGAATGACTCTGCTTTGAAAGTTGTTCGCATTCTCCTTCTAAAGTCTGTCCTTATAAGTGGTATGTAATCTACATTAACAGCATATGCAGTTTTAAAGTTAAGCCAGTTTTAGGGGCTTACCCACCCAAGCAAACAAGAGAACTGTTTTGATCAACATTTGGGTCAACATTTACTATTGACAATATAAGAAGAGTAGATTGACTTCTTCACAGTATTTAATAGCTCATAGTTTGAGACTTAATTTAGTTCAAAGGTACTGGTGCCTGCACCATGCTGTGCTGCTGTTATTTTCTGTGTTGATGTTGACTCTCTCTCTCTTTCTCTTGGATGCAATACTGTTTCCAACTGTTTTCTGGGAATTTGCACCTGGCTGGCTTCTCCGTGTAGTATTGGGTTGGCGACAACCATGATACTTGTGGGTCTGCCTGGGGAGTCACTGTTGCACTTGTCATCATTGTAAGTTACAAGCAGTGCAATTTCTTACAAATGTTTACGTTAAAATCATTTCTACAAAATGCAGGACACTAAAGTGATGGAGTCTCAACATGGAGAACATGCAGCCTATGAAGTTTGCCAAGAACTCTCTGGGTGTTTATGAGCCCTTCCTCTTTTGTTTGGAGGCTGTTCCAGAGATTTCTTTTCCATTAATGCTGGGCTTGAGTTTGGTAGCTACAGTATTCCCTCCACCCTGTGCTTTGCGGCAAGGCATTTGTACTAGTGGCAGTCAGTGCCATGTCTTGTGAGCTTCTGGCACACTGAGTGTGTCAGGCATTTGAAAAAACACATGCTGCCAATGGGGGGGGGGGGTCTATTATCTAGACATTTTTATTAGAGCTAGATTCTGAGACCAAAGAAGTCTGGAAAGAGGAGGTGGGAGTAGAAGCAGTGCCCCCCTTGGGGCTTTAAGCTTATGAATGAATGAGACTGTCTTCTAATGAATCAGGTGATCCATCTAACCCTCTGATTTCTCCTCTCATCGATAGCAGCCCTCCAGGCTTGGATCTTTTTTTGCCTCCAGCAAGTTACCTACTACTAAGGGTGGGTTTTCTGCCTCTGATCCTAAACCATGATAGGTACTACACTACAACATGTTTTTTGTATTTGTGGTTTTTACGGATTTCTGAGAAACTTTGCTTAGCACTCCAGTCATTATGCCTCTTGTCTGAACAGGTTTACTAGCAGACCATTTTTGCCGTTTACATAAATAAAGACAGCAGCGAAAAATTTGACTGATCTGATTTCAACATATGAGGTTACACCCCAGTTTCTCTCCTACCACTTGGGGCACAGTCCTCCAGTTTCCAGACACCCTTATCTGGTCTCTTCCTAATTGGCAACAATACATCCCACCTCCTGTGAGATTCAATCCTGCCATTTTCTTGGGCCTGTAGCCTTGTCAGAGCCCCATTTTAGCCCACTGCTGCAGTTCATCGCTCTCTGTCTCTGGGTTTCTCCCTCATGGCCATCTGTTGGGGATGCTTTGATTGTGAGTTCCTGCATGGCAGGGGATTGGACTGGATGGCCCTTGGGGTCTCTTCCAACTCTACAATTCTATGATTGACATTTGCCCCCCTTTCTACTCAGCTTTCACCCTTTGCTTTCCTTTACACCGACGTAGCTGTTCTGGTCTGCAGGTGTGAGGTTTTCCCCACATCACATATTTCTCACTGAAGCTGCACTGCTGTCAAAATGATGATGACAAGATGACCGTGAGCAGTTGGAATGCTCTTGAAGACTCCATGATGTCATGGAGCTCTGCTAATTAGTGTGCCAGGGTTTGACACTCCCTGTAATGGAAGAAGATGGGTAACAATCTGACCTTTTAAAAATGTATGAATAAGACACCTTGTTGGAAGAGAAGATGAGGACAGAAAATACAGCAAGGGATAGCAAATGATAAAGCAGTAACCTGCAATGAGGTCATCCATATTGAAAGCATGTTTCTGTCATACCCTGCCCACATTACAAGGCTGCCAACTTTCACTTTTCAAAAGTGTAGCCTGTGACCCACATGTGTCCCTCCAGGGGTAGTTTGCAACCCCCCCCCTTTTTTTTTTTAAAAATGTTCCCTAGTGCCTCCCAGTGAACCCCAGGAGGGCACCTTGCCCACATTGAGACTCATGGTGCATCATATGATGCACATCCTGAGTGGCAAACCTTGCCACATTCATTTTCATAGTGACCCTATGAGGTGAGTGGCATCATTTTTCTGGCCTGGAATTTGGAGGCAAACAGCTGGCTGTTCCGAGTTACTGCTCCACCCCAGTAGCCCTTGGCTGGCTTTTCATATTACCTTTGGGAAAATGAAGTGATCCTTTGGGAAACCATGTGAGGGCTGGGGGTGGAAAAGAAGTTTATGTCCATTCTGGTCTTTTTAAAATGACTGTTGTTCATTGATTATGTGCAACCCTGTTAATGAAGGGACACATATCTTCAGAGGTGTAGCTGGGGTGTATGTGAGGGGAACGGTCCAGTGTTAAGAATCCCCCCAAGTCAACATTTCCTTCAGTCCTCAAATATCTAGCCTGGCAGAAAGTGAGAAATCTGAAAAGAATACACACCTAGAACTCTTCTGTTTGCTGTTTTTACATTAATTGGGCTCATTCCCACTTACATTTAAACCAGTTTGCCATTCGCTTTTGCTCCGTGTTGGTAAAATGATTCCAAAATGTCTTTCATTCCCACTATGAAAGCAGATGTAATCTAGGTACAGTAATCATTTTAGCGACCTTGGAAGGATACAAGCCTGAGTCGAGCTTGAGCTCTTTTGCTGGTATTAAATTCACTAGGGTTCTTGTCACCATGAAGAAACTTTTCAGGTTTTTCTTCCCCATTCAGAATGATATACATGTAAGTGTGTGTATGTCAAAAATGCCCACAAATGCAGTTCATGTAATGGACAAGAAGTTTTTAAAAATACATACATTAGGAAAAATGCATAGTGAATCCCATTGTGAAGAAAGGCGGGATATAAATCCTGGAAATAAATAAATTTGCATGGGCAGGAAGGAGGAAAGAAAGTTCTGGCATTCATTACTGATGTCTGGCAGGACAAAAATGTTGATGGGTAACGACCGATAAGGATTGTTTTTAGCATGTTCATATATTGTTTTAGCATTTTAGCATTTTATAGTGTTGTGTTCTATCATTTGTGATTATGTATACCTGATGTTCCACCCCTTGGTGGAAAGGGAGTTAGAAATAATAATAGTAGTAGTAATAATAATAATTTAGTTATTTATACCCCGCTCTTTGGCCCTAAAGGCTATCAGAGCGGCTTACAATTATTATTTTAATTAGACTGTTCCCTGTCCTCCGGCTTACAATCTAAGAAGACATGACACAAAAGGAGAAGGGAATGGTGGTGGGGAAGGGGATCAGGTCCAACATTTCTTCTCTTCCTCTGATGCCTGGACCAAGGCAGATGGCATGGAGGGAAGGCCCTGCTTCATAATCTAGGGCCGTCCCGATGGAGTTTGGTCTGTCCTTTCACTCCCTCCTATGCCAGATGGTGGTGTCATGGAGGGAGGGCTCCAACTTGAGGCCAGGTCCAGTGGCGTTGCTAGGCCTCGCCTTCACTCCCTCCTATGCCAGATGGTGTTGCCATTGAGAGAGGGCACTTCAACTTGAGGCCAGGTCCAATGGTGTTGCTAGGCCTCTTCTTTCACTCCCTCCTAGGTCAATAGACAGGATTCTGAGAATTGCAATGAAATAAAGACATTTCCTAATATTCCTGGAGAGAGGTTGTTTCCCATTTGTATGAACGAAAGACATTTCCAACTGAAATTCAGCCAACTAGTAAAGTAGAGAGCCACAGGGACTATGTGTGTGTCTGCTTGAAGGGGTAGTACATTGAGTCTTATTGCAGGATGGTGCCTTTGGTAGTAGAGTAGATGTGACCTATCTTTTTGTCCCTAAAAAACCCAAAAATTGTGGAGAGGGGGAAGGGCTCTGAAAGGACACTTCAGTGCTGTGTGGTCTACACTTCAACAAATTGCAGCCAATAATAGTATGGGATTTCTTTGACTGCTGTCTGGAAGCCAGGCTTGAATTCCCTTATAACAAGTTAAAATAGAAAGTTAAATATATTTAGGTAGACCTACAGATTTTTTGGTATGTGAAGTTTTTCCAGAAGGGCTGTACATATTTCCATAGCATCTTTAAATGAGCGCTCAACCTGGCATCCTTCCGTAGGTTGCTAAAATGAGTACCCAGCTTGTGGGCAATTAGCTTACACTTTGTAAATCGCTTACTACATCAGTAAGCAGTATAGAAATGTACTTGCTATTGCTATTGCTATTGCAATACATATCCTTTAATTTTATTTAATCCAACTCCCCCCCATCTCTTTTTCCTTGAGGCTTTGGGCTACTCCATGAAGACCACATAAATGCATTTGGCCATATTCTCTCCACTTCAACTTGTTTCATCCTCAATTATTGCAGTCCTCTTGGGGACAGGGACCAGTTGATGTAATTCTGTAAAGTGATACACGCAGTGAAGGCACAGCAAAATAGTAATACAGGCTGAGTATCCCTTATCCAAAGTGATTGGGATCAGAAATGTTTTGTATGTTGTATTTTTTTTTATTTTGAAATATTTGAATATACATAATGAAAAGTCTTGCAGATTGAACCCAAGTCTAAACATGAAATTCATTTATGTTTCTTATACACATGTGCTGAGGGTAATTTTATACACAGTATTTTAATACTTTTATGCATGAGACAAAGTTTATGTACATCAGAAAGCAAAGGTGTCACTATCTCAGTCATGCATTTAGACAATTTTGGATTTTGGGGAATTTTGGATTTTAGCATTGTAGATAAGGGAGATCCAACCTATAACAGTATTTTGACTAGCCAGCCAGAATTTGTAGTCACTGAAAATCATTCATTCTCTTAGGGTGATTTCTATTTCTTCCTTCTGTCATGCACAGATTTAGTCCTTTCACTGTGGGGTACAATCCACAATTTAGTCTGAATGAAGGCTGTAGTGTTTATCATACACAGTCACTCCGCAACTTAATCATTTTTCATCACATTTGTTGTCCAGTCACTAACAGCTTTATTTTTCTTGTTCAGAGTGCTCAGTGGTCTGGAAATCATTTGAACGTTCAAGATGTACACTAGCTCCAAAATGTAGCTTATTAATTAACTTCTGCTAGATCAAATCTTTGAAAAAAACAGCAGCAGCTCTGTCGCTTTTAGCTCTGGTCTGAAAAGGCTCATGTATAAGCAAGTTCCCTCCATACTTGGAGAACTGTAAAACACATGTTCTGGTTTATTTTTTTAATAAACTTTTTTATTAGATTATGCACACCAAAGAGCTCTGGCAAAATGAATGCATGTCAGAAGAATATTGGCACAAGGATTAAACCTCAGAACTCTTCCCCACTTCCTCCTTCATCAGTACACATAAGAAACTAATAGCTTGGGGATGGGGGAAAGAGCCACTGCATCTTGAAAGTACCAGACTGGAGAATCGAAACAAAATTATAAGCGGTCAGTTTGTCTGTATAAAAACCATCCAAGGTTACAAATGGCACCCTAGATATTAGAAATTTATGGTCACGTTTCCTTGGTGATTTCACGTTCTTTTTTCCATAGAACTACCTTGAGGAAACAGAAATCATGCCATTAGACTTTTAAGCAGTGTCTCCATTTTCTGCCTAACTTTTTTGGGCTTTTTTTGGGAAAGTATCTGGCAGGTGAACAAACACAAGAAGTAACAGGTGTGCCATCTGCTTTGTATTTATCAGCTTAGAACGTTGGGGGGGGGGGAACCCACCCGCTATGTAAATGATTATATTTTAAGGGACTGAGTGTTCATTCTGCACAGTGTTTCCATAGCCAGCATGGTTGAAAGCTTTGAAGGCTGGACTAGAACTCCAGGAGACCAGGGTTTGAATCCCCATTCGGCCATGGAAACCCACTGAGTGACTTTGGACAGGTGGAATATGCTGCCTCAAAGGGTGGTGGATACTCCTTCTTTGGAGGTCTTTGAACAGAAGCTGAATGACTGTCAGGAATACTTTGACAGTGTGCCTCCATGGCTGGGACTGGAATAGATAGTCTTTGTGGTCCCTTCCAGCCTATGATTCTACCGTATTTCAGCCTCAGAGGAAGTCAATGGCAAACCTCTAAATAAATATGGCCAATGTAACCCTACAAAAGGGTTGTCATAGGTCAGACTTGATATGAAGGCACGTAATAAAAATTACATGGTGATATCAAGCAAGACCCAATCGGGTGTCATGCTTTCAGTGCTGGATTAGGACTCTATTAAGACCAGAATTCAAAACTGTCTTGGTAGTCTTGGGCAAGTTACATTCTCTCAACCTCAGAGGAATCATAAAAATATAGAATCATAGAGTTGGAAGAGACCCCAAGGGCCATTCAGTCCAACCCCCTGCTGTGCAGAAACTCTCAGATCAATGCATCCCTGACAGATGGCCATCCAGCCTCTGTTTGTATACCTCCAAAGAGGGAAACTCCATCACTCCCCGAGGGAGTTTATTCCACTGTCGAACAGTCGTTACTGTTAGGAAGTTCCTCCTAATGTTGAGGTAGAATCTCTTCTCCTGTAGTTTGAATCCATTGTTCCACGTTCTAGTTTCTGGAGTAGCAGAAAACAAGTTTGCTCCCTCCTCAATGTGATATCCCTTCAAGTATTTAAACAGGGCTATCATATCACCTCTTAACCTTCTCTTCTCCAGACTAAACATCCCCAGCTCCCTAAATCTTTCATTGTAGGGCATGGTTTCCAGACCCTTCACTATTTGATTCACCCTCCTTTGGACACACTCGTTTCTCAAGATCCTTTTTGAATTGTGTTGCCCAAAACTGGACACAGTATTCCAGTCAGTGGCAAACCTCCTGTGAATAAGTGTGGCCAGGAAAACCCTGGTGTAAGGTTGCTGTAAGTAGGGAGTCAGCATGAAGGCACTGAATAAGCTTTCTTTTAAAATGGACTAAAGAGGATAAGGCATAGTACCACTCAGGGATACAGAACCCAAGACCCAGATATTGTCAAATTTTATATTGCTAGTTTTCCATCCATGCAGCATAAGCTGTAAATGAGAGAAGGTTGCTGCTTTGAAGTTGCTGGGTGCACCACAGCCCTCAGTAGCTCATCCCTGGAAAGTGTCAAAATGTTTTGGAAAGATTATGGCACTTATTTGTGATGCTTTAATTTCCAGGTTTTGTATTCCTCCTTGGGTTTCTCAGAGTGTGCACTGTTTTGTGGCTGGCAGTAGTGCTGTATTTTTGCATTATGAAACTTCTCATTGTAGTGCCTAATGCTGAATTGGAAGTGATAATGCAGCTTCTGACTTTGAAGAAGTAAAAAGGTTGTCTCCTTTTAGACAAGAGCAAGGACAAGGCTGTGGTAGTTCTGATGTGGAATTTCCAGAATTTCTCTCTAAGTCGTGTTTTCAGGTGGAGGAAGTAGAAAGGGTGGGGGATTTTCCACCTCTCCATTTCATCATGGTGCAGTGTACTGTATACCACAACAACGCCCTGTAAGTTGTACTTTTGCATAGGTCTCCATGAACTCACTGTGTATAGGAGTCAGTGCATTTGGGAGCACAGGAGCAGAGAGAAATAGGTGTCAGCAGTGGAGGAGGTGCAGAAACAGTTGGTCAGTGCAAATGCAAATTTAAGCATAGAGAGTCAGAGTTATGCCAGTGAGAGGTAGCATGCGATAGGCGGCAGTGAAGGCAGCTATCTCAGATGTACTACTGCCTTGTCTGAGACAGTGTCACTAGCGGCTAGTCCACTTCTGGGCACAATGCAAAGGACTTCTCGTGACTTAGGAAGAATCATAGAGTTGGAATCAACCTGTGTCACTGGAGAGACAAGAGGAGATCCCCTCCAGCAGACCTCAGTCCTCAAGTAGACATAGAAGGAGACAGGGACACTCCTTCAAGTCTCAAGGTCCCAAGCCAAATATTTCTGAAGTGGTCCCCTTGTTACATACTAATCACACAAAGCTCTATCTTACAGAATCATGGAATTGTAGAGTCTTTAAGTATTCAGAGACATTCAGTGTTAGTCTGGAACATCAGTATGCAAAGGGATCTTGTAGCATCTTTGAGATTGAGTAAAAGATGTTGTAGCATAAGCTTTTGAAGACTTTCATAGAGGGAGTAAAAGTCTGCAAAAGCTAATGCTACAACTTCTTTCATTCAGTTACCATATATACTCATGTATAAGTCTAGAAATTTTAATCCAAAAAGTGACCCCAAAAACCTGAGTCGACTTACCCACAGGTCAATGTAAGTACTGTACTTTAACTCTTATTTAAAAGGGAACCCTGCTGAAAAACAAGAGTGTAATTTCCCCTAGAATAATTGACACACACACACCCCTTTGCTTTCTCATCCATCCATCCTTTAGTTTGAGCATAAACAGTTATGCGTGCTGGAATTTTGTTAATTCCTTGGCATTGTTTCCCTTTATTTTATCAGTTACATAATTTGTTACATGCCCCTAAATTTTATTCTTGGCTTATCCATGGGTCCTATCAAAATCCATAATTTTGGCCCCCAAACCTGCCCTTGACTTATACATGAGGTCGACTTATAGTCAAGCATATACAATAGTCTCAAAGGTCCCACAAAATCCTGCTGATACAGTCTTTATTGTAATATGTTGGCCTACTTCATGATTTTTAAAACTTTTGTATTATGTTTTCTTTTAAATGTATTTTGTTTTAATCTTTTACAGTAAGCTGCCTTGAGTTCCATATTAGGAGAAAGATGGGATATCAAATAATACACAAACAAATGCCAGCTGCTCCTCTTCTTCTGTGTCTGTGAAGTTAGTGCTGTGGGTGTGAGCATTTGGAGCTGGCCACCATGGCGACATGGTCTCAGAGTGTGTTGCACATTAGCACCTCTCTGAGGATTCCCTCTGTGCCAAGCTTCACCCTCGAACATATTTGCGGTGATAGGGTTGAACTGTGGAATAGAGGCACCCCATGGTGTCCGAGAAGAGTCTATAGGTCTCCAGGAAAAAGAAGCTTCATAGTTGAGGGTGGGAAATGATGAAGACAAGGATTGCATCAGGATTTTATGAGCTTCCATAAGGAAATCTAGAAAGGGAAAACAGCTCAAGCTTCAGCACTAGCACTTATATCTTCCCTCAGTTTGAGGCGGAACCTGTGGCTGCCCAGATATTATGGTCAGCCCTCCATATCTACAGATTCATTATCCATGGATTAAAGTATTCACTGTTTGAAAATATTCAGAAAACATATGAATTCCAAAAAGCAAACCTAGATTTTGCCAATTTATATAAGGGTCACCATTTTACTGCACTGTTGCATTTGATGGGACTTCAATATCCATGGATTTTGGTATCCACATAGGAGAAAGGGGGCCCTGGAACCAAATCTCAATGGATACGAAGGGCCCACTGTACTTGCAGTTCCTATTTTTCCACACCACAGGCAATAGCAATAGTAATAGCAAGTAACCCTTAGTGGCTTACAATGTGTAACCATTTGCCCCCAACAAGCTGGGTACTCATTTTAGTGACCAACAAAAGGATGGAAGCCTAAGTGGACCTTGCAGCCCTGCCTGGAATCAAACTCACAACCTTGTGGCTGCAGTACTGGCATTTAACCACTGCGTCACCTGGCTAGAACCAATGGGAATCGCAGTCCAGCATTTCCTGAAAGGCCATAAATTCCTCACCTTGGCACCAAGGCATGCCTCTGTACTGACCATAGATGAGGCCCTTTTCCTAGAGCCATTTCATCCACATGTTTATGTGGGTCCTTCAGGGCTTTGCTTGGCAAGCAGCCATAATAAAAGCAGCATAAAAGGTGTCATTGCTTTTGGTCACTCTGCAAAAAGGGGGGCCAATCAGTATTTTTGTGCTGCTTTTGCAGCCTGTTAGTCCAGACCTCCCAGATGAGACTGGAAATGGGACACACAGCAGCATAGCTGTCAGGATGCCACATCTACATGGGAAGGAGAGAGCACAGAATTAGGGCGCTGCAGCAGCCTGTTCTTATTACCGCAAGATAAATTCCTTTCTTCTTCAGAGAGGAAGACACTGAAGACATGCAAATAGAATAAAAAAGGATTGTGGGAGGAAGGAAGAACTAGAGAATGACTTCCAGATCTCTCAAGTTATGTTTATTTGCTTCACATTGTTTCAGATTTGTGTCCTTGGAACTCCTCAGTTTGGTATGTAGACTTCCATTGACTTACTGGGAATGATTTGGAAAGAGCTTTTGTGGGAAAATGATAAACTGTGACTTTGAATTATGGTTGTCCATTATTTTGGCTTCTTTAACACTCAAGATCTTCTGTTGGGGAAAGAATCCTACAACTGATGATCAGCCTCAGTTCTCTTTGCAGCTAACAAAGTACCATTCCTGAATTATGACACATTTGGAATGGACAGGTCATATTCAGTATAGTGCTAAGGCTAAGCACTCAGCTGGGAAATCTCTGGTTGAAATCTCACCTGTGCTTTGAAGTGCTGCGCAAGCCATAAATCTCTTGGTCTTTGCCTCTGTTTGAGACAGGAGATGGAGCTCTCTTACTAACTTGTTGTAATGCTTTCTTAGAACATTTAGAATGCCATGTATTGCTGTCATAAAGGGGATGTCGACTTGGCCATATGTTTCAAGATATGTATGTTATGTGCAAGTCACCTGTCAATGTATAGCAACCCCATGCATTTTACAGAGTTTTCACAGTTAAGGAATACTCAGACATGACTTTGCTAATTCCTTCCTCTGAAAAATTAGCCTACTTCACCTGATATTACTGATCTTCTATCCAAGTACAAACCATGGATGACCCTGCTTAGCTCTCAAGATCAGATGAGAGTCTGTGCCTTTAGAGTTTTTAGGCTCCTACTGGAAGATACTAAGTTGTATAAATAATATGTGAAGAGAAGAGGGATTAGTGGGGGGAAAACATGTTTTGCTTGCCAAAAGCTCAGGTTTAGGCCCTTGGTATCTGATGGGGTTTGGTTCTGGGACCCCCCCAGGGATATCAAAATCCATAGATGCCCAACACACACACACACACACACACATACACCGAATATTTTCAAGCTGTGGACGGATCTGTGGATACTGTATACAGTATCAGTGATGTCCAAACTCTGGCCCTCCAGGTGTTTTGGACTTCAGCTCCCAGAATCCCAGAAAATTTGCTAAGGTGGCTGAGCCTTCTTGGAGCTGAAGTCCAAAACACCTGGCAGGCCAGAGTTTGGACATCACTGCTGTATATAATTTTTGGTTTTCAAAAATTAAACCGGTATCCATTAAGGTGAATGATACTGCGGAACTACTGCCAGTCAGACTAGAAAAGGGTAAGAATTAAGCTGGATGGAGAAAGAGACCTAACTCCAACTGGTATTTCCAGTAGAGATGGCTGTTGGATCAATAAAGCTTACATAAAAGTTGACTTACCAAGTGCTAATTGATCCAATGGGCATATCAAGTTAGAAGTAGCAATTGAACTGAGGCCAGTGTAGAATGATATAGGGCCTTTCCCTGTATTCCAAATGGTATCTTTGTTTCCTCAGATGTAGGGGATTTGAGAAACATCCAGTAACCTACCACTCACTGAAGCAGAATGGAGGTAGACATGGCCCTCTGAGAAGACACAGGAGGTTCCTTTCTGCAATCACTGCAGAGCAGAGCCATATTCCTATCCCTGCGTCTCAAGTCATGTGAGTTTTCCTTCCTCTAACCTTCTCCTTAAAGGTATCAGATCCTGTCTGATCTTGGAAGCTAAGCAGGGTCAGCCCTGGTTAGTACTTGTACTGGAGATTGCCAATGAGTCCCAGACATTGTAGGCTCTGTTCAAAGGAAGGAACTGGCAAAAGCATCTCTGAGTATTCCTTGCCTAAGAAAACCCTACAAAATTCATGAGGTCATCTGAAGTTGACAGGCAACTTGAAGGCAGATACACGCAATAAAACCTTGTGGAATTAATGGGTCGCCATAAGTCAACAGCTGACTTTAAGGTGCACGCACAAACATCTTTCTGGAATTTTGAGGGAGATTGAAATATGCAATACTCAGAGACATATTCAGCCTAAACTTAATTCTGCTGCCCTAGCACCTTTGAACTCTTCATTCCTAACTTTGCTTCTAAACAGGCAAGGCATGTTTAGGAAATTCTAAACTTATAAAAGTTTTCCATGTTTAGCTTTTCATGGCTAAAGGCATTACTGCTGCCTCCTCCTCTTTCACCTCTGCTGACAGCATTTTTAGCAAATTATGTTGGATTTCCATTTTAGCAGTTAGGGTTTCTCCTTGGCTGTTGTACTAACAATTGAGTTTAAGGGCCAAATGGTCTTTTGGCGAATGAGTTGGTTACTCCTGCAGTCAGATATATGGACACTTGAGTCCATGAGGTTGAGCTGGAAGGGCCTGCCCATGGGTGTTTTCTTCCAATGTCTCTGTTAGTCAGCCCTGAACAGCCATGTTACACTGCTGAAAGAAAAACTCCTCTGGGTTAAGTGAGTGTTTCGATGCAGATAAGAGAGGCAGCTCTTTACAAGCATCTCTGGAATTGTGCAGTGCTCCACACTTTTTATTACATTCCCTTCTCTCCGGACAAGAGTGAGCTCAGTTGGCACAAGCATTTGCTTGTCTGGATAAGAGGCAATTATGATGAAGCAAGTTTGCTTCAGACTTCAAACACCGGGGAGTTAATTTGCTGTAGCCTGATTGAAAACACAAATAAAACATTTGTAAATGGCTTGCCCTGGGATAGAGAAGATTCAGCCGGCATGCAAGGTTCTTTTTTAAACATGCAAATGTTCCGGCAGAGTTTCCTTCTGCTTCAGGTATTTGTACAGAATTAATCTGTCAGCTATCTTTGGAAAGCAGCTCTTCACACATTCAGCTGCTAGTCACCAGTGGCTTGTGCACAGCCACCTGGATTGGGATACCATATGCTCATGTTTTCCATCCATTCTGTTGTGGGAGCTGCCATGGGTGAAGATGGTACATCCTGGAAGGTAAGCAGGGTCAGTCCTGGTTAGTACTTGGATGGGAATATTGCATCGAATTCCCAGTGCTATAGGCCATATTTCAGAGGAAGGAAATGGAAGAACCACCTCTGAGTGTTCCTTAACTAAGGAGACCCTATGAAATTCATATGGGATCACCATAAGTTGACAAGGAAATTAAAGGAACATACACACAGAAGTTACTAAAACAAATTTTACATGTGGTGGGGAGTTGTGGCTTAGTGGGAGAGTACGTCCTAGGATACTTCCCCATCATAGAATCATAGAATCGTAGAGTTGGAAGAGACCACTAGGGCCATCCAGTCCAACCCCCTGCCATGCAGGAAATCCAAATCAAAGCATTCCCGACAGATGGCCATCCAGCCTCTGCTTAAAGACCTCCAAGGAAGGAGACTCTATCACCTTCCGAGGAAGTGCGTTCCACTGTCGAACAGCCCTTACTGTCAGGAAGTTCTTCCTAATGTTGAGGTGGAATCTCTTTTCCTGTATCTTGCATCCATTGTTCCGGGTCCTGTTCTCTGGAGCAGCAGAAAACAAGCTTGCTCCCTCCTCAATATGACATCCTTTCAAATATTTAAACAGGGCGATCATATCACCTCTTAACCTTCTTTTCTCCAGGCTAAACATCCCCAGCTCCCTAAGTCGTTCCTCATAGGGCATGGTTTCCAGACCCTTCACCATTTTTGTCGCCCTCCTTTGGACACGCTCCAGTTTCTCAATGTCCTTTCTGAATTGTGGCGCCCAGAACTGGACACAATATTCTAGGTGGGGCCTGACCAAAGCAGAATACAGTGGCACTATTACTTCTCTTGATCTAGACACTATACTTCTATTAATGCAGCCCAAAATAGCATTGGCCTTTTTAGCTGCCGCATCACACTGTTCACTCATGTTCAACTTGTGGTCTACTTGGACTCCTAGATCCCTTTCACATGTAGTTTCATTCAGCCAGGTGTCACCCATCCTATATCTGTGCATTTTATTTTTCCGCCCTAAGTGCAATACCTTACATTTCTCTGTGTTGAATTTCATTTTGTTAGCTTTGGCCCAGCTTTCTAGTCTATTCAGGTCATTTTGAATCTTGATCCTGTCCTCTGGGGTATTAGCTATTCCCCCTAATTTGGTGTCATCTGCAAATTTGATTAGTATGCTCCCAATTCTGTCATCCAGGTCATTGATAAAGATGTTGAATAGCACTGGTCCGAGGACAGAGCCCTGTGGGACCCCACTGGTCACTTCTCTCCAGGATGAAAAGGAGCCATTGTTGAGCACCCTTTGGGTTCGGCCAGTCAACCAATTACAGATCCATTTAACAGTTCCTTTGTCTAGCCCACATTTTACAAGCTTGTTTGCAAGAATGTCATGGGAAACCTTGTCAAAGGCCTTACTGAAATCAAGATATACTATATCCACAGCATTCCCTTCATCTACCAAACTGGTAATTTTATCAAAGAAAGAGATTAGATTTGTCTGGCATGACTTGTTTCTCTGAAACCCATGTTGAGTTTTTGTGATTATGGCATTGCCTTCTAGATGTTCACAGACTCTCTGTTTAATGATCTGCTCCAGAATCTTTCCTAGAACTGATGTCAGACTAACTGGACGATAATTGTTGGGATCCTCTTTTTTCCCCTTTTTGAAGATGGGGACAACGTTTGCCCTTCGCCAGTCCGCTGGGATCTCTCCTGTTCTCCAGGAGTTTTCAAATATGATTGCCAATGGCTCCGATATTACTTTTGCCAGTTCTTTTAATACCCTTGGATGGAGTTCATCTGGTCCCGGAGACTTAAATTCATTTAGATTAACAAGGTGTTCCTCTACTATCTCTTTACTTATTCTGTGCTGAAATTCCCCTATTCTGTTCTCTGCTCCATTATCCAAATCAAACTGGATTTATGGCTGCTTTCTTGAGAGGTCATGCAATATCTTCCTCTTACCCCACTGCGCCATAAAGAACAGCTGTGTAGAATCATAGAATTAATATTTTATGGGGAATCAGAAGGATCCACAATGGCCAGTCTAATCCAACCCTTTGCCGTTCAGTGAGGTTCAGAAGTCAGTAAGGGGGAAAAAGGTCAGCTAGAAAAACCTTTTCTTGCTTCTGTCTTAAAGTCCTCAGCATAATCCAGCTGTTGCTATATTTACCATATTTATTTGTTTGTTTTTTTGTTTGTTTATATGCCACCTTTCTCCCAGAGCAAGACCTGAGGCAGCTTCCAGAAACAACAAATTACAAAACATTTACAAAAAAATCCACCCATCATAAAATCATTTAAAAATTGATCACAGATAGTTTTGTGGCTGATTTGTAGGTGTTCCTAGATATGTACAAGGGTTTTGATTTCCTGTGGTGCAGCCTTGCAGTTTTTTCAAATGCCATCCTGAAAGCATGGCATTTTGCTTCTCAGATTTCCCTAATGTGATGGGTGGAGGGAACAGGTGCTGCATATGTAGGGCCAGAAGACTCTTTCTTTAGATTTCTGAGACCAGTTTTTATATACACAGGACTAGAGGAGAATTAACATTTGCACCCTCATTTCTGGAGAAACCTACTTTTTTTAGAGCAAAGCTCACGGTGGATGATTAAATGCCTTTTGCAGCCTTCAGATAGCCAACTCAGTAGCTCTGTTGCCTTGCGCTCCTGTTACAAAGATGCTCTGCCATTAAACAGGCTATTCCTTATCCATTTTAATGTGATGCTGAAAAATTGGGATGCTAATAATATGCTTACTTTGTTTGGATACTTCGTCACAGTAGCTTTGTAGCTTAAAGGAATTATCAAATCATCCAAAATGGAAGTGGAAAGTTTTTATTAGTCCTTCAGTGGATTGTGGATAGACTCTCATCTTTCCTGTCAAATTAAGAGAGACTGTGAATGATACAGAAGTTGACCAGTAGATAGCCCTAAAAGCTTTTAATAGCTTTAAAGCAGTCAAATGTATAATAGTCTTATTTTGATGGTGTGTGAGACTGGCCAAATGACTCTCAGGTCCTTCTTTTCCTCTCCCTATCCTAATTTCCTTAATGGATTTACGCATTTCTTATGTGTAAAGATCAGCTATTTTTTTTATTTAAATGTGGCATGGTAACTTATCCTATTTGTACTTTGCAACTGTGGCCAGGAATCAGTGCAATTTATTCATGCTTCTATTTCTTGAGGGAATCACTTTGTGCAGAAATCACTACTAGCAACCCAGAAGAGAATCCTAAGCCAGTGCAAGTGGTGGCAGCAAGAAGGAAAATGCCCTGAATAAAATGGTGGGGAATGAAGGAATGACACTGGTTTGGGATTTCCAGGTTTTGTCTGCTTTCTTTTGCCACCACTGAAGGACCTCTTCAGAAAAGTGCAATTGCTACCATAATGCACCACCAGAATTCCAACCATCCATGTCTTAATTCCCAGAAGTGATTACAAAAGGCTGCTTATCCTATGATTATATGATGCCACAGAAACCACTGTTTCACCATGGGTTGTTGCTGCTCCTCAGCTGGTCTAGCTAGCCCATTTGAACAAATAGTGATCGTCTTGGGAATTGCTTGCAGGTTGTTGGGTGCAGAGAAGAGCAACCAACATCTTCAAGGGATGTTGAACAACAACTCCACTATGAGGGAAGATTGCAATCTTTGTTGTTCAGTTCAGAAAAAAGGGGAATAATGCAGGGGGACGTGATAGAGATGTACATAGTTCTGCACTGTAGCCCACACACTGCACGGTGGAGTCCTGCTGTCAGCCCTCTTTACCCACTTGCATAGAATCCTTGAATCCTAGGGTTGGAAGAGACCCCAAGAGTCCAATCTCTTTTTGCCATGCAAGCATATACAGTCAAAGCACTTCCAACGGATGGCCATCCAGCCTGTGTTTAAAAACCTCCAAAAAAAGGAAACGCCAGCACAATCCAAGGCAGCATATTCCATTGTTGAACAGCTCTTACCACCAGAGACATTTTCTTTGACTTGAATCCATTATTCCATGTCCTAGTCACTGGAGCTGCAGAAAACAAGCTGACTCTATCCTCATGGCATCAGGGTGGCCTGTATATCAAAATTAATGTAACTTAAAACTCATGCAAGAGACACAGGAGCTTATGGGGGGTCAACAGGTCAGACAGCCAGGGAGAGGGAATGAGAAAATAGATGACAATACACCGAACCTAAACCTTCCCACACACTCAGGTCCTCTGGGAGGAACCTACTGCAGCCAAAGAAAACCAGGCTGGTGGTGACCTCCTAGAGGACCTTTTCAGCTGCTGCTCCAAAAATATGGAATGACCTGCCGGAGGAGATCCATCATATTACATCTTTTGAGGCCTTTAAAAAGGCGATAAAGATGGATCTCTTCCGGCAGGTCATTCCTTATTTTTGGAGCGGCAATTTTTACTGAGAAGTGTTATTTTAGTGTTGTTGTAGGGTGGGAGGGAGATGGGGAAATGGAATTTTTATATTTTGTTCTGTTTTAATATGTCAATATGTCTGATTTGTATTGCTTTTAACTGTTGTTACCCGCCTTGATCCAATATAGGGAGAGGTGGGATAAAAATAAATATTATTATTATTGTTATTATTATTATTAACCATATGAAGTGGTGCCAGGCTGAGTCATGGTTTTGGTCCTTCTTGCCCATCACTGACTGCAGACATTTTTAAAGCTTCTCAGGCAGTTTATTTCCTGTTCACCTGAGATTTCTTTTTAACT
This sequence comes from Urosaurus nigricauda, assembly GCA_034509955.1. Lineage (NCBI taxonomy): Eukaryota > Metazoa > Chordata > Lepidosauria > Squamata > Phrynosomatidae > Urosaurus > Urosaurus nigricauda. Next base: position 376,073,080 of record JAOEGL010000001.1, on the reverse strand, counting down.
GAAGGTGCTGGGGGAACAAACTGGACCACAGATACTGAGATGTAGTGATAACCAGTGACTTTAAAGGAACAGTAACGGTATGGGCCAGAGAGTAGAGCCACAGGTGGCCTCAGGGTGCACCATGGAGGATCAGATGTATAGACATACACATGTACGTACACCACACATATATCCAACAGTTTCCACTTGAGGGCCACCTTGGCCTCAAGGCTTGAACAAATTCTCTTTTGTTGCATCAGAGAAGATGCTGACATAAAAGGGGCTCCTGCCTCCTTTGCAAACAAACACACCAGCCAAATCCTAGGGAATATTGGGTTTTGTAGATAAAGACATAAGAAGAGCTGTGTGACATTGGACTGAGAGCCTATCTCATCCAGCATTGTGTTGGCACAGATGTTTATGGGAAGCAGAACATGAGCGCAGTAGAATACATTTCTGGTTGTATTCTCCATGGAGAGTCCAGCATGCTGTAATGGCTGAGCATTGGATTAGGACTCTGGGAGACCAGCTCACAATCTCAGCCTCACAGAAAGGCAAAGGCAAATCCCCTCTGAACAAATCTTGCCAGGAAAGCCAGTACAGTAATAGATTTATCTTAGGGTTACCATAAGTTGGAAATGATTTGAAGGTGCACACGACAACAACAGCTGCCTCCAATACTGCAGGATAATGTTCATCTACTGCAGGATAATGCTTAGCCATTGTTACATTTCTCCTCTGTGCATTTGGAGTTTCTCTAGAGCAATGATTCCCAAACTTGAATCCTTCTTTTAGGGGTTTTGGACTTCAGTTCCAGAAGCTCCAGCCAACTTGGCCAATAATCAGGAGTCCTGGGAGCTGAAGTCCAAAACATCTGGAGGACTAAAGTTTGGGAACCATTGCAGCTACTCACTCACAAACACAAGGTTTGTAAATAAATAAATGGTTGTGAATTTAGTCCCAGCCAGGGGCTCCAGGTAAACTCAGCTTGGCATGCTTCCATAGGTCACTAAAATGAGTACCCAGCTTGTTGGGGGCAATTACTGTACATACTAGACTACATGTTGACTTCATGTATAAGTCGAGGGCAAGTTTTGGGGCCAAAATTATGGATTTTGCTATGATTGTTAATATGTGGGAGGCTGATGGCTCCCAAATTTTGCTGTAGGGACACCTATAGCCATCTTTTAACATTCTAAGATTGGAAGCTGCGTGTTTCATGGTGGAGGCGGTGGAGTAAAGCTTGTGATGTGTAATTGTAGCAGGGACTCCTGATCTCTGTTCCAGAGTTTGCGAAATGACTGCTTGCTAAGTAAATACAGTCCTTTGAGATCCTTCAGTCTTTTTCTCCTGGTCTTAAGGAGAAGAATCCCGTTGGAGCCCATGCCTGTCCTTGAGATATCAGACTAACCTTTAAGCTTACAAGAAAACAAACATTTCAGCAGGAGGTGCACACACACAATCCATGCTTGAATTGTGAGCTGTCTGCTGGAGAATTTTGTCCTTCCCTTGTTTCTGTTTTGAGTAGTGTTTTTTGTTTTGTTTTTAAAATAATTTTGCTTGCATGTAATTCTCTTGTCTGCCTACACTTTTAATGATACACGCAAGCCTTTTGGCGGCCATGACTTGGCTAACATTATGCAATATCATTGTTTGCTTGGGTATGGTTAATGATCAGCCAAGGTTATAGTAAATATGCTTAGTTTGTATTCATATCCTCTCTGTTTATATATTTGATCCTCTCCCATTACTGCATTATCAACATATTTAAAATGTAATTAAATCACTAGGCGAGGATGGGTGGCTGAATAGATTGAAAGCATGGCAAAAGACCTTTGCCACTCCTTGAGCTATCAGTTTTCAATTGGCGTTCAGAGTGCAAGATCAGGAAAGCAGGAAGGAGAAGGAGGCTGTCATTGGAATCTTTCCTCCATTTCAAGTCTCACATTGACGTGGGCATGTGTATATTTCTTGGTAAATGAGTCTACTGCTTTAGTGCTAAAGCTATGGAGAGTTTTGAAAATCTGAAAGCATTAAAAGGTGCAAGGCTGAAAAAGGGAGGCATCACTGGAAATTTTCCTTTTAATGCTTGGGATGACTAATGTACATTTCGGGGGGGGGGGGTGATCTTTCTGAGCACAGGAGTCTAATGGTTTAGAACTGAAGGCTACATTGTTGTTGTTCTTACTTGCCATCAAGCCAATTTCAACTTATGGGGAACCTCTGAATGAGAGACCTAGAAGAGACCCTCATTTTAACTGCCATGCTCAGCTTTTGCAAGTTCAGGGCTGTAGCTTTCTTAACTGAATCAATCCACTTGTGCTGTTTTTGTTGTTGTTAGAATCATAGATTCATTGGAAGAGACCACAAGAACCATGGGCTCTAACCTTCTTCTGCCATGGAGGAAGACACAACCCAAGCACCCCCGACAGATGGCCATCTAGCCTCTGTTTAAAAGCCTTCAAAGAATGAGACTCCACCATGCTGGAGTGCGTTCTACTGTTGAACAGCTCTTACTGTCAGGAAGTTCTTCCTAATGTTGAGGTGGAATCTCTCTTCCTCTAGTTTCCATCCTTTGCTCCAGGTCCAAATCTCTGGAGGAGCAAAAAACCAAGCTTGCTCCAGCCTCAACATGACACCTCTTCAAATACTTTAAGAGTGCTATCGTATCACCTCTTAACTGTCTCTTCTCCAGCTAAACATACTCAGCTCCCCAAGTCTCTCCTCATACCCTGTTTCCCTGAAAATAAGACATCCCCATAAAATAAGACCTAGTAGAGGTTTTTCTGAATTGCTAAATATAAGGCCTCCCCAAAAGTAAGACCTAGAAAAGTTTGTGTGTATATATATATGTGTGTGTGTATATATATATATATATATATAATATAATAAATGTTCATTTTTTTGTTCAACATGGAAAAAATAAGACATCACCTGAAAATAAGACCTAGCACGTCTTTGGGAGCAAAAATTAATATAAGACACTGTCTTATTTTTGGTCACCCTCCTCTGGACACTCTAGTTTCTCAACATCCTTTTTTAATTGTGCCCAGAAAGGGACACATTATTCCAGGTGAGGACTGACCAAAGCAGAATAGAGTGGCACTATTACTTCTCTTGATCTAGACATTATATTGATGCAGTCTAGAATCACATTGACCTTTTTAGCTACCACATCACACTGTTGATTTATGCTCAATCTGTGTTGTATGCCTTCAAGTCATTTCCAACTCATAGTGACCCTAAGGGTCACAAGGTTTTCTTGGCAAGTTTCTTCAGAGGGGGTTTGCTATTGCCATCCCTCTGGGGCTGAGAGAATGTGACTTGGTCAAAGTCACCCTGCTGGTTTACATGGCCAAGCCGGTATTCGAACTCTGTTCTCCAGAGTTGTGGTCCAACGTTCAAACAGCACGCTGGCTCTCACTTGTGCTGTGGTCTTCCTCTTTTTCTATTATTGCCTTTTACTTTACTGAGTATTATCACTTTTTCCAATGAGTCTTGTCATTTCATGATATGTCCAAAATATGACAGCCATGGTTTACTCATTTTGGCTTCTAGGGAGAGGTCAGACTTGATTTGCTCTCAGGCCCACTTCTTTGTCTTTTTGGCAGCCTATGGCATTTGTCGAACTTTCCTCCAGCACCACATTTCAAATGGGTGGCTTCTGTTCCTGTCAACTTTTCCCACTGTCCAGCTTGCTTGCGTTTCTCACCTTTCTCCCTGCACAAGATTCAAGGCAGCTTTCAACCATTTAAATGATTTAACTAAGAACTATTATTACAGAAGTTTTAAAAAACCCACAATTAAACCAGAATTCTGTTTTAAAAAATTACAAGTTAGACACAGTTTAAAAACACATCTAAAACACAATAAAAAACAGAGCTTCTGAACTTCTTTCTCCTCACACTCCTTCTCGTACCCTCCGTTCTAGTAGTCAAGGTCTCCTGTCCCAGCCGAGGATTTCCACTGCCCTGTCCCGGATTCGTCCCTTCCCACTTGCTGCCCCTCACTTCTGGAACCTTCTTCCCCCACATGCACGCCTCATCACTTCCCTGACCAGGTTTAAAATTAAGTTAAAGACTATATTGTTTAGGGAAGTGTTCCCAGGATTGTGCCATCCGCCCCAGGATGCCTCCTATTAACTATATTTTAAGAACCTAAGCCCTCCCTCCATGCCATCTGCCTTGGTCCAGGCCCCAGAGGGAGAGAAGAACTACTGGACCTCATCTCCCCCTCCCACCACCATTCCCTTCTCCTTTTGTGTTGTTTCCTCTAGATTGTAAGCCTGAGGACAGGGAACCGTCTAATTAAAATAATAATTGTAAGCCGCTCTGATAGCCTTTAGGGCTGAAGAGCGGGGTATAAATAAATAAATTATTATTATTATTTCTAACTCCCTTTCCACCAAGGGGTGGAACATCAGGTATACATAATCATAAATGATAGAACACAACATTATAAAATGCTAAAATGCTAAATCAATATATGAACGTGCTAAAAACAATCCTTATCGGTTGTTACCCATCAACATTTTTGTCCTGCCAGACATCAGTAATGAATGCCAGAACCTACCTTCCTTCTTCCTGCCCATGCAAATTTATTTCCAGGATTAATATCCCGCCTTTCCTCATAATGGGATTCAGTATGCACTTTCCCTAATGTATGCATTTTTAAAAATTTCTTGTCCATTACTTGAACTGCATTTGTGGGCATTTTTGACATACGCACACTTACATATATATCATTCTGAATGGGGAAGAAAAACCTGAAAAGTTTCTTCATGGTGACAAGAACCCTAGCGAATTCAATACCAGCAAAAGAGCTCAAGCTCGACTCAGGCTTGCATCCTTCCAAGGTCACTCAAATGATTACCTAGATTGTTGGGAGCTTAGACACTGCTTAGGCTGTATGAAGTGGTATATAAATGAAGCTGTTTGTTTGATTGACATACATTTCGAAGTGGCGCAAATTAGCCACAATATTACAAAGCAAAAACGATAAAAAAGAGAGATGGAGACCTTGTGAAGGATATGTATATTTGGTTTGGGAAGTAAGAATGTAAAGAATAAACAATATAAAACTGAAATTATTGTATATGAGAGGAAAAGATGAAATAAGGTGGCAAGAGGGTATAAAGTGCGTCGTTTAATTTGTACTTGAGACAGAATATCGAATAAGAAGATGTTAATGGATGAAGATGAAGATATATGAAGAATCAATTTGTCACTACTAACTGTTATAATGTTATAATATATTGACTGTTATGTATTGTTATTTTATGTATATAGAAAATAAAAACAAAAAACATAATAAAAACCAATCTAAAACATAATAAAACATAATAACCTTCTGCAACACCTTCTGCAGCAAATTAAAAAGCAAAGCCCTTCCTAAATAAAAAGTTCATTGGCTTGTTGGCTGAAAGACAATAGGGAGAGGGCCAACCAAACATCCTATGAAAAAGCCCCACAAATTCAGACCAGCCCCTGAAAAGGCCACACCAAATGCTCCTGTGATGGCAGTGTCTTCTTCTGCAGAAATTTAATTGAATTTAATTTTTTTCTATCCTGCTTTCCTCCCAAGAGTGGGACCCAAAATGTCCTATAGTATAAAAAACATACAGCTTAATCTTTAAAAAAAATTTTTTTTTGAAAAGCTGAGCAGGCTCATAGAAGGAGATACAGTTGTTCCAAGTCTTTTCTCTTTTCTGCTAATAATATGGTGTTATCTTATATTGTTGAGAAAGAGTTCTAAAAATTTAAAATATTTAAAAATTGCATTGTTGGGGAAGAGAAAGGAAAAAAGTGCGGGGGCTGGAATGGTGATAGTTGGAGATTGAGTCCCTTTATTCTTCTTCTGGCCAGCCATCTTCTTGGTTCTTGTGCATGCATGCACACACCATCACAACCAACCACAACAACAGAGGGTCTAGAGAGCAAGGTACCAAGAAATGATAAGAAAAGGTGAGGGAAAAATAGGGACAAATAATTGGAGGCATATTTTATAAGCTCCAATAGAGTTTCAAAAGGACTTCTCTATTAGGAAAGACAGACAGCTCCTCTTTGGAACTAACTACACTGGAAAAATAAAATAAGTAAATAAATAACATATCTCAAATGAAAGTTCAGCATGATCAGAAGCATAATGAAAACACATTTGAGACTCTTCCCTCTTTATTAAAACTATATATACAGTCACCCCTCCTTATCCTTGGGTTTTTTAATGCATGGATACAAGCATTCATGGCTTGAAAATATTTTTTAATAAAGTATACATTCCAAATAGCAAACCTTGATTTTCCATTTTATATAAGGGACACCATTTTGCTATGCCTCCCCCACTGTAGAATTTATATCCCACCTTTCTCCCAAAATGGCAGTCAAAGCAGTTTACAATAATTTTAAAAAGATTAATCTAAAACATTAGTTTATAATATAAACCATCAGCAGGGGATGATAATTACGGTCCAAAACTCACTGCAGAAATAATCCAGTTTGAAACCACTTTAAGTGCCTTGGCTTGGTGCTAGGGAATCTTGGGAATTTATTGTAGTTTATTGTGGCACTAGCGCTCTCTGAAAGAAGGCTAAATATCTCTCAAAACTACAGTTCCCATAATTCCCTAGCATTGAGCCAAGGCAGTTAAAGCGGTCTCAAACAGTCTGCAGTGTGTTTTGGACCTAAAATACAAGGGTGTTTTGAATTAAAACAGGTAATAAACAGTAGCCATCCTGCTTCAGGAATTTAGCAAGTTGTTAGAACATCTATTTTTGTTTGTTTGTGTGTTTCATTTTCTTGCTGGCTGCATGGAATCAAAAATGAAAAAGCATGGCTTCCAATCCAAAGTTATGAATTCTGGCAGAGAGAATGACAGCGACATCTGCTTCAGGCTGTTGAGATTTCTGTTGTTATAAAATATCAAACCTTAATAGCGGAGGGAGAGGGGAAATTCCTCTTTAGAGCACTTTACCATATTTGTAATACAAAATGCAGCTGTTCGCATCCTCAGCCGGTTGGATTTCAACGTGGGGCACATGCGGAGGCCGAGGCTTTGCATTGCCTGCCCCTTTTTCCTTTTGGTAGGTTGTGTATTTGTCTCTCCCAAGAGAGCGGTTAACACAGCCAAGGCTGATATCATGCTTTCAATAGTTGGACTTCATACAGATACTCAAATGGTGATTTTACCTTGTGGGGACAGTTGAGAAGGTGGAGTAGATTTCTCCAGCATTGTACGGTCATCTATATCATATTAATTGTTTCACTCCTTTGCCAACCAATTGGGTTTGTTGAACCTCTTAAACTAACCAGGTCTGTTGTGGTGTGTATTCAGAAGGGAGCTGGGTTCCAAGAATTCTCCATCGAAATCTTGCATCTGGTGAAGAACTGATACGTGGCCTTGGACTGACTTGTCGTGGACTCAGAGCTTCCCCAGGTGGTTTGAAAAAGAAATAATTGTGGTTCGGTGCCCAAAGCTGCCGTGAGGGAAATTCCTTAGAGAAAAGCGTAAAGTACCGTGCAGATGATTAATCCTAGTAATTGACTTGTAGCGGGCTAGAGTTCAGTGTCTCTCTCTGTCTCTCTCCCACCTTTTTAAGTGCATGGTAAGATGTTTTGTAAAACCAGCCAAATCCTCCTACGGTTGATCATGTCTGCTAAATTGCTTAAAGGCAGATGACTCTGGAAGCAGCAGCCTGTGATGACATTAAGGGAGCAAAGACCTTGGCATCCCTTAATGTGATCTAGCAGCAATGCAGAGAAGAAGGGAGGAAAAAACCATACACGCAGATAACAAAAAAAGGAAAATTGTGCCAAATGCTTAGGCATCCAAGTGGAGAGAAATCCAAGTGCAACAGCTGGAGCCTTTGCAAGATCTGTTTGTGGGTGTTAACTGTATTTTGGACTCCAGTTGCCCTTCGAATAAGATGCTGTGGCTCATGCATGCTGCACTCTAGCATGCGAGTTACTTTACAAAGCAACAACAACCTAACAACATCTACATTGCTGACTCCAGTGCTCACCAAGCAAAAAGGGCAAGCTAGCTTTTTCTGGGTAATATGTGGAGGGAAGTCTCCAGCCCAGTCCAGGATTGCTTCTTGCCTCTGCTGTGTGTGAATCCTCAGCAGCCATTAATTTTACTTAACAGGCTCTTTAGGGGCTTTCTGTCGAGATTTGTATAAACCAGCCAAGAAGCCTTTCGCAATGGATTTTGGAGCAGGAGAAGGGGGAATAGGAGGGACAGTGTTTGGAAAATTAACTCTTTGGGAGAAACTTTTCTTCCATGAATCTAGAATTATCTGTGGTGCAATTGAAGACATAAGTGTTAGCATTTACATTTCTGAACCATTTAATAGTGAACTCAGCACTCCCCAGGCGTTTTACAATCTGTAAACCAGTTGTTCCTAACAAGCTGGGTATTTACTTTACTGACCTATGAAAGGATGGAAGGCTGAGTGGACCTTGGGGTCCTGGGATTGAACTCACAACTTTGTGGCTGCAGTCCTGGCATTTAACCACTGTGCCACCAGGACTCCCTGCTAACATAACATTGGGGCAAATATGAAGATAAAGGCAGCTCCAGTGTGGCACCCATGGGGCTGGTGTCTTTTTTCGGTATTGTGCCTCCTCGCTCTTACCTGTTGCAGGAAAACACCTCCATCCCAGTCTCCTGCTCTTTTCCAAGGACTGCTGCCACTGATGTGTTGGGTGCGCACTGTGTGTTTCACTGTTTACTGATGTGGTGTCGCAGAGCTTCCACCCACACAGGAGAGTGCGTTCTTGGCTACCATATTGTTAATGTCACATTTTCACTGAGGTCACTGTAAAGCACTGACAATTTGATCAGCGGAGGGGATCTGAATAAATATTGTGGACTGCATCTTGTTTGCAATTTTAGATCCATGCACTTAATAAAATTAGCCTATCAGGTTTCATAAATGTGATGAATGGCTGAATTCCAGTTGGACATATTTCATTTCCCCTGCAGGGCTTTTTTCCCCCATTCCGAAATTACTATAGCCCCAGAGCAAAATATTTTGATAATTCTTGCTAAATAGACCAAAATCATTAGGGCTGGGAATACACTGAATGGGGGCTTCTTTCTACTTACTGCCTTGACTTTTCATTTTTAAAAGAAATTCTGTCACATGTTTGAACTAATCCCTGCCTCACTAGGGCTGGAAAATTTAAAAAACAATAAAAGGGAACTGAGATCTGCATCATTTCTCGTGAGCTCTCTGTCTTTGAGTAAGTGGGCCAGAGTTAGCCCTCCTCCAGTCTAGCAGTATATAATTTCCTTAAGTGCTTTCAAAAGTAAATATGATCAAACCAGAGATGCTTAGAATGCAATGAGGATAGAAAAGGGATTTTGTCAGTCTCTCCGTTTCTTTAAGCACCATTTATAGAGCTTTGGAAATTGCTTTGTGGAAAATAGGGAACATACTGATTTTAAGTGAAGGGTCAGAGAACTTCACGTTGTCCTTGATGAAGAGGAACTGTAAGCCAGAGGAGGCATTGATGTTGGTCTATTCCTTTTTGCCAGCTATTGGTTTTCAGTAGTGGAGTCCACACTTTCATATGTTCTAGGACAACCAATCCCAAACATGGTGCTCACTAGATGTTTTTCACTATAAATCCCATCATCCACTGCTAACAAGGTAAATACTTGTGGGATCATAGAAGGTGAAATCCAAAATACTGTAAGGCTGCTGTGGGAAAGAAGTAAATTATACATCCATCTCCTTAAAACAATAAAACTATTATATGGTGTCTACTAGCTACTTTTGGGATTTGATCCATTCTAATTGAAGTCAAACTACAGTTCAGTGTCACAGAACCAATTTCAAATTAACCCAAATTTTCACTTCAATTGGCATGGCATAGAACAGCAACGGGCATCTGAGTTTGGGGGGGGGGGCAGTATTCTGTTCTGGAAATCTCACAACAGAGTCTCATTCAGCATTAGGTAGACTAGTGGGCCCTTGGTATCCGCTGGAGTTTGATTCCAGGATCCCCTGTGGATAACAAAATCTGTGGATGCTCAAGTCCCATTAAAAACAATGGTATAGCAAAATGATGCACCTTATTAAAAATAATGGAAAATCAAGATTTGCTATTTGAAATTTATACTTTTTTGGAATATATTCAAGCCTTGGATGCTTGAATCTGTGGATAAAAAATTCTGTGGATAAGGAGGGCTGACTGTAGGACACGAGGACCCTTAAGACATTTTTGGCTTGGGACCTCAACACCTGAAGGAGTGTCCCTGTCTTTCTCCATATGTCTGCTTGAGGATTGAAGTCTGCTGGAGGGGACCTCCTCTTGTCTCACCAATCCAAACATTCCCTGTGACCGAAAGCCATCCACCTCTCTTTCAAAACCTCCAAAGAAGGAGACACCATCACCCTCTGAGGTAGCTATTTTCCACTGTTAAACAGCTCTTACATCATGACATTCTTCCTAATGTTGAGGTGGAATCTCTTTTTCTTGTAGCTTGAATGCACTTCTTCTTGTCCTGGTCTCTGGAGCAACAGAAAACCAGCTGGCTCTGGCCTCAATATGACCTCCCTTCAAATATTTAAACATGGCTATCATGTCACCCCTTAACCTACTCTTTTCTTCTCCAGGCTATACAATTTTACACAACACACACCACTACAATAGGATTGGCTAGAATCCTATTGGCAGAATCCCATTCTTTCCTAGCTCAAGCTTCATTGCATTTTTTAATTGCAGGCATGCCGCTGCAAACCAACAGTGAACATTTGTCTTTCTTCAGCCCTCCTTCAACCTCCTCCTTATGATGATGGCTGCTAAATAAAAACTTCCAGAGGACATGGATGGAAAAGGGCATTGGGCAGGCATAAAAAGACTTTATTAAAAAAGAGCTTCTTTTTCAGAGACATGGTTAACTGAGGTATGCTTTTATAAAAAAAATACAGTTCAAAATTGCCCAATGCTAATAGAATAAGATACTGGATGTGGTTCTGAACTCGTCCCCCATATACCAAAAATAGAAAAATCAAAAAAACGCAGAACCTCAAGTCCCATTACTGTCAGTGGACATTGATGTGCACATGGCCATGTCACTGTGGCTGTGTGCATACACTACCATTGGCGATAATGGGGCAGTGCCATCCATGGATGCTCTAATCCGCAGATGACTAGCCCACTAATATGGAGGGTTGAATGTATAAAAAACAAGGTGTAGCTTAAAATTATTCATAGAGAAGTTAAAAAACAACATTTCACTTAAAAAACCCAAGGTTAAAACTATATAATGCACAATTAAAACACAATAAAAAGATTTTTTTTTAAAAAAAATCACCTCTTTAAAAGCTTTTTTTTGCCACATAAACTAGAAGCCAAGGACTGTTTGAATAACCTGGGAGTACCCACTGAAAGCACTCGAGTTAAAAATTCACAACATACAAAGGTTAAAAAGCAATCAAACCATCATAAAATTTAGACCATTAAAAACATAAACCATAAAAAAAAAACAAATAAAAGTGTAGTTGTACAATTCTGTATTATAGGACACATTGAAATAGAAAATAACATAAATGACACTTGACACTTTTGCATGCAAATGTCTCAGTTGCACAAATCTGTTGCATCAAGCCAAAGTGGGAAGATAGCCCAGATCTTTAGTACCAAGGGTAACATTTTGCAGGTGTACATTCTTAGTAGAATTTGTGATTAGATCATTAATGTATTTGCAGGGATTTCGGCTGAAATTTAAGGAATGTTCTCCCCAGTTAAGAGATTTGGGATGCACTTACACACCACAGTTTAGTGTGATATGCAGGAGTGGCTGTTGTGAGACTTAGGGCTGAGCTCTTCCCTCTCCTCCCTTAGTATGTCCAAGAGTGTTTTTAGTTTTAGTTTTGGGGTTTTTTTTAGGGCTATGTAGCCATGTTCTAGAAGAGTTTTAATTTTGCTGAACGATGCAGCTAGGAGGCCAGTATAAGTGTTCACTTTTGCTGAACTGTGGTTACTGGTGTCATCATAAATTAGTTAACACCAACCCCTTGGTGCTGGGAAGTAAGAACGAAGCTAACTTTTATGAAATTAACCAGAATCAGTGTTAACCACAGTTCCTAATTTGGATGATAACAGGAAACTGTGGTTAATTATAAGGGTAAGTGAAATCAAAACCTTCCAACCTCCTCCTCTTTAGCAGGAATAAGGGAACACTAAGCTAACTTTTTTTGTGATACATGTCACAGTAAAGTGAGGTTTAGTGTAATGTGTGAAAGCATCATTTGTTTGCTTGCAAAGAGCTGCATGATTCCCATTCAGCTATATGTTGCCTAAATTTGTGTGTGGGTGTGTTAGAATCTATGGGTCAGAAGTTCTCATTCTTAGCAGCAGAGGCCAAGTTCAGGGCAATTACTGAGCAGTTTTTTGGTTTTGTGCCTTGCTGAGTTTCTCAGGGTACAGGTGGGTTCAGATTTCAGTCTCAGCAAGTGAGACTCTGCCCACCTTAAACTGAGATCTTCTTGCATTTTTTAGCGTACAGTGTACCCTCCACATTCGCTAGGGGCACAAGGACCCCCATGAAAATGGGAAAACTTCAAATAAAAAACCTGTTATTTTTTCTAATAGAGAGAATACTGTGGGAATGTCTAGGCCCGCCAGCACAACACTGCGGTCAACATCTGCCAGAGGATGACCATAGAATTTCACTTGGAGGGCCTTCAAATGCCTAGAAAAGTGTTCTCTCTGGGAATCGCCATGTCTCCCAGTGAATCCTCTGGCCATCATTGACCATAGAGTTGTGCTGAATGACCTGGAGATTCCTAGAGAGAGCATATCAATCAAATCCGTGAATAATCAAATCTGCAAAAGTTAAAGCTGCAAATGCGGAGGGCTGACTATAAATTTACTTTCTGGATGGGGCTGGAGGGAGAGAGAGATGGATGCAGCTATATGTATGATACTAATCTCTGGAAAAATGTCTTGACATCTTCTGACAAGGAGGGCGTCCTTTATAGACGTTTATAGAATTAAAGGAAGGTAAGGAGTGTTGGGGAATTGTTGCAATGCCTGTTGTAATGATTGGTTTGTTCATTTTCTTCTCTTGGCCGCTCTGTGTGTGTGTCTTCAAGTTGCCTGTTGACTTACGGCAACCCCATGAATTTTGTAGGGTTTTTTTTAGGCAAGGAATACTCAGAGGTGATTTTGCTAGTTCCTTCCTCTGAAATAGGTAGTCTACAACATCTGCAATTCATTGATGGTCTCCCATCCAAGTAGTAACCATAGCTGAGCATGCTTAGCTTCCCAGATCAGACTGTGATCTAGTGCCATCCTACTTATAAGAAGATTAGATCTTTTTAGTATACAGTTTATACAGTAGTATACACTATCTCATGTATAGTAGTGGGCTGGTGCTTTTATGACAATTTCCTTCATCATTTTCCCCCTTGGTTTTGTTTAAAAAGTAAGCTCTGAGTAAATTTACCCATTTGGTGAAACGTGGAGTTAACAGCAAAAGCACTTGGGGCCATAGAACGGAAGCCAAGCTCCAGATTTCTGATGTGAACAAAAGCCTTTTAACTGTAATTAGGGAACGCACCAGGAGATGAAATCTTTAAAAGAAAAAAAGAGAGCGCTTTACAAACAATCTGCTTGGCAAGTTGCAAGCTTAATTGAATGGAGAGGGAGGAGGATTGGGCCACAGCAGGTTTGGGTAATGCTTCTCGATTCCTTTTTATGTATTTAGGGTCTGTCATGTTTTCCCAAAGGGTCAAGGCTTTTACGGCTTGGAATTTCCTTGCTGTTTCTAACTGAACAGCACGTCAGTTTCTTATGAATGTTTTGGACTGCAAGGGTTTACCCATAGACTGAGTACAAGCTTCCAGACTCTGCTACTTTGGTCTTTCTACATATTTTCACTGATCACACAGAATAGTACCACTCTATTCAGCTTTGGTCAGAGCTCACATGGAATCCTGTGTCCAGTTTTGGGCACCACAATTCAAGCATATCCAGAAGAGGGTTCTCAAAATGGTGAAAGGTCTGGAAGACACCAAACCCTATGAAAAGAGTCTTAGGGAGCTGGGTATTTTTAGCCCTGGGGGAAAAGGAGGTTAAAGGATGACATCATAGCCATGTTTAAATATTTGAAGGATGCCATACTGAAGATGGAGCAAGCTTGTTTTCTGCTGCTCCAGAGAATTGGACTAAGTACAATGGATGCAATCTAGAAGAAAAGAGATTCCACCTCAACATTAGGAAGAACCTCTTGACAGTAAGAGCTGTTTAACAGTGGAAGACACTCTTTTGGAGATTTTAGTGGCATCTCCTTCTTTGGAGGTCTTTAAACAGGCTGGATTCAGGGATGCTTCGATTGAGAGTTCCTGCATGGCAGAAGTGGGTTGAACTGGATGGCCCTTGCGGTCTCTTCCAACTCTATGATTCTAAGAACTTCCTGATGGCAAGAGCTGTTCCAACATTGGAAGGAGCTACCTCAGAGTGTGCTGGAGTTTCCTTCAGAGGTTTTTAAACAGAAGGCTGGATGGGCATCTGTCACAGGGAGGGGTTTGATTTGATTTGTGTATTCCATGGCTGAATGGGGTTAGATTGGATGGCCTTGTGGTCTCTTCTAACTCTATGAGATTATGATTCTATGAGCTGGTGGTGAGAAACCACAGAGGATGAAGGTGATAAGGACCAGGCTGAGCGTGGTGGTGGTGGTGGAGGGGTGGATGGGTGGGATGGATCTTGAGAAATTCTGCTATCAAATAACTGAGGTTTGCTTGCCTAAATCTTGCAGTCACTGGGACTAGAAGCTTCTTTTTAATGAAAAGCCATTTGCAATAAATCCAGTTCTGAGTCCAGTGCCATACTGCACACTTTCCCTTGCACATTTGTGAAATTCCCAGCAGTGTCCTTTCTTCCTATCTCCAAATTCAAGGAACACAGCCCATTGCTGGTGTGGCAGAGCAAAGGTGTAGGAAATGTTGGTGACAAGTTGGCCAGCTTCACCCTTCTGGGTGCTGTTGTATAACCAAAATAGCCTGCTGTGAAGGACCATCAGAAAGTTCATGGGTTCTGCAGCATTCTCCTCAGCACTGTGTAGGCCAGGCCTACTGAATGTGGGGATGCCACTTCCATCCATGCAGTTAGTGCCTCCTGAAAATGCCACTGCTGCCTTTTTTGGGGAAAAAAAAAAGAATTAGTACATGGTTAACAGGTGTAATAAAATAGAATTTGAATCTTATGTCATTGGGCTAATTGCCTTTTTTTCCTCCCCAGAATTCATTTTGATGCTGCCCCCTTCCTCAAGAGGAGAGCGCAATTGACAACTCTCTGCCAAAGATAGATGCACATGTGTACTGAAGTCCCAAGATCCCTATATTCAGTTCATGTGATTTACTGACGAGTTCGGGTTTTCATTTCCCCATGAGTTACCTTCCACCTCTGGAAAGGTAGAGGTAAGTTGTTCTTCCCAGATTACTTCTTTGCTCCTTTCTCTTCCCTGTGATTTTTCAAAAACACAAGAATTGCTGAAACCTGTCAGAGATGTTATGTGTGGAGGAATCTCTTCATGTGGAACGAATTGCTGAAACTGCCCAAAGCAGGAATCCTGCATTCTTCCTTTCTCTCTCTCCCCTCTTCTGTGTATGGTGGGTTTGTTTTCAGTGTATTACTGAGCACAGAACCAAGTCATGCTGCGTTTGCTGTTGCCAAACTTGTCTTCAAAGCACATCATAACAAAAGATATTGCTGGGTTGGATGAGTGTGGGAAACTGGACTGCCTCTTGGCTCCAGCTTCAGTGTGGATTGCCACCTGGCATTGGACTCCTGGAGGCTGAGGTTCCTTGGCTCAATTGCAACGGTTAGAGTGTTTGTTAAGGTGTAACCAGAGAGTGACCCTGGTGGAAAAGAAGCATTGCAAAGCAGGGAAACCCAACTTTTCCTTTGCAGCATTGACAGCTATTCTTCCATATCAGCTACTGAGAAATCTGGCTTAGTAAACCCACAGTTTTGGTGGGATAGTGGGTAGGGTACAGTCCTGCACAGTAATTCACTCTGTCTTTGAGGATAATTTGTATATGTAGCCACTTGTATGTTTGTGTCTCTCTTCCAAACACACACTCCCTCCCCCAATACTGGAAGCACCATTGCAAATTGCTAGCTGGCTAATGAAATTGCTAAAAATGTTGCTGTCTACATATTCTCAGAAATAACAAAACATTTTGAAAGGTTGATGTGAAGGTGTTCAAATTCTGGAGTTAATATATCATAGCCAGCATAGTTTAGTTGTTTGAGGGTTGGACTATGACTCTGGAGACCAGGGGTTGATTCTCTTTTGGCCATGAAACCCACTGGATGATCTTGGGCAAGTCATACGCTCTCAGTTTCAGGGAACAGCAATGACAAACCTCCTCTGAAGACATCTTTCCAAGAAAACCCCATGATAGGTTCACCTTAAGGTCACCATAAGTCAGAAACAACCTGAAGACACACAAAACAAAAATACTTGCATCAACTAAGGATCTGCATGCAGTTTTAAAGCTGCTTTTCTCTCATTGCATCTCTCCCTCCTCTGGATTTTGAGATTTTTGAGAGTGCAGAATGTGGTACTTCTGTAGAACTACAAAATCACAACTACTCAACCAATTAACATTATTGTGTGGATGCATCCCTGAAATGTTTGACTCTATAGATACCGAGTTGAAAATATATTTCCTCTTCCTTCTCCTCTTCCTTTGTTCATTTATATCCTGCTTCTTTCCCAATACTGGGACTAAGACAGTTTACACTTTTTTAAAAAGAATACAGATTAAAATACATACCAAGTCTACTATCAATAAAAACATATAAAAGTTATTTAAAATGCAATTAAACAATCTTTAATTAAATGCAATTAAAGCCATTAGACATCAATTTGAAAGACAGACGATAGAGATCAGTAAAACAGCACACCATTAAAAGACCATTTCAGAGCATTCTTTATGGCTGCAATAAGTCAAAACTAACTTGATGACTCATAACAGGAACAAGAAAATCATTTCTGAAAAGCTTGTTCAAGAATAAAAAACTGTTTAGTTGCTTGTGGAAGGACAGCAAGAAGGGAGCCATCATAGCCTCTCTAAGGAGGGAGTTGCAAAGCCTGGGAGCAGCCACCAAGAAGACCTTTTTCTTGTTTCTACCAAACATGCCGGAAAAGGTAGTGGAAGTGAGAGAAGGGCCTCCTCCAAAAGATCTGGGTAGGCTCATATATGAAGACAGTAGTCCTTCAGATAGCTTGAACCCACGCTTTATAGGTCATAACTAGCACTTTGGATTGTGTCCAGAATTAGCCCTTCAGTCAGTTGAGTTCTGGGAACAAGGGACCTGTGTGCTCCCTGTAGGTGGCCCCAGTCAACAGTTACTGGATCTCTTGGAGCCAACTGAAGCTTCTGAGTACTTTTCAGAGGCTGACCCACTTAGTTTGGAAAATTGCATTTTCCAGTCTTCCAGGAGCCACACATCCCAACATTCACCTCAAAATATATATTCCACCAACATTTTGACCTCAGAGTACCACTCTGATTCAACTGGATGGTATTGTGAGGAAGAATAGAAATGATCTGTGGAACCTGAAAAACCCTGGGGCTGGAATGACACCAGTATTGGCAAAGATCAGGCCTCTACAAAGAGGATATTCTGTAACCAGGGTGCTGCAGCAAAGAAGACACACCTAAACAGAAGAAGGCCTCCTAAACAGATCTGTTTTCAGGCAGGTCTATATAGTGTCAAGAATCAAGATCCCAAGCTCTTTAGGTCTTTAGGATCAGCAACTTGAATTTGGACAGAAGGCGGGCAGCCACAGCAGTTCTTTTAAAACAGGTGTTAAATGGTTTCCATATTGTTTTCCCATTAATAACCTCATTACTCCATTTTGCATTAGCTGCAGCTTCTGAGTCTTTTTCAAGGGCAGGCTTACATATGGTACATAGTGTTGTATCTAAGGTATATGCAGCAAAGGCTGGATGCAAGTACTGTGTGCAGAGGTTGATGTTAACTTCAGTATATATAGCCAATGTTACAGGTGGCACTGTCATCATGCGCATTGTTGCTGCCACTTTCCTTTGCCACTAGTAATCTGAGGGAGAAAATTGCACACATTGGAGGCATTATATGCTAAATTTTCAGTGGAAATGTGCTTTGAAACACTGCAAAACCTTTAAATCAGTTTTTATAGTATTTTAAAGTGTTTTTTTTTTAATTGTTTTAAACTTTTTGTAAAGATTATTTAATTTGTTGTTAGGGAAGGTGCCTTGATTCCCATCCTAGGAGAAAGGTGACATGTAAATAAAGTAAATAAATAAAGTAAATATTTTTTCCCTTTTAAGTGTTATAGGTAGTCTTTTGCTTTGGTGTGTGTTGCTTTAAGGCAAACATTTCCCCATTAATGTTACTTTTCTTACTGTCTTGTTGCAGTGAAACAGAGACAGTTTATTTTACCCTTGATAAGGCAAGTATCTAACTGCACTTTCATTGGAAAGTGCTGCCAAATGCAAAAATGGAGCAAAACAAAAGGATAAACTACCCAGGCAATTAATCACAGACATCTTATCCTGGTTTCTGTTGGTGGAGAACAAGACTAACATATATTAGTATTGTTTAACTACCCACTATTGTTACCTCTTGTTACTATAACAGGTTTGGGAAGAGGTAGAAAAAGAAATGCGAGCTGAGGCAAGGGCCTTAGCAGGTTGATCCCTAGGATTACCCTGTTTCCCCCAAAATAAGACATCCCCAGAAAATAAGACCTAGTAGAGGTTTTGCTGAATTGCTAAATATAAGGCCTCCCCCGAAAGTAAGACCTAGCAAAGTTTTTGTATATAAATATATATACAGTATATAATAAATGCTTATTATTATTATTATTATTATTATTTGGTTCAACAATAAATGTGAATTCTTCTTCATGGAAAAATAAGACATCCCCTGAAAATAAGACCTAATGCATCTTTGGGAGCAAAAATTAATATAAGACACTGTCTTATTTTTGAGGAAACATGGTAGGAAAAAAGATCCATCCCTTTTGAGTGTGAGGTGCAGCAGGAATCCAGGGACCAGGTCCAAGAAACTGTGTGAGGAATTCTGGGTAATTGAGCCCAGAAAACCATCACTGAAAAGGTTTTTGCAGATGAAGAATGGGAACCCAGTCTAGAAACAGAGGTGCCCTAATGAAGGCTGTATTTGCTCCTTCTGCTAGCCAGAGGAATGGCATTCTTTGCTAATTTTGTTCTCAGTGGAAGCAACAAGTAATTTTGTCAATTTTCTTCCTTTCTGGAAGAAAGTTCTATTATGTTTTATCTGCTCTGACAGTGGAATAGAGTGCCTCTCATAGAATCATAGAGTTGGAAGAGACCACAAGAGCCATCCAGTCCAACCCCCTGCTATGCAGGAACTCCAAATCAAAGCATCCCTGACAGATGGCCATCCAGCCTCCGCTTAAAGACCTCCAAAGGAGACTCCGCCACCCTCCGAGGGAGTGTGTTCCACTGTCGAACAGCCCTTACTGTCAGGAAGTTCCTCCTAATGTTGAGGTGGAATCTCTTTTCCTGAAGTTTGCATCCATTGTTCCACGTTCAATGTGCTGAGTCTCCTTCTTTGGAAGTCTTTAAATGGAGGTTGGATGGTTGCCTTTCAGGAGTGCCTTAGTTGCACATTCCTGCATGGCAGCGGGTTGGACTACATTGCCTTGTGGTTCCTTCCAACTCTTAAAATTCTATTCTGTTCTATTCTATTCTGTTCTATGGTTCCATTTTGTTTCGTGCTAGCTTTGTTGTGTTCCACAAATTTTTCTATTCTGAACTGCTCTAGATATTTAATTATTTATTTAATATCCTCTGTTTCTCCTTGCCTAGGACCCAAGGCAGCTTACCTCTGGATGAAAGATGGTACAACTACAAAACAATTAGTACAAATGTTTAAAAACCGCAGAACAATTTTATTAAAAACAGAAAGTTAAAACAGTTGAAAACACATTTGAAACACAATAGAAAAGCTAAAACCTCTTCCCCATTAAAAGCTCCTCCTGCTACATTAATTACAAGCCAACGGCCAAATGTTAAAGGTCTTTCTTGCTGGCAGACAAAGATGGGGGTAGCTGAACCTCCCTGTGTATTGCAAAAGGTGGAATACAAGTCCAAATGAATTAATAAAATAAAATACAAAGTAGTTTTTAAAATGAATCTCAGGCCTTGACTTTCATGGGCCTTTCATGTTGTGGGTTCTAGGGAAGACAAGGGGACATGCTGGAACAAGCATTCTCTTTTTCAAGCAAGAATGCTTAGTTGGATTGTCAGGGTCTGACCCAAACTACCCAGCGTCTCTCCTGTACCTGTACTTCAGAAATCTGCCTTCCTTTGAGGCTGAGAGAGTGTGACTTCCCCAAGGTCACCCAGTGGGTCTCCATGGCTGAGTGGGAGTTGAACCCTTGTCTTACTAGTCCCAAAATTCAAAATACTACCTTGCAATGGATGGTATATGATCTTACTGGGGGATGTTATCAGTTAAGAACCAGGGAATCTTACCTGGTTCACTCAGATGGAGCACCCTGTTTCCTTATACTGTGTGTTGTGCTTTGGGTAGTATGTCTCTGTGTATAGTTACATTGGAGCTGTCACATTCTCTCCCTCTTAGTCATCCATTCGGTACTTCAGGTGGGGAAGAGGATGTAGGTAAAAGGCATGTCACTCTGTTATTGATGATGTGTGGAAAGAGTAAATTGTTGGTTTTAGCTGTGTGGCAAGGTAGCTAACAAGACACTTTTTTCTTGGAGCAGGCCACAGTTCAGTGGTGAGAATAATTCGATTAGCATTGAAAATAGGCTCTCCTTTCCTTGTGTGTTCATGTTAAATTTGCAAGAACCAGAGGTGACGGCTTGGTTAAGATCACGGTAAATATGGAAAAGACTTTAAGGTTGGACGGAAAAAAACAGTGCTAGAGATTTAGGTAGTCTGACAAAGAAAACTCTCTTATTAACAGACCTTTCAAACTTAAAAAGCAGAGAATTTCAGTAAAGGAATTTTGATTTCAAGGGTAAATATTCACATTGTCAGTCCTACCTTAGTTTCTGTACTTAGTCAAAGCTTGGAGGATCCTGGTTTTAGTGTGTTTCAATAAATCCCACACCTAGCTCAGCTCTAATTATCTTGAGTGCTTGAGATAAGATTTAGCTTTGAAATTTCACATGCATGAGAGATAATTGTGAGCAATATTAAATGCTAAATACCTGTTTTAAACCCATTAATCTAGCTGATAATTATATATTTTTGCACATGTGTGGTCAAAGAATGTTGGCCAACATCGTACAATTCACTATATTTTATCTACCGCTTGTTAGCTTTGTACTTGAATAACGCCTCCCACACTTCGCTGGGTAGTAGCTGCAGACAGCAGATGAATAGTTGCAGACAGCAGATACAAAATACCATGACATCTGAGAAACTGGCTAATTTGTCAGTAGACAGCAATCTGTTTAATCAGAAATGAGGGTACATCTAATGAACTAATGTATACTGTCATACAATTTCATAAGAGAGCAAGTGTGGTGCGCTGGTTTGAGTGTTTGGACCGTGACTTTGGAGACCAGGGTTCAAATACTCATTGGCCATGGAAACCCAATGGGTGACCTTAGGCAATTCACACTGTCTCAGCCTCAGAGGGAGGCAAAGGCACCTCCCCAAACATGATAGGTTCGCTTTAGGGTTGCCATGAGTCAGAAGTGTTTGCCATCTTATTAGTAGTTATGAAAGAGAAGTTGATGAGGTAACATCCCAATTTTGGGGAGAAAGTGGGATAACAATAACAACAACAACTGTGTACATCAGAATTGATTTCAGCTCAGTCTTGGGTAATAATGAGGCTGCTGCCACACTGCAGAATTAATGTACTTTGACACTGCTTTAACTGCCATGGCTCCATCCTCTGGAACCCTGTTTGTTGTGGCATCAGTGTTCTCTGGAAGAAAAGGTTAATATCTCACAAAACTATAAAACTCGGTATTCTATAATATTCAGCCATGGCAGTTAAAATGATGTCACACTGCATTAATTCTGCAGTGCAGAGGCAGCTCTAGTCTAGCACTCAAGCCACTAGACCACGCTAGATTGCAAAGGTTTTCCTGGCAAGATTTATTCCAAGGAGGTTTGCCATGGCCTTTCTCTGAATCTGAGAGGATGTAACTTGCTCAAGACCATGCAGTGGGTTTCCATGGTTGAGTGGGGATTTGTATCCCGGTTTCTCAGAGTCCTAGTTTGACACTCAGATTGCTGCTCCATACATATGGTTTTATCTGTAGTCTTTTTATCATGTAACCTGCTTTTCCCATTGGGGAAAAAGTGGGTTCAAATAAAGAAGTCAAAAAGAATACTACGTTATACTACAGAAGTCTTTCTAAATTACTCTAGTGCTATGGGTGGTGGTGGTGGTAAGGTTTTACATATAAGCAATAGGGAGTATTTAAAAGGGTTTCTGGTAGTACCTATTTGGTGCCAACAATGCTGCTTTCTAAGTACATGTTCTTGGTTGGTGCAATGAACATTTGTTAGGTTCCCTCTCCCTTCGAAAAAGGAGTTAGGAAACCAGTATGACTTTTCACAATTTTCCATGCATGATGAAAAGGGAGTATCTAACAGGGTGAAAGGGACTTCAGACATGCTCTGATTTTCCCCAGCAGTACCTTCGGGACTACTTCCACAATTCTGTTTGTTTGCCATCCTTATCCATACATTGCAAGACGAGTAGCCACATGCTTTTGAAAATACATGGCTGGAGGTGATCTTCTTAAACCTTTTGGGCCTGAGCCATTTAGAGCTTTTCTGTTAAACCTGAACTTGGAATAGTGTTCCAAAGAATACTGGAAGGGGCCAAGAATCCCTGATCACTGATATAACTGATATTCACTCCTGGGGCCATGATGATGGAAAACTGGCCTAGCTAGTTTTCTGCTACTTCTTCTTTTTGAAAAAAGCCAAGGTGTGTGACAAATGGGTGTCATCACTCTGCATTCCTTCACCCATAAAAATGTTTAATGGTTTGTTTCCCTTCCCTTGAAACTTAGGAAAGTTTGATTGCCCCACCAGACCGTTTATTGCATGCAGCTTTGAGATGTTTTTGCTTGGCAGTTTCTCAGTAGCTTTAATGTTCAGGGAATGGTTTTAATTCACTGAATGACTTGTGGGGGTGGGCGGGTTGCAGATTTCCCCAAAGAGTGAGCATGGGAAATATTTTTTTCTTTTCTTTTCTTTTTCTTTTCTTTTGTGGTGGTTGAGAATGTACTACTTTTTCAGCCCACTTTGAGCCTTTTACTCCTTTGCAGTCTAGTCTTGCTTTCCTTAGGAGAAGCACATCTCTGCTGCAGGTCTTTTGTTTTCTGGATTCGGAAGACAAGTTGCCGTGAAAACCACACACTCTACTTTTTTATATAGAAGGAGCCTTTTGTTGGAGATGAAAACAAAATAAACGAATAAGACAGTCGTTTTTTTCATTAGCAGCAGAGAAAGAAAATAAAATGGTACACCTTTCTCACCTGAAATGCCCACTGAGAATCCCCATTCTTATTTTATGAGACCCCCAACAGCAAAAAGCGTTTGATAAGGTAGATCTAGTAGGGGAGGTTTTCTGTGGCTAAGTAGGAGTAGGTATCTGGGTTAGACAAGTCCATAGAATCATAGAGTCATAGAGTTGGAAGATACCACAGGGGCCATCTAGTCCAACCCCATTCTGTCATGCAGGAAATCACAACCAAAGCATCCCCAACAGATGGCCATCCAGCCTCTGTTTAAAGACTTCTAAGGAAGGAGACTCTGAGGGAGTGTGTTCCAGCTCTTACTGTCAGGAAGTTCCTCCTAATGCTGAGGTGGAATCACTTTTCCTGTAGCTTGCATCCATTCTTCTGGGTTCTGTTCTCTGGAGCAGCAGAAAACAAGCTTACTCCCTCCTCAATATGACATCCCTTCAGATATTTAAACAGGGCTAACATATCACCTCTTAACCTTCTCTTCTCCAGGCTAAACATCTCCAGCTCCTTAAGTCGTTCCTCATAGGGCATGGTTTCCAGACCCTAGGTATATATATATAGCCTGATTTCCCTTAAAAATTCCATACGCTTTGGTCAGACCTCAGCTGGAATATTGTGGCCAGTTCTGGACACCAAAGTTCAAGAAGGATACTAACAAGCTATATTGTGTCTAGAGAAGGACAACAAGGATGACCAGACGTCTGGGAACCAAGTGTTACAAGGAACGACTTAGGGAATTGGCAATGTTTAACTTGGAGAAGAGAAAACTGAGAAGTGACATGATAGGCATCATTAAATATCTGAAGGGATGACTTGTTGATGATGGAATAACCTTGTTTTCTGTAGCTCCAGAAACTAGTACGAGAACCAATGGATACAAATTTCAAGAGATCCCAGCTAAACATGGTGACCAGAAGGGATGTTAGGTCACTTGTAGTTTGCTGAAATCTTTTGGTGTGGCATGCTGGGTGGCCGATGGAGGAGGAAATAGGCCTGAACAGGGGCTGGACTTATCTAAGGAGTGTCTTTTTTACTCTTCAGATCGTATAAAACAATTGGAAAGTGGAAAGGAAATGCCTTCATTGTTGAGGTGGGGTGCTGAGGGAAGTTAGAACTCAGCAAATGCTTTTTGAGGGGGCCTAGGTTTCCTGGCCCTACTTTAAGATACTGTATATACTCATGTATAAGTCTAGAAATTTTAGTCAAAAAATGGACCCCATAAAACTGGATCGACTTATCCATGGGTCAATGTAAGTACTATATTTCAACTCATCCTTTTCTCAGAGTAGAGTGGTGAAAGGTAAGAGTTTATTTCATCCTGGGAGCACCCAAAAGAAGTGGCAGGCCCCTCTGTTCTTTCCACTTTGATGCCTTTTTGATTGCTTGGTTGGGAAGATGGCAGTGGTGGCACCAGTTTGGTGCTTCTTCCCAAAGGAGTGCCAAGAGAAATTGCCCTTAGAAGGATCTGAATAAGATATTTCTGTATGAAGACAGTAAGTTCATCCTTTATACCCTTTATTACATGCCCCTAAGATTTATTCTGAACTTATCCACGAGTCATATCAAAATCCATAATTTTGGCCCCAAAACTTGCCCTCAACTAATACATGAGGTCGACTTATAGTCGAGTATATATGGTAAGTGGTGTTTGTCCCAGAAAGTTTCTGCTATCTGAACTTGCTGGCAATTAAAGTGACATTAAAATGTAAAATTAGTGCAGAGTATTTGGAAGGTACCTAGTAGTTTGAAACAAAGAATATCCCCTTGCATCTTTCAGAAAAGTCTTTAAGAGGTTAAAGAAAGCCTCTGGGTTAATGGTTTTGCTCCCTTCCTTTTCTCTATGTCATTTTATGTTAAAATTGCTTTAGAAAATGAAAGGAATACATTTATAGTAGAGAACTATCACAAGTCATAGCTTTGGTTCTGCTGCATGCAGATGTCAATTAAAATACATTTAGAGAAGTTCTAAATGGATTTTCATATCAAGGGGAGCTGTTCCTTCTTGCCTTTTATAATTCACATCAAACATCACCTAGCAGTTAGAGATATTCTTATTAGAAAAATTGCATGCTAAAAGGGGATTTGGTTTACCTTTGAGAAAACTAGGAGGGCCTTGCGTACCCGAGCTCAAATTGGGCAAAGGGGAAAAAAGCCCCACTAGACTCATTAGTGAATTTTAATAGCAAAATCACAGTGTATCGGGCAACAGATCTTTTTAAAAGTACACATTTAACTACAGATTTTATGCATTCTGAAACAATTTCCCTTTACCTAAATGTAACAACAGAGGGTGAAATTGCTCTTTCACTTTCTTTGCATGTAGCTGGAATATATTAAAAAGGGTTTTCTTTTTTAGTATATAAAGAATAAATGGTTCCTCACATTTGCTATGAAAATGACAAGTGAGAAGTCAGTTTCTTTCTGAAGGAGCATCAGCTCACAGCTGCAGAGAGCAGCAAAACAAAATTAAGTGGGCAAACAGTCTTTGTGCCAGAAAAATGCTCTGGAATGTATAAATATGTCAAGGCTGCAACATTAGCCATAAACTGGGAAATGAAGCTGGTGGTGTGTGCCAGTTGTCACGAAGGCTGGCTGTTAGAAAAGGCATTTCCACTACTTCTCCTTCTCCTTTACTGTTCCACCAGGTTTGAGATTGGGCATGCCATGATGGGCAAAACATGAAAACATTGCATTCCCTAAATGCATAGAGGACAAGGTCCATAAATCATAATCCCCTCTGCATGCGTGTCTCCCTGTTGATGCAAAGTAAAATATTACAATAGCAGTCATGGGAGTGGATTGGACCCTCCTTTTAATTAAGCTGATTTCTACTGGAAGGAGCTCTTTTTTATGATGATTTAAAATAGTGGTGTAGTTTTTGTAACCAGTAATGGACTATTTAGAGTTTTTAGAGGAATTTTAAACCTTCATCCTTAGCTCATTGCCGAAGCACAGACTTCTTGGAAGTCTAAATTTCTGTAGTGGCTTGTTTCTGCTGACCACTAAAATGACACTCTGTACTCCCATACCAAAAATAAACTCCAAAGGCACATGGAACAGAAACCTTGCTGAAGATAATTCTGGATCTGATCAGTACCTGACTGGGAGACCACCTTGAAGCTTCAGGTGAACTGCCTTGAGCTCCATCATGGCGAAGAGCCAGATAGAAACGAAAATTTGTAGTTGTTGTTGCATGCCTTCAGGTAGTTTTCCAACTTATGGCGACCCTAAGGGGTTTTCTTGGGAAGATTTGTTCAGAGGAGGTTGGCCATGAAAACAAACATTTCTTATTTCCTGTCATAATCTGGGATGAGCAAAGTTGAATGGTTGCAGCTGTACAGACCTGAAGAACATATCCATGAAAATTGTAATGGTGTGAGACTAAAGCAAACCTTTGGAATCCATGTCACACATAAGCTGTGTCTTGTTAACATGGTGTTTATCCTATTAGGCTTATTTTAGTAGAGGCTTTGCAGCCTTAGGGTATTTTAGATGACATCTGTGGTAGCTTAGGACAAACCAGTCTGTTTTTTTCATCAGGGGGCTTCAGAACTCAGTTGATCGTGCCTTGACTCCTTCCCAGAAAATGTTTCTCTGGCCATATCAAGCAGGAGAAACTGGCTCTCTGAGCCAAGTTAAATGATTAGAAGAATGTGGCTGTTTCCAGAGAGAGCTGGCTAATTATTTCACTGAGTAGTTCAAGGGACAAATGTTAGTACAGAGACATTTGAGAGACATTTGTTGAAATGTTGCTGCTTTACAGGATAGACAGTTTCTTGGATTCAAGGAGCATTATTTTGGACATGTTATAAAGTACTCTCGTTTGCTCACATTCAAAGGCATTGGTTCAGAATATCATATTTTCATACAATGATATGTGGCAGGGATATTGGGTGCCCTCAACTTACCCACAGGTCATATCAAATTCCATAATTTTGGGCCCCAAACCTGCCCTCAACTTAACCATGAGGTCAACTTATAGTTGAATATATACGGTATTTGTCTTGCTAATTCAAACCAAGGTGTTGATCTTAACCTATAAACCCCTAAATGGCTTAGGGCCAGGATATTTAGAAAATTAAAAAAGGTAAAGGTTTTACCTTGACATGAATGTCTAGTTGTAATCGGCTGTTGGGGGCTGTGCTCATCCCTGTTTTTAAGCCGAAGAGCCAGCATTGTCCAAAGACAACTCTGGTGGATATGTGGCCAGAAAGACTGCACTAAATGCTGTTACCTTCCGACTGGAGAAGTGATACCTATTTATCTATTTGCCTTTGAATGCTTTCAAACTGTTACGTTGGCAAAAGCTGGGACTAGTGATGGGAACTCACCCCATCATGCGGCACTTGGGCTTTCCAGCCTTACAATTGTCAGAACTGGTGTCTTAAGCACTTAACCCAGCACTTAACCTCCTCCCATATAAGCCTGCCTGAAATTTAAGATCTTCAGTGGATGCCTTGAGGCTGGGTTGGTGGATAGACATAACAGGGCTTTTTCGGTAGGAGCACCTAACTATGGAGAGAGGCAGGCTGGCTCCATCCCTTCTGACTTTCCAGTGAAAACCATGCTATCTCATGTGACCGTTGCGTCTTAAAGTTTGGAGTAGATGTTCTGGCTGCATTTTTTAGCTATTTTTAATTTTCTGTGGTTTAAGAACTAGTTTAAAAGAATAGTTTTAGTTTTTAATTGTTCTTAGTCATGTGTTTAATGCTTTAAATGTTTTTACTTGTTTTATATCACCTTCACCTCTAGGGCTGTGATGGGTTGAGAGCAAAAAAAACAAAAAAAAAAAAAAATGCCTTAAATAAACCTGGGTTCATTTTGTATTTCACCTTTACTTCAGTGTTTGGGAGTAGTTAGGTACAAATAGCGAATTACTTGTAATTAATTCCTTTCCAAATAACAAACATATAAATGTGTTCCATCACGATTGTGACTTGTTAAAAATTAGCTTCACTTCTTTTGCAGTATGACAGTGTATTTTTACAGTAACTGCTATGATAGTTATAGGGGTGTAACCTCACTAAGAATGGAATATGTGCTTCAAGGGTTGGTTTGTGTTGTTTCTTGTGGATGCTGAGATAAATTGGATGGGAGGACATGAGCACATAATATTTAGATGATTTGTTTTTTTTTAAAAAATATTAGTTTTGAGCAAATAATTTAGGGTTTAAAAATTGCTCATATGTTGCAACCCTTTACTGTGTATATATATGAATGTGTTTGGAACTGTAACTGTGAAGAATTACTTTTAAAAGTAACTTTCCATGCTCTGGTCAAGCTTGTAAGATGTAGAGGCTACGTAAGTATTAGTTTTCTTTTAATTTTCCCCCCTATATCCTGTTCTTATTTGCCATCAAGTGGATTTTGACTTATCGTGACTCTATAAATGGAAGACCACCGAGAGCCCAGTCACCAACTGCCCTGTTCAGGACTTGCAAATTCAGAGCAGTGGTGCTTTCCTTGATGAAATCTATCCACCTCTAATGTGGTCTCCCTTTTTTCCTACTGCCTTCCACTTTACCAAACATTATAATCTTTTATAGTTAGCCATCACATCTCATGATATATCCAAAGTATGACAGCCTCAGTTTAGTCATCTTGACTTCTAGTGAAAGATTAGGCTTGATTTGCTTTAAAAGCATTCATTTCACAACAGTTGTTTTTTCCAACTTATGGTGACACTAAGGTGCACCTGTCACCTATACTTGTCAAGATTTGTTCAGAGGGGGTTTGCGTTTGGCTTTGCTTTCTTATGAGCCTGAGAAAGTGTGACTTGTCCAAGGTTACCAAGTGGGTTTACGTGGCTGAGTGTGGATTTGAACCCTGGTCTCCAGAGCTCAAATCACTATGACATGGAGGCTCTCTCCACAACAATGCACAGCGATTTTCTGTATACGTTATCCTGTATTTCACGGTCCGTCTCCTTAAATAAAACTTGCTTTTATTTAACAGTGTTTTGCTTCTGCCTGAGTTGTTCTCTCTCCTGAGACTTTTCAATTGCTTGCCAGACCCTTGAATCACATTTCACTTGATACCCTGCAAAAAGGAGATGTAGTGGGTTGGAACGCCACCTGGATTCAGGTGTGTATAGACTTGTGTCTGCTAAACCCTTGACAGAATGTGGCAGCCATCCAGATAGAGGCTCAGGTGGGGAAATGAATGGTCTGAGCCATGCCTTTTTTGAGGCGGTTACAGTTTTATCCCACAGCAGGAGTGGGAAAGGTTTGAGGGTCACTTCTGTAAGGCACAAGAAGGCCCACAACAAAAAAGCACATCCAGAAACAGGATGCATTATTTTTAAGGAATCCCAGCAGCCTCCGTGGCCATATTTCCTTTGGAACATTGCAGAATCTTTCTTTTGCTTTGTTTGCTGATGTTAATTAAAGGGTGGGAAACAGCGTGAGGTAATTGCTGGTTCTAGTGTTACTTCCATCTGAGAGTCTTGCTAATTTTTCATGTGGTATGCTGCATTTTGGCACATTCTTGTATTTAATCCTCTGAACTATTTTAATTTTGTTATGGCCAGTTCTCTTTCCCTCTCCCCACCCCTCTCACTCTTGCTCTCTGAAGTTAGGTTGATTTCCTTTCCTTTTTTAAAAAACAAAACAAAAACAACAGTCATTGTTGTGACATCTGCAAGTTTTTGAAAATTGGAGACATGTAAGTGCATTTAGTAGGATCACAGATTGCTGTTTGCTTTCTGGGTGCCACCAGCAATTAATACAGATAGGACCATAGAATCATAGAGTTGGAAGAGACCCGAAGGGCCATCCAGTACAACCCGCTTCTGCCATGCAGGAACTCTCAATAAAAACATCCGCGACAGATGGCCATCCAGCATCTATTTAAAGACCTCCAAAGAAGGAGACTCCATCACTCTCCAAAGGAGTGTGTTCCACTGTCGAACAGCTCTTACTGTCAATAAGTTCCTCCTAATGTTGAGGTGTAATCTCTTTTCCTGGAGCTTGCATTTATTGTTCCAGGTTCTGCTCTCTGGAGCAGCAGAAAACAAGCTTGCTCCATCCTCAATATGATATCCCTTAAAATATTTAAACAAGGCTATTATACGACCTCTCAACAGACAGATACACAATTTTGAGTGTTGCTCTTTAAAGTTTATAAGTTAGAAATTTCATAGGAGCAACACTTGAACTTGAGGCAAGGCACATCATTCATACAATCAACATTTCCTTCTTTGGCCCAAGAATATATATATTTTAAATAAGTGGATGGTAGAAAGGGGAGGCTGGATTGTGGGAGAGAGAGAGAGAGAGACCAAGGGCATTACTACACAAGGCTTTTAAACTACAATTAAAGTTGGGGAATGCCATCTTTGAAAATACTTACCGCTCAACGTTGTCACTGCCGTGCCTGTGAAGTGTTCTTAGAGTGTGCTTTTTCAGTGACAGGAAAACCTGTCAGGAAAAATTTATATCTTGTCTTGTGTCATATGATGTCAGTGTGACAAAATACAATAAAATCGGCTTAACCAGTAAGATAAACAGTATTAAATAATTTAAATAGGCTAAAAGTGTATTATATAGCTTGACAAGTTAAAACAAAACAATTTAAACTGTTAAGACAGTTTTAAAACAATTTAGAATCTCAATGCATGGGTGGATAGGGATAAAATCAGTTTGGATACTGGCTGTTTTGTTTTCCATACCTTTCCGAATGATCCCATGCATGTTATTTGGTTTATTTTTCTGCAGTAGCTGCACAATGGTTGATGTTTTCAGTGCACAACACAACACAATCCCAAGATCATCTTTTTTCTAACCTGCTCTAATGCTGATCAGTCATAGTAAACCTGCCTATGACAAGCTATATAGATGAGTTTGATCTTGCAGGCTAGGGCTGAGGTCAAATCTCAACCCTAGTCTTCAGGTCAAAAAATATTGTCCAGAATTCAATAAGGCAGTTACAAATGTGTAACCCAGAGTTACACATTCGTGATTGGTTCATATTTGTAATCCCTTGGTATTCATTACTCAGTATGTTACTCACAATGCTGATGCCCAGTATTGGGGGTTGAGGTTGGATTGAGAGACTCTGCTTAGCTTCACAAAATGTAACATCTTTGAGACTAACTGGAAAAAAAGAATCTGGTAGTATGAACTTTCATAGACTTGTCTACGAAAGCTCCTGTTACCAGCTTCTTCCTTTCAGTTAGTCTCTAAGGTGCTAAAAGATTCCTTTGCATACTGATTTTCCAGACAAACACAGGTATGTTTTGGAATAGTATTTTGAATACTAGTAGGTAATACAGAATTTCACCCATTAAAACAATTGGTTCAGAGTTTAATTATAAAGTAGCCTAGATCTCTCAAAACATTTCCCTATAGCGTCATACCTTGTCTGTAGGCCTTTCATTTTTTGCATAGCAGCTCTCAAAAGTTATAAGCTGCTGCTTGGTGTGTGTGGATTTTCTTTTTTCAAGCCTCCATCTCAAGCACCAGAAGCCAACCACAGCCATAAATATTCATGCTGGATTGTATGTGCCATAAAGTGCCGACAGGTTACTCTTCTAAACCTTTATTGACCAGGAAGTATT
This sequence comes from Urosaurus nigricauda, assembly GCA_034509955.1. Taxonomy (NCBI): domain Eukaryota; kingdom Metazoa; phylum Chordata; class Lepidosauria; order Squamata; family Phrynosomatidae; genus Urosaurus; species Urosaurus nigricauda. The sequence continues at coordinate 376,041,021 of JAOEGL010000001.1, read as the reverse complement.
AATGCAGCTATCAAGAGCATACTGTTTGACAAACCTCTCTTATTAATGCACAGTGTTCTGTCTCTGTTTGCCTTGTCAATATAATTTGTGAGATTATTGTGCATATTTTAAAACTAGAGGAGAACTCCTCCAAACATTAGCCAAGATTAGAGCATTTGATGAGTCAAATAAGTTAGGCATTTTTAAAAAGAAATGGTTCTGTTCTGTATTTGCCCATCTATTATCAATGCCAGCTTCTGTAAAGTAAATAATCCTAGTGGCCAGTATAAAGATCTTATTTAAACACTTTAACTATCTCATCAACCAATTAACAAATATTTAATGACAGCTATCTAAGTCTGCTTAGACATTCATGTGATTCTGTTTGTTACCTGTTGAGTTTGAAAAAAGGTTTCAAGAAGATGTTTCACTTTGGGTAGCTTCCATTGCAGACTCTAGTTGTTGTGAGTTCCAGGGCAAAAACCTAGCCAAGTCTTAGTAAATTGTATTCTTTCTGAAAGCTTGGTGATGATAGATGCTACATCTTGGGTTCAGAGTATCTGAAAGGCCATTAAATCCCTATATACACCTACCTGAGTGTTGAGATATTTGTTGGCAGGGTTCATCTCTATTCCACCATTGTCACAGACCCATATGATGAGAACTTGTGAACGGTCGTCTTGGTGGCTGCTCCCAAGTTGTGGAATTACCTTCCATGAGAGGCAAGGCTTGACTTGTCTCCGCACTCCTTCAACCAGCAAGTAAAGATCTTTTTATTTAAACAAGCCTTTGGCAATTAATGGCTAGTTGCAAAAGGGGCTTTTAATGGTGCATGTGCACCATATTTGATTCTTATTCTTATGCTTTCAGTTGTTCTCTTACTGTTTTAAATTAATGGTGTTATTTTTTAAAAAAATATTATTTACTGTATATACTCATGTATAAGTCTAGACATTTTAGTAAAAAAAAATGGATCCAAAAACCTAGGTTACTTTATCCACAGATCAATGCAACTTAACTCTTATTAAAAAAGAAACCATCCTCTTTTCTGAGTAGGGTGGCAAATGGTAAGAGCTTAGTCCATCCCAGGAGAACCTAAAAAAAGTACTGAACCCCTCTACCCTTTCCCCTGCAGTGCTGCTTCTGGCATTTTTGACTGTCTGGTTGGGAACATATCAACATGCTTTGGCATCGTTTTCCTTTCCTTCATCCCTTACATCCTTTGCTAAATGCCTCTTATGTTTCACCCTTGACTTATACATAGGATATAACAAAATCCATAATTTTTGCCCCCAAACCTGTTCTTGACTTATACATGAGGTCGACGTATAGTCAAGTATATATCATTGTTTTTTATCTCTTCTTCCTTTAATGTATACTTTGAGCCATCTTGGATCACATGTTGGGACAAATATGGGATAATAAATAAATAAGATTGCACATGAAGAATTGGATGCTAAGAGAACTTTTCTGCTGAATTCCCTTTTTAAACACTTTTAAAGACAGTTCAGAAAAAACATTTTGTGCAAGATCCAGTCATAATAATGCTTTTGTGGTCTAGGCAGTTCTGTCATGCCACAAAACATTTGCCTCCATTGTTCAACCTGATATGATCTGAAGCAGCCTGGGCTGTGAGATTGGCCTCACAACCTTTGCTTTGTGAGATTGGCCTCACAACCTTTGCTTTGTGAGATTGGCCTCACAACCTTTGCTTTGTGAGATTGGCCTCACAACCTTTGCTTTGTGGTCCTGTCCTCGGAGTTGGTTTAGGTGGATAGGACCTTTGAGCAACAGGACTTTGTCAGTGAAATCCCCAGGCTTGTGGAATTCTCCATTTCTTAAAAATTCTCTTAGGGTCATTATAAAGCCTCTGGAATTTCATTTTTATCCTGCCAGACTTTTTACTATTCTCATTCCTTGTATGTTTAATCTGATGCTGTTTTAAATTTATCTTGTTAGTGGAATTTTTAAATAATAATAATAATAATAATAATAATAGTAATAATAATTTATTTATTTCCCGCTCTTCAGCCAAGGCTATCAGAGCGGATTACAATTTTAAATTTTGAAAGCCCTAAATAACCAGAACTTGGAAAGTTACTGTTAAGATAGAATGAACAAAAATGACATACTAAAGCCATCCATTAATGGCAGTAGTAGGATGATGCTCAGGGATTCCTGCTTACCTTTCTTTTAACTTAATGGCGTGTGTGTATTCTTTGATGAACTCGGAAAGCACTGCCTTAACCATCTTTTTCCGATTCCTTCGCATATCCATTTTGAAACTGGTGAGTTTCATATGTGGGAGTCATAGCAAACATGGTTATTATTCCATTTTATAGGTAAGAAATGAGGCATGGAAAACCCCTGAATATTTTGTAGGCAAGGTGTGATAGGACAAGAAATGGCCTTTGAGAGTGGAGAATCCCAGGTTAATTCCCTGGTCCCAATTGCCAGAGGTGCCAAGAGCTCACGTCATCCTTTGCTGATCACTCTTTTCTGTTTTTGGATTATAACTTGTCTTTGTGCACTATCACTTGAGTTCATTGTCTTGATCTACAGTCGGACCTCTGTTTGAGCATCCGCGGATGGCAAGCCCTGTTGTTCCCAAAACACACACACAAAACACACACACACAACCTAAACCCTAAGGCCATGCTTGCATGCAGCCACACTAGCAGGTGTGCACACATTACATTTCTATTAGGGAGGACGATACTCAAGGTCCCACATTTTTTCTTTTTCTTTTTTCTTTTTGTATCTGCCTGGGGTTGGGAATCCAGAACGGTTCCCCCACAGATACAAAAGTCTGACTGTATTTGTGTTAGGCGACAGAGGCTGCAACATTTTGTTGTAGGTCTCACATCAAGCTAATTAGAAGCACTGTTTGTGACAGAAATTTTGTTTGTTTGTATTTAAATGGTATGTATTTGCCTGTGCCTGCCTGCCTGCCTACACATGTGTGTATATCCCTCCAAATTTACTGGGATTAGGGGCACAAAACCCCTATGAATGTGGGGGAAATGCAAATAAAACATTATTCTTTTTACCTAAGAGAACACCTCTCTAGGAATCCCCAGGTCCTCCAGTGCACTTCTGTGGTCAACATCTGCCAGAAGTTGATCATGGAATCATGCTGGAGGACCTACAAATGCCCAGAGAAATGTTTCCTCTAGGAACTTCTAGGTCCTCCAGCACACCTCTGCAGTCAACCTCTGGCAGAGTTGCGCTGGAGGAGCTAGAGATTCCTAGAGAGAACGTGTTATACTGGTCCCTCCACATTTGCTAGGGGCACAGGACCCACGTGAAAGTGGAAAACCTCAAATAAAAAGCCACTATGTTTTTACCTGAGAGAACACTACTCTAGTAATCTCCAGGTCCTCCAGTGCAACTCTGTGGTCAACCTCTGCCATAGGTTGACCACAGAATCACACTTGAGGAGCTACAGATGCCTAGAGAACTGTTTTCTCTAGCAATCTTTAGATCCTCCAGTACAACTCTATGATCAGTTTCTCTATTTCTAGAGAGAACATATTAATCAAATCTGCCAATAATCAGATCTGCAGAAGTCAAAGCCACAAATGTGGAGGGCCAACTGTACATCTGTATGGAGTTTTTTTAAAGACAGCATAATGGTTTAGGCTGGACAACTTTAAATAAAAGATTTAACATATGTGATATTGCATCATTTTGACAAAATAACAATAGCTTTTTAACTATGTTGACTCAGACCTGTGAGAAGCAGCTAAAATTACAGAGGAATACTAGTGCCATGGCAGCATAGGCTGAGAGCATGTTACTTGTTTATTGGATGTGTATACCGCTTTTCTCTCAAAATGGAATTCATGTATATAATTCAGAGGATATCTTCTGTTGAATTTAAGTGCTGTGCTCAGATAAAAGGGAAGCAGTGGCTTCTTTGGTTTCTCAGGTGGACAGAAATTGATCAGTGCGTTGGAATGGGGTCTGGGTTGGAAGTGTGCCCCATCGTAGCAAGGAGCTTGCCCCTTTGCTCCCTCCCATTTCTGGTCTACTGTCATCTCTTCAAGGACAGACAGGCACTTCCCACATTGGCAAATGCATTCATATATTAACATCTAGGTTAAATCAGGGATATGCAAAACGCACCTTATGTTCTGCATGCATCCCCAAGCCCCTTTTTGTAATGCTCCTGAAGGAGGGAGATGACAGTAATGGTGGTGACGGTGGCGATAATGATGATGATGATGATGAAATTGTTACTGCAGTTTGCCACAGACTCAGCATGCCAACTTAAAAATATACTTTGTGCCTTCTGTGCCTCCTCAGTTTATTGGGGTTTTTGTGTGTGTGTTCTGGCCTGGTGCTACTGCTGAGCAGTCTCATTGGTACTTTACAGCCATTTAGTAAAAGAGAAAGCAGCAAAGAATAACAGACGTGGTTTAATTAATTTCCATCCTCCTTCAGACATACAGTCTGCCCTCCTTATCCATGAATTTTTTTCCACCGATGCAAGCATCCACAGCTTGAAAATACTTTAAAAATATACAAATTCCCATGGGCAAATCTTGATTTTTCTCTTTTATATAAGGGACACCATTTTATTATGACATTATATTTAATGGGGCTTGAGCATCTATGGATTTTGGAATCCATGTGTGTGTGTGTGTGTTCTGGAACCAAACCTCAGCGGATACCAAAGGCCCACTGTACTTTGTAATTGTGTAATTTTGGGAATATCCCAGGGCTGGCTGCAATTTTGGCAGCTTTTGGCTTCACTTGGCCAGCTGTGACAATTTGTACAAGACCCAATACAGGCCCCCAAGTTGTGGTGCATCTTGTATTTTACATCCCTGTGAGGTTTAAAAGGACAAAGAGTCTTTTGTGCTTTTGCTGTGGCAGGCTAATATGGCTACTATGCCTCTGGAACCATCAGGTTTAATTCCTATAATCTGTCGCTGTGTTGTTGTGTTCTCCTTCCCGTTGTTGCTTCTTTTAAAGTGTGGGTGAGTGAATGTGGAGTGGACTGGGGGGAGAGAGAACATAGAACAAAGCTGCGTTATACCTCTTCACCAGGCACGGATCATTTCTTTCCTTTCTGTCCTTCTCCCCAGGGCATTCTTCTCTCTTACTAGCACAGAAAACGGGCTCCCTTTGCAGGGGACCTTTTGTTGTTGAATTCAGGCTAGGGCTTTGTGAGGCCTTGGCGGTCTGATTCAAGGAGGGAGCCTGCAGGAAAATGTAAGCAGCCTTATATAATATCAGCACAGATGAGATTTGCGACTGTAAAACAAAATGCTGCAGTAAATGGAACTGAGGCTACATGGATGGCTTTCAGGCAGCTGCTGTGCTTGAGAAATATGGTATGAATTTTTCCATCCCATTTTCTTTAACCAACAGGGTAAAGTGGCTTCTCCATTATACAATAAATGCTGTTGAGACCCTAAGTTGTTCTGAATGGCAGACCAATCTGTGAATTAGAGACAGCAATTTGTTCCCAGGGTTACCGAAGCATCTGGCTCAAACTCTAGGTTGTTGCAGTTGTCTTACACGTTTTTGGTGGTGCTTGTAGGCAATGGGTTGGCTCTGGAGGGGAAGAGTCTCAGAGTTTCTGGGGCTGGAGTCAGGAACCTCACACCTGGTGTTGCTTCCAGGTGACAGTGGGAAAGTTCATAGAAGCTCATAGTTGAAAAGAACCCCATGTGGCACCACTAACATGTCAGTGCAGGAATATACCAGGAAAGCATCCCTTAGAGATGCCCATTTAACCTCTGTTTAATAGCCCACTATGAAGAAGAATCCACTGTCCAAGAACTCTTACTGTCAAGAAGTCATTCCTAACTTTAGTTGGAATCTCATTTGTCTTCATTGGAACCCATTAGTTCAGGCCCTGTTCTCTGAAGCAATAGAAGGGGTGTCATATTGAGGACGAAGCAAGTTTATTTTGTGCAGCTCCAGAGAATAGGACACGGAAGAATGGATGCAAGCTACAAGAAAAGAGATTCCACCTCAACATTAGGAGGAACTTCCTGACAGTAAAGGCTGTTCGACAGTGAAGCACATTCCCTCGCAGTGCGGTGGACTCTCCTTCTTTGGAAGTGTTTAAGCAGAGGCTGGATGGCCGTCTGTCAGAGATGCTTTGATTGAGAGTTCCTGCATGGCAGAATGAGGTTGGATTGGATGGCCCATGGGGTCTCTTCCAACTTTATGATTGTAGGAAGCAATGTGCTTCATCTTCTATGTGCAAAGACTTTTCAGTCTTCTATTCAGTTCCGTCAAGCCTTCCTCACAGGCTTTGATTTCTAAGACATTTACCACTGTGGTCACAAAAATCCTTGGATGTTCTGCATGTACATTATCTGTCCCTCTTCTAATATCAGGTCCATATTAGCAAGGCTTTATCAAAATGTTTTGCTACCAGAGCCAAAGGATGAGGTGACATCGCTATCTCCGTTCCACATGCAGAAGCCAACTTGACTGGCATTTGAATTGCATATCTGCAGGGCTGACAGGACAGGGGCCTGCACGGCCTACTCAGCTCTGAGCCCCAGCACCTACTTCATCACTGCCTAATGGTAGGGCCAGTCTTGGCATTAGCCCTCAATCTTCATACCGGGTGCTCTCTGGCACATTCCATTTGCTCCCAGTGAGCCTGAGAGAACCTCACAGTACACAAGGAACTATTATTGATCGCATATAAACTGTCACCTATGAAAACGTAGGCCACAGTAAAGTGGTTTGTCATTGAGGTGCTGCCACGCTTCTTGTCGTCTGAGTATTGACCTAGTTAGGGACCTGAATGCTTTTCAGTTACAGTTAATCCTCACTATCACCTCATTTGGCAATGTCTTTCCTTTACATAAATTCTTAAAACACAGACGGGGCTATTAAGAAAGTTGCTTGGGGTGATATATAGTATGCCAGTACTGAAACACTTCTGTGTGTTTTTCCCCCTGTCCTCATGATGAATAGTAAGTAACTCACTTTGTTGTGATGGTGACTAGAAGTTCCAAGATTTTAAAATGAATCACACTTGCTGATGTAGAACCAACCAACCAACAAACCAATCTCCCTCCCTCCCTCCCTAGAATAATATTAAGAAGTATTGAGCTTTGTCATGGAGGAGATTGTAGTGAAGGTTCATATTAATAAGGCTGGATGATGCTGGCAGGGGGAAAAAATAGTGTTCAAAGGTATTACGGGGGTGTGAAATAGTGGTTCTACTTTGCCCACAGTTAAGTCACAATGAGACTGTACCTTTGGAAGGACTTTGGTCCACCAGTCAGTGATTAATACTGAGCCTTGCTGTCTTTCAGCAGCATTATCGGTAGTTTTGAAAATTCTTCCCCTGTTAACAATAATTTTTTGGCCACTGCTTTTAAAGTGAGTGTCCTTTTCATTTGTTCTTTTTCACTTGGGCTCCCTCCCTCCCTCCCTCTGCCTTTCCTGGAACTAGAGTATGCTTCCAGCAGATGAAAGTCTTTCCTTTCTGCACTGGATTACCATTTGGGCTGTGAGGACCAGTGGAAGATCTCAGCAGCCAAGTGAAGTTAGTGAGAAGATCTGTGTGTAGTTTTCACCAGTACTTTAAATAGAAAAAAATAATTTCTTTCCCCCTTTTTAAGAAACACAAAATTGTTCTTATACGTGCAACTTTAATAAAAACAGAGCAATGAAACTATAAAACAAAAAACACAGTGGTTTTTGTGTTGGGCTGTGACTCTGGAGACCAGGGTTCATTTCCCAGCTTGGCCATGAAACCCATCTTGCACAGTTCACATGCTCTCAGCCTCAGGAGAAAGCAATGACAAATCTTCTTTCAAAAAATCTTGCCAAGGAGACTTCATGATAAATTTGCCTTGGAGTCACCATAAGCCAAATACATCTTGAAGGGACACAGCAATGAAGGGAAGATTGAGGGGGTGATATGACTGCACTCTTGAAATACCTCAAGGGCTGTGGAGTCGAAGGCTTTCATGGCCGGCATCCATATTTTTTTGTGGGGCTTTCGGGCTATGTGACCAGGTTCTAGAAGAGTTCCTTTCTGACGTTTCGCCTGCAGCTGTGGCTGGCATCTTCAGAAAAGGTTGTTAATAGAGATTTGAGGCAGGTCTCTTTTCTGCTACTACAAAGGGTAGGGCCAGGTCTAGTGGTTTTAAGTTACAGGTGGGTAGATTTTGATTGAACATTTGATTGCACTTCTTGATGATAAGAGCAATTCAACAATTGAATCAATTGCCTAATAAGTAATGGGGTCTCTTTCCCTGAATGTCTTCAAAAGCAGACTGGATAGCTCCCTGCGGGGGATGCTCTAGGTGGAGTGCCTATATTGAGGGCCGTGTGTGTGGACTCAATAGCCCATGGGGCCCTTCTAACTCTATGATTTTGTGATCAAATTCACAGTTGTTGACCTCTCCCCAAGGTGCCATGCATTTTAAATTCATCCTCTATGCTTATTTGACCTCATAATTGACATGTAAAGATGCATTCCAAGTAGCATGTGTGCATCTTAACTGTAAGCATTTGAGACATTGTATTTGTCTGTCTCTTTTAGTGGCTGTGGACTTTGGGGAAGGGGAAAATCCCCTTGTTGCTGACAATGTCATGGTGCAACAAGCAGTATATGATAAATCAGTGGCAAGGACGCTATTAGTTATCCCCAGCTGTTGAATCAGTTGCTGGATGTTGAGTTGACCTGCAGGGAAATCCAATTGAGTCAATGGCTCTACTCTAGTGAGGACTTACAATAGTGGTGCAGTGGTTAAATGCCTGTACTGCAGCCACTCACTCAAAACCATAAGGTTGCGAATTCAAGACCAGCATAAGGGTCTTCACAATGAATCTCTTTCTTCACAATGGGATTCAGTATGCACTTTCCCTAATGTACGCATTTTTAAAAACTGCTTGTCTATTCCTTGAACTGCATTTGTGGGCATTTTTGACATACACTCACTTACATGTATATCATTCTGAATGGGGAAGAAAAACCTGAAAAGTTTCTTCATGGTGACAAGAACCCTAGCGAATTCACTATCAGCAAAAGAGCTCAAGCTCGATTCAGGCTTGCATCCTTCCAAGGTCGCTAAAATTAGTACCCAGATTGTTGGGGGCAAGTAGCTTACAGTTGTAAACCGCTTTGACACTCCTTAGGCGGTATGAAGCAGTATATAAATGTTTGTTTGTTTTATTTAGGGCAGTTTTTATGGGGGCATAGATCCTTGCTGTTGTCAGTAAATTCCAGCCACACTGTACCTTGTTGTCCAGTAAATTCCAGCCACACTGTACCTTGTTGTAATTCCATTGCAGACCCCTTGCCTTTCAGGTTTGCGAGCTGTTGAATAATAAGACAAGGATTCCTCCAACTGGTACTGAAGTAATAATTTGAAGGTTCTTTAATAGGTAAACACACATGTCCTTTGTGAAGGAGTCTGCACTAAAATGAGCTGAATCTCAGGTGTCTTAAGAACAGCCCTCTTGTTTCTGCAACACAAGTCTACTTTCTCTAAGCTCATGAATTTCTCAGTGTCCTTCAGTAAATCAGTGTTGTCTAAGCAAGAATGTTTTTTGTGCCGTGCTGCGGTTACAAATTACTAGAATTTTTGTGTACTTACACATGGCACAGTTATTATTTCTGTTTTTGAGAGATGGTTGAATCCAAATAGTGTGCTTACTTTAGGTACAATCTAATTAATAGGCTGGGCCAACCATCTCAATATCAGGTGTTTGTTCCTTCTCATCTGGCACAGTGGCAAGATTAGATCCAGCTCTTAGGCTTATCAGCAACAAACTGTTGATTTGAACACAAAATGAATATATAATATATCCAATGTATCCACTATTATCCCAAAATTATATTATCCAAACTAAAAACAATTTGTATCCATAATAACAATTTGATTAACCCCCCCCCCCCCCCGAACACTTTGACAAATGACATTTGAGGTGGACTGTCCTCCAAGGAGCTTGGATCTAAATGTTAACACTGGGTGAATAAACAGTCTCAGTCTCATTACCATCACAGGCTGTTTGGTGAGGACATGGAAGAGGGCTTTCTTGTTGACTGCTCCCAGGCTATTGAGCTCCTTCTGAAGGGAGGCTTGGTTGGCCCCCTCTCTGTTCATCTTCTGTCAGCAGGCAAAGACCTTTCTATTTAAATGGTCATTTCATGCTTAAATGGGTGCAGAACCCAGGGTCAACCAGTGGGTTTCCTTGGTCAAGTGGGAAATCGAACCCTGATCTTCAGAGCTGGAGTTTGATGCGCAAACCACTGTGCCATTCTGAGTCTCTGTAATTGTATAGCATTTATAATTCAAATGATAAGCCACTTTGGGTCCAATAAGACAGGATATAAATCCAGTAAAATTGTTTAGTTTGAAAGGGGTCCTGGTAAAACTATGCTTGCCGCTTATTCTACATGCCAGGAATTATGTGTGTCAAACGCCATTGAACAACATCCTCCAAGGACTTTCTGCAGCCCCTTCTGGCCTCCCCTGTAGCACTATTCCCTTTGTCTTTTCTCCAGCCTTTGTTCTTCTTAAGCAACAGAAGGTGGGACACCAAAGTGTTTACTGGCAAAAGGAAGCCTTGGTTCTTCTTGCCCTAAGGCTTGAGAACAGTTTCAGCATCCTCATGCTCCTCCAAGTCACCTCTCGAATGTATAAACATATCAGAAGTCAAAAGACTGAGTTTTCAGGATTTTAGTTTCAAACAGAACGAAACAAGGCAGTCTCTGGTTATATTACACAAGTTGTCGGGAGCCATTTAGCCTTGGGTTGATCCCATGCTGTTGGTGACAAAACACTTGCAAGCCCCGCCAGGCACTCTTCTCTGCACTCATTGCCCTTTTTGGATCACCCTTTCTTGATCCATTGCTATTGTGGCACTGTGGGATGATAATATAGCAGCTTTCTTGCCCTTGCTGTAATGTCTGAAGGACACATCCGGTGATCACTTAGCAAACAGGGTTAGATCTCTGTTGGAAAAACAATAATGTGTAGATTACACATAAGTGAGGTGCATATGGTCTGGGATGCTGCAAGCTCTATTGTTTGTACAACTGGAGTTATAATTATTAATATTGTTATTTTAAATTAAAATAGTTATATCACATCATGGAGTGCAACATCTCAGGTTAAAACCATTTAAACTATGTGCAAATTTTGATGGGATTGATTGGAACGCAAAGCTTTATTTAAAAAGTCATGCTCCTACTGGGAGCCAGCATGACACCAGTGGTCTCTAAAGGGACAGTATTCCATAACTTGGGTGCCATAACAGAGAAGGCTATGTGTATACATGCACACACACTACGCGAATATAGCCAAAATTCATATACCATACATTAAAACTATTAAATTTATTTCTAATACCCACAGGTTAAAAACTGAGATTGCATAATTAAACATAATTGCATAGTTTACAGTTATAGACACAATACTTTGTTTTGCATAGATATAGTTATTCAAAGCATACCTCATTTATATAGCTGAGGTTGTAATTTCATGGCTGCAGTCTTGGGCCAAGAGCCTCTGAAACTTAATTGCATTGGCAGCCTTTTTTCTTTTTTGGCACCTGGCAAGGCCCTTACGAAAAACTGGTTTTTGTTTAGAAGTAGCCATGCTATGGTAAAATAAAAACCAGTTAGTTTTGAAAGTGCTGCCACATTTCTTCCTCCTTTTTATAGTTTTTGTCCGCCACTTCATTTGCTTGCTAAGTTTGCTCCTTCTCCTAACTAAAACTTGGATGCTTCTCGATAGCCTTGTAACAAGTATATTGCCTGTATCTGCAAATGAATTACTGTGTAATAGATTGAGGCAAGCCTGGAAAGCGAAGTGAATGTAATATTGCATAACCTCTTCTCTAGCATCTATCTCAAGATGCATCATTATTAGAGAGTTGTCCTGAAGCCTTGGCTCCAGTCTCTGGGGCTGTCCTTGCTTGCATTGCCTTCCTTAATTAGGTTTTGAACCAGACACTGTGTTCCACAAAACTCGTACGAAGTAAAGATTTGGCTAGTCTGCCTGCGTTTATTTAGACCTTCCTTTTACTAGTAATTACTTCAGGAATGCATGGAATGACAAGCAGGAGCTGGTTGGGATTTTCTTTTTTAAATGATCTCATGTAATAATCTGGGTTAGTATATGTTTTGAACTGGACTAGCATAGGATTGTAAAGCAATCTTGCTGTGTGCCCACCAATTGCATCATGCACTCATCTCTTTCAGGTCCTTGGAGCCTTAGACTTGCGATCACTTAGATTTAGCAAAGGTTGCTCTGATCTTTTCTTAGGTCAGCCGGTGAGGAGACCGCCACAGCCTCTCTGGGAACGTTGTTCCATTTTCTCACCAGCTTGATGGCTGATGAAAAGGATATGTTCACTCAGTGTTTTGCTGGCAGGATCAAAGGATGTCCCTGGCACAGTTTTGCAAGTTTCTGTACAATTCCCTTAGTGTTTATGGAGGGAGGGATTCCAAAACTAGGGAGATGTTCTATCTCAGTTTCTTCTTCCCTCTCTGCTCTGAAATCTTTCCACAGATTGAGTCTACTGTATCCAAAATGCTTGGGGCCAGAAGTATTTTGGTTTTCGGAGCCCTGGTGGCACAGTGGTTAAATGCCTGTACTGCAGCCACTCACTCAAAACTGTAAGGTTGTGAGTTCAATACCAGCAAAAGAGCTCAGGGTTAACTCAGCCTGGCATCCTTCTGAAGAGGTCACTAAAATGAGTACCCAGATTGTTGGGGGCAAGCTTACAACTGTAAACCGCTTAGACACTGCTTAGGCGGTATGAAGCGGTATATAAATGAAGCTGTTTTTTGTTTGAGTTTTTGAGTTTTTGAATATTTGCATATACAGAATGAGATATCTTGGAGATAGGACCCAAGTTTGAACGTGAGATTCATTTATGTTTTGTATACTGAATGAAAACTAGGCTGTCCCAGACCTCCCAGAGGGCCTTTTCAGCTACTGCCCCTAAGCTTTGGAACGGCCTGCCGGACGAGATGCGTCTCATTACATCACTGGCTAGTTTCAAAACGGCTTTAAAGACGCATCTTTTCCGGCAGGCCTTTTTTTGAAACAGGAAATAAATGGAATATCCACTCCCTGCTCTGAAAACATAGACAGAAATGGGAATTATCTCAGCTGCCCTTGTCTAATCCATCTGAGTTTATTTAAAGCAGACTTGCACGTGAATAGTTCATGAGATTGCACTTTGTTTAATACTTGTTGACCAATTTTAATCTGTGCCAATTTTAATTTGTCTTGGTTTAATTTAGTTTTAAGGGGAGCGGTTGGGGAGGGATATGATTGTCGTTTTTACTTTGTATCCTTTTTAATCTGTTGTACCCCGCTCCGAGTATTTTATTAGAGGAGCGGGCTATAAATAAACTTTATTATTATATTATTATCATATACGTCATACACATACCCTGCAGTTAATTTTATACACAGTGGGGCTTTCTAGATTGGCAGGAAAGTGTGACATGAAGTTGCCTTTTCCTTAATGCTTAGCAGCTGCACCGCAGCCTTTAGATGGAGCCGCGCTGTTCCGCAGTTTTTAAAAAAGAAGCTGGGAAAACCAGCACCTTTTTAAAGGCGCTTCTTCTCCCCTAAAACGCAAAAAAAGCGTTTTCATGGCACACTTTCCCTTTTTCTCATCTAAAGGCTAGGGTTTCATGCAGCCATGAACACATTTCTTTTTGCCAATCTAGAAAGCCCCAGTATTTTTTATAAATTAGTGCACAAAACAAAGTTTATGTAGTCTGAACCATCAGAAAGTAGAGGTGTCATTATTTCTGCCACCCATGAAGACAATTTTGGAGTATTTTGGATTTCAGAATTCTGGATAAGGGACATACAATTTGACACTGTTTTGCTGCAGTTCCTGCTGGAGTGAGGAGCACTGGAAGCTGTTTTACAAATGGAAGTGACCTCAAAGATCATCTAGCCAAGCCCACTTCCACTGTAGGAAATCCTCAGATATATTCTGTGACATATACCCTCTGCTTAAAAATGTGCATCGAAGAAAGGCCTACTTCCTCCCAAGGAAACTTGTTCCAGTGTTGAACAGCTTGTGGTAATCTGGAAGTTCTTTTAAATGTTTAATGAAATCCTTTTTTCTTGTAATCTAGACCTATTTGTGCTCATGCCCTGTGTAACCAGTTCCTCCCAAAGGCTCCTTCATGTCTGGCCTCATTCCCACTTACAAATAAATCGCTTTGTGATCTGAATCGATGGATCGGTTCTTCAGTAGAGCCTGGTTTCACACTACATGCACTGATGGCATTTTCTTGCTGTAAAATATAATAATAATAATAAAAAAAAAACTAACTTGTGCTTCACATTGATGAATGAATCTATTCAATTTAAATGGTTTCCTGCGGGAGTCTCTCAAAATAACCCACTTCTAGTTCACATTGGCAAATGAATTGGTTCAATTTGAAGTGTTTTCAGCAGGATTTTTTTCCTCTCTGTTCATCATGGCAATTGCATTTACATGCTTCCATATGAACTTCAAAGGGTGGGCTTCCCCATCCAGCAACTCCTTATCACACCATAGTAAATCGATACCAATCCGCATCTCCTTCACACTGACACTGAATTGATTTGTGAATTCTATTTTTCAAATTGATTCTTGAAATCGATTCTGATCCGCATCTGGTTCACACTTGCGCAGAATTGATTTATCTAAAAAGATGTGGAAAAAACCAGCATCAAAAAGATGCAGGTTAAATTGGTCTAGCACATGGCCCCTCTCAGAATCTCTTCAGTGATTTGGTTCAAGTGCTAACCAGGGTCATTTAAATTGCTTCAAACCTATTTGCAAACTGGTTTAAAATGTAGTGGGAATGAGGCCTCTGTGTGGCAGCTCTTCAAAGGCTTTTCTTAATTCCGTCTTCTCCAGGCTAAGCATATCCAACTTCTCCTTTGGAAGCTGATTTTAAGCAGAGATGGATGGATATCTGTCACAGGAAGGGCTTCTTGCTTGACAGAACAGGGTTGGATTGGATGGTCTTGGGGGCCTCTTCTAACTCTAGGATACTAGGATTGTAATGTTGACTTAGCCACATCATGGGTTCATTTAGACTAGGACTATTTGAGAAGAAGTGACTTTCAAATGACTCTCATGCATCTCTGATCCTACCTGCTTGTCGTGAAGCATTGGAAAGGCCGTGCAAGGTTGCTTCAAGGACTGTATAGTAAGTCAGTGGAAGGTATGGTTCACTATAGTGCATGTGAGTCACATAATACAACTAGATACAAATACATACAAAAAGATACTTAAAATATATATAATTAAAAATCTAGGGTAGATTGTGTAGCCAGACTTAGCCAACATAGAGAGGACTAATGAGTAGTCAATAAAAACCAAGATTTTAAGATAGGAAGTAATGAATGTTTTAATAAATGTATAAATGCAGTGTGTGTTTTGAAACAGTGTAAGCCATTTTAACAATATTAGAAAACTTGAAGATAAGAATATGGAATACATTATTGTGGAGATAAGGAGAGGAGGAAAATTTTGAACTGAAGGTAAAGAATATGAGTTGAAGGTAAGAGCAAGGGAGATAGGAATTGGGCAGAGGAAATTTGAGAGGTTAATAGGGATAGAGGGAGAGAAAGAGGGAAAGGGAGGGAAAGATAGAAGGAGGAAAGAGAGAGTAGATAAAGGAAAGGAAAGGGAGGATTCAAGGAAGGGAGAGAACAGCGAAAGAAAGGTTAAAGAATTAGATAAGTAAAATTAATGGATGTCAGGTTTGTAGCTTGATGGCTAAATGAGTTCATATAGAATTCTAGTTTAGAGTAGGAAAGAAATATACAGTAATGTTGTAGTAGGTAAGACGGATGTTTGTTTGTGTCTTGTCATTGTTTTATATATATACGATTATATGGTTAATAAAAGTATTTGGGGGGGGGGAAGGATAATGCAAGTCCACGAGCTAGCTTGATGCAGTGGTTTGAGTGTTGGACTATGACTTTGGAAACCAAGGTTCAATTCCCTACTCAGCCATGGAAACCCATTGGTTGAACTTGGATTAGTCACATACTATCAGACCCAAAAGACCCTGTGTTAAGTTTGCCTTAGGGTTGTCATCTGTTGGAAACAACCTGAAGACACATAGCAACAACAACAGAGCAAATCCACATGTGGATATTTATGCTACGCCAAGGGGATGTTGGGTTGAGGCTTCTGTTTCCTTCCCATTTGTCCCACACAGCTATGTGTGCAATGGTTAGAATCGATCTTGCCAGCTTGTGAAGTAAAACATGTGCAGCTCCTTTTGAAAAAGGGGAGTTGTATTCATAGAATCCTAGAGTTGGAAGAGACCACAAGGGCCATCCAGTCCAACCCCATTCTGCCATGCAGGAACTCAGAGCACCTCGGACAGATGGTCATCCAGCCTCTAATAATGTGGGCTGCTGTCTGCCTTCATGTCATTTCCGACTTATGGTGACAATAAGGTGACCGAGATTTTCTTGGCAAAAATTTGTTCAGAAGGGGGTTGCCATTGTCTTCTCTGAAGCTGAGAGAGTGGGGCTTGCCCAAGGTCACCCAGTGGGTTTCCATGGCCGAGTGGGAATTCAAACCCTGGTCTCCCAGTGTCCCAGTCCAACTCCCAAACCACTAGACCTTGCTGCCCCTAATGTGGGCTGTACTGCAGTCCAAATGGAAAATGACTCCAGCTCATTTGTTAGAAAATTATATATATATATATGACTTTCTCTATAACTATTTACTGTATAGTATATACTTTCATTTTTTTCTTCCACTGACAACAGTAATGGTGAAGGAAAAAAAAAATACTTGCTATTGTCCTAACACCCCACCAACCCCATTTGTTCCTGAGGAAGTGCACTGACACTTCTGCATACTGCAGCGTATTTATTTTCAAGGCAGAAGGTAGTTACTTGCACTTTCTCACACCTAACATAAAGGAGAATCATGGGGTACGCGGTTGTGTGTCTTGTGTGGGTAACAGAAGCATGCTTCATTTATGGCATTTCTCTCACCTGACTTTCAGAAGTCACAGCCTGGGTGTTTTACCCATTAGGAAAGGTGGTGCATTTTTTTAATTCATTTTTTTTAAAAAAAATCCCCTTTGAGAGCCATATGTCCTGTGTGTTCTTGAGAGGCGTTTATGAAGCAGCATGCTTTCACTTCTCATTTCTTGTCTTATTTTCTCTGCCTTCTGCTTCTTTTAGGGCAGAAGCTGGGGTAGAGGGAGTGGTGTAGAAATCTCTCTCTCTCTCTCTCTCTCTCCTTGAGATCATGCAGCATCCTCTTTTCTCCAAGGCATTGCAGCAGAATGTTTCTAGAGAAGACTTGGTGACCAAAGCATTCTGCTTTTGAGAAATCCCCCTTTCCTTTT
Organism: Urosaurus nigricauda; assembly: GCA_034509955.1. NCBI lineage: Eukaryota > Metazoa > Chordata > Lepidosauria > Squamata > Phrynosomatidae > Urosaurus > Urosaurus nigricauda. Next base: position 376,023,695 of record JAOEGL010000001.1, on the reverse strand, counting down.
TTCTTTTCGCCTCCAATAGATCAGAGAGGCTAGTAGCAGAGGCAGGACTGAGGCGGAAGAAGGTAGGCCTTGGCCAAGGGAAATCTGAATGGGTGGGAAGTGCTCCTTGCCAGGGTGGCCCTCTCTCTGAAAGCAACTCCAGAATGCAAGGCTAGCTATATCTGGAGTCTCGAGTTGCTCTTTCTCTTTGCGGTTGCAGCCCCTGAGTGTTTGTATTTTACCTTGCAGTCTCACCAGGACCATTCCAGGGCCCAGAGCCACACCAGTGGATATCCAGAGGGTATCCTATTAGGACTGAATAAAAAGCACAACGACAGTTAAAATATTAAAATATGACACCAACTCTCTCCCTCTAATAAAAAAGGAGAAATATGGTCATGATGGTTTAGCAGTCACTTGAAACACACATCATGCAAACAGCTGAAGGCTAAAAAGCATGCAGCATTGTGATACTGTTGTCTCTTATGTTAGGAATAGGAGAGGTGGAATAAGCCTAACGGCAGCAGAAGACAGAGAACATCTCTGCTAATAGGAGTACAGTCAGCCCTCCACATTTGTGGTTTTGACTTTTGCAGATTTGGTTGTTCACGTATTTGATTGATATTTTCTCTCTAGGAATCTCTAGTTCTCCAGTGTGATTCTGATGGAAATTGACAATAGAGTTATACTGGAAGACCTAGAGATTCCTAGAGAAAACACTTATGTAAGCATTTGTAGGTCCTCCAGTGCAATTCTGTAGTTGGCCCCTGGCTAATGTTGACCACAGAGTTGTGCTGGAGGACATAAATGTTCCTAGAGAAGTATTCACTCAGGTTAAAAAAAATGAGAGTTTTCTATTTGCAAGTTTTCCACTTTCATGGGGGTCCTGTGCCCCTAACTACAGTGAATGTGGAAGGTCCACTGTACTTTCCTTTTTTTCCACTGCTCATAGACGTGTCTGCTGAGGGAATGGGACAGGGGCTTCTCAGGGGCTTCCCAACAGTGGTGGAAGTCCTTTGCACAGGTGGAGGAGGCTGACCCCCTTTCTGCTCTCCTTCCATTGGCAGGCAAAGAACTTTTTATTTCAACAAGCATTTGACTATTAAATGGTTGCTGCAGAAAGTTCTTTTTATGAGTGTGTATATTGCACTTGTATTCTCATAGCTATGTTTGAAATGCTTTTAAACTAAGTAGTGCTGTATTAATAGGAAGTTGTTTTTTATATTATAAGCTTTTTATTAAAATCATTTTAAAGATACCTTTTGTTTTAATCTATGTTTTGAGCCACTTTAGGCCCTATGTTGGGAGAAAGACAGGCCATACATCAACATAACAAACCTTTTGAATTTTCTAAATGGTACAGCTATCAGCTTTTTCATATGCATTACTATAAGATCTGAGAGTTTTGCATCTGTGTCTGAGCTGAAGTTGTGCTTGCTACCAAGTCATGGGATCCTGTTTATCTTATTTTACTTAAACCATTACCATGCAATTTTTCTCCTTAAAGAACTTCCAAAACAGTTTATAACTTAGAAATTAGTAATTTTATTTTTGTTCTGCTAAATGTGATGGTTTCAGATAACATTAAAAATATATGCTGGAAACCTGAGCTTGTGAGACTTGGTGAACTGCAAAATGGTGGCTGTGTGACTATTAGCATCACTTAATAGTCAAGAATCAGGAATTTTCAACTTGTTCTGATACTAACAAGGGCTTTATTTGATATAAGCAACCAATTTCAAGGTATTTCAGACACAGTCACTTACGGATCCTTGATAGCCTTCCAAGTGTCTGGAATTGCAATACTTGTAATCTAGTAAACCTGGAATACATGAGGTTTGGAAACTCTGATCTTGAGTCATTCACAGATCAGTTAATTTCTGCACTGAAAACATGAAATCTATCCCCTGGAGATGATCATCATGTTGTTATTAAGTGTTCATCTATTAAGAGTCTTCTTTTTCCAAAACAAAACAAAACTTGTGTCCCTGATTGCTTCTCTGATACCAATTGGCATTTATAGAGGCACACTGTGGGTGGAACCACAAAATGTGGTGAAAGATGAGCTCAGAAGGGGCAAAGCAGAAGTCCAAGAGAACCCACTACTCCCTATAGGAAACCCTCGCAGACAGCAAAACCCTTTTCTCTTTCACATAAACACTGTCATCTTAAAAATATTCACTGAGAAGTAATTGCTGCCTGATCATCAAAAATACATGTTTAGCAGTTCTTCCATAATTCTGAATTGAGATCTGATTTACTTATATTTTGCATTTACCATAAAGTGTTGCTCAAGCACACGCATTGTTTTAGTGAACAGAGAACAGCATCATTGCAGGTATGTCTTGTACAGTGGAAAAGCGTGTTTTTAACAGATATTCAATGAGGAAGACTTTTCTGGTGTGAAGATATAGGGGTTGAAAGCCTCACTTGCTTCACAGCAGGTCTTAATCCAGGCCTGTTGTCCTTGCTTTTCTTGCTCACAGATTCTACACGCAAAACATTTCAGGGGACTCTGGAGTTAGTGATTTGGGACTTCTACTGATAAATCCACTTCTCTGCTTTGGCCTTAACCCAATCTGGAATTGAGACAGAGTGTGCCAAGTATCTGCTTGCTAGTAAAGGAGAGTGACCCACCTCTTTGCCAGCCATTTCATAGATTCTTCCCAAATCCTGAATTCAGTCAATGAAGTAGATAAAACATTGATTAGAATGGTGACTGCAGCCAAGAAATAAGAAGACTAGGAATGGGAAGGGCAGCTATGAAAGAACTAGGGAAGATCCTGAAGAGTAAAGACATACAACTAAGCACTAAAGTCAGAATCGTCTAAGCCATAGTATTCTCCATCACCATGGACGGATGTAAGAGCTGGACAGTGAAGAAAATGGAAGGGGAAAGAATCAATTAAGAATTATTAATGATGTTGTGCCAGAAAGCCAGAAAGACAAACAAATGGTTCCTTGAACAGATCAAACTAGGAATCCCCCCTTGAAACTAAGATGAAGATGTTGTATTTTGGCCACATCATGGGAAGGCATGACTCACTCAAAAAAGACATAAATACTTAGAAAAATGGAAGGCAGTGCAACGAGAGGTAGGTAGATTACATGCTAGATGGATAGATTCACAGACATGAATCTACAAGAATTGAGCACAGCAGTGGAGATAAGGGGGTTTAGAGAGTGTCTCATCTATAGGGCTGCCATGAGTTGGTGCCAACTAAAAGGCAATTAACAACAGCAACAAACCTATGGGTACAGACTGAGCGTGGCAGTTTTCTAGGTGGGCTTTGACCCGTTTCTGTGGTGTTTATGTAGGCACATTATCTCAGTAGTCATTGAAAACAACCTTGTATGGTAGACCAGTCTTTTTGTTCAATATTTATAACTGGATTGAAATAGAAGGCATGCTGGCCCAGGGCCAGCTATTAGGTCTGTGGTTAGAATGAGACTAAAAGTAGGCATTTTCTACATCAAAGGTCATTTTCTTAGGCAGCATGGCACATCAGCTCTGTATAGACAAATCTGAACTGAGTTCAGGGTTATATAACTCCATCCTGGATCCTTTTCAGTCTGGTTTCCGCCCTCGGCACTCTACAGAGACAGCCCTCACCAAGATCTCAAATGACCTCTTACAGGCCAAGGCGAATGGACTCTACTCCATTCTCATTCTTCTAGACCTGTCTGCAGCCTTCGACACCGTGGACCACTGTCTCTTGCTTGACCTACTTTCTGACCTCGGGTTCTCCGACTCTGTTCTCAACTGGTTTAAATCTTACTTGTCTGACAGATCTTTTGCCGTGGTCACAGGTGGTAAGACCTCCTCCTCTGTTCCCTTATCTGTTGGAGTTCCCCAGGGCTCTGTCCTAGGTCCCCTTTTGTTCTCTCTATACACATTGTCCCTTGGTAAACTCATCAGTTCTTTTGGTTTCTCCTATCATCTGTATGCTGATGACACTCAGCTGTATCTTTCCACCCCTGACCTTTCACCGGGGCTTGAACAGCAAGTCTCCTCTTGTTTGGCTGCCATCTCTCAGTGGATGCGGCATCGGCGCTTGAAACTCAACATGTCTAAGACAGAGCTTCTCATCTTCCCACCTAAGCCCACCCTTCAGTACTCCTTTTCTGTTTCTGTTGATGGCACTTCTATTCATCCGGTTCAGCAAGCCCGCAGTCTCGGTTTCATCTTTGATTCCTCTCTGTCATTTATCCCCCAGATTCAGGCCACCGCCAAGACCTGTAGATTCTCTCTTTACAACATTGCTAAAATCCGTCCATTCCTCTCAGCCTCCACTGCCAAGACTTTGGTCCATGCCCTAGTGGTTTCACGACTAGATTACTGTAACCTTCTTCTGACAGGGCTTCCTCTCTCTCACCTCCATCCTTTAATCTCTGTCCAGAACTCAGCTGCACGTATCATCACTTCCGCTCGCCGCTTTGACCATGTTTCTCCCCTCTTGTCCTCCCTTCACTGGCTCCCCTTCCCCTTCCGCATCCAATACAAGCTTTTGTTACTGACTTTCAAAGCCCTCCACGGACTGGCCCCTCCTTACTTGTCTGACCTTCTTTCTCCTCACACTCCTTCTCGTACCCTCCGTTCTGGTAGTCAAGGTCTCCTGTCCCAGCCAAGGATTTCCACTGCCCTGTCCCGGATTCGTCCTTTCTCACTTGCTGCCCCTCACTCCTGGAACCTTCTTCCCCCACATGCACGCCTCATCACTTCCCTAACCAGGTTCAAAACTGAGTTAAAGACTATATTGTTTAGAGAAGCATTCCCAGATGTGTGACTTTGTCTTGTCCATTTTAACTGTGCATTATGAAGCCGAGCCCTCCCTCTAGTCCATCTGCATTGGTCCAGGCCTCAGAGGGAGAGAAGAATCATCGGACCTCATACCCTTCCCCATCACCTTTCCCTTCTCCTCTTGTGTCGTGTCTTTTAGATTGTAAGCCTGAGGGCAGGGAACCGTCTAACTATAAGTTTATCTGTACAGCACTGTGTAAACCTACAGTGCTATATAAATAAAGGTTAATAATAATAATAATAATATAAACAAACCAACAGATCAAATGTTTGCTGGAGATTATGATGCATGTGTCAGGATTTCCATTTTACTGCTTCTTCTCTGTCCATTGATACCTGGCGTTCTTGTTATGTGCTGTCAAGTCAGCTTTGGATCACAAAGACCCTATGAATGTGAGACTGCCAAGAAACCTTGTTATTAGCATCCCTTCTCAGGTCTTGCAAACTCAGGGCAGCTATGGCTTCCTCGAGTAAGTCAATCCACCGGTGCCTTCATCTTTACTGCACATAATTATCTTTTCTGATGAGTAGTGTCATCTGAAAGTATGACAGCCTCAGTATAGTCATCTTGGTTTCTGATGATAATTCAGGCCTGATGTGCTCTTGGACCCTTTATTGTTTTTTGGGGCAGACCATGGTATTTGTAGAATTCTTCTCCAGCACTGCATTCCCAGTGTGTTGATTTTCTTCCTATTAGTTTTCTTCGCTGTGCAGCTTCCACAGTCATACATTGCAACTGGAAATACTGTGCCATTGAAGATTCTGACTTTGGCATTTGCCTTGTGATTTGCTATTCCATCACGTTTGATTAGGGCTGCTTACTGATGAAGACCCACATCACCAGCCAGGTTGCATTTGATTTAAATCAATTTAAGTCATGATTTAAATCACGAATTAAATCACTACTCAGAAAGACTTGATTTAATCATGTTGTTTCCCCCATCTCCAAAAAGGTCACTCTTCTTTGCTATAAGCTTAATACATACTTTACACAACTCAGAGTTCCTAATACTTACAAGCAGATGAAGGTTTCCTTTTCAGAATAACAACTTTTCAGATGACTTCTACAGTTGCATTTAAAAAAACCACAACCTGATATGGTTATACCGTTAGAGATACGTCATAGATAGATAATTATGAAATTATTGTGAAGTGAACTATCTCATATAGTTTAATAGGTTAATCATTCATATTTGAACAACTTTTCTTCTGTGCGTTATTGGAAGGAGAAAAATAATTATTACCTTAATAATAGCAATTTAAAATAGTTTTAAAATAATAATCCAAAGACATGTGGAGTATTCCACTCAAAAGGTTTCACTTTCATTTTTGCTGCTTGCCCCTTGCTCTTCACCCTTAGCTTCTTCTGCAGATCTATTCCACTTCTTCTCCCAACGATCTTTTCATTGAATATTTTGAAATTTAGCACTTGAGAGGTAAGGGATTAATTCTGTGTACATAGATTTGCAAAAGAACAACGGGGTTGTGATCTCTGCAGATGCAAATTCACAGTTTTGAGAACTTCAAAACCAAGCATCTGTTGTAATATCCTTTAGATAGAAAAATTGCCCAATAATCTTACGGAAACCTCTGGAAGAGCATGGCGTTGTGAATGAGTTAATGGAATTCATTTACCAAAAATGTAAATGTTGCATGAATATACATTCTCATGCTACTTAATTAAAAATTAATCCAAATTAATTAATTCCATGAAGCAGAGCCCTCCCTCCATGCCATCTGAGGCCTTGGTCCAGGCCTCAGAGGGAGAGAAGAACCTTTGGACCTGATCCCCTTCCCCACCACCATTCCCTTCTCCTTTTGTGTCATGTCTTTTTAGATTGTAAGCCTGAGGGCAGGGTACTGTCTAATTAAAAATAATAATTATAAGATGCTCTGATAGCCTTTAGGGCTGAAGAGCGAGGTATAAATAAATAAATAAATATATTATTATTATTATTATTATTATTATTATTATTATTTCATGATGAATAAGTTTTGGACCAAAACATATCTTAAATAGAAAACTATCTTTAGATAGATTTTTTCCTCAAAAAGCATTTAACTTTAAAAATCTGATTTAATATTTTAAAAATCCAATTTAAATTGAAGAATCTGATTTAACTTAAAAATTTTTTTTTTAAAAAAAATCATTTTTATCCATCCTGTCACCAGCCTATGTAGTACAGTAGCTACTCATCTTACAGACCTAGTAGGTGATGCCAAACAATATCTCTGTCCAATGCGAAAAGGTAGGGCTGGTATTCTAATAATAATAATTATTTATTCCTTGCTCTTCAGCCTTAAAAGCTATCAGAGCGGCTTACAAATATTATTTTAATTAGACAGTTCCCTGCCCTCCGGCTTACAATCTAAGAAGACACGACAGAAAAGGAGAAGGGAATGGTGGTGGGGAAGGGGATCAGGTCCAGCAGTTCTTCTCTCCCTCAGACACCTGGACCAAGGCAGATGGACTGGAGGGAGGGCTCTGCTTCTTAATCTAGGACAGGCCCAATGGAGTTTGGTCTGTCCTTTCACTCCCTCCTTGGCCAGATGGTGTTGCCATGGAGGGAGGGCTCTTCAACTTGAGGCCAGTCCCAATGATATTGCTAGGCCTCTCCTTCACTCCCTCCTGGGTCAGATGGTGTTGCCATGGACAGAGGGCTCTTCTTCTTGAGGCCAGGCCTGATGGTGTTGCTAGGCCTCTCTCTCTGTCTTCTAGGCTGTGCATCCTGCACTGTCTTTTTCCCTTCTTACTTAATGGATTTAGATCCTTTAAAGGATAATGAAGGAACCATACTGATGGCTTTGATGTGTCTGTGGCTTGGTGCTTGGCTCTTCCTAATGGCCAAAGGAGGGATGAGTGTGTGTGTGGATCTATCCCTGTACAGTATATAACTCTAGAGCAGCAGAGGCAGGGGTAGATAAATAAATCATCCATCCATGTACTAGCCAGAACTGACCTCGCTTACCTTGCAAGATCAGATGGTATCTAGTGCCTATAGGGTGTTTAGGCAGCTCCTCTTCTTAGTTGCCACTGGCTAAATTCATTTATTTTTTCACATTTAGATTTCCTCATCATTATTAGACTCACCTTTGCAGCAGTGTTATGTGCAAATTTCTTTCTTAGGATTTGTTTTAGTTGCTGTAAGGTTTTGAGTGCTGAGCTACAAGTCTGGAGGCGAGGGTTTGCTTGGCCAAGGAACTATTTTAATGACTTGATCATCAACTTTAAAATTATGTAAACCCGCTGGGGTCGTTATTTTTGTTTTCTTAATGTCCAACTATAAACCTGCCTTTGCACTTTCTTCAACAATTGTTCCAAGTCTTTGCTATTTTCTGCTGGTACTGTGGTGTCATCTGCATGTCTTAAATTGTTGATGTTCCCTGTTCCAATTTTAACACCTCTGTCCACCAAGTCTAATACTGCTTTTACTGTGAATTTTTCAGCATCCAAGTTAAACAGAGAAGGTGATAAAATGCAGCCTTGCCTGACTCCCATGTTAATAGGAAACCATTCCCTTACTCCGCAGACGGCCCAAACGTGAGGCCTGTTAGGATAGTAAATAAATAAAGCCTAATGTAACCTACATGGATGTTATCTGAGGTGTCATTGACTAAAAAGGAAAGAGATATTTAGTTCACATCAAATAGAAGAATGGGATGGAGGGAGAGGAAACAGCTTAATGTCCAACAGCTGTGAAAAAGTCAATTACATGCCAGGAATGATTAAGGAAATCATTGGAAATGAAACATCTAGTATTGCAATGTCTGAATGCATATTTATGGTATGGCTATATTTGGAGTATTATGTGTACAGTTTTGGTTGCAAGATCTTAAGAATATTGAAGACCTGGGGAAAAAAGTGGCGAAAAGGGCAACCCGGATTAGCCAAGGACAGCTTCCCACCGCAGGATGCTTGCAACATTGAGGGCTCTGGGCTTCAGAAAAAAAAAAGGCAACCAAGCTGAGATTGTGATAAAGAGTGATAAAACAATGCAACAGTGTTATCTAAATTGATAGATGGGAATTTTCCTCCTTTTCTCCTAATCCTAGAACTTGGGTCATCCTTTGAAAACTGATTAGCAGGAAACATCAAAGGACGTAATTCTCCCCACGTTCCTAATTAATTTATAAGAGCCAAGATGCAGGGGTGGCTCCTAGCATAGATGACTTTAGAAAAGGATTAGACATATTCACAGAAAAGAGATCTAGAGCTCTTGCTGACAAGGATTATATGCCACCTCCAACTTCTCAAAGGCCAGTCCAGGAAGTAGGATGTGACTTTTCCCCCTGATCGAACAGGACTTTTCTTGTATCTTCAGCTGCTGAGCCAGTGAAGACAGTTCAGTCATCTGCATTTACAGCTCAGCCTCTTGCTTCTAAAGTTCCCAGGCATTATATTTTAGATATACAGTTCAAGGGCTCAAGAAAAAATAAGGAGGAACTTTCCGTAGAAGCCAAAATTACTAAGTTGAAGCTATTGTACTTTGGACATACCCTGAAACTGAACGAATTGGAAGAGAGAATAATGCCTGGTAAAGCAGACAGAAAAGAGGAAGACCACAAGTGGGTTGACTCCATCAAGGCAGCCAAGGGCTCACATTCATGGGGTCTCCATCAGTTGAAGCCAGGTTTATTTAATTCATTCATATTTAATTTATTTCTATGGCACCTTTGACCTGGAGTGGGACCCAAGGGGGCTCACAGATAAAATTGGTTTAAAAATTTACCTATGCAGTTTAAAAAAATTAAAACAATTTCATTTCAGAAGTATAAAATTATGTTTAAAAATTACAAAAATTAAAAACATAAACACAGCTCACACCACACTGGAAGCCCTCCCTGAAAGTCCCATACTAAAAGCCTGATCGAACAACAACAACAAAAAAAAGCCAACCATCTTTGCCTGTCAGTGAAAGAAAAGTAGAAATCTGCATATTTTGTGCTTTTTATGTGCACCGTTCTTTTCTATGTAGACAGTATGAAATGCTAAGACAGATTGTCTGAAACTGCCTTTGACATGGCAAATAGATATATATTTATAAGTTTAAGGGAGTCGGTGCAAGCCGCTAAAGCTGGGGATAAAAGTACTTGCACAGATCAACATGAAGCTAAGTCAGGTTGGTGCCTTCAGCAGAGTTAATGTATTTTGCAGCCGTTGTTAATCTAAAATAGATCCAAAAAAAGTCATGAGCACTAAGGGCCTGTTCTTCTCACTTGGTCTCGTCCTATTTAGCCCTGAATCTCTTTCTGTCTGTCATTATAGGTGTCATTATTGCTCTTAAAATCCCTCATTTTCCCCACAGTTCAGTGGATGATGGCTGATTTAGTAAACTAAAAAAATTGCAGCTCAATGTTGTTAAATTAGTACGGCTAAATTTGTAACAGGCAGAAAAAATGCTGCACAGTTGGCATTGTGAGGCCCTCCCTGTTTGGCTGACAGATGGGCTCAAAGACATTAGCGTCTCAGTCCTACCTAAGAGAGGTCCCACTGATTCCAGAACCGCAAGCTAAGTTTGTCAAATGAATGTCGCTACAGTGCAGAAGATATATTTACTAGCTGAGTTTTCTCTCTCATTCATTCCTTCCCTCCCTCTTCCTCTCTTTCTTACCCCCAAACTGGGAAGTGCAAAGAGCCAGTTAAACTAGGAGAGAAATTCAAACAAATTCAAAATCCATCAATGATACCTTTATGGGCCAACCAAAGTGCACAATATACTTGTTGCAAGCTTTTGAAGCCCCATGGGCAAATGTTACAAACCAAACAGGAGGAAAAAAAACAATTGGAGATGTTAGTCAGATGTCTGCATATTGTTTCAGTCCTTAGTAAAGATGGTATGATGGGGAGGATATCTTTTGCAGGCAGGCTCCTTCTCCTTCTGGCCATGTGGCAATAGGGAGATTTTCAAAGTCCAGGGAATTTAAAGTCTATTTAAGGGACCTCTCTTTTGCAATCCAATATGTCTCCATGCCAGTGAGGTCACAGGCCTCTTTCTAGGCAGAGAACAATGGAATCCTCAAGAAGTCTCCATGGTTTTGCATCAAGAACACTTTAGTGGTGTAGAAGTAAAACATGCAAATTAAGTCCAAATTTAAGAAGAAAAAAATTGTAACACCTTGCCTGATGAAGAAGCCCATGGAGCTTTGAAAGTTTACAACAAGTATATTGTGCATTTTGGTTGGCCAATAAAGGTATCACTGATGGCTTTTGGGGGGGGGATTTGTTCCATGGCCAACATGGCTACTTCTGCATGTTTTCTGTGTCAGCAGAGAAATTGTAAGATTTCATCTGAAATCATTTTTTTCAGTTACTGCTGCTTTCCCTTTTGCCTCCTCCAATGCAGACAGGCAGAATAAATATCAGATTGCATAAATGAGACCAATTGAAATGTAAGTTTTTCACAATGGCCACGGCCTTTCCCCTTCATGCTCAAACAGTTCCATCATATTTATTTCTTAACCAAAAACAACACCCCCAGGCTGAGACAATACCTCTCTTTAGTCAACTGACTCGCTTTGTCTGCATAGATGTAGGTCTGCCAAAGTACAGTAGGCTAGATATTTCTCTCTCCTTCCAAGAATATGGATTTCACATCACCTGCTGTTAAGGGGAAAGTAAAATATATATTCCCTTTCTGTTGCCTTGGCTTCCCAGTGGACATCCTCAGCCTTGCTCTACTGGCTGATGTCCTGCTTTTTGCTTTCAAAAGCAGCTCATAAAAGATGAATTCACAAAGTCCAGTCTTGGTTGCCGTGATGAGTTGACTGTGGAACAGGAGAGATCATCAGAGTCTTAACTCACTTCTGGAACATCTGAATTCACATGTACCTAACAAATCTGGGTTTTCCCCACAAAAGCTGGAGTTTGGGAAAGTTCCTTTTTGGACTACAGTTCTGTCTCTCTTCTCTCCCCTTCATCCAACCATATGCTAGCTGTTTCCATGCTGGAATCCTTTCTAAAAGGTCTTCGCAAATGCAGTTTCCCAGCCTACCATATGAAATAAGACAGCCCAGGAAGGTCAGCTGGTGTTTGCTGAATTTGTGGAGCTCCGCTTGGCCTCTTGACTCCTATTTCCACCCCCCCTTGTTCTCCTGTACTTGTGAAGCAAATGTCTTGTAACAGGTGACCGTGAAATCGGCAGTGCAGACATATAGCTTCATTTTGTCTCTTTCTGATGTTTGTTCATGGGAATAAGTCACACATTTTAGTCTCACTAGCTAATTCTGCTGTGATTTGGTCCCTCGCTCCCATTTTCCTTCTATTCTATGTGCCTTCCTTTGTGTGCTGAGAGGGCAATGCACGTAACTTTCCTATTTGTGGTTTTCTGTAATATCCAGAGCATTTCAGTGTTTGATTTTATATGACAATCTGTTTGATAGACTTTAGGGAACTGGTGCTGTTTCACAATTCTTTGTCTACTGATACAAGCATAGAACTAGGGTAGGATGTCATTCTTCCTTGTGTCATTCATATAGAAGTAACTTTCGCATAACAACGTTTGCTGTTCTGCCCCTGTTTTATATCGAGGTGCATCTGAGCTCTAATTTCACGGTGTTTCCTGCACAGTTGCAACAGCTTTGAACAGGCATGTTCAACTGGAGTCATTCTTCTTAAGCACACTGATGTTGAAGACTGGCAACGTTTTCCTCCATTGGTTGGGGTACTATATTTGAGCTTATTTACTACAGTTGTTTCTTACTTTCCCAGAAACTCTTCGCTGACCAGCAGCTTGAGATGTCATGGACTGGAACCATTCCATGGTTCACCACTTTGAGTAACACTAAACTAGAGTGCCCTCTCCAGGTCTTCTGACTCTCCTTGGTTTTCCAAGTTATCCACTGTATGACTGTTTTAGGTAAATGTCTTCCGCCTTGGCCATATGCTAGAAAAGTTACTTCTTGGACTACAACTCTCAGAATACCCAGTTAGCATGGCCTCTAGCTCTGACGTCATGAGAAGGAGTGACTCATTGGAAAAGATAATAATGCTGGGAATGGTGGAGGAATGTAGAAAGAGAGGGAGACCCCATGCTTAGACGGATGGGCTCTATTGAGGAGGTTGCGGGTATAAATTTACAGAACCTAATCAGAGCAGTGGAAAATAGGGAGGCCTGGAGATGTCTCATCCATAGGGTCACCATGATTTGGGATCAACTTTAGGGTAGTTAACAACAAAAACAACTAGCTCTGACATTAGTTACAGTCAGTGTGCTTTGGGCTTGGTTTTGTATAAATGACTGCTAGGTCTTAGCATCTAGGGTTACAAAAACACTGCCTTATACTGGTCACAATTACATGACATACATCTATATTACTCTCCCCACCACCTTCTTCTCCCTCTGTCCCCTTCCATCCCTAGGAAACACACAAGCACACAGTTGTCTGACAAGTAGAGAGGATATTCACTGAATGTTTTTGACGGTGTGCCAGAAAGTTCACCAACTCTGCTTTGTACAGGTGGAACATTGACAGTTGCGAGCAGAGGCACTCTGGAGAAGATGGAGTGAATCACAGAGAGGACTTTTTAGGATTCATTTTAACCTCTTTTCCTTCAACATTCAGGACAGTGCAGGAGATAAAGCACATCAAGTGTTTTAGGGACTTTATAACTATTCATGGGAACACGGCTGCCATTTTGTTTGAACAAACTGGATGAGGAACAGAAACCAGAGGGAAAAACAGAATATTCCCTTTGATCTGCCTCTCTTGTCTATTTCCACAAACCATACAGGGATGTCAGGAATAAACTCTTCCAGAACATGGCTAAATAGTCCGAAAACCCCCTCAAAAAACCAAAACAAAAACATACAAATCTGTCTTCTGAAAGTTGTGACTCCCAGTTAGCTTTTGATAATAATCCATCAAGGCCCTTTTTACTGCCAGCCTGGGGTATCAGAAAGTCAGGCACATGGTTGGATGCGGTCACAAGCTCTGCAGGCTAGATTAAAATTTTATTTTTATTCATTCATTGGATTTATATCCCACCTTTCTCCCAAAATGGGATCCAAGGCGGCAGTAGTTTTTAGGACTTCAGTTGATACCTTGTGCGTGTGTGTGTGTTGCCTTCTGAAACCGCTGTTACCTGCTCAATCTTGAAGGAGGATCTATCTATTTATAAATGTTAAACCACCGGTAGCTACAGTTTCAGTAGCAAACCAGTGCCACAGTTGAAATATTTTCTTTGTGGGCAGAAATGGAAATCAGGAAGGATTCATTTCTAGATGCCATTGAATAATGAATGTAGCTTCACCCTTTCCAGCTTCACTGAGAGTACTTTGGATGACTTTTCCTTTTTTAGCTCTAAAGCATTGCATCTCCTGGAGTCGTCTTTGCATTCTTCTTTTCATTTTGCCATTGAGATGGCAGCAGCTTTTTACAGCACATTTGCTGAGAACGGACTCTTTTAGGATCTTGTCCAGCTGAACGGTCTCTCCAGGGATTATTAGTTTTGTAAATACAAGCGTTTGAGCCGAAAATGTCAAAAAAGGTTAGATCTGATGTATGTTACTTAGTTCTTATGTTTTAACAGCCAACCAAACTATTCCTGGACAAGACTGGACAGCTACCTTGGAAAACCCACATGGCAGATCTCAGTTCAACTACAGAGGAGGAATAAAAACAGCCATGAAATCATATAGCCTGAAGGTTGGGTAGGGAGCCCTGTCTCACATTTGTTGTGATCTTTTCCTGTTTTGTGTCTGTTACGTAGAGGCATTGTACATCCTAGAGATAGGTCTCTTTCACACTGCACATTTCCAGCCATTTGATACCACTTCAGTTACCATGGTTCATCATATGGAATCCTGGGAATTTTGTATTTTATGAGGTATTTAGAATTCTGTGCTGACTCTGGAGAACAGAGTCTGAGTCCGAGTCCCCGCATGGCCATGAAACCCACTGGGTGACCTTGGACAAGTCGCATTCTCTCAGCCTCAAAGGATGGCAATGGCAAACCCCTTCTGAAGAAACTTGCCAGGAAAACCTTGTGATAGGGTCGTCATAACTGAGAAAGGACTTGAAGGCACTAAAACAAAGCCAGAGAGCTCAAATGACACATCGAAGGACAAATCCCAGAGATTTAGACATGATGGTTAAAATGGGATCATGGTGCTATAATGGCCTAGCTTGAAACTGGGCTTGGAACCTGGACAGTGGTTTGACTATGACCAGATTGCCAGACTGGCTATAAAACCCACCGAGTGACATTGGGTAAGTAAATGCTCTGAACCTCAGGGAAAGGCAATGACAAATCTCTGAACAAATCTTGCCAAGAAAACCCCATGATAGGTTTGCCTTAAGGTTGCCATAATTTGGACACAAAGGCGCACAAAACCACCAACAACAATGGTGTCACTATTTTGTTAATTTGTGATGTTATTGGACTTTGCTTTATAATCCTGGTCCTGCAGCCACAAGGTTGTGAGTTCAATCCCAGTGCTCTGAGGTTGACTCAGCCTTCCATCCTTTTGTAGGTCGGTAAAATGAGTACCCAGTTTGTTGGGGGCAATTGGGTTTACAGATTATAAACTGCTTAGAGAGTGCTGAGTTCACTGATAAGCGGTATAGAAATGTAAACTATTGCTATATGTCAAAAGGAAGCAAGTTAATCTGCAGATATTACCTTAGATCATGCTGGTATAGAGAAGAAATAGATGACTTGGTTCCTTGGGAATTACTTGCTTGTGTGATTGGTACTTTCTCCACTGCCTTTCCCAATCTTTCCCCATCCCTTGCCCTCCGCTGTGCCTGACACAGCTCACTGCGTTGCCAGGCTCTTAATCAGTGAGAGCTAATAGCCACATAGATAACCATGTGCTATTTTCTGGTGTCAGTTATTAGATCAGCAGATGCTGCAGGGAGTATTTATTAGAGCATGCCGCGTTAGTAATCCCAAGGTGTAATTAGACTTTCAGATTTCTCCTGCTTCCACAGTGCTTGATAGCATGGTCCAGATGCTTAGATGGAAAGTGTGTTCCTGGTGGAGGTCCGGCATACCAGGCATCCTGCAAAGTCCTTCTTACCCACTCTGTTTCAAAGTAAGATGGTGTTAGGTAACCAGGTCTTGACTTTTAAGATTGTTTGCCTGGGAATAAAATATTGCTCTGTGTAAAAAAGTGTGTGTGTCACAGTTTTAAGTTTCTCCCGGCCCTTTGTTGTTGTAATCAGTTGGCACTGACCTTTCGTCCCCTGCAGTGTTTTCTCTTGAAAGTGCTGTTCTAATTGCGCTCTGCTCAAACATCATTAAAATGTTGGGAAATGGCATCCTGCGTTCCCTCTTGAATTGGAGTGTTTGCGTAAAGGCTGCAACCCTACGGTAATTATTTTTTTCTGTTGGAAAGATTGTGACTACTAAATCACTTCTCTAACACTTTTTTTTTTTTTTGAATTATTGGTGCTCCAACACTGTGTTGACTCCCAAAGAACACGGAAGTGAGTTCTGTCTGTTCCCTAGAAGGTCTTGGATCTTGGTGCTTGTTCAACTTCAATGCAGTTGTACACTGTGTGTGGCTGTTCTGTTGTCTACTCTTTCCTCTGTTTCTTTGTTTATTGTATTCATATAATTATATAAATACAAATATACATAGTTATATACATAACTGTAATGCCCTGCCTTTCTCCCAAGGTTGCGATGTGAGGTGGCCAATCCCAAGACGATTTCAAATCATCCATGGGAGACTGGCCCTACTTGATGGCTGCTGCCAGGTTCAGGAACTTCCTCCCAAAAGAGGCTAGACTGATCCACTCCTTACTATCTTTCCAAGTGAAAACCTTTTTATTCCTGCAGCCCCATGAGAACTGATTT
Organism: Urosaurus nigricauda; assembly: GCA_034509955.1. Classification (NCBI taxonomy): domain Eukaryota; kingdom Metazoa; phylum Chordata; class Lepidosauria; order Squamata; family Phrynosomatidae; genus Urosaurus; species Urosaurus nigricauda. Next base: position 376,007,112 of record JAOEGL010000001.1, on the reverse strand, counting down.
TTTCAAGGGAAGCAGGCCTTGTGTATTGTGTATTTTATTCGTTGTTGTTGTTTTTACTTTGTTTTAACTGGTTTCAGATTTTATGATGGTTTAATTTTGTTGTGGTTGCATGCCTTCAAGTCATTTCCGACTTACAATAACTGATGAGGGAGCAAGCTTGTTTTCTGCTGCTCCAGTGAACAGGACTCGGAACAATGGATGCAAACTACAGCAAAAGAGATTCCACCTCGACATTAGGAGGAACTACTTGAAAGTAAGAGCTGTTTGACAATGGAACACGCTCCCTTGGAGTCTGGTGGAGTCTCCTTCTTTGAAGGTCTTTAAACAGAGGCTGAATGGCCATATGCTGGGGATGCTTTGATTGAGAGTTCCTGCATGGCAGGGATTGGACTGGATGGCCCTTGGGGGTCTCTTCCAACTCTGTAATTCTATGACTGACCTTAAGGTGAACCTGTCATGGGGTTTTCTTGGAAAGTTTCTTCAGAGGGGGGTTACCATTGCCATCCTCTGAGGCTGAGAGTGTGTAAATAAATATAATAAAACTTTAATTTATACCCTGCTTTTTGTGGAAACAATCATAACAGCATACAAGATAAAATACAAATACAAATATACACCATATCCCCCCCCCCTTAAAATAAAATTAAACAGTGGTACAATTAAAATCTAACATTGGTTAAAACACAATAAAACTATTAACAATTAATGGTGGGCAGAATTATTGTAACCAGAGTTACACCAATATAAGCAATATGGGGTTCTTTTATATGGCCGGGGGCTCTTATGGGAAGGCCTGCTGGAAGAGATCCGTCTTAACAACTTTCTTGAAGCTGTCTAAGTTGGATATTAGACAGATCTCATCCGGCAGGTCATTCCATAGAGTGGGAGCAACCGCAGAAAATGTCCTCTGGGAGGTCACAACTAATCTAGTTCTCACTGGTTGTAATAAATTCCTCCCAGAAGATCTGAGTGTACGGGGCGGATAATATGGAAGTAGGTGATTCCTTAGATAGGTTGGGCCTAAGCCATGCAGGGCTTTAAAGGTGATCACCAACACCTTGTACTTTGCCCAGAAAATAATAGGCAGCCAGTGGAGTGATTTCAGTACTGGTGTAATATGGTCGCTCCTAGTTGCTCCTGTAATCAACCTGGCTGCTGGATTCAGTACCAGTTGAAGTTTCCGGACTAGGCACAAGGGTAGCCCCATGTAGAGTGCATTACAAAAGTCAAGTCGTGAAGTTACCAGTGCATGTACTACAGTTTCGAGGTCTCCCGGTTCCAGGAAAGGGCGCAGTTGGTGTATCAGCCACAGCTGATAACAGGCACTCCTGACTGTCGCATTCACCTGATTCCTCATGTGAAGCGACGAGTCAAGAAGTACACCCAGACTGCAAACACAGTCCTTTGAGGGGAGCATGAACCCCTCTAGGACTGGAGGTTGCAGCCCAATACCTGGTTTAGGAGCACCTACCGTAAGTATCTCCGTTTTGTCTGGATTCATAGAATCATAGAATCATAGAGTTGGAAGAGACCACAAGGGCCATCCAGTCCAACCCCCTGCCATGCAGGAACTCCAAGTCAAAGCATCCCTGACGGCCATCCAGCCTCTGCTTAAAAACCCCTAAGGAAGGAGACTCCACTACGCTCCGAGGGAGTGTGTTCCACTGTCGAACAGCCCTTACTGTCAGGAAGTTCCTCCTAATGTTGAGGTGGAATCTCTTTTCCTGCAGTTTGCATCCATTGTTCCGCGTTCTAGTCTCTGCAGCAGCAGAAAACAAGCTTGCTCCCTCCTCAATATGACATCCCTTCAAATATTTAAACAGGGCTATCATATCACCTCTTAACCTTCTCTTCTCCAGGCTAAACATCCCCAGCTCCCTAAGGCGTTCTTCATAGGGCAAGGTTTCCAGACCCTTCACCATCTTAGTTGCCCTCCTTTGGACATGCTCCAGTTTCTCCACATCCTTTTTGAATTGTGGTGCCCAGAACTGGACACAGTATTCCAGGTGGGGCCTGACCAAAGCAGAATAGAGTGGCACTATAACTTCCCTTGATCTAGAAACTATACTTCTATTGATGCAGCCTAAAATTGCATTGGCTTTTTTGGCTGCCGCATCACACTGTTGACTCATGTTCAGCTTATGGTCTACTTGGACTCCTAGATCCCTTTCACACGTAGTTTCATTCAGCCAGGTGTCCCCCATCCTATATCTGTGCATTTCATTTTTCCGCCCTAAGTGCAGAACGTTACATTTCTCCGCATCAACCTGAGCTTGTTTTCCCTCATCCAGTCCATTACTGCTGCAAGACACCAATTTATTTATTTATTTATTTATACCCCGCTCTTCAGCCCTAAATGCTATCAGAGCGGCTTACAATTATTATTTTTAATTAGACAGTTCCCTGTCCTCAGGCTTACAATCTAAAAAGACATGACACAAAAGGAGAAAGGAATGGTGGTGGGGAAGGGGAACAGGTCCAGCAGTTCTCTCCTCTGATTCCCGGACCAAGGCAGATGGCATGGAGGAAGGGCTCTTCTTCATGATCAAGGGCAGGCCCAATGGAGCTTGGCCTGTCCTTTCATTCCTTCCTTGGCCAGATGGTGTTGTCAGGAAGGAGGGCTCTTTAACTTGAGGCCAGGCCCAGTGGTGTTGCTAGGCCTGTCCTTTCACTCCTTCCTTGGCCAGATGGTGGGGAGAAGTGCCATCTGTCATCATTGCTGATGATCGAGATATGGAGAAGTATATTTGGGTATCGTCAACTCACCCAGAGGGGCGGAATATAAATAAATATTTATTGTTGTTTTTGTTGTTATCATCAGCGTACTGATAACACCCCGCCCCATGTCTACGGATGATTTCTCCCAGCAGCTTCGTATAGATGTTGGATAGCATCGGGGACAGGGTGGCGCCCTGAGGGACACCACAGTTGAGCTCCGTTTTTGAGGAGCGACGGTCCCTGAGCACCACCTTCTGGAACCTGCCCGAGAGGAAGGAATGGAACCACTGCAAAGCAGTGCCTCCGATTGCTAACTCTCTCAGGCGTTCCAAGAGGATGTTGTGATCAATTGTATCAAATGCCGCTGAGAGGTCTAATAGCACCAACAGGGCCATGCTTCCTCTGTCGATGCTTAGACTCAGGTCATCAGTTAAGGCGACCATGGCAGTCTCCAGCCCATATCCGGTCCCAAAGCCAGTTTGAAATGGATCTAGAAAATCGGCTTCCTCCAAGACCACTTGGAGCTGAAGAGCAACAGCCCTATCAATCACCTTGCTCAAAAATGGCAGATGGGACACAGGCCTATAGTTCTTCATGTCCAGGGAATCCAGGAGCGTTTTTTCCAGGAGCAGGTTCACAACCGCTTGCTTTAACAGAGATGGTACACAACCTTCCCTAAGGGATGCATTGATGACACCTCTAAGAAATGTCATCAAGGCATCACCCTTCTGGATGGCCAGCCATGATGGGCAGGGATTGAGAGGGCATGTCGTCTTCCTTACTTTTCCAAGGATCTTGTCCATGTACTCACAAGCTCAAATTGATCCAGTCTAATCTCATAAACGAATTGACTGGACACCTCATCAGATGACTTTATCCCAACATTGGCATCCAAGTGGGTTCTTATCTGAGTGATTTTACCTGCAATGCAGTTATTAAATGCATCAAAGCAGGCTGTTGTTGGGTTAAGTAGAGGGTTCTGGGTAGATGGCATCACTGTCAGTTCCCTCACCACCCTAAACAGCTCTGCCGGACAGGACTTTGCAGATGCAATGCGAGCAGACGAGGAGGATCTCCTCGTTGCTTTTATTGCCTCTCTATAAGAACGAAGAAACGTCTTATAACAGGTTCTGTCAGATAAGAGTCCAGATTTCCGCCAGTCGTGCTCTAGTCGTTGTCTAGTCTAGTCAAGTGTGTGATTTGCCCAAGGTCACTCAGAGGGTTTATGTGGCTGAACTGGGATTTGAACCCTGATCTCCAGAGTCATAGTCCAACATTCAAACCACTGCACCATATTGGCTCTTGGGGTTTTATTTATTTTTTAAATAATTTTGCTGCTAATTTTGCACCCTATTTTAACTGTTGTTTAGCAGTAGATATAGTATTTATATTTCTATACTGCTTAACAGTGAACTCAGCACTGTCTGAGTGGTTTACAATCTGTAATTTAATTGCCTCCAATAAGCTAGGTACTCATTTTACCGACCTAGGAAAGGATGGAAGGCTGAGTCAATCTTGGAGCCCTCGGATCGAATTCACAACCTTTAAACTACTTTGAATCCAAAACCTGGGAAAATGCTGGGATATAAATAAATTGAGGGGTGTTGCCTTAAAGGAAGTAAATAAATGAAATGGCATCTACAATTCTGGCCTTCCTCAGTAACAATTTCCTATTATTGGCCTTGGTCTACTCAACAGATGAACATCACTTAAGCATCCCTGTCAATCAGCCATTGCCTTTCCAGGAGTAACTCCTATTGAAGCCCTCTGAGGAAAGCATTAAGGCTGAGCAGCTGGGATTATTACCCAGTTTCTGCTCACAGTAGCCATGTGGGCAATTTGGACAGGGCCTGGTCATACCCTGGTTGCCTAGTGGTCATATCCCAGTTGTCTGAACCCTACACTGTTGCTAAAGAATTCAGATCCTCCAGTTTGGTATACAACCTTCACAGAACACAGTAATTTTAGCATTTGAGCATTCAGGTCTTCCCTTCCTTGTTCATAGTTAGTGTGACTTGAGCAACCTGCTCAGTGCCTACTCACTGAGCTTTATGAAGTTGGAGGGTTTGCACTTGTGCCTTCCATCCCCATCCAGAGATTGCTTTTAGTAAATCCAGTGTGATCTCCATGGTGCCTGATGGGACCTATAAGCATTTTACAGCCTATTGCATGTCAGAGAAGACTTTTTACTTCTCCAGTTTGTGGTTGGATGCGGTTTCATCACAAAGAGAGGCAGGAAAAGTGTCAATCCTGCCAAAAAAGAGAGAGAGAGAGGCCATAAGATGGAGCAATCAGATGTGTGGTTAACTGTTTCACGCTCTGTGAGTCTACTTGAGCAGGGGTGGTCTTTGGTTGTGGAAGGCACCGATTTGTATGATGTAGGTATACATTCTGAAATTATGTCCCCTAGAAAGCTTTTGACTAGGGCTTCAACCAAGAAGGCTAGCCACTGTAGTTCACAAGACTTAAAAACAGCTGTTCTTAACCTGTTGGCCACGACCCTTTGGGGGTCGAATGATTCTTTCACAGGGGTCCCCTAAGACCATCAGAAAACACATATTATGAAGTAGCAATGAAAATAATTTTATGGTTGGGGCTCACTGCAACATGAGCAATTGTATTAAAGAGTCACAGCATTAGGAAGGTTTAGAACCACTGATTGAAAAAGAAAATTTAAATTAAAAAAATTAAAATTAAAAAGCTTTTCACAAGATTTAAAAAGAAAAATAGTCCCCACGTGTCAAAAACACCCCATATATAGCCATAAGTGGGAGTGACCAGATGTCATAACCAGAAAGGAGGACAAGGCACCTCAAAATGTAGGCTATTAAAAAATGTAGGGCATTACAAAATAAAAGCTAAAAACACTAATGCTTCTCAATCATGCTCAAAGTGGAGGACATTTTGAATTTCCTTCAAGCAGAAGGCTAAAATGTAGGAACTGTCATGGAAAAGGAGGACGTCTGGTCACCTTGCATGAGTGTTTATAGGCCCTGTGTCACATGACACAACACTTTGATGCCCCTTTAAATCCCACAACTTCCTCCCATGGAATTCATGGGAGCTGTAATTGAATTGAGTATTTAGATTTCTTTGGTAGAGAGCTCTAATGCCTCATCAAACTGCAATTCCTAGGATTTCTGGGACCTAGCCCTGTCAGTTTCACCGGGATCAAAGTGCTATAGCTGTGTAGTGTGAAAAATATATTAGTCATAAACAATCCAGGCTGAGTTGTAAGGGAGTCTTAGGCTTTGGTCAGACCTCACCTGGGCACCACAATTCATGAAGTATGTTGAGAAACTGGAGTGTGCCCAAAGGAGGGTTCTTAAAATGATGAAGGGTCTGGAAACCATGCCCTATAAGTTGAGACTTGGGGATCTCAGTATGTTTAGCTTATAGAAGAGAAAGTTAAGAGGTGATATGATAGCCCTGTTTAAATATTTGAAGGGGTGTCACATTAAGGATGGAGCAAGTTTTTTTTTTCCTGCTACTCCAGAGACTAGAACATGGAACAAACTCCAGAAAAAGTGATTTCACCTTAACATTAGGAGGAACTTCCTGACAGTAAGAGCTGTTCAACAGTGGAAGACGCTGCTGCCTTGGAGGTTGGTGGAGTCTTCTTTGGAGGCTGGATGGCCATCTCTCAGGGATGCTTTGATTATTAGTTCCTGCATGGCAGAATAGGGTTGGACTGGATGGCCCTTGGGGTCTCTTCCAGCTCTAGGATTCTATGATTTTAAGCTTGACTTTGACTCAAAAAGGAGTTTCACAAGGATACCCTCAGACTCTTTGCCCACCACTCACTCCTGAAACATTCGGACAGGCGACTGAGGCTGCAACCGCACTGCAGAAATAATCCAGTTTAATACGAATTGTAATTTGTTGTGACAGCAGAGCTGTTGGGCAGAGAACACTAAATGTCTCACTAAACTACAGCTCTCAAAATTCTGTATCATTGAGCTACAAGAGTTAAAGTAGTGTCAGCCTGGGTTATTTCTGTAGTGCGGATGCAACCTAAGAGAGCAGACGGCACCATTTTGTCCCCTTTGGTGGCACAACAAATGCTCTTCCCAAAGCAGCGGCCTCACCTTACCTCACAACAGGGTTGTTGTTGACCTAAAGGCAACAATTCCCAGTACTCTCACCTGCCCTTCCCATTTCTTTTCCATTGAAGCTTGTGTGGTTCTTGGTGGAGTTTGCTTTATTGGCCGAATTGTGAAACTTGCTCTGCGAGTATAGATTTGGGTAAGGACCCATAGGTCAGTTACAGAGTGTTTGCCTTGTGTTTAACTGCTGGCTTCTCCATATGAAAGCATTTCAGGTAACCAGGCTGCCGAATTGCTGCCAGTCTGAGCGTAGATGAACCAAGGATGGTTTGCCAAATAGAGCTGCTTCCTGGGGTTCAGGAGAGTATTGCAAAATGCAGTGTTGCTAGCAGATACTCTGACATTTCAAATCTGAGTGGTAGATCTTTACTGCCTCTGTGTACTACATGTTATGTAAATGCCCTGAGTGAGCTCTTCTATCAATTAATCTTTATAACCAAAAAGCAATTAGGAATGTTGTTTTAAACCAGTTGAGCCTTGTTAAGGTCAAGTGTGCTGACATGGAACTGAAGTGTTGGAAATACTAGCTGAGTAGCATTACTAAAGGTAGTAATGTTGTTGGAGAGAGAGGAGGAATGAAGGGTTTGGGAGCATTCGATCTCATTAAAGAATGGGAACAAGCCAACCTATCCGACGCTTCTCTAATTTCTCTTAAAGGAAAAAAAATGCCATCTGCAGTATGTTATAATGCTAATTATCAGGCAAGATGTAGTCTAATTAAAAGCTAAAATAACATACTTTTAAAGTATCTGTTTAAAACAATTTTTGGCATATTCCAAAACTTTCTGCTAACCATTTGAAATGAATATTTAACATAGGACCTTAACATTTCACAATTTCTTATCTCATTAATTTCTTCATCCGTTCTGTGAAACCATTCCTGCTGTTTCCACTTTTCAGATGTAGAACTGAGGCTAAAGGATAATGACTTGCTTAAGGCAGCAGTTCCTTTGGATGTTCCCCGGCATCTTAGCTAGGATCCTTTAAAAAGAGAAATCCTGAGGATGCAACCTGAGACTTTATTCAGAGCATATGTTCTTGCACTGAACTCTCTCTGCTTGCTTGCTCCAGTAAGGTATGTGGTAAGGAGTAATGTGAAGAGTGACCCTGACCCTGGATTTCTAGCTACTTTTGGTTAATCCACATAAGTTTATATGTTTGCAAAAATAAATTAATACATAAATTTAAAAAATCATCACTACATCCACTTTGCAAATGAAGTGGTGGTTCCAGCGCTTTTAATATGCTCCTATCTTCCTCAGTGGGTTGCCCAGATGTTAGGATAGGTAATACCATCCTTTGAACATTTTTGCAATTCACAAAAATTCTTCTGTTTAATTGTTTTTCATGACACTTCTTGATCTTGGTTGCCATTGAGATGGTCGGGTCAGGACTGTAGCTGGGATATTAGGGCCAGAACCATAGACTTACTGGATGACTCTTTGTGATGTCCAGGGAGGTAGGCCCTGGTGATGTCCTTGAGCATGGTATATTGCACATCCAGCACAGCTGCTTAGAGCATGACATTGAAAATAAAAAATAAAATAAAATACAAATTCTAATAATTGAGGGAAAAACACACACACACACACACACACACACACTCATCCCTCCACATTCACTGGGGTTACGGGCACAGGACCCCCATGAATGTGGGAAAACAGCAAATAACAAAAGACTATGTTTTTACCTAAGAGAACACCTCTCTAGGAATCTCTCAGTCCTCTAGTGCAACTCTGTGGTCAGCATCTGCCAGACATTGACCATAGGATTGTTCTGGAGGAGCTACAAATGCCTAGTGGAGTGTTCTCTCGAGGAATCCCTAGGTCCTTCAGTGTGACTTTTGGTTCAATTTGACCATAGAGTTACACCGACGGACCTAGATATTCTTAGAGGGAACATACAAATAAAATCCATGAATAATCAAATCTGCAAAAGTCAAAACCGCACACATGGAAGGACATGTGTGTGTGTGTGTGTGTGTGTGTATGCATACTTTTCAAAGCAATGCTGTCACCCTCAGATCTATAAAACCTAGCTATCGCATAAGTTCCTAGCTGCCATGCTGATCTTTGCATGGGAAGTCAGTGAGCTACTTGTGCAGATAGGAGAAGGAAGAGCATCCTTCTTCTACCTTTAAGGTCTTTTGCATATCATCGTCGTCCTCTATGACCATAAACAGTCACATTTTTTTGTATTATGTGGAAGAGCTTCCCACATTCTCCATGCCAGATACATTTTTATATACATCCTGTTTCAGTTGTGGGAGCTTCAGTCTCCCACCTCTGTAGGAGTTCTTCGCTGTGGCTCTTAAACTCAAACTTAGTCTAGTATCATGCTTGTAGTTCTTACATTGAATGAGCATCAGGTTTTTATTTAAACTTTGCAGTTCAGTGTTATTGTAACGTGCTAAAAAAACCCACCAACTAGTTGCTGCAATTGTACAATGGGGAAGCGGATGTCAAAATAGTAAAAAAATTCACAGGCTAAAATAATTCCAGGATGCAAAAGGGACAAGGTCAAGCATAGTATCTGGTGTCCCCACCAGTGTCAAACTGAACAGCTTTTGCTGTTGAAACAAATCTGGGCTGTTGACATTACTGTGCTTTCCCACTGAGAAATGGAGTGGCACAGGTGGCTGGGGAAGAAGTGCTTTCTTGTCCGGCAAAATCCCCCAGAGGTTAGTGAGATAGTGCAACCATTGAACCCTTTGGCTTGGTTGCGTTTTGTGTCTATGTAATTCACCTCGAGGAAAGAGCTGCTGGGTTTTTCTTCCCCTTCCTTCCATTTTTGTATGTAAAAGGTGCCCAGAAAGAAGGGAACAAATTAAAATGCATGAGCTGTGGAAGAAAGAAAAAAAGCCCAGAATTGCAGGTTGTGGGGATTGCTTTGAAAACTACAGTTGTATAGCAACACACAAACACACACAGTCCCAGGTTGAATGGCAGGGCATTGATAATTAATGTAATTACTACATGCTAATCTCTGTGATTTCATGCAAATTTTAAATAATACCTTTTGAAACTGAAAACCCAGAAAAATTAAACACCTTTCTGTGTAATGTGATCTAGTTTGTCCCCCCCCCCATTTTATTTTTTTTTAAACAAAACATGTCACATAAGACTTCAGCAAGAAAATTAAAGTCCACTTTCCAGTTTCTACACAACTGTGGCTGGTTCAGACCATTTTTTTGTGACTGAGACAGGCAGCTGGCATAAAGGCCATCTCTGTTACAAACAAGGAGAAAATCCAGGGAATGTTCCACTAGAATCATGGGAGCAAGTAAGTTTGAAAAAGTGTTAGTCAAGTCAACATTCACTAAGCAACTGCTGAGTAACCCTTCAGTCACCATGGAAAGTCTCTGCATGCTCCCCAGTAAATTTAGTAGTGGATTGAAGGCAGCTGCTCATGTTCTGTTTCTACAGATGCTTGGATTCTCTGTGCAAATAATACACATAAGGGTAGCTGCTCAAATGTACTTGGCATGAGCTTACTCAGTTTGTACGCTTCTTCTGAAAAATGTGTGGTTTTATAGTGAGAATGAATAAGTTGCAGCTGGGCATAGAAATCAAATACAGTACATAGTTCAAGGTCCATCTAGTGTAGCATTTAATTTCTGAGAGGCAAAACCTAGAATTCTCATAAAAGGAGCAAAAGGTGATGGCATAAACGTGCCCTTTTGTGCACTTGTGGATTGCAGGCATGAAGAATCTGTGTGACAATTTAAATATGAATCAGTAGTTTTGTTTTGTTTGGTTTTGTTTTTGGTTATGTGGCCATATTCTGAAAGAGTTTATTCCTAGACTCCAGAGCCTGGCAGCCAAGCCCAGCATAGTTATAATAAAAGGAATGCTGGGAGTTGCAATCCAACAGTCTGTTAGTATGCATTCCTAGGATGATGATGCACAATAACAACAACAGGAAGACACCATCCCAACCCTCTCTGGAGCAGATGGACATCCAGCCTCTGTTTAAAAACCTCCAGAGAAGGAGACTCCACTGCACTCCAAGGCAGCAGCATCTTCCACTGTCAAATAGCTTTTTGTCAGAAATTTCTTCCTAATGTTGAGGTGGAATCTCTTTTCCTCTAGTTTGAATCTATTGCTCTATGTCCTATTCTCTGAAGCAGCAGGAAACAAGCTTGCTCCATCCTCAATATAACATCCCTTCCAACATTTAAATAATAATGAGAAATACTGTGTATGTGCTGTCTTGACAGTTGTTGTCTTATGGCCACCCTGTGAATTCCATAGGATCTTCTTAGGTAAGAAATGCACAGAGGTAGTGTTGTCAGCTCCTGCCTCTGAAATACAGCCCAAAGCACCTGGCATTTGTTGGCAGCCTCCCATCCAAGTACTAACCAGGACTGACCCTGCTCAGCCTCCAAGAACAGATGGTATCTGGTGCCTTTAGAGCAGCGAGGCAGTTAAGAAGTAGACAGAAGAAACACAGGAATCGTTCAAAGCTTGTGAGTATGTGTGGCCGCAGGATAGCATCCCAAGGAACGCTGGCTTCCCCCTTCTGACTGTCCATCCAAATGGTTCCTGTGGTCATTTTCTCCTGAGATGAGAAGATGGTGCAGAAGAGCAGGAGGAGGTGATGGTGGCAAGGGCTGTTGGGGCAGTTACTCAAGGGCCCTGCAGACTCATGCTAAAGGTGCAAGCGATGCAGCCACGTCCAATCTTGGGTAACATCTGGGAGCCAGTTCTATTGACAACAGGAGGAGATGTCAAGGCTTGGTACTGACCATGTCCCAGTCAGTGCTCCAATGCAGTGCTGCAGCCATGCAGCCTTTTTAACCATTGATGTGAACACCTTGACTGTACATAACTCACAGTGTGTATCTAAAGAATGCACGCTTATTTTTGCATTCCACTCTCACTTCTGGCAGAACAGGTTTTAACAGTTTGGGGAACAGTAAAGAAACCTGTGGAACCTGCTTGCTGGAGGTTGCATTTTGCATAGACTTCTTTCAGTTTACCTTTGAAGGCCAGTTGCCTTCAGTTGGAACTGTAAGCCCCAAATGAAATTAGAAAGAGAAAACTGAAACTGAAAAGAAAACAAAACAATCCAAGGGATGCTTGCCAACCCAGGTCTTATATTTATTCCAAAAGCAAAATACTGTACAGGAAGCAAAAAGAGGAAGAAGCAAAAGACTAGGGAAAGCAAAGCCTGCAGACACGGAGAATGGAGAGAAATAAAGTGGAAGCTGCCTTGGGTCCTGTCCTAGGAGAAAAGCAGCATATAAACAAAGCAAATAAAAAGATAAATAAAACAATACTTGGCTGAAATGTGAATATAAGAGTGTTCTTGATAATAGAGCACACCGAATCTGAAAAGGTACTTTAAAAAAGTAGACATAATTCCAAAACACAATGCAGAAATAGTCCAGTTTGAGACCGCTTTAACTGCCTTGGCTCAATGCTAGGGAATCCTGGGAACTGTAGTTTTGTGAGACATTTGGCCTTCTCTGTCAGAGAGCTCTGGTGCCCCCATAAACTACAATGCCCAGGTTTGCCTAGCATTAACCTGGGGCAGTTAAAATGGTCTCAAACTGGATTATTTCTGCAGTGTGTTTTGAACTGTAGTTCCAAATCCCTCAAAAGTAGTAAAGTTGATATCTGGTTGCTTTAATTCAATCCGAGGAAGGAGAGAAACCATGTGGGTAATTAGCAGTCCAGAGGTCAAGAATCTCAAGACATCAGTCTGTAGCCAAGGAAAGCGGAACAGAAAGACATGCCGAAGAGTAGACAAGGTCCATTTTCAAGTCTTGAGAAAGCAAGACAGAATGCCCTTGCAGGTTTGGGAGTCTTTCACACAGAGTGAGTGACAGACCTTGCTTCCAGGGTGTTTGTTGTAATGTTCCTTTTTAACTCATAACTCTTTTAACTTTTAAAAATTGTTTAATTCTTTTTAAAATGTTATCTCTATACATTTTAATGTTGTACGGTTTTTAAATTGTGTTGTGTTAAATCTGTTGTTCGCCGCCTTGAGTCCCTATATTAGGACAAAGGCGGGATATAAGAAAATCATCGTCATCATGATTGACTGGAGCTGATCCAACTGTTCCTACTGAAAGGTCAGCCTGTCTAGATAATGTAGTTTTACTGGGGGGGGGGAGGGGGGGATGAAGGAAGATGGGATAGAGATTGTAATTTTCCTGTTTTAAATCTGCTGTTTGCCGCCTTATGTCCCTATATTAGGAGAAAGACAGGATATAAGAAAATCATCATCTAGAGTGGCTGACCATTCAGTAGGAATAGCTGGGTCAGCTCCAGCTGAGCTGCAAGTGTACTGAGCCCCTAACCAGACCCCCTTGCCCTACTAATATCTCAGAGGAGGCATGGCACCAGCCTTAGTGAATGTCTAGATCAGGGGTTCCTAACCTTTTTGTCTCACAGAGCCCTTTTTGAAATCTATAGCGGAGTCCCTAAGAGGCCTATCCTATGTCTTACAAGTAAGTGGTGTTTAGGAGTAGTGTTACGGGGAGTGTGGGATGAAGGAAGATGGGATAGATTGTAATTTCCCTGGAGCAGCCGTACCTGGGAAGTGCATGAAAAGCCCTAAGGGTTCTTTGGAGCACAGGTTGGGAACTGCCGATCTAGATAGTTCACTTCAGTGAACATCTAGATAGGAGGCCTCAGTGGCTCAAAGGTTAAATGCCATCACTGCCATCACAAGGTTGTGAGTTCGATCCCAGGCAGGGCTCCAAGGTTGACTCAGCCTTCCATCCTTTTGTGGGTCAGTAAAATGAGTACCCAGTTTGTTGAGGGCAATTGGCTTACACATTGTGAACCGCTTAGGGAGTGCTAGTTCACTGAAAAGCAGTACAGAAACAGTACTTGGTATTTCTATTGCTATTCCATGTTCCACTCTACTGTTAAATATAATGCTAGAGAAGAGGGTCCAGGGAGCCATCTCTTCACCAGCCACAGCATTGCTTTGTACAGTTTTTGTGATTCCTGAAAGTGCATGCCTTTTTGGTATCCATAAACAGTGGTTAGAAAAGCCATCCATTGTTTTAGGGAGGCCAAGAAGTTAACTTAGGTGTTAAAACAACATAAAATCACCCTGGAGCACTTCAGGTTGGCTAGCCTGTGGTGCCTGTGGTAGGATTCCTTAGTGGCAGTACTCCAGGTGTAGGTATTGTAAGCTTGGATGAGTAAGACTCTTTGGCTAAAACAACAGCCCCTGTGTGGTAAACTAGGCCATGCTTTCAGCCATTTCCCTTGTGATACTGATCTCTGTCTCCTGCAGAATTGTGTTTTCTTTATTATATTTAATCCTCAGATCTCATAGTTATGGGAAAGGCTACCTGGCAACTACAGGTCAGGCCAACTGGGCCTGGCCGCATTTGTATGTTAATAGACTTCACAGGCTCTGCTTCTTCAACCAAGGATTGTTCTTCTCTCTCCTCCACAAACTGGTTGGATTCAGAGGGAGAGTTTTGTGCACAATATGCCAAGAATAGCAGTGTGGCCCAATGCTGTGGCTGTTGCCTGCGAGAGTTGCCAAGGAGCATCCGCTTGCTTGCAAATGATGTTTGCTCTGGAATATTGATGCCCTGTTTACACTTAAGCAGCAGCCTGGCCAGTTTTCACCAGTGAGGCAGGCTCCTGGGGTGTTTTGCTCTTTGTGGATGATGCAACATGAGCTGAGCCAATGCATCTAGGTGGAGGACAAAAAGAAATGTTTGCCAGAGGTCCTGGTGTAGCCCTCTTTCCGCAGAATCTAAACAAGAGGGCTGCCGCTTAACGTTCCCATCAGTAATAAAAAAAAAAGAGTTGCACAAAGCTCCTTACTAAGTATTAAATTGCAAAAGCAATAACTAAATTGAGTAAATGAAATTATCCTTGCAGTTCAGTCCTCTCATATATGGGACTGCTCCCCATCCCTTTTGCTGTGTGAAATGGCCGCTGTTTGTCAGGAAAAAGAGAAAATTGAGAGGTGTTATGTTAGCTATATTTAAATACCTGATATTTTAATTTATGATATTAAATAGATGTAGAATGATAGAATCATAGAGTTGGAAGAGACCCCAAGGGCCATCCAGTCCAACCCCCTGCCATGCAGGAACTCCCAATCCAAGCATCCCCAACAGATGGCCATCCAGCCTCTGCTTAAAGACCTCCAAGGGTAACATAGCTGTTTTCTGCTGCTCTGGAGACTAGAATGATAACCAGGGGATTTAGATTGGAATAAAAGAGATTCGACCTAAGCATTGGGAAGAACTTCTTGACTTCAGGAGTTGTTTAACAGTGGCTTAGACTCCCTCAGAGGAAGGTGGACTCACCTTGGTTGGAGGTCTTTAAACAGAGATGGTATGGGCATTTTTGGGGAGGGCTGTAGTTGTGTATTCCTGGATGGAATCCAGTTCTATCTATGGTAGTTACCATTCAAAACAAACAAACAAACAGCTTCATTTATATACCACTTCATACTGCCTAAGGAGTGTCTAAGCAGTTTACAACTGTAAGCTACTTGCCCCCAACAATCTGGGGACTCATTTTAGCGACCTCGGAAGGATGCAAGCCTGAGTCGAGCTTGAGCCCTTATGCTGGTCTTGAACTCGCCACCTTATGGTTTTGAGTGAGTGGCTGCAGTAGAGGCATTTAACCACTGCGCCACCAGGGCTCCTTTCATTCTACTTTCATTCTACTCCCTTTCATTCTACTTTAGGAGGAATTGTGGCATATAAATACATGTAAAAAATCTTTAAACAACAGGAGAAAGTGTTAGTTGGCTCATGTGGTAGTTTCTAGAGGGCTGTTGGGAGGTATTACCATTCTCATTTTCTAAGAATTCCTGCTTTTCCAATTTTTGGCTTACATTTAGGATACGTTGATTGCACTTAAGCCTTGATTGCATTTAATGTTTATACCTGTTCAAAGCAATTTGGGTCAGGCTACTCTTCTGAATAGCCCATCCCAATCTCTACAATGCTTCATAAATGAAGGTTGCACCATAACCAGTATCTGGGGTTTCATTTTGCAGAAAGGTTTAATCTAGAATTTCACAGGGATGGCCTTGTGCTGCTTGATACCTCTGATTCCTTATTATGCCATGGGGAACTATTGCCCACCTTGCCCCATTCTCTCATCCAGTCAGATGGAGAATATAAAGCAGCCTTCTCCAACCCGGTGCCCCACTCCTCAGAGGTGTTAAATTGCAACCCCCATTATCCCTAGGCAATATCATATAGGTCACCCTGGCTGGAGATTATGGCAGGTCTAGTTTAATAGGGTACTAGGCTGAGAGAAGGTTGCTTTAGAACATGAAGCAATTTAAATGTTACAGGAATAAATTCCAGGAAGCCATTCTGTGTGTGTGTGTGTTTTTTTTTTTAACTGCTTCCTTTATTTCGGTGCACTCCCTCTTGTCTCCTGCCATCTTGACTGGCTGATCAATAGGCTTCCATTTTTTATCTTGAGAATGATGTGAAGGGGTATAAATTATGAAAGAATAGGGAGCCCGCTCCAATTGTGTTCCACAGAGGAGCAGGCTAGAAATAAAGATGATGATGATGATGATGATGATGATGATGATGACGACGATGACTGCAGTTAGGTCAAAAAATGAAATGCATAGATACAGGATGGGGGACATCAGGCTTAATGAGAGTTATATGTGCGTAAGGGATCTAGATGTTCTAGTAGACCATAAGTTGAACATGAGTCAACAGGTGATGCGGCGGCTAAAACGGCCAATGCGATTCTAGACTGCATCAATAGGAGAGTAGTGTCTAGATCAAGGGAAGTAATAGTGCCACTCTATTCTGCTTTGGTCAGGCCCCACCTGGAATACTGTGTCCAGTTCTGGGCACCACAATTCAAAAAGGATGTGGAGAAACTGGAGCGGGTCCAGAGGAGGGCAACTAAAATGCAACTATGCCTTATGAGGAGCTACTTAGGGAGCTGGGGATGTTTAGCCGGGAGAAGAGACGGTTAAGAAGTAATATGATAGTGCTCTTTAAGTATTTGAAGGGATGTCATTTTGAGGAGGGAGGAAGCTTGTTTTCTACTGCACCAGAGAACAGGACATGGAGCAATGGATTAAACTACAGGAAAAGAGCTTCCACCTCAACATTAAACTCCCTGACAGTAGGAGCTGTTTGACAGTGGAACACTCTCTGTCAGAGAGTGGTGGAGTCTCCTTCTTTGGAGGTGTTTAAGATGGCTGGATGGCCATCTGTTCAAGAAGCTTTGATTGAGAATTCCTGTGTGGCGGGGGTTGGACTGGATAGCCCTTGTGGTCTCTTCTAACTCTTATGATTCTATAACATAAAATATATATAGTTTTGTTACATAATTAGTATAAGTTCTGGGATTTTTTAGTTTTGTTGCAAAACCAAGTGTTTAATTAGAAGGCGGGTGTCTCGTGTTTCAGATTGTACCCAACAGAAATATAATTGATTATGTGTTTAGAACCAAGAGCAGCCACCCTAGGACTGTTACATAAGTTTATGCAAGTATGTTAAATCAAATGCTGGCTTGGCCAAAGCCAGCTGTTCAGCCTGGTGTTTTGGCACAAAGTAAGTAGCAATTTAACAATTACTGGATGTGGCTGAAAATAGTTTAGCATTCAACTGGGCTGTCTGCTGTGGATTTCAATGGCATCAAAGATAATCTTGTACAAAGAGAAAAGATGACAGAGGACTTAATAGCAGGCTTAATTTATTCTTCATAAATTTCAAAATCCTTATTAGGGTTCAACTGTTCTTAATCCAACTAAGAGTTAAGCTGTGTGTTTCACTAAAGATGCATGAAGTTCCAAGGAACACCTGTATTTTGTATTTTCATGCCAGCCATTGCTTAGTTCTTCATCCCAGTAGTCCAAGAGACATTGCAGTGTGGTCTCAACACATTACATAGCACATGGTCTTGCCTGATTGCAATGTCTGCAGCCTTCTCCCACATTTCTCTTTGAAACTGTGACTGAATGCAGGCTTCAGCATTATACCCTTCCCCCTTTTTGCTTTGTTTGCCATTTAAACTTATGAAGAGTTCTGGAAAATATAAAAGCTTGCACATTATTTGTGGGTGGGGATACTGTTGAGTCTTACCTGAAAGGTCTTACTCTAATAGGGATTTTGTCGTTTTTTGTGGGGGTTTTTTCCTTCAGATTATGTGGACAGGTTCTAGAAGAGATTGTTCCTGACATTTCGCCAGCATCTGTGGCTGGCATCTTCAAAGAATGCTGGCATGGAAGAGAGTTGGGTATATATACTGTATGACCCTGTGTTGGGATGAGTGATTTCCATGTTAATCTGTGTATTGTTCTGCTGTTGAATGGCAAGGCATAGATTAACATGGAAATAACTTCTCCCAACCCAGGATCACACAGTATTTGCACTTGCCCCTCCTAATGCGTGGATCTGGGAATATGTGTAGAGGGGTGACCTCCACTAATTGCAATGGCACACATGCCCAGGGGCACGCTCCATTCAAGAAATGGGTCTTGAATAAGTGCGAGTCTCCATTTTTGCAGGGGGGGTTCTGGAACAGATCCCCCATGAGAATGGAGGGCCAACTGTATATACCCCATTCACTTCCATGACAGCATTCTCTGAAGATTCCAGCTATATATTGGCGAAATGTCAGGAACAGACTCTACTAGAACATGGCCACATAACTCGAAAAGCCCACAAAAAGCTCACCATGAAAGCCTTTGACTTCACAGGGATTTAGTAATTTTTTCTAATGGCCAGTGTCTGCAAGAAATAGGACTTTTTTTTAAAAAAGTTGGTTTATGTTGTGCCAGATCACTAGCCCCATCTCTCCTGGAATTGTCTCTGAGGATTTTATTGCACCAGGTTTGTAAGGCTGTTAGTCTAGGAAACACAACATACCAGATTGAGGACACTCATTATCACATAGCTCTTTGAAATCATAATGGTGCTGCTTCTGTCCGAGCCCCTGTCCCAGCCTCCATAGTCCCATCTCCTGCCCAGTGCCTTTCCCAGCATGCTTTTCAGACTGTACAGTGGACCCTCTACATTTGCTTGAGTTAGGGTTTCAAGCCCCCCATGAAAGTAAAAAACCAACAACAAAAACCTGCAAATATATAAAAATAGAATTGGTAGAATTGACTTTTTGTGGGTGGGCGTGTGCACTTTATACCTTTTTCTGTAGAAATTTGAGGGCCCTTTCATGCTACATAGTTACAGTGGTATGATTCCACTTTTAATTATCATGGCTGCATCTTAAGGAATTCCACAGTTAGTAGTTTTGGGAGGCACTGGAGCACTTTGGCTGAGAACACACACTGAAAAGTGTGCATGTGTGTATGTGTGTGCCTAAAAGCCGCTTGTTGACTTATGGAGACCCTTCAAGTGCCTTCAAGTTGCATGAGTATCTTAGGGTTTTCTTAGGCAAGGAATTGTCAGAGGTGGTTTTGCCCGTTCCTTCCTCCAAAAAATAGTCTACAGCTCTTGGTATTCATTGATGGTCTTCCATCCAAGTACTAATCAGAGCTGACCCTGCTTAGTTTCTAAATGCCTCTCCCTAAACTGCAGATGCCAGGATTTGATAGGATGTTGCCATGGCAGTTAAAGTGCAATCATAGTGCTATAACTGCGTAGTCTGAAAGAGTCCTGAGTTTTTACCTTTTAAATCCAGTTCTTAGTCTTAACTGGAGTAGACGCATTGAATAAGTAGAACTACCTGATTATTGGCTTGTCTTTGATTCAGTGCATCTGCTCCATTGGGGGACCAGCACTTGGTTTTAAAACTCTGTTTGGTTAGTTTATAAATTCCTCATGCTGCAGAAATTTCAGGTTTGATGGGGGGAAAGGTTGTGTATATGTGTTGAGGGGAGAGAGTAATTGTTGTTGTGTGCCTTCAAGTCATTTCTGACTTAAGGTGACCCTACAGGGTTTTCTTGAGAAATTTCTTCAGAAGGGCTTTGCCATTGCCATCCTCTGAGGCTGAGAGAGTGTGACTTGCCAGGCTCTTTCCTTCCTCATACCATATCTATCCTGATGTATTCATCTTTCAGCAATTGCCTTTTCATATGGACTGCTGTAGAATAAAATTTTAAAAACCCATATATCACTTGATCCTCTGATGGAACTGCTTTATTGATTATTCCTCTTTCTTTTTCTTTTTGAGTTCACTATTAAGCAATATAGAAATGTAAATGCAATTGCTTTCTATTGCTCTTTCTGAAAGCAGTATCTTCTTCGCTGTCACTTTACTGAAAAAATTGTTGCTTTTGTCAATCTCTGCATCAATGGTGAACACTCCTAAGTATTTTATTAGAGGGTTGCCTGATTTTGCGTAAATCAACCCATTGAATTGAGGTTCAAATGCCACCTGAACGTTTAGAGCCTATAACTAAATGGTGTGACGCTGGCGTGTCAGTCTCTTGGCAGCATTTGCACGCTATCCATCAAATGCCAAACTGAGCATGAAAGTCGCCTCCTTCCTCCAAGATGAAATGCCAGCCTTAATAGGGGGATAAGTAACACCACCAGTAGCTATAAGTTCTTTCTGGCTTCTACACACAGCTTGAACTCTGTCCAGAACATAACTAGAAAACTAGTTGATGTTTAATGTTTAGCAAAGGGATGCGATGATTTCAAAGTTAATAAAAAATTGATTTGAAGAAGGTGTTGAGGAAGTGTCTTCTGCTTACCGCATAACTCAAATAATGCCCTTTCATTTGGCTGGACCTCTGATGGGCTCCAAGACCCCTGCCAAACATGAAAATGGGCTTTCTTGCAGCAACACTAGATATTGTAAAATTTGAAGAGTGGAGTTCAACCATACATGGTAACAGGGAATACATGCTGCATGCACACAGCCCATTCTATTCAATTGGGCACGAGCATTTGCAGTTTTCCCATTATGCGGGTGGTGGTGGTCTGGAACGGATCCCCTGTGTAAGGGAAGGGCAGACTGTACAATGGCTTGTATGATTCTAACTTTGTACTCAGTTGTATATCTTTGCATTTTAGGATCTTTTCTAGTTCTAACATCAGAGAAAGGGTTCTGACTGTTAGAAAACAAGAAAAGAGGGAACCTGTTTAAGCCTTCCTCAGCAAGGCTCTGGCAGGGCAGCCCTGGCGAGTTCAGGGTTTTCAAGGCAAGAGTTAAGGCAAAGGCTTCTTTCTTGTGTGAGAAGCTTTCCTTTGGGGCTAGAGAGCTCATCCTCCTGTTAGACCATCAAGGTTAAGCGCCTGTAGAATCACATCTCCCTGCTGCCTCTTCGAATGCTAAGATTCAGCTATTAATAACCATGAATTAGATTCAGTGTTTGCAGCTGCATCCCTGGTGAATTCTCTGCCCCACCCCATGCTCATCTTCCATAGCAGCCATGGCATTCCCTTTGCTTGCTGGTAATGTAAGCTTATCATCCCTGGGATCATGACACTTGACACGCAGATCTCACAACCTCTCAATTATATACTGAAGTAAGTGTGGCTGCTCACTTTGGCCTCAGCTTTCAGTAGCAGCAAAATATCCGTTAGCAATTGAAAGCGTGTTGCGTGTGCCAGTCTTCTCCAACAAGGAAACGGTAACTCAAAGTGAGCCATTTTGCTCCGTTTCTTCACTCGCAAGGATTTACAGACTTGGGTAATTGTGCTGCAAGGAGCAAAATGCCTTTAGCTCCACAGCCTTGTTGATCTCTGTTGTGCAAAAACTGTGCTTAAAGAAATCACTTGCATGAAGTATCCCTGTTGATCACAGTAAACCTGCTAGGGTGCATGTAATCTCCATATTCCACTTGCAAGCCTTAATGAACACCACCTCTGAAGCGAACTGACTCAGGGAGCAAGTGTGTCTTCCTTCAAGAATTTTTTCCCAGATTAGATCTTTGATGTAAGGTACTGCACTTGGGGAGGGGGGGGGAAGGAAATGCATAGATATAGGATGGGGGACACCTGGCTTAAGGAGACTATGGAGTTTATGACACAGGTGGAATTTCTCTCAATTTCGAAAGAAATGGAAGTGAGGCCAGTTCGGAATTGAGTAAATTTGCTAGTTCAGCGAATTTACTTGATTATGTATTGACACTGAATTGTGTTCAGAACTGCCTGAAATTGCCTCCCAGTGCCTGAAATTGTGTGTGATAGTTTCTCACGCAATCACGCAAAACCCCACGATTGCGTTCAGAAGGACTTCCCTTTGCCTAAAAATGTGTGTGATCAGCTTTCACACAATCATGCGAAACCCCATGATTGCATTTAGATTGCCATTGGATTATACTTCCAATTCCCTTCGTGTGATAAACTCCAGAGTGTGAAAGGGATCTAGGAGTCCTACTAGACCACAAGATGAGCATGAGTCAACAGTGTGATGCAGCAGCTAAAAAGGCCAATGCAACTCTGCTGCATCAATAGAATTATAGAGTCTAGATTGAGAGAAGTAATAGTGCCACTCTATTCTGCTTTGGTCAAGCTCATCTGGAATAATACTGTGTCCAGTTCTGGGTACCACAATTCAAAAAGGATGTTGGAGAAACTGGAGTGTGTCCAGAGGAAGGCAACCAAAATGATGAGGGTTCTGGAAACCATGCCTTATGAGACTGTTAAGAGGTGATATGATAGTCTTGTTTAAGTATTTGAAGGGGTGTCACATACACTGAGGATGGAGCAAGCTTGTTTTCTGTTGCTCCAGGGAATAGGATACAGAACAATGGATTCAAACTACAGGAAAAGAGATTCCACCTCAATGTTAGGAGAAACTTCCTGACAGTAAGAGCTGTTCAACAGTGGGACATAGTCCCTCGGAGAGCGGTGGAGTCTCCTGCTTCAGAGGTCTTTAAACAGAGGCTGGATGGCCATCTATCAGGGATGCTTTGATTGTGAGTTCCTGAATGGCAAAATGGGGTTGTACTGGGTGGCCCTTGTGGTATCTTCCAACTCTATGATTCTATGCAGATGGCATGTTCCTCCTAAGGTTATCTCTTAACAAACCTGTTAGTTTTCAAGTTGTATAACTCGCCGAATCAACTCTTCTGTAACAGATTCAGGTGACTACTCCTCTCTGGATGATTTTTATCCTCATACTGAAGGGCAAAGTGCACAGAGTTGCGTCTATTTGTGCATGGCATGTGGTTAACCCTGTGACTTACTTCTCCTGTGAAGTACGAATGCCTAGTGAAAGGCAACCTTCTGGAAAACGTACTGCATCAGCTCTAATAAAGTGGGAGCCTTTCTTACCACCTTCTAAAGCAGAACTGGGCATATGGTCTGGCTTGACTTATGTGATTCTATGATTCTATCCATGAGTCATATGAAAATCTGTAATTTTGGCCCCCAAACTTGCCCTTGATTTATACATGAGGTCGATCTATAGTTGGGTATAGATGGTAACAACTACAAAATGACTACTACTACTGTTACTACTACTATTCAAAGATATAGCTATGTTAGTCTGTAGAATCAGTACGTAGAGAGATCTTGTTATCCATGGGGGATCCTGGAACCAAACCCCAACGGATAACAAGGGCCCATTGTATTTATTTATTTGTGTGTTTTACTTGTTTTTAACTTTTGTATAGCTTTAAAATGATTTTATAGTATTTAATGTGGGGATTTAAATGATTTTATTGTAAATATTTTTAATTTGCTGTTTTTGGAAGCTGCCTTGGGTCCAATTTTGGGGGAAGTAAATAAATAAATAATACATTAAAACAATTCATACAGCCGTGTTAGTCTGTTCTAGCATTAAAAAACATAAAGGAATGCCTGTACTGTTGAGATTTGTTCTGGCATCTGCTTTTGTGGACTCTGGACCACTTCATCAGATGTATGGAGTGAAGTGTCCCCAGACAGACTTGTATACAAACCAGATGGATGTGAGGAGATAAATGTACACAGTGAAATGTAATGGAAATGCAAAATGTGTTGTGATGATGAATACCATCTTAATAATCATGTAAAGAGTTGTACAAAGGACAAAGGTGGGAGACATGTTTTTCATACAAGGAAAGATAAGCAGGTAAACTTATGCATAGTGGGGAAAAAATCTTGTAAGGGTTTTCTCCAAGGCTTCCTCCTTATCTGTGCTTCTATATAAACCTTGTCACCCACCTTTGTCCTTTTAACTACACCTTGTAATCATAATTAAGGCAACTCATATCACTTGTGTGTTTTGCATTTCCATCACATTTTACTCCCCCGTACACACAGACATGCACACACTCTGTCTGTCTGTCCAGAGAGGCTTCACTGCATGCATCTATTACACTACTAGAATATACCAAGACATAGCTGTGTTAGTCTGGAAAATCAGTATGCAAAGGGATCTTGTAGCACCTTTCAGGCTAGTTGAGTGAAAGATGTTGGTAGCATAAGTTTTTGAGACTTGACCCTGCTTCCTCATGCATCTGACGAAGTAGGCTCAGGTCTACAAAAGTTCATGCTACCAACTTCTTTCAGTCTCAGAGGTGCTACACGATCCCTTTGCATACCAGAATATACTAGTTAGACTCAAAGGTACTACTGGATTCATTTATAACATTAAGGATATGGTATCATTATCATATCAAATATGGTACAAGTTGAGTATCTCTTACGTGGAATTTCAAAGGTCAGAATATTCCAAAATCCGAAACGTTTTGAGCTACAACGCAAGTAGCTTAGCACATACCTGCAACTATATTTGTAAGGCTGGAAAGAGATAAAACTGGAGAGAGACGTGAGGATCTGTGAAGTGGTGGGAATCCACACTTTCCACCATTTCACAGATCCTCAGTCTCTCTGCAGCCTCATTATGTGTCTACAAATACAGGTATTTCAAAATCTGAAATACATAATGCTTCTGGTCTCAGACATTTTGAATTACGGGGTGCTCAACCTGTATCATGAATATGCTGAAATGAAAAGTGCCCCTCTTTCAGGGAAGCAGCCTGCATTACATTTAAAAGGTTAACATACATAAAAAGGCAGTTTTATATCTGAATTCTTAGGGGGGGGGCTAATATGGAAAAGGGGGTGTCTAGCTCTGAGAGCTTTTCGGCTTGAGAAGCCAAGCTTCCCAGCCTGCTCAGTTGAGAATGGCCTTGAGCCATTCACAGCCACTCATTCTGTGATAGAACAGAGTAGTTGCAGTGATATGAGGGAAGAATGACAATATTTGCATTAACAAAAAAAGCAGGTCAGATGGCAACACTTCTTGTGTATTACGTCTGCTTCCGAGAGGAGTACAAGTGCTGCCAAATTTGTATTTTCTGCATGGATTCATTCAATCAGAACTGGACACAAATGGGAGTGTTGTTCTGGGACAAAACCTTGCCTTCCATTAGCATCTTTTTCTGCTGTCTTTAAAAACAAGTTTTGATAACACCTCCAAATGAAGGCTAGCATACTAAGAAATTTTAACTAGAAGTGAAGCTGTCTAAACAGATGTTGTTGTACTTTAGACATATCTTGAGACAACGTGATTAATTGGAAAAAATAATAATGTTGAGCAAAGTGGAAGGCAGTAGGAAAACGGGGAGACTGCATTGCAGATTGCTAGACGTGACCTAGGAAGCCATGGCTGCCCTGATTTTGTAAGAATTGAGCAGAGCTGTTGATAGTACGGTGTCTTGGAGTACTCTCATTCATAGGGTCACCATACGTTGACATTGACTTGATGATAAGTAACAATAACAGCAACAATACTATGGAATTCTGTCATTAATCAGGTTCAGTCCAGATCTATTTTGGAGTTTTAAATGTCAGAAAATGCCCCTGGGTGGGCAAGGTAAGATTTAGAAGCCTCTTTGGAAGCTGGTTTTGGACATTGTCCTGATGTGCCATATAAAAGTCCCTTCTGACAGGATGAATATCATTCTCAGAGGTTTGAATGTACAGTGCTTTGTGAATTTACAGCACTTTATAAATAAAGCATAATAATACTAATGTGATGTATCTGGTGACAATGATGCTGTAAAAATTGGCTTTGGTTTACCAATCCAGTGATCTGTGATGGAGTGCAAAATTGAGTCCTTTGTAACAGATCCATGTTGATCACATCTACAATAAGTATGTGGATGTCTGGAAAATTTCCATAGCAGGATGGTTTAGGAGACTAGACTTTTCATTCAGTTCATGATTGTTTCATTGACCCAAAACAGAAGGGCCAAATAAAGTGGCTTCCGGCAGTACCAAGCCATCAAGAGACGGCCCTTTTAGAAGCAGATTTAATCCACTCCTGCTGGCTGCTGGCTTGGGCCTGCAGTGGTGGCCTGCTTCAGGAGTGGGCCATGTAGTCACCGCAGTCCTGGCCCAATCGGTGCCGGAGTGGCCAAAGGCCATGCCTTCCAGGTTACCTGCTTCAGCCCATAGAGTACTTGTTACAGTTCTTATGACTCAAATGCATTTAGCATATACAGGCACATATAGGGTCTGTTCAGATGGGCAGGAAGGGCTGGTGAGATGCTGCTCCAGATCAGTGCCACAGCAAATGCACATGGTGGCACCATCCGGCCTCCACAGAGCACAAAAAGTAGCTGGTGTCTCCGGCTCTTTTTTGTGCCCATGAAGGGGTGCCATAGCTGCTGCCACGCGGCTTAATAGCGCCTCTTCCAGCCAGCACCAGTGGATGGGCGCGTACCATAATGGTGCGCAGGCGGCAAAAGTGGGGCTGGGCGCATGTGGACACCCAGCCCTATCTTAGCCCTACTTTCGGCCCCAGGCCAGCACTATTTATGGCCATAGTTAACAGAATTTCTGACATAAAAGCTGCCTTTTACAAAGTCTGCCAGCCCCCCCCCCCCCCATTTCCCCTCTCTTCCTCCTCTATCTAGCTGGAAGTTTGTTAGTAGCATCACCATTGGGAGGATGGTAAAGAAGCGCTGGAAAGAAAACAGTCTTTTGGTACCGAGTGGCATGTCTGCAGTAAATGATGCAATAAAGCCTGAACTAGGAAACAGTGGAATTTGACTCTAGCCAATCCTACTGTATCTGCATGTGCCAGCCTACAACGGGCAGGGCACACAGCACCTGCCTCCTGAATCCCTTACTGAGCATATGTGAACAGCAAAATAGAGAGAAAAGGGAAAAACAGATCAGACTGCCTGAACAGACTGATCAGAGCCCTGGTGGCGCAGTGGTTAAATGCCTGTACTGCAGCCACTCACTCAAAACCATAAGGTGGCGAGTTCAAGACCAGCAAAAGGGCTCAAGCTCGACTCAGGCTTGCATCCTTCTGCAGTCGCTAAAATGAGTCCCCAGATTGTTGGGGGCAAGTAGCTTACAGTTGTAAACCGCTTAGACACTGCTTAGGCGGTAAGAAGCAGTATATAAATGAAGCTGTTTTGTTTTTGTTTTGCCTCACCAGCTCCCCCTAGTACATTAGAGAAAAAGCATAGATATGGTCGCCAAAATTGAAATTATTTAGAAAACTGGAGGTTGGTGATGGGGGGAAAAAAGCCACCTCCAGCTGTGTTTTGGAAGGAGATTTCAAGTGGTCTAGAGAAGGTTCAATATGTTTTTGTTTACTTATTCCAGGCTTACTTGCTGTTTCATTTCACATGTGCATCTTGTTTTGAATAAAATGTGTCAAAACCTGTTGAACTGCTTTTTGGATTGTGGGTAGTGTTGGAACCTATCGCTATTATTCTTTCTGTGTTATAGCTGCCTCTGGTACCAAAGTTTCTGTTAAATAAGACACGCTCAGGAACACGTCGACTTTGTTAATTAATATATATTTATATATGTATCATCATGTGTTACTAGATCACTTAATGCTTTAAATGTCATTTAAAACCAACCACTGGATCCGTCAGATGGAACCAGAGCAGATGTGTTGTGGGAGGTAACTCTTACTCCAGCACCATTTTCTTGATCTCATAAGGCTAACCCCCTCCTCAGATCTACTACTAGCCAACGCTAAAAAAATGAAATTCAACACGGAGACATGTAAGGTTAGGGAGGAAAAATGAAATGCACACATACAGGATGGGGGACATCTGGCTGAATGAAACTATGTGTGGCTGACAGAGAAGGTGAAAAGTCTCACAAAACTTCAGCACTTTATAAATAAACAACGACAGCAACGACAATAGAGCCAGGTCAGTTAAAGTGGTCTCAAACTGGATGATTTCTGCAGTGTATTTTGGACCTCAGATTGCTGTAGTTTAGACTCAAGGACGTCCCATCCCCCACGTGATAATTTCCTTTCTTTTCAGCTGTGGAAGAAGAGTCAGTCACCCTTGTGGTGGAATTAACTGAAATTAGTCTGCAGCTTTCATGGATACCCTGATTGAAGCCTGAATATGTCTGATCTGCTTGTTAAATTTTTAAGCTTCGTGTTAGCAAAATTTGCGCAGGTTCCCTGACAGTGCTGTCCAGCCTAAACATGAATGCAAACCGAAACTGTTTTAACCTTTTCTTCTCTTTCCCATTGAACTTCCCTATTGATCAATGTAAGGAACACTGGTTAACTAATGTAGAGGAACTTTCAAAATTCAATATCTCCTCTTTGAGACCATCACAGTGACTGGCTGTGCTGTTCTATGCCTGTTTATTCAAAAATAAAGCCTACCCAGTTCCATGGAATTCTTTTAGTTGTGTGTTTTCAAGTCATTTATTATAATAATAATAATAATAATAATTATTATTATTATTATTATTATTATATCCTGCCTCTTCCTACGGATTTATGACTTATGATGACTCTAAGGCAAACCTCTTGAGGGGCTTTCTTTGCAAATTGAACTCAGAGGAGGTTTGCCATTAGCTTTCCTTGAGTCTGAGAGAATGTGACTTGCCCAAGGTCACTCAGTAGGTTTACTTGGTCTAGGAGGGATTTGAACCCTGGTCTGCCAGACTTCCTAGTCCAGCACTTAAAGCACGATGCCATGCTGTTTCTCTCAGGAAGGCCATTAATAAGTGCATCCATGTGCAAGACCTATGTACAAGACATTCCCAAGAGTCGGGCTAGTAGCAAGCTGTTGCTGTTGACTTATCATAGCATTGTCCTAAAGTTTTCTTGGAAAGATTTGTTCTGAGGAGATTTGCCATTCCCTTCCTTCAAGGCTGAGAGAGTGTGAGTTGGTCAAGGTCACCTCATGGATTTCCTTGGCTGACTGGAGATTCACAACCAACTCTCCCAGTGTCCTACTGCCATACACAAGCCAGGACAGTGTGCAGGGTCTCTTCACAGAATTTACTCTTGATAAGTATAATTAGGATTGAAGGTTTACTCTTTCCATTGCAATCATTTGTAGGATAGCCACTCCAGAAGATCTCGAAGATAATCCCTGATTTGTTTGAGATGATGATTCTGCTTCAAAGACATTTTACTTTGACAAATTTCCAGTTCCAGTAGCAGCAACTTTTAACAGTAGAGGACACGGCATTTATCACACTATTTCCTTCCCGTCTTCAGTAAAATTTACAGGCAACTTCAGATATCTTTGCCTTCCGCTAGTCACCCTCCCTTGTTTATCTGGCTTATTTTATTTTATGGTTTGTGATTTGTTTATCTAATTTATATCCTGCCTTTCCCCCAGTGCAGTGGCCTAGGACATAAATTAAAACAAAATGCGGCTTCAACCATTAAAGAACAGTTAAATGCACTATCTTGTTTAAACCAAGCACACTTTAATTTAAAACCATTTAAAGTCATTAAAAATGTAAGATTAAAAGACAAAGAAGTATAATTTAACCTAACCCCCATTAAAAGACCCTTCTTCAGCATCCAGTTAGTGTCTAAAACTATTTAGACAACAGTTTAAAATCCTGTTCGAATCAATCCATCTCTGCCTAGTGGCAGAAGGGGAGAAGAGATGACGCCAGCCTAGCTTTCTCTGATAAGAAATTCCACAGCCTGAGAGCAGCCACCAAGAAGGTCCTGTTTCCATCTTTTTTCTTAATGTGGAACATTTGTTATGAAAAAGGATGTTGAGAAATTGGAGTGTGTGCAAAGGAGGGCCACCAAAATGGTGAAGGGCCTGGAAAACTTATGAGAAAAGACTCAGGGAGCTGGGTATGTTTAGCCTGGAGAAGAGAAAGTTAAGAGATGATATGATATCCCTGTTTAAGTATTTGAAGGGATGTCATATTGAGGAGGGAGCAAGCTTGTTTTCTGCTGCTGACACAGAACAACAGATGCAAGCTACAGGAAAAGAGATTCCACCAAAACATTTGGAGGAACTTCCTGACAGTAAGGGCTGTTCGACAGTGGAACACACTTACTCAAAGTCTACTGTTGTCTCCTTCTTTGGAGGATTTTGAACAGGCTGGATCTGTCAGATTTGCATTGATTGAGAGTTCCTGCATGGCAGGGATTGAACTGGATGGCCCTTGGGGGTCTCTTCCAACTCTATGATTCTATGAAAAAGGAAGATGCAATTGCTGCAGAGTGATTTCTGATTGCTGGACATAGGAGTCCTCTTTCTAGAAATGGATGTGTGTATGTTCTGTTAAGTTGCCTATCCACTTATGATCTTATGAATTTCCCAGACTTTGCTTAGGCAAAGAATCATTGGAGGTGATTTTGCCAGTTCTTTCCAATGAAATATAGCCTATAGGATATGGTATTTGTTGACAGTGCCTCATCCAAGTATTAACCAGCAGTGATCCTACTTAGCTTCTACCGTCAGGGTATATAGGCCCTGTGGAAATGCCCTTAGTTATTTTGTGATGGATCTTGATTAGAAAGCAAACAGGCTAAATCAGGTCTGCGTGGCATAAGAATCCATGGTTGAGGGCCATTTTCTCTTCCCATCTTCCAGCCAAGCACTAGTTTGTGATCGTTCCTCCTCTTTTGTGGGGAGATTATAAATCTGGTCCACACTTGTCAAAAATGAGCTTGAGCTGAAGACTGTCTATTTCTTTCTTCATTGCTTCTTCTCATCTCTGAATTTTGAAAACGTGATAGGGCTGGCATTATTGCCTCCACCTACATCTACACAATGGATGCAAACTTCAGGATAAGAGTCCACCTTAGCATTAGGAGGAACAGTAAGAGCTGTTCAGCCTCAAAGTTTGGTGGAGTCGTCTCCTTTGGAAGTCTTTAAACAGAAGCAGGATGGCCATCTGTCAGGGATGCTTTGATTGAGAGTTCCTGCATGGCAGAATGGAGTTGGACTGGATGGCCCTTGAGGGTCTCTTCCAGCTCTATTATTCTATGAAGAGGGGTAGGGCTCTAGGAGCTGGTCTGTGAGAGATCTGTGAGGGTGGGAATACCGAAGAAGTGATCATTTAGCAACTTTCTGGCAATCGTGCAAAAAGGCTCAATCTGGAAGGATCCACTTTCAATAGCATTTGTTGGCCTGCAGTTGTTCCTTTTGAAAACAGAGGCACAACCCTTATCAAGTTCAGATGCTTGTGGGAGTTGACCCAGGTCTGCCTAACAGAGGATGAACAATCAATGAATGGAGGATTAAGAAGATCCTGTGGTTTTCCTGAGCCGCTAAGAGCTACTCATCTTTTCCTTGTTTCATCTTTCCTTGTTCTCTACACTAGCTTGAAAGAACCTGGATCATCTTATTTTTATAACACTTCCTTAGGAAAAGCACCATTTTGCTTTTAATTATAAGAAGAAGGCACAAAAGGGGTGGATCCTAGCTCTTGAAAGTGTTTGGTACAACAGGGGAAAAAATAGGAGATATGATGATGGTATGTAAAAGTAAATAATAATAACAACAACAATAACAACAACAATAATAAACTTATTTGTATCCTGCCCCTCCCTGGGTTGGATCGAGGCAGGTAACAGCAAGTGGGGAACAGTATTAAAAAAAATACAAAATAATGTGCTACAGCATTAAAACATAACAATCTAAAATAGTAATTTTAAAAACATTAAATTAGAATTCACAATAAAATTGGAAAACATCCAATGGGGGCAGTGAGACAGATGGACTGTTAAAAAGTCTGAGGAGGTCAGTTAGGGAAGGCCTGCCGGAAGAGATCTGTCTTTATTGCCTTCTTGAAGGCCTCCAACGATGTTATATGGCGGATCTCCTCCAGCAGGTCTTTCCATATTTTTGGAACGGCAGCTGAAAAGGTCCTCTGGGAGGTTGCCACCAGCCTGGTTTTCTTTGGCTGCAGTAGGTTCCTCGGAGAGGACCTGCGTGTGTGGGAAGGATTGTATGGGAGGAAGCGTTCCATCAAGTATGCTGGACTCAAGCCATGTAGGCACTGTGTAAGGGATTCAGGACAGGTAATGGGAAGGACTGATTTACATAGTGCATGATCAGATTGTGGGATTCACTGCCACTAGATGTAGTAATGGCTACCAACTTGAATTCTCTCTTCATGGTGCATAAGATGGTTCATTGCTACTTTAGGTCAGGACAGCTTTATACTACCATAAGGGTCAGAAGCCCAACTAAATTAATAATAGGTCTGGAAATGAAGTCCTCTGACGAATGACGTAGGGAGCTCAATATGTTTAGCTTGGAGAAGAGAAGATGGAGAGGTGACATGATACAGCCATTGTTGAGTGTCTAAAAAGATTTCATGTAGAGGATGTAGCAAGCTTATTTTCTGTTTCCCCAGAGACTATAATACCAAACAGTGGGTTCAAATTGTGAGAAAAGAGATTCCACCTAAAGATTAGGAAGAACATCTTGACTTTAAAAGTTGTTTGACCGTGAAATAGACTGCCTTGGAAGGGGTGGCCTGTCCTTCATTGGGGGGTATAAAACAGAGGTTGAATGGTCATTGCTTAGGAGTGCTTGAGTTGTGTGTTCCTGCATAGCAGTAGGTTGGATTAGATGGCCCTTCCAGTTCCTTCCAACTCTTTTTGGATTCCATGGATAAGAGTTGATGAGGAATATGAGGTGAAGGGTACAGTTGTGCTCATGGCCTATTTGTTGGTTTCCCAGAAAAGGCTTCTGGATGACCATGTGGGAACAGAAAGCTGGACTAGATTGGCCTTTGGTCTGATATAGTTGCATTGATTTTCTTATGTTGTTTTGGACTGTGAATCACATTTTACCATCTGGGTCACAACAATTAAGTATGGTTACCTAAGCCATTAGATTTAGATAAGAATAACAAGTGAGAAGTGTTGTTGGGAGGGAGTAGAAACCCAGGGTGCCATCTCTTGCCACTTAATTGAACCCCAAGGTCTCCTTTGCCCTGTGAAAAGCAAGGTGATTTCATCACCAGCTTATAATTATTTCTGTTGTGAAAACCCACATGAGGCATTAAAATTAAAATAATAAGGGTGGTGAGATATTGATCCCTCAGCAAGGAAGGTGTTGGCATAAGCCAGGCAACTCCTACTTAGATGGTTTTGTTTGTGAAATGCCAGAGAGAAGGGACTAGTGACTCTCCATGCTAATGAGAATAATGGTCATCATTGCCATGTTGATGCAGAATTATGCTGAGCAAAAGGTTGAAGCACATAACTGACTCAAACACAAATGTGGTTGAGAGGGGGGAGGAAAATAATATCCGCAAATCTAGAGTAAATCTTGGAAGAACCTTGCTTGTGTGATATATATTGGTATGTGGGTGGCAGGCAGATTGTGTGCGTCTGTGTTGGGCTGCTGCTTAGAGGGTTGAATATATGTGACATCTTAATCGTCTTGGTAGGCAGGCATACAGTTATGGGGTACATAAATTTAAAGTTAAAAAACTTCGAAGTGGATGATGAAGACTTCAAAATAGTTAAAAGATTTTCTATACTTTGGGCTCATAATCAGAATGGAGACTGCGGTCAAGAAATCAGAAGAAGGCTAGGACTTAGAAAGTCAGCACTGAAGGAAATACATCAGATTCTTAAATTTAAAGATATATCATTAAATACCAAAGTTAGAATTGTGCATGGCACAGTATTTTCCATTTCTGTGGTGTGAATGAGAAAACTGGATTGCGAAAAACAGGTGATATGAAGAGAATCAGCTCATTTGAAATGATGTGCTGGAGGAGCTACCATTGACTGCCAAAAAGACAGATAAATGACCCTGAGGTCAAATCAAGCCAAAACTCTCAAAAGTCAAAATAACTAAACTGAGGTTATCCGATTTGGGACATATAAAACAACAGGACTCATTGGAAAAGAGAATAATGCTTGGGACAGCAGAAGGCAGTAGGAAAAGAGGAAGACCATATCAGAGGTGGATAAAATCAGTCAGAGAAACCATGGCTGTCCCAAGTCTGCTAGAGCTGAGCAGGTTGTTAATAACATGGTTTTTGGAGGTTTCTCAGTCATGGGGTCATCATAAATCAAAGCCAAATTCATGGCAGTTGAAAACAGGTACAGTCACAGTGGGAGCTGCAATATCCACTTGTGGCAAAGACCATACCACACTTTTGAATCAGATCACAGATCCCACGGAGCAGTTCACTGTCAAAAATTGGGCCACATAGGTATGTGCTGAAGTATGGTGGGCTGCCCATCAGTAGATACAAAATTGTATTTTCTCACATTTGGTCCATGTACAAAATGAAGGCCAAGCTGGATACGATGCTGATGAAATAGCTCAGCTCTATTCTTTGAAACAGTTGCCAGACCTATAGTTTTTTGTGGAGCTTTCAGGCTATGTGGCCATGTTCTGAAAGAGTTCCTTTCTGACGTTTCGCCAGCATCTGTGGCTAGCATCTTCAGAGAATGATAGTCTGGAAAAGGATTGGATATATATATCCTGTGTGACCCTGGGAAGGAAGGCGTAATTTGCAAATGTATTGTTCTGTTGCTAATGGCAGTCCTCAGGGTGGGAGGATATGCAAACAAGGATTAATGTCTGCTCACTGGTGCTCATTGTCTGCTGGGAATCCCCTGGCCTTAGGCTGTTTCTCATTTGCAAGGTTGAGTCTTGACCTTGCTGTCCTTCAAGACTGGGAGCCAAGCCTTGTTTACTCTTAGGGTTTCCTCTTTCCTGTTGAAATTGTCCAGGTGTTTGTCGATTTCAGTGGCCATTGGCTCCCAGTCTTGAAGGACAGCAAGGTCAAGACTCAACCTATGCAAATGAAAAACAGCCTAAGGCCAAGGGATTCCCAGCAGACAATGAGCATCAGTTAGCAGACATTAATCCTTGTTTGCATATCCTCCCACCCTGAGGACTGCCATTAGCAACAGAACAATACATTTGCAAATTACTCCTTCCTTCCCAGGGTCACACAGGATATATATATCCAATCCTTTTCCAGGCTATCATTCTCTGAAGATGCCAGCCACAGATGCTGGCGAAACGTCAGAAAGGAACTCTTCCAGAACATGGCCACATAGCCCGAAAGCTCCACAAAAAACTATGGATGCCAGCCATGAAAGCCTTCGACTCCACAGTTGCCAGACCCATCTTGGAAGCTTAATGAAGGAGTAACAAAATATATCATTACATTTTAATTAAAATTCACGTAAAGCAGTGAAGTCAGAATGGTTGTGGATGTCTCTGTCCTTTGCAGGCTTAATCAAAATTAAAACCAATGTACAGTCTTTTTGAAATGTGCTTGGTGCTGAACAGTTTTCCTCAGAAAGATGTTCCATACTTTTGTGTAAACACACACCTGTACTGATACATGTCCCACTATTTCTATTTTGAGTGTGGATGATACTGCAGTATGATATTGTTGGTCATGATAATAATAAAAGGAGATAGGTTAATCAGGGTTCTCCTATTGTTGCTTCTGGATGGTAAAATCTCAGCTTGTAACAGCCTTCTCAAACAGGGCACCCTCTAGATGTGTGCAGTTCCCAGCATCCCTAGCAAGTGGGGAGAGTGGGTGCCCTGACTGGGGATGACAGGAGTTATATTTGGACACATCTGGAGGGATGCCAAGATGGGGAAAGGTGCATTTGATTACTAGCTCTCTATTTAAGGACATTGTATACCAACAGCAAATAGATGCCTGTGGGGTTGTTAAGAAGAATGCTCCTGGTCAAAAACAAAGGCTTGCTCAGCACATGATCCTGTTCCCAACAGTGGCCAGGCTGATGCCTCCCTCAAACAAAATATAGAGGAAGTGGTTTATTCCAGTTGTTGTTCAAAGTGCCCTCTTCCCTGCCCCCTGGATTTGGACCTAGAGACAATCCTCTTCCATGTGCTAGAGAGAGGCTCTTGATGGTCACTCCTCAACTATGGGCACCCTTTTGACCTGGAGCCAGAGTCTGACCCTGTGTCCATTTTGGAATAGCTGTAAAAGAGCTTTCTTCTTTGGCCTGGCACTTGCCGATAGGACTGAGCAAGCATGCAAAAAGAAACATGAACTTAAATAGGCATTGTGGTTTTAATACATGTGTTAATTTTTAACTTTTATTTATCTAAGTATTTTATTCCACCCTTAAATTGTATTCCCAAGGTGTTTACCCACTGCCAAATTCTTAGAAAATGCTGATAAACATAATCTAGGATTTTTAATAGTTGACCTTGGGCAAATTGCTGTTTTCCTAGCCTGCTGGGCTTGGTTGGGGGAGTGACTGCAATACACCGGCAGCTGGCGTGTTACACAGCTGTACCAAAGTTGGTAGCATTTGCAAATGTTTGGGGTTGAGATGCCCAGGTGTGAGCTAGACATGAGATCATTGTTTAGCTGCAGTGTACTTCTCCACCTCCTTCAAGTGCAGTCACTTCTTCCCTGGAGAGCAGCCAGACCAAAGCACTGTAAACCTGTTAGTGGGATGGGTGGAGTTGCAAGATTAGGTTTTTTTAGTGCATCTTGCTCTTGCTCCTCCTCATGGGCTGCAACAGTTTTGTGCAGCGCATGGTGCCATTCAGAGGAACGCGACCCCCTGGGGATGTCAGTAGTTTGGTACAGCAAACATTCTTCCTTATGTTTTTCGCACAGAAAATCTGATCCTACTCAGCTCTGCTTCTTACTACACATTATCCGGGTGTTGGTGGTTCTTTTTGAAAGCCGATATTCTTGAAGATATTCTTTGCCTTAACCCACAAATCTAAGGTTGGTAGGTCTGGCAAGCAAAAGAAAATGTGTGTGTGTGTGTATACACAGACTATGTTTGTGTGATTTTTTTCCTTTGTAAGCAGAAAGCTGGTCATCCTCTGTTGTGAAATGAAAATTGTACTTCTTTTTTCACACTCACTTTGCCTTCCAACAAATCTCTCTGCAAACTTGAACTCCTACTCAGTAAGATGTAC
Organism: Urosaurus nigricauda; assembly: GCA_034509955.1. Lineage (NCBI taxonomy): Eukaryota > Metazoa > Chordata > Lepidosauria > Squamata > Phrynosomatidae > Urosaurus > Urosaurus nigricauda. The sequence goes on along the minus strand of JAOEGL010000001.1, from coordinate 375,970,297 downwards.
ATTGAAGGTGTTGGTCAAGATGTTGGATAGAATCAACTGTGCACACATCCTCATTGGTTGTGCTGTTGCACCTTGCATGTTGCCACAGACCTACTGTAAGGCCAGAATGTATTATTGAATATTCTTATTAGGGAAGGAGAGAACAAATATTTCTGTCTTACTCTTAGACTAGCATCTGAAATTCAGAAACTATGTATTCATATTTTTGAAGCCAGTGAAGAAGCCCTTATTGTAGGTCAAGTGACAGGTGGAAAAATTCCCCCACCCAAATGCAAGGAATCTACTAGCTGGGTGTGAAGCAGAATTAATCTTTTTTACTCTAAGAAAGCAAGGACGCAAGCCTTCATCCAGTGAGTTTTGTTTCCATTTACCTTTTATAAGAAGATCTCTGTCCATTCTGGTTTGCGTTTTGGAGATGATCTTCCCACTATCATTGCTATGAAACATATTTGAATCTCCAAGGTGGTGCTTCAAAGTAGCTGTGGTGAAGGTTTTTGGGGTATGTCATTTTAAAAAAGTAACAAAAGGAAAATAGATCTTCAGGTGCCTTATTAAGGCTCATTGTATAATCTATGAGCTACAGAAAGAGTTTTCTTCCCAGTCGAAAAGGCCAATTCATCTGGGTAATTATGATAACTAAAAGGAGCCAGGTGATGCAATAAAGCTCAACCTTGCCATCTGGGAAGCCCTTGTTGACTTAGACTTTCTGGTCTCAGGGTATTTTGGCACACAGTGTTTGGCACACTGGTGTTTGCATCCCCCCCCCCCACATCTGTAATTCTAAAGTACAGTAGTGTTGGTAGTGTTTCAGAGTGCATGCTTAACCTTTCTTTCTTTCTTTCTTTCTTTCTTTCTTTCAAACATTGTTATGCTTGTAGAGAAAATGTGCACACAAAGATTCAAAGAGATTTAGTGGTAACTCAAGTTTTAAAAAATAGATGGCTTAGTAATTTGGTCTTGGTATATGCTTGGTACCAGGGATGGTGGTTCAAATGAAGTGGCTGTGTTGGGCATGCTGATAACCCAGATCCATTCTGCTGCCTTCAGAAATTAAGAACTTTAGAAAACAGACTGAAACAATGGTCCGCATAGTCCAGTATCCTATTTACTAGGTTCCCATCCACAGAGCAAGAAGAGAGAAGGTGTCCCAAGCTGTTTTTCCCTCCCTTTCACTACAGCTGATAAGCAGATGTCCTTGAATCCAAGGAGTGATTATGGCTAGTCACTAGAGATAGACACATTTTTAATTTGCCATTAAAAATAATTTTAAAAAACTTTCTGAACTGGGAAACTGCCGACACGTCTTCTCTTAAGAAAAAATTAGTTGTCAAAGATGATAAACCAGTAGTTATTTCTGGTCCAGAGGAAGATGACCAAGATGGTTATGGCTCTGAAACCAAGCCTCTGATGAACAGTTGAGGGAGTTGGGTATGTGAACCTAGCCTTCGAGAGGACCAAGAGTGGTAGGAGTGATAGGGCTGTCGTATGAAACACAGAACAGGCTGGTTTTCTGTTGCTTCAGTAAGAGCAAACTGAACTAGTGAATGCAAGAAACAAGAAAGGGGATTCTGACTAAACCTTGGGAGAAATTTCCTAATGATAAAAAGTGCTAAGTAGTAGAACAGATTACGTAAAGGTTGTGGGCTCTTCCTTGTGGGATACTTTTAAACAACGGTTGAATGGCCACCTGATAAGGAAGCTTTTAGGGATGGGTGCTTGCTCTACCAGAGGTTTGGACTATGATCCCTCTCTTCTCCTCTTCCCTCCCTTTTTTTGAGACACGGAAGCTGCCCACAGATCATACCTAAGATTTCCTTCTAGGTAGTATGCTTTTCTGGTTCATGAACATTTATTGTAAGCTAACCTTAAATACCAGGTTACAGTAGTCTGGAGATAAGCCTGGAATCTGTTCTGAATGCAGGGGCTTAAGAAGTACAACATCCCTTCCAACCACCCCTTCCAAATATTTGTGTACAGTGTGTCCTTGGTATCCCCCTGTGGCTATTAAAATTTGTAGATACTCAGGTCCCATTAAATACAATGGCGTAGTAAAATGATGGTCCTTATATAAAATGGCAAAATCAAGGTTTGCTTTTTGGAATGTATATATGTTTAAAATATTTTGAAGCAGTGGGTAGTTGAATCCATGGATAAGGAATCTGTGGATACCGAAGGCCAACTGTATTGTGTCTTCTTCTTCCCCACTGCAGGATCTAAGAGACCTCTGCACTTTTTCTTTTTAGAAAGTAGTCTTCCAGTTTGGGCCAGGGCTCATTATAATCTTTTGGTCCTAGTATTTAAGGCCTGCAGTTTATTCTTCCCCTGTATTTGGCAGCTCGGCTAGCATGGTATGTACCATCTAGAAATTTAAGATCTTGCAGACAAAGGCTTGTTGGCAGTTCCACCAACGCGTATGGTTCTGTCAAGGCTACAAGCCTTTCAAGATCTGGCTCCGCATTTGTGGAACAACCTTCCTTTGCGTCTCTGGGTGGAGGAGGATCTGATCCACGTTTGCAAAGCGTTGAAGACCTTGACTAAGTTGGCCAAGAAGGGCAGTGACTGAAGAGGATTTTGTTTTTGTTCTTAGCATATTAGTATATTATTCTAGTATTTTCGTATTTTATAGTATTGTTCGCTTTTTAATGTATATGTTTTGATGTACCACTCTTTGGTGGAAAGGGCATTATAAATAAACATCATCATTATTATTTGCGAGAGAGCGTACGAATGTGAGAAAGCCCTGATGCCTACAGTTAGGAGGAGAAGAGTGTGTAGGTTTGTCATAGCCAGAAATGAAATGGCTAAGGGAACAAGTTTCACCACAAGGTATGCTTGCAAGGGTGTGTGCATTGCCACCTTTGCCTTTGGTGCTCCCAGCCAGCCAGCCAGCCAGCCTTCTCAATAAAGCCCTTTCAGTGGTGCTACGTTCCATCATTTCAGAAGCGCTTACTTACCCTTGGCAGCCTTCCCTTCTGCAGCCCCGTCCTTTGCCCGCCATCCTCAGCTGGCTGGGTGATGGATGAGCAGGCGAGCCCTTCTTTGAACAAGGGACACTGCAGAAGGAGGGAATGATTGGGGGGGGGGGGACCTTGTTCTCTTCCGTTTCCTTGGGTTTGCCAGCCCTGGTAATTAATCACAATGCCCAGCAGAACAAGAGGGAGTGTCTGTGTTTCCTTCTGCACCAATCTCTCTCTCCCCCCCCCCCCCCCGCTTTTGGCTGCATGCTGAACTCTCTGGGTTTTTAGTTTTCTTCCCAGAAGCACTGCAGCCTTGCCAACTTTGACCACTTTGATTCCTGCAATTCTTGCGACACTTGAGTAAGAGGAAGGATTTTTAAATATACAGATCCTGCCCTCATACCTACCGTACATACTCAACTATAAGTTGACCTCATGTATAAGTCAAGGGCAGGTTTAGGGGGCAAAATAAAGGATTTTGATGTGACCCATGGGGCATGTAACAAAGGATGTAAAAGATGATGCAAAGGGAAATGATACCAAAGAACTCAGAAAATTCCAGCGGACACTAACTGTTTGTGCTGATCCTAAAGACTGGATAGATGAGAGAGTAGAAGGGATCCACACCTTTTTTTTTGGTGTTCCTAGGATGGGCAAAGTTCTCGCCTTTTACCACACTATTCAGAAAAAGGCGAGGGTTCCTTTTTAATATGTATATGAGTTAAACTACAGGACTTACATCAACCTGTGGATAAATCAACCCAGTTTTTGGGGGGTCAATTTTTTGTCTAAAATTTATAGACGTATACATGAGTATATACAGCAAATGAGTGTTGCCTATGTCGGGGCATTTGGCTCAGGTGACCTTTCCTGCTGGGTGTTTGGATGTATGGCCATTCATGCTTCTGAAAAAGCTAAAGCTTATGTTGAAATAAATTGGTTAGTCTATTATTATTATTATTATTATTATCCTGCCCTTTTCCCAAAACTGGGACTCCAGAGTGGCTTACAATACTAAAAACAATGTGATTAAAAACATACAAAACTGGTACATTCAAATAGACCAGGTGCAACAGGACTCCTTTTCCCTTCTTATGCTTACCATATATACCGTACTTGACTATAAGTGACTATAAGTCGAGGGCAGGTTTTGGGGCCAAAATCATGAATTTAGCCATGTCCTATGGATAGGTCAAGGGTAAAACCTGGAGGCTCCTTTAGTGTGTGTATGTGTGAGTACAGTAAGAGAGACTCAAAAGAGGAAGACACTGTCTTTCAATGGCATGGGGAAATCTGAAAGAGCTGCTATCACATTACCATACTGGCCCGTAAATAAGTTGACCTGGGATTTTAGGGTCAATTTTGGGGCCTAATTTTTTAGACTTATAGATGAGTATATACAATATTTATTTGAAGCATTTATAAAAGGTACCTTCATCCAGAAATGTACTTCAGAGGGGTAGGGATAAAGCTGTTGAAACAGTGCAGTGTTAAAGCACAAGACTGGCACAGTGCTGTGAAGGTGGAAGTACCAGCTTTACATGAGAGTTTGGTGGTGCTGTGGGCCAGGTTGTGGGCTGTGGATTGGGACTCCTTGGTTACTCACAGCTCCCACTAATGGCCCCTTTCCCACAAGGCTTTTGTAAATCCCCAGTTCATATTCCTCCTAAAGTATGGATGAGAATCATGTGATGCCCCAGATGTTGTTTGACTGCAGTTCATATCAGCCCTAACTGGTGAGGAATGTATGGGAATTGCAGTTCAACAACAGCTGGAAGGCTGCATGATTCCCACGCCTGGAAGAAATTGCTTTGAGCACTCAAGAGTGTTGTTCAGCACTAAGTACTAGGTGGTAGGTGGGCATGATTGGTAGGCTTTTGGAACCAACTAGAGAGTGAACAGTCATTTCCACCGCTGAAATTTTATGATTTTATACTCAATGACACTCAAGAAAGGAGGGCTCTGATTATTCAGGCATTAAAGTTGGCTCTCCAGAAAGCAGGGCTGCATTGGGAATAAGCTTTACTTTGAGTAAAGAGATGAATAAGCAACATTTCATTGCATTCCACAGTTGGAATTTGGCATTACAAGCCAAGCTGTGGCCTCTCTTGTGAAATGCTCTGCTGCTAAAAAGATGGCAAAGATGGTTTTGGTATTTGCTTGCCTTTTATCAGTGAAAGAGGCCATAGCAATATGTGGGGGGCTGGGGGTGGCTGTTGGGTCGTTTCTCCAAATGTGTCCCTGTAAAAATTATGTGTGCAACCTGTCACATCATTGTATCTAGCAACCACATTGTGTCCTAACATGGGCTGTGATGTGCTCAGATTACAAGCCCCCCCCCCACCATGTTTGCATACGTGTGTGTATGTATTTGTGTAAATATCACTTCTCAGAAAGTGGATCTTGTAGCATGGCATGCCATTTGCACCTTCTTCTTTCCTCCCCTTTCTGTGAGCTGCAAACGCTACATAGGGCAAGACAGAATACTAGGGGATCTTGAAGCATTGAAGTGCTAGCCTAGAAGGTTACCCCATTTACAGTGCTTCTACCATGGACCAGGAGGTCAGGTGTGAGAAAGTGTCATGTCCCCAGTCACCCATGACCATGCTGAAGTTTGAGTCCAGCATGTCTTCCGGCTCCAAGTCCAATAATCCAACCATCATGCTACTTTGAATTCACCTGTCAGTATTATAGCCAACCTCTGGCTTAAGATGTGCCCTTGGCTGCTTGCCTCTGCCTGTCTAGATGCCCAAGAGATAAGCACACTGAACCACTGTTGTCTTCAGCTGCCAAACCATTTATGCACATGAACAAGGTTGAAATCAGTTGAAGGATTCACAGGGATGCACCTTCATAACATTATTTTCTGTGCAAAAAAAAGGGGGGGGGGGAGAAAAAGGTTATTTTCTGTGCAAAAGATGCTGTTTTATATGTAGGAAATGTATTTCTGTTCAGAAATTTTGTTTTCTGTGCAGAAAAAGCTGTTTTATGCCAAAGAGTTTTTTTGAAGTGAATTTGTCCCAAACTCCAATAAATCCTGCCCATCCAAGATTTCCATTTCCCTGTTTCTGAAAGACTGATGAAAGCTATTTTTAGTGACATGTGAGGAATCCATTTTTCAAACATTCTTTCCATTCCTATGAAGAAATATTGTCAGTTCCTTTGGGTTGCTTCTTTTTCATAACATTATTGTGTATATAATATTGGAGGTCCCAGGTCCAGAGGGGAAAATACACAAACACATCAGCTTGGAATTGAAGGAACTGGCTGGCATTCTGATTCCCTTGAGACAGGACCTAAATATCCTAAAGGCACCAGATCCCATTGATCTTGGGAGCTAAGCAGGGCTAGCCCTCCTTAGTCCTTGGCTGGGAGGCCGCCAATGAATACCAGGTGCTGTATTCTGAATTTCAAAGGAAGGAATGGGCAAAATTACTTCTTGAGTATTCTTTGCCTATGAAAATCCTATGAAATTCCTGTGGTCAACATAAGTCAACAGGTGAGTTGAAGGCACATGCACACACATGCACACACACCTACACACGAATCTCTGCATTGAAATAGCATCCTGGATAGATTCAAACAAAAATACACCAAACAGTGATACCTTCATTGACCAACTGAAATGCACAATATACTTGTTGCAAGCTTTCAAAGCTCCACTGGCTTCTTCATCAGGCAAGATGTTACAAACCAAACAGGAGAAAAACAATTGGAGATGTAATCATATGCTTGCATTTTGTTGTTTCTGTCCTTAGTTAAGATGGTATGGGGATAGCATCTTTCGCAGGCTCCTTCTTCTGTCCATGTGGCAATTGGGACATTTTCAAAGTCTAAGATATTTAAAAACTATTTGCATCTCAACAAGGACTCTTCTCTTGAGATCCAACACATCTCCATTCCTGTGAGGCCACAGGCCTCTTTGTAGGCAGAGGACAATGGATTTCTAAAGAAGCCTCCATGTTTTTGCATCAGGAATATTTTGGTAGGTGTAGAGGTGAAACATGCCAATCCAGTCCAAATTTAAGAAGAAAAAAATTGTTTTACCTTTGTTGAAGGTCCCAGTCCACTAGCTCACTCTTCAGGGTTCCCCTGTGCAGCTATAAAGTGGTACTTTACAATCTAGAAAACATGCAGGGGTAGTGATACCCTCCCAACACCATCTTAACTAAGGGCAGAAACAACAAAATGCAGGCATCTGACTATCATGTCCAATTGTTTTTCTCCTGTTTTGTTCGTAACACCTTGCCTGATGAAGGAGCCAGTGGAGCTTTGGAAGCTTGCAACAAGAATATTGTGCATTTCAGTTGACCATTAAACAAACACACAAACAGTTTCATTTATATACTGCTTCATACCACCTAAGGAGTGTCTAAGCAGTTTACAACTGTAAACTACTTGCCCCCAACAATCTGGGTACTCATTTTAGCGACCTCGGAAGGATGCAAGCCTGAGTCGAGCTTGAGTCCTTATGCTGGTCTTGAACTCACAACCTTATGGTTTTGAGTGAGTGGCTGCAGTATAGGCATTTAACCACTGCACCACAAGGCATCTTGGATAGAGAGGATCAGACGATAGCTGTGGTGAAACAGTTAAGCACCTTCTCTCTCGTTGCTCCCGATTGCCGCCTCCTGCCCTTGTCATTCGTTCTTCAAAGAAAGAAAGAGTGGAAAAGGCCAGGGGAAAGTTTCACAGAGGTCTGTGGAAAATGTAGTTTGGAGCTAACGGTCCCTGTGGTTCCTTGTAGAAGATGGTGTGACAACCCCAGGAGCCTGCCCTCTGTGTAGCTGAGCTCAGTGCTCATTATTCTCTGTCTCTAGAAAGTCCAACTTCAGCAAGAAATGCCTTTCCTCCTCTAGTCAAAGAGCATCTGTAGCCTTTGCTTGGGGCAAATTTTTCCCTCTTTTGCAACAAATGTTCACTGTCTAGAGCAGTCTTGCCACATTCCTAAAATTCACTTTATGTATTTTCTTCTCTCCCTTTTCCTCCTCTCCTCCCCCTATTTTTTGGGTTGCAGAGCCTGTAATATTTAACACTCTTAAGTGTTTCAGGAGAAGGAATAGCTGTCTTAATTTAGGGAAAGGAGGAGTGTGTGTATGTGTGTGTGTGTGTGTTGTAAGCCTATTCCAGTCCCAGAGAGGAAGAATAACATAAAGGTTTTAAATTGGTCTTGCTGCTTTGCTGGTGGACATAGCTCAGGGGAACAGCACCAGCTTTTCTCTTGGATGAAGGCAGCAGCATCTCTTCTCAGGCAGAACACAAGCTTCCTTGGCCTTGCATATGATCTCAGAAAAATGAATGGAGATGTAGGGGATCACAAAGATGTCAGGAACACCTGCTTATATAACCATGGGAGAAGGTTGACCGTCCATCTGTCTTGATGAGTGGCTTAGGCCTTCTGTGGCTGCCAAGGCAAATAAATAAACAAATCAACTCAAGCATGCTGAGCAAGCTTTCATTTTTCAAACTGGAGGAGCCCAGTTTGAAGAAACCTTGGACCCAGGAAAGAGAAGTTAAGCTCTGGGCACCACAGTTCAAAAAGGATGGTAACAAATTGGAGCATGTCCAGAGGAGGGCGACTAGAATGGTGAAGGGTCTGGAAACCATGCCTTATGAGGAGCGACTTAGGGAGCTGGGGATGTTTAGTCTGGAGAAGAGAAAGTTAAGGGGTGATAGGATAGCCCTCTTTAAATATTTGAAGGGATGTCATAATGAGGAAGGAGAAAGCTGGTTTTCTGCTGCTCTAGAGACTAGAATGGGAACAATGGATGCAAGCTCCAGGAACAGAGATTCCACCTCAACATTAGGAGGAACTTCCTGACAGTAAGGGCTGTTTGACAGTGGAACAGACTCCTTTCTCGGAGTGTGGTGGAGTCTCCTTCCTTAGAGGCCTCTAAACAGAAGCTGGATGGCCATCTGTCGGGGATGCTTTGATCAAAAGTTCCTGCATGGCAGGGGGCTGGGCTGGATGGCCCTTGGGGTCTCTTCCAACTCTATGATTCTATGATAATAGCAGCCCCAGTCCAAATCCAACTCAAAATTAGACACTGAGACCTAATGGAGTAACTGGCTGGGAGAGAATAATCTCCACCTCTTGTTGCAGGGTTTTTCTGCTGTTATTTACCCCTTTTCCCATTCCGCATTTGCTTTCTTCATTCCGTATTAAATGTTGTTGAAGATGAACAATCCAGTCATGGACAAACAGCAACCACCACCACAACAACTATTGTCATTACTCACTTGTATCCTGTTTTTTCCTTCACTCTGGCTCTCAAAGCTTTTTACAGAGGAAAAGTCTGGGAGGAAGTTGCAAAGACTGGGAACAGCCACCAAGAATGCCCTCTCTCATGCACCCATCAAATGCAATTGTGAGGGTGTTGTGCTGGAGAAAATGTGCTTTTCAGAAGATCCCAAAACACCGGCAGGTTCATTTGGGAGAATGTGGTCCATTAGAGCAAAAATAAGACACTGCTAAGTACCTAAGTTCAGTTAATTTATTTGGACATACAGGGCCCCCCATGGATAACAAAATCCATGGATGCTTGAGTCCCATTAAATTTATTGCCACAGCAAAATGGTGTTCCGTACATAAAACGGAAAATCAAGGTTTGCTATTTGGAATTTATACTTTTTTGGAATATTTTCAAGCTGTGGATGCTTGAATCTGTGCATAAAAATCAGTGGATAAGGAGGGCCAACAGTAGTTTAGTGTAAGATGTACTTTAGTACAGGTATACCACAGTTAATGAAATCAATATGTTCCTGGGCACAAATTTTCTTTCATATAAAATTTGGTACCAGATGCAGAAATAGCATGGAACGAATAGGGACAGGTTCCTGCACCACATAAAAGAGGAGCAGTTCAGCCTATTTTTTTTGGGGGGGGGGGGTAATTCAGAAACTAACAATGTGCATATGCAAAATGAGACAACCGGGTTAGGGAAGACTTGCATAAATAAAGAAAACCATGCTGATCCTTTGAGATACAATAGGTAAATCCTGTTGATTCAGTGAATCTACTCTTGTTGAGTTTAGGAGCTAGATTCATGCTTTTTATTTATATCCTGCCCTGGAGGATGGCTCCCCTCTTAATCTTTGACTCTCTTCTCTCTGTTGTTTCCCCAGATTAAATCTTCCCTCTAATTACTGTTAGTGTTAGAAAGAGGGGAAAGACGGGGACTTAGACTGTCTGTTTTATCCCGCTCCTGTTTTTAATTATAGAGATGGGGGGGGGGGTGTTCAACCAGCCATTCCTAATGCTACAGCCCAGTCTCAACAGGATGGATAGATAGAGATAAGATTTTTTAAAAATTCTGCCATGTCTGGTTTTGGCCGTTAAAGGTGAGTTGCAGGACACATCATAGAGATTTATTATATCGGGAATTCTGGAGATGGCAGTGAATTGGAGTGTTGGAGAGAGAGAGAGAATGATTTCCTTATTCTTTCAATAAAAATATTCAGGAGCATCCACTGAAATTGATTGGTAGCCGATTTAAAACCAAAGGAAGTATGGTACTCCTTGCTACGATGAATAATTAACCTGTGGAAATCGGTTACCATGGGATGTTGTGATGGCAACGGCTATAAATGGCTTTAAAAAGAATTACACAAATATGTAGAAAGTTAGGTTTGTTGGTGGCTACTAGCCACAATAATCAGAGAGAAAGCCCCCTAAATATCAGTGCTGGAGTGATGGATATCATACTGTTACTGGATAATATTCCTGCTTGATGGAGCAGTTGGACCAACTTGTGGTCAAACCTAGTTTAAAAATTCTTATGTTGCAGCAACACCTTACTAGAGACATAAGCCTACTGTTAGACATGATGTTTCTGTTGAGTTTTCCATGCCATGGAAAGCCACTGAGCTTGTGCTATAATCTTTGTCATGTTGTATGTTGGTGGCTTGATTGAAAAATCCATGTGTCCTGTGTCCAGCTACAATGTGTATAGTTTGAGGGCATGGAGGCAGGGCCTGAGTTGTTTCCTAAACGTTCAACTATACACTTGCAGGTTGAATGGTCCTCCAAGTTTTCTAGCCCCACAATACCAGCATCCTGAACTGAGGCCAGAAACAAAATGGTAGCCAGTTAAACTGAGATAGGATCAGAGTTGTAATGCTCAGTGCACCAAATCTCAGTTAGGACCTTGACCACACTATTTTACATCATATGAAGTTCCACATAGTGGGTGAGACATTTCCAATCCCCCCTGTCCACCACTGCTCTGCTCAGGTCCTACTGGTTCTAGCGTTATTGCCTTTTCTAATGTGTCATGCTTTCTGATTATGCGGCCAAAGTACGACAGCCTCAATTGCATCATCTTGGCTTCCAGGGAGACTTCAGGCTTGATCTGTTTCTAGGACCCATTTGTTTGTCTTTTTGGCCATCCATGGTATCCTCAACACTCTTCTCCAATGCCTTATCTCATATGAGTTGATTTTCTTTCTTTCTGCTTTCTTCACAGCCCAGCTCTCACATCTGTACATGGTGATGGGGAATCCCATGGTTTGGACAATCCTAACTTTAGTGTTCAGTGTTATATCTTTGCACTTTAGGATCTTCTCTAGTTCTTTCATAGCTGCCCTTCCCATTCCTAATCTTTCTGAAATCTTGACTGCAGACTCCCTTGTGATCAAGGTTCGATCCAAGGTATGGCAAATGTTTAACTGTTTCTATTTCTTCATTATCTAAATTGAATTCGTGTGGCTATTATATTTCTTTCCTTAATGTTCAGTGTTAAGCCTACCTTAGCACTTTACAACTTGAAAGCCTCTTCCAAATGCATCCAAGGATGCTTTTTTTTCCAGAGTTCACCAGCATCCATTAAAAAAAAAAAAGATTTCCATTTTGGTGGCCACATAACACATTCTGCTTTAATATTATGGGAGTAGCTGGTGCAGGGCAGCCTATCTGCTTTCTCCCCTTCTCTCTGTTTTGCTGTTCATATATGCTCATCATCAGGTACTCTGGAGGCAACTGCTGGCTTTTGGGGGGGGGGGGGTTGCCTGTTGTCAGCAGCCACACACAGCAACAGTAGGACTGGCTAGAGCAGAATCCCATCGTTCCTAGCTGATGCATTGCATTGCTTGCTGCAGACATGCTCCACCAAACAGACTAATAATAAATAATAATAATAGCTTCTCCAGCCTTTCTTTATCATCCTTCCAGTGTTGATGCTGCTAAAAAAGTTCTAGCTAGACAGAGGATAAGGAGATAAAGTGAGATGTGAGGGCATAAAAACACTTTTTTTAAAAAAAGAACTTCTTTGTCCAGCTTTGTTTGGTGAGATATGCCTATATTTGAGTATAATGATATATAGAAGCTGTTTGACCAACCATGCCATGCTTACCGGTATGAATTTAGCTATTGGTACCATCCTGAATACCTTTACATATTCCAGGTTGCCTGTGTGATGTTATTTATTTCTATATTAAGTTTCTGGTCTGCTTAAAATCTGACCGCAGATCTGTTAAAGCAGTTAACCAGATAGATAGATAGACAGACAGACAGACAGACCAGCCAATCGACCATATATACTCAACGATAAGTCGACCTCATAAGTTGAGGGCAGGTTTGAGGGCCAAAATTATGGATTTTGATATGATCCATAGATAAGTTGAGGGTACAACTTAGGGATATGTAACAAAGGATAAAGGATAAAGCAAAGGAAATTGGTGCCAAAGAACTTAGAGGCACAGTTGTTTGTATCCACACTAAAGGCTGGATGAATGAGAGAGTAAATGTGGATCGGTGCTTCCAGGACAAATTACACTCTTGTCTTTCACCAGGAGATGGTTCCTTTTTTAAAAAAATAAGAGTTAAAGTAAAGCACTTCAAACCAGCTTCAGGACAGGACATGGAGTGGAGACCGCCATGGTTGCTCTGACCGATGACCTCCGCCTGAGCATTGACAGGGGTAGTGTGACCCTGCTGCTGCTCTTGGATCTGTCAGCAGACTTAGACACAGTAAATCATTCCATCCTTTTGGGTTGGCTGAGGGAACTGGGGATCGGAGGCACCGCTCTTTGGTGGTTCCGATCCTTTCTCTCCAGCAGATCCCAAAGGGTGAGGCTTGGGGAGAGTTGCTCATCCAAAATCGAGATTAAATGTGGCGTCCCTCAGGGGGCCATCCTGTCCCCGATGCTATTCAATATACACATGAAGCTGCTGGGCGAGATCATTGGAGGCATGGAGCTCAGTGTCTTCAGTACGCTGATGACACTCAGATATATCTCTCCATGACCAGATTGTCAGCTCAGGCTTCAGATGGCGTCTCCCCTCTTAATGACTGTCTTGTTGCGGCAATGGATTGGATGAGGGAAAACAGATTGAAGCTAAATCCAGACAAAACAGAGGTACTAACAGTTACAGACCGGAAACCAGGTTTGGGAATACAACTGCCAGTCCTAGACGGAGTCACACTCTCCTTGACGGACTCTGTTTGCAGTCTGGGGGTACTCCTTGACTCATTGCTTCACATGACTAGTCAGGTGAATGCGGTGGTCAGGAGTGCCTGTTATCAGCTTCGGCCGATATGCCAACTGCGCCCTTTCCTGGACACGAAAGACCTGGAATCTGTGGTACACGCCCTGGTAACCTCATGTCTGGATTTCTGCAATGCACTCTACATGGGGCTACCTTTGTGCCTAACCCGGAAACTTCAACTAGTTCAGAACATCGCAGCCAGGTTTATTACTGGAACATCAAGGAGAGAGCACATAAGACCAGTGCTTAAAGCTCTCCACTGGCTGCCCATCAGTTTCCAGGCACAGTACAAGGTGTTGGTTTTAACCTTTAAAGCCCTACATGGCTCAGGTCCATCTTACCTAAGGGACTGCCTCTCCCCGTATGAATCCCCCCCCCCTGCACACTCCAGTCCTCTGGGAGGAACCTGTTACAGCCTATGACAACTAGGCTGTCGCAGACCTCCCAGAGAACATTTTCAGCTACTGCTCCCAAGCTTTGGAACAACCTGCCAGACGAGATGCGTCTTATTACATTACTTGCTAGTTTCAAAAAAGCTTTAAAGATGCATCTCTTCCGGCAGGCCTTCCGCTGAAAAAAATAATCAATTTTCGGCTCTGAAACGGAAATTGGGTAGATAACCTCGGTTGTCCCCTTTATTTAACTTTCTTGATTTCATCTATTGCTTATTTGCACAAGAATTGTTCATGAGATTGCACTTTGTTTTTAATTGTAGCAATTTTAATATTTGCTGGTTTAATCTAATTTTAAGGGGGGTGGTCGGGAAGGGGCATAATAGTTGTTTTAGTCTGTATTTTTTAACCTTGTTGTACCCCGCTCTGATTACTTTGCTAGAGGAGTGGGTTATAAATAAACATTATTATTATCATTATTATTATTATATTAACCAATGGATAAGTCGATTTTGTTTTTGGTGCTAACTAACATTTCTAGACTTACACATGATTATATACAGTAAATGCTGTTGAGGCAATTTTGGCAAAGCCCATTCACTTGCTAGTGATGATTTTGGTTACGCTGACCTAAGAGTTCTCATTTATCTCTGTGGGTTTGCCTTGCCTGGGCACTGGTGCCATGTGGCTTGTGAGTTCTCATACACTGCAGAAATGTGGGCAGCTGCCTTGTGGAAGCCTGCTATAAGCTCCCATAAGTGGGATGGGATAGCTCCTGTCGCCTGAAGCTTGCTCCATCCTTTCAGCAGAATTCTGAAGCATCACAGAAGCATTGCATGGATCTGCCTTGCCTGTTTTCCGGCTCCTTTGTGCAAGAACAGTGGCATCGGGGCACAAGAGGAATGCCTTGCCTAGTTGCTTTTCCACTTGTGCCACTGTGCCCCTGAGCCTTGTTTTCTGGGCACTGGATCGGTCCCATTCCCTTGTGTTTGTCCAGAATCTGCCAGGTGGCACCCGGGATCCCAGGAGCCTTGCTGTGTTGGAGTGGCTCTGGCGGCATGTGTTGTGTTTAATTATCCAGTCAGCTGGTGTGGGAATCGAGCAGCAGCTCCGCTTGGAGGCTGAGTCCTTTGCCTGTCGCAGCAGCAGCGGCAGTGTGCAGCAAAAAGAGACTACACAGGCTAAATGTGCTCCAAACAACCAGGAGCACATGGAACAGAGGGTGAGTGAGAGAACCTCGCGGTGGCAGCATGTTAGACATCAAGTTGCTGCTGGACAACCTGGGAGCATGCTTCTGTAGCTGGAGATCGCCCAGGTAAGGGCAGTACCCATCTTTATTTATTGCTTTTTGCCACTCTTTTGCCTCCCACCCCAAAGGCCTCCCGGGGGGGGGGGGGCTGAGTCTTCATAATATGCATTTTTTTCTCTTGCTTTTTGCAATTCTCAGTCTTGGTGTCCTCCCCCAAAGACGTTTCTTTTTCTCAGCACCCTTCAGGGGCTGGAAGGCTGGAGACAGGGAAAGAGGACCCTCTGGTGCCTGTTATCTGTGTTTATGTAACAGGGCAAATAAAAGCCATGTCCAGCTACAGAGAACATCTGGGGTTTTATTTTTTTCCAGCCAAGAGGTTTGCTTACCTTCAGCATCTGAGCTCACATTCCCTGTCAACTGAACTTTGGTCACCAGTTCCACCATTCTGTCCTCCTGCGTCTTCATCTCCTCTCTTTCTCTTTGTACCTTTTCTATTTGGCTGGACTACCTACTTTTTGGATAATGTCCTAAGTGAAAACTTGTGCCTTTCAGCAGTGACCTTGGAAATCAATGTGCGAGTGTTTACTCATACTTAGGAAGAATCCTCTCAGTCACTTGCAGAAGAGGACACACAAATGTGGGTGGGTGTGGGTGGATATGTGTGTGTGTTTGTGTGGTGGAACGGAGACGGCATCTCTAAATGGAGAAAAAAAATGTTGATTGCTTAACGGTTTGCTAATCATTGACAAGCCGTTAAGGCAGCAGAAAAAGTTAATTATTTCAAATTGTTTTCTCGTAAGAGGCAGTAGAACAATAGAAAAGAAATCTTTCTGCCAGTGAAAATCCATTTGTTGCTGTCGTATCGACAAATTCTGAACTTTTCTGAAATCTATATGCATGTTTCAGAAACGTAAAAGGAGGGGGGGGGGGAATGAAGAAGAAAATGGTCTTGGCCCTTTGGTGGACTTGGGCAGTGAACAGAAGGTGTTGTCCACATGGTGTTTTGTTGGTTGAGGAAAGGGCAGTATGGCTTGCAAACATGATAGGCCAGTCCCCCAGTTAAACAGTTAATTATGTATTGCTTGTGTTATGCTAACATGCCTCTGACAGAGGTCCACGTGCCGGGAAAAGAGACTTGGCACAAAGAGCTGTGTGGAACAGTTGCTACACAGCATGCAGGGGAAGTGTGTGCTTGGATGTAGCTGCACTATGGCAATGATTATTTCAAACTTGGGATCACGAGCGGCTGCAGTCTGATATGATTCCTTAACGTGGGTGTGTGCCATGTGGTACCATGGTTTAACTTGAACGTTGGGAGGCTCAGGTCTGCATTGGGCTTGCTCAGCTGTGACGCAGAATGCAGTCCTTGATAGAACTGTCTGGATCAATATGTTATATGCCCTGTTAGTTACTGGGAATTTCATAGTGAGGTGGTACAGTCCGCATGGCATCCAGTGTCCTTAATATCTTTAGAGTCTGTGTAGTGGTCATTGCTTCCTATGACTGGGATAGGCATAAGTCTCAAAACTCCCTTCTTCTTGGCCTCTGTCTTGTTTCCCCCCCCCCCCACCTTCCATTAGCAAAGTTGTTGTTGTTTCCAAAGTGAATATCCTATATGGCACATATTAAGAGCGAACCTTTTGTGCGTTCATTTTAGCAGAAGTTGAGTCCAGCTGCTTGTGGATCTCCATCTTCAGATTCACACAGCATCAGCTTTGAAAGTTGTTAATGCAGTGAATCCCATATCTGTTCTGGGAGGAAGAAGCGTGGTGGGCCCAGCCTTTACTTGGCCAAATTAAAACAGGGGCCTTTTAGTTTCAATGGAAACAGGCTACAACTTTATTGGTTACATCAAATTAATTAATATGTCCATGAAACACCAGGAAAGAGTACAACCCTTTCAAACTACAACCAGTCCAAAGAACCAACTTGAGCGAGGGTAGATCAGAAGCCTTTCTGTGCCCCAGTTGTGAAGCCTCAGGTCTCTCTGTAGAGCCTCACCACCCCCAACCAATTGGCCACCTTTGGTTAGCTGGCATTCAGAGAAAATGGCGCCCATCCATTGCTGTGTCTCCCAGCCACTGCCTGCACACCCTTGGGTAAGTCAGGGACTTCCACATTTTGTGTGCTGGGATGGTTCTATGGACTATGTTCTCCTGTATAAAGCTGCCCATGTTTTGAGATACTGTACTCTGAGCAGGCCGTGCTATATGCCCCACCATGCCCAGAAGTACATATTCTTAATACATAGTCTATGTATTAAGAAGCCAATCCCTCCCCCCAGTCCATCTGCCTTGGTCCAGGCCCCAGAGGGAGAGAAGAACTGCTGGACCTCATCCCCTTCCCACCATCTTTCCCTTCTCCTTTTGTGTTGTCTCTTTTAGACTGTAAGCCTGAGGGCAGGGAACCGTCTAAATATAAGATTATTTATATATTATTTATAAATTATTAAAATTATTTATTTATGTACAGCACTGTGTAAATTTACAGCGCTATATAAATAAAGGATTATTATTATTATTATTATTATTATTATTATTATTCTGGCAGGCTATATATATATATATGGGAGAAAGGCCTTGAATAATGTGCTGGACTAGTTGTTGTTGCTTTAATGGTTTATGTTTTTAACTGGTTTTAGATTTATGATGGTTTAATTGCTTTTTAGCTTTTGCATGCTGTGAATTTTTAACTACAGAACTATATATACTCGACTATAAGTCAACCTCATTAATAAGTCTAGGGCAAGTCTGGGGGCCAAAATTATGGATTTTGCTATGACCCATGGATAAGTCAAGGATAAAACTGAACCTGCAGCCTTCTTCATGCAAAGCATGGACTTTGCCACAGAACTATAGATTCTACCAAAACACAGCATATTGAATGTACCATGTATTGAGCTGGACAAAAGGTTTATAGGACATAAATGGGATAAGAAGGTGTGGAAACAGTCTTAAATATTGTGTGAAACTTGAAATCCATCTCTCTGATCCCTCAGATTGATGGGCCAGGCTGTGCTCCATTTTCACTTATCTGCAATGATTAAATAACCGTGAGTGTTGCAAAACAATTGTTGTTAGCTATGATCCTTTTTCTCTCTGTGAAGCTTGGCAATTCAAGTGAGAAGTTGTTTAATTATTGTGTTCTTGCCTTGCCCCTGTCACAGAACTCAGCCCAATGTGCTGCACATCAATCTCTAGGAAATCACCTTGGCTTGGTCACTTCATTCATTTTATTGCCCAGCCAAAACATTCTTGTTGGGGATGACCTTTCGAAATGTGCATGATAGGAGTACCTTGATTTTGAAAGTTGATTTTCTGTTCTTGTATTTGTTCCATTTTAAAAATAAACTATTGCTTTATCTGGTTTGTCCTATGAATTGCATGTGTTTGATATTTAATTAATAGAAGAGATGACCACATAGTCTCTAAAGGTTAAAAAGAAGCTTCAGTGGAAAGTAGAGAACGTTTGACACTTCAGAGGAGCTGTACCAGTCATGCTGTCCAATGCAGACATGCTCAAATCTCTTCTAAAAGTCCATAACTGACACAAGGCATCCAGCAGTAGTTGCTCTGGATCCATCAGGGTGTGCCTTTACTGCCAAGTGAAAACAGTTTCACTGTTTAAACAAGATGCAGTGCTGCACATCTGGCTGAGCTGCTCAAAGGTTGCAGAATTCTGGAATAAATTCTTACAAGTTCTAAGTCAAATAACAAACCAGGTTATCCACAAGTCAGTCCCATTGTTGTCACTGTCAGTTTTTGAGGGTCAAAATAAACATTTTCAACACAAGACTTTGGTAGCACTGCTGCTAGTAGTTGCATGACGGGAGACGTATTTATTTTATGTCATTTATTTTCTTTAGAAATAAGAGGTAGAAAGATTTGAAAGACTTAGCAATCAAGTGGTGGGTGGTAACACTCTAAGAGTTTTTCACTTTTTAAAAAATTGATGTTTCAGAATCAAAACAGCAAGTGAACACGTACAGAAAGGACACGTTTGAGACAATTTGGCAGCCATTCATTTGATTTTCTGATGAGGAAATATCCCTGCGCAGCCCACCAGCCTCAGAACTTAAATACTGAAAAAAAAATCCATTTTGATCGTCTCTGACTCAGTGTAACTAGAACTTATTTCCCAGCAATTACAGCTTTATGGCCTTTGATCTATCTTGACTGCTTATCTTGTCTATTTATTTGTTTAGTCTTCTGCTTGTTGTTCAGATAGTTTGGTACTGTTCTTAATTGATATGACAATTTAATATTTTCCATATAATTACAAAAACTGAATAAAAAATAAAAACAGCCCATTGTGACTCTTAAGCAAGAATGCCTGGGAACTGTAATTTGGTGAAAGTGTTTGGAATTACTAATTCTGAGTAGTATGAAAAATTGTCAGCTGTCAGATTATGCTACAGGAAAACGTGGTAGTTTAAGACAGGCCCAAACTGACCGAGATTGGATAGTGTGAAATGTCCCTAGTGTTACTGAAATGGTATGGGTGCAAAAGTGTGATGGTGTGTGTGTGCTTTGGCTCTTTTATATGTAGTGTAAGCACTGCGTTTAGGTTGTTTGACCAACATTATATAGATTTGTGGAATGAGCCACATTGTTCCTGCAAAAAAGAGGCCATGCTATCTTGACTGGTGATCTGCAATACATTTGAAATGTTGGTAGAGAGGTCCTATGAAATCTTTTCAGGTTGCAAGTTCTGTCGTAGCCCGAAAGCTCCACAAAAAACTCTCTCATGTTAGTTTGGAAACTCAAACGGATTCTTGCTGTTTTCATCGAGTGACTATTTTTCTGTGCCACAAAAACATGACAGTGTGAAACCTAAGCCAAAGCCAGGCCAGTCTCTTCCTCTCAGTTCCTTCAGGGTTTTTAAATAAATGTGTTCCTTCTCTTTCCATGCTGTGAGCATATTTTGTGCTTAATCTCTTTGACTTCTTTTTCTCTTCCAGCGAAGACATAAGAACCCAAAGGTTGCCCAAAGGGCACAGGATAAACCCATTTTTCTAATTTCTGCCTTTGAAAAAAGGAGTTCCTTTCCCCAGAATTTGTGTCTTTCACAGCTTCTGTTATCAGTTTCTACCTACGAGTCAATCTTGACCCATGGCCACCCTATGGATGAAACATCTCCAAGACTGCCTATCCTCCACTTCTCTGCTTAATTCCTGCAAAGCCATACCCATGTCCTCTTTAATAAAGTCCACCCATCTGCCATGCAGTCTTCCTCTCTTTCTGCTGCCCTCCACCTTTCCTAGCATTATTGTATTTTCTAGTGAGAGATGCTTTCTCATGATGTGGCCAAAGTACAACGGCCTCAATTTTGCCATCTTGGCCTCCTAGTTCAGACTTTACCTGTTCAAGGACCCCTTAGTCAGTGGCATCATTAGGGGAGTGCGAGGGATGCAGACCGCACCAGCTGACACTCTAAGGGTGTCCTCAAACACCTACCTTTGGGCAGAAATGGACTGTGGCATTCATCTGCTTCCCTTTAAAATGGTTTAAGACAGCATTTTTGATTCATGGAGCCCTAAGGGCTCCATGTAGCACAGGTTGTGAACCACTGCTTTATGAGATGGTGGGAATGGAGTGAAGCTCAGTGGGAGGAGAAAAGAGAAGCCTCAGCATTTTTTTAAATTAAAATTTCATATTTTAATTTTTAAAAAGAAATTATTTAGAAACATCACATTTTAACCAAATATTCACCATGTATATGCAAATACATTTAGGCTGTGCATATGATATTATAACTTGAAGGTGTAATTTTAATTTGCTGGTTGTTTATGTCACAACTATTAGCATTACATTCAGTAGTATATGGGAATTACGAGTAACACTATTGCCACACACACACACAAAACAGTACTAAGGATTATGTATGGTGTGAAGTGGGAGGAGGTCAATGGGGGGGGGGTGGCACCATGAGTTACTGCACTGAGTGACACCAACCCAAGTGATGCCGCTTCCCTTAGTTATATTTTTCTAGATGGCTTGTTTACTTCACTTCCAGTAGTGTGCTGACTCTTGGGCTCCCATAAGAACATCAGCAGCTTCATTGGGCCTGTTGGGATGTGGAGAAAGAGGAAGCTTGTTGCTGGCTGTGTGTGAACGATCCACCGTTGTTTGTTTGATACAGTTTCCCTCCCTCCCGCAAGTGCTTTCCCATTGAGGCTTGGGCTTGTTAGCAGACAGTGCTTGGCGCCACTCAGTCCCAGGGGCTTTCAATTCTAGTGACTAGGATTGTGCAAAACATGTCCCTTTCTAGAACCCTTATTTCCATGGGCTTTTGGCTTTGCTTCCATCTCCGGGCATAGAGAATTCATGGACTCTTCCTTTTGGAACAACTCCTGCAGCATGTTGGGTTGCTGTTCCCCTCCTTGCAGGGAGAGGGGAACAGTTGCACCAAACAATGCTCTTAATAATGACAGGTCCATGTGCCACTGTTGTGCACCTTTGCTTTGAAGGGCTCCCAGCCACTTGGACAAACATCTGTCTAAACAGAAAAATAAAATGATTATAGCCATCACTCAATTACTTCGTGAGTGCAAGGAAAAGGCATCCTTGAATTCTACAATTGCCTGCCTACATGGATAGACCATCCTGGAAAGTGCGAACTCTAGGCTCAAAAATGTTTGGTTTTGCTTATTTCTATTCTAGAATTATAGGGCTTAAATACCCTATAAGGCACCAGATCCCCTCTGTTCTTGGAAGCTAAGATGGGTCAGCCCTAGTTAGAACTTGGATGGGAAACCATCTACAAATACCAGCTGCTGTAGGCTATGTTTCAGAAGAAAGAATTGGCAAAACCACCTTTGAAAATACATTGCATAAGAAAACCCTATCAAATTCACGAAAAACTTGAAGGGGCATATGCAGACATATAAATACAGGCATCCCTCCTGATTTGTGGGGATCCCTTCCTCCCCCCCTGCAAATCTGGAAAAATGTAAATATTCAAGTTGCCATTGGTTATAATGGCTGTGCGTGCACCTCAGGCGCATGCACCATTTTATCCCTCCCTGGTTGCTGTCTGCAAAGAACTAAGACTGTGGACTCCAAATCCACAAATTGGGAGGGACAAGTTTATAGTATTCATTATGTTCAAGTTGTGGTTATATCTAGTTGTGTGTGGCTGGTTGAAGATTCAGATGCAACTTTGATTGCATATTGGAGTACAGAACACATTGTGGCAAATGCAATGCTGATGGATATGTGCACTCAGCTATTCTCATCTGCAGTTTAGCTAACTGCTTTCTCTCCTATGCTACTTCTAGAGTATCCAGGCTCTAATCAGTTTCCCTATCTCAGTGAAAAATAAGTGGGATGCATTTGGAGTTAAAGAAGGTGTCAGATAGTTGTCTGTCCTAGAGCAATGAGAAAAATCTGCACTGAAAAAAGGGATTGTTACAGAATTCCTGTCCTAGATTTGTTCAACAACCACTCCACACCTCTAGGGAGCCAACTCCATTGTTATTTTTCTGCGTCTTTTGGGAAGAACAGAGAGCTACTTTGCCAATTAATTGGTATATTAATTGCAAGGATTGATGGGCAAGACTCTGTTCTGAATTGAATATCTGGAGCCCTCAAAAACTGGAACCAATGTGTTACTATTAATTATGTTAACTTGTGTTGTAGGAGGAAAAATAGGTTGCAAAGTACTGTATATCTTTGACTATGAGGTGTAGAAAGAGGAGGCTGATGATGTGTTGCCTCATGATATAAAAGTGTATGTGAGAAAGGAAAACTAATGTGGAGAAAATACAGAAGGGAAATGGAGCCTCAAACATGATGAAGGAGACAAAAGAAGCAGGGAAGAGAGACATGTGGAGGAAGAAAGAGGAAGAGAGTCTCTAGTACAAGATTAGAAAGGCACAGTGGAGAGGATCTGATGCACGGAAGAAAGAAAAGAGAAAACAGAATAGTTGGACAAAAAGCACAGGTAGATGTAAGAGAATGAAAGAGATCCTAAGAAGATGTAAGAATGGAGAGACGAGGAACAAACTATCTGCATGGTGCTAGAGAAGGGCACCAGTGATAAAGAGATACTGTATCATGGGTGAGATAAGACGACTCCTCTTCAGTATGTCGTATATGTAGCCAGTGTCTTATGGCATTCCTGTATATTATACCCTTTTAAGTGATATGCATATCCAATTCCAAATTTACTGCAATATCATATCAACTACCAGCTGACAAGGGTTCAGATTTTGTCAAAGACTTTATGTTTTCTGGTCCCAAAACCCAGCAGCAGATGCTGAGATAAATTATGGCAGTGAAGAAGAAATTGTTAATTTTGTGCCTCTTTCTGAGATCTTGAACAGCTAGGAAGAAAGAAACCCCGGCAGAAACTGAATGTTCCTTCTTTTTGCTAACACACTATAGGTATGCTAGCCACATCCTCAACAGCTAGACACCCAAACCTTAATTTCTTCTGCAAGGGTTCTAGTCTTGGGCCTTTCGAGAAAAACTCTTGATTTTTGATGGGAAAGTGCGGCAAGCTCTGTTCCTAACAGAACAAGTCAATATAAACTTCAGAGCACTCCCATGATTTTGTGGTATATATTTAAGAAGTTTCCAAACAAATCCAGGAGCAATTCCACAACCAATGCAATGAAGTAACAACATAGACTCTTGTGCCTAAAAATGCCAAGGTAGGCTACTGTGCTATGGGCAGAAATTTAGGACCTGTCTCTGGAACCATGGGGCCGTTAGCGCTGTCCCTACATCTCCTGCATGGGGAAATGTCCTGTTCATGGAGTACCTGCTGCCAACTTTGTGCCTGCTGGAAAACAAGTGAGAACGCTGGAAACTTGAATCATCTTAAGTTTTGTCCTCTGCTGTTGAAGGGTGTACACAGAGTCATCAAAAATAAATCTGCGCCTATTTGAGAGGACACAAACTTTCTTCTGTCAACCTTGTCACTGTTGTTAGCTGCCCTCGAGTCTGCGTCGACACATGGCAACCCTGTGGATGAGACATCTCCAAGATCCTCTATCCTCAGCTACTCTGCTCAGGTCCTTCAAATTCATGCCAGTGATCTCTCTGATCGAGTCTGTCCACCTGATCTTTGGTCTTCCTCTCTTTCTTCTGCCCTTCACCTTTCCCAGCATTATTGTCTTCTCTCATGAGTCATGCTTTCTCATGATGTGACCAAAGTAGGACAAGTCTCAGCCTAGTCATCTTAGCTTCCAGGGAGAGTTCAGGCTTGATCTGCTCCAAAAACCATTTGTTTGTCTTATTGGCTGTCCACAGTATCCCCAGCACTTCTTCTCCAGCACCACATCTCAGATGAGTTTCAGAAGGTGATTTGTAGTTTTTCCATCTATGTAGCCCCACAACATGGACACATGGACTGTACACAGCTTTTCTCCTTCCTTTCCTCCTGTGTTTTGATAGCTTCTTCACATAGCATGCATTAAGTGTGTGCACTCTGAGCAGATTTGGTGCACATAATTACATTTTAATTGATCAAATTACATTTGATAGACTTGTGTTTTCACTGCATACACAAGCATTAGCTTGTCATGGTTTCCTACCAAATTCACATGGATCTGAATGTGACTGTGTACAGCAGTGTATAAACAATGCGTGCTGTTAGTCTCACATGAGTGATGCAAGCCTGAGTAGCTTGTTTTAGTCTCGAAGAGCTTTCCTTCAGACTTAAAGGTGGCCTCTTTCCAGTTCCTGTATTCCTTATTTTTAGATGTTATCAAAGATACAATATACTGTAGAACCACTTTTTGACATTTGTTGCTACAAGCAGATCAGTTATCCAGGTAATAGCTGGATGTTTTTGTGCTCCTTGTGCATTGTTTCTCATAGAATTGTTACCCCTCTCCCACTTACACTTGAAGCTGGAATCCTATTGAGGCATTATGCTGTCATAAATACGTTATGCTGGTGGTTGTATTTTTGTACACATTTGCATAAGGAGATATCTAGTAGCCCCTTATGCAAGCAGTTCCCATTCATTCTCTGTGCAGCGGGTCAATGTAAAGTTAGTAGAAAATGCAGACAGACTCTTCTAGAACATGGCCACATAGCCCAAAAGCGCCATAAAAAACAATGCAGACAGAGCTCTGTATCCATGACCCAGAACATCTTGAAATGGCCACATGTATTGGATAAAATTTTGCCCTAAAATTCCTGTTGCCTATTTGATGCTATTTCCTTACCCACACTGAGAGGTAGGAGCCTGTTCCCAATAAAACAACAACTTTCCCAAGACTTTTGGTTCCTTCCTTGTGGTCAACCTCCTTCTGAAAAGATATTTGTTTATATCCCAAGATAGGTTAACCTCAGGAAAACAGACAATTTCCTACCCACTTCTCCCTTTACTATATCTTGTGACTACCCCAGAAAGCCTCCTTGGAGGTTGGGAAGCAGATTGAACTATGTGAAATTGACCTGGAATGGGAAGCTTCTCCTCTATCAAATTTCTTCAGTTAACATACCTTAGCATCCAGGCCATTGTGGTTTGATAAATACAGGCATTTCTCTTCAAGGTCTCAAGCCTGAAATAATCTGACTTCTGTTCTTGGATTTTTTGGTCCTGTGTTGTGTTGTGTTTGGGAAATACACCTGTTGTTTATCTCTGCTGCACTTTTTCTTTTATATTATTTGTATACATCTTGTATATTGCATTGTGTGCCATCTTGGGTTGTCCTCCGAAATGAAGGCTGGGATACATATATCTGAAATAGTAATATTAACAAAATCTTGAATAATTTCAGGAAAATTACATTTCTCCAAGACCTTAGTGTCAAGAGTCACTATTAAAATTTTAGTGTTGCTCTTAAAGTTAGCTAGCATTGTACTACAAATCAAAGTGATCATTATTATTATTTCTTCTTCTTCTTCTTCTTCTTCTTCTTCTTCTTCTTCTTCTTCTTCTTTGCAGTTGATTTATATTCTT
Source organism: Urosaurus nigricauda (assembly GCA_034509955.1). Lineage (NCBI taxonomy): Eukaryota > Metazoa > Chordata > Lepidosauria > Squamata > Phrynosomatidae > Urosaurus > Urosaurus nigricauda. The sequence continues at coordinate 375,944,293 of JAOEGL010000001.1, read as the reverse complement.
AGCTTTTTGTGGGTTTTTCAGGCTATGTGACCATGTTCTAGAAGAGTTTATTCCTGACGTTTCGCCGGCATCAAGCCACAGATGCCAGCGAAATGTCAGGAATAAACTCTTCTAGAACATGGCCACATTGCCTGAAAACCCTGCAAAAACTATGGATGCCAGCCATGAAAGCCTTCGACTTCGTGATTTATATTCTTCTAATTCCTTTTAAATTACTATCAACTGCCGTTATGCTATGTTGTAGTACTTAAAAAGTATTGCCAATCTCTGAACAGACAATTACCAAAATAGCAAAAGGTTGTCCGAGGTGTCATTCCTTGATTAATCGATCAAGTGGTCTGCCACTGTGCATGTTCTGTACTGTGCAGGCTTCTATGTGTACATGCATCTCAAAAACTGTTTTTAATATTTAATTCTATTTCCCAGATACAGACAAATGGGTATTTGAACAGATGAAGCCTGATATCGCATTGGAAGCTAAGATGATCAAACTGAGGCTGTTGTTCTTCAAAGTGGTGTACATGGTTTTTCTTCTCCCCACTTTGTCTTCACAACAACCCTATGAGGTAGATTGGGTCAAGAGAGCATGACTGTAGTCTCCTGAGTTCTATGGTTAAATGGAGACTTGAGCTTGGATTCTATTAATCCCAGTCAAACACTCTGACCACTCCTCCAATCTCAGCACAAACTGTCTTGGATATGTTGTAGTTCCCGCCGTTAGGTCAGCTTCCATTTATGGCAACCTTGAAGAGAAACTTTTTATTAAAAGCCCTGCTCAGGTCTTGCAAACTCAGGACAACTGTGGCTTTCTTGATGGAATATATCCACCTGCATTGTGTTCTTCATTTTTTACCACTGCCTTTGTCTTTATTGAGCATTATCTTTTCCAATGAGGCATGTCATCACATAGTACAGCTAAAGTACAGTGGCCTCAATTTAACCATTTTGGATTCCTGGGAGATCTAATCACATGCATATACAGTATGTGTATATACGTATTATTGGTTCTGTTTTTGTTCTGTGCTGTTAAGTTAATTGTGACAGTCAAAATGAGAAACCTGCAAGAGACCCTGTTGTTTACAGCCCTTCTTGGGTTTTGCATGTTCAGGGCAGGCATGGCTTCCTCCCTTGAATCAATCTATCTATAATACTGTTGTCCTCTTTTCTTACTGCTTTCTACTTTACTGAGCAATATTGTCTTTTCCAGTGAATCATGTAGCCTCGTGATATGTCCAAAGTACAGCAACCTCAGTTTATTCATTTTGGCTTTCAATGATAGTTGAGGCTTTGTTTGTGTGATATGAAGCTGTTTCTCCAGATTATGCATCTCCCCAGATCACAAGTGAAACCACAGGTAGACTTGCTCAGCAGAGGCATATAAGGGATGCTTTCATTCTGGGTATTATATAGTGTGTGTGTGGGGGGGGGGAACTATCCCACCACTTACACCCTCGTATTTTTGGAGCAGAGTCAGTCTTTCACATCAATGAATAAAATGACTGAACAAATGGCTGATAAAACGTGATCAACTTCATTGCCATTCCATTTACACAAGCTCTTACTTTTCTGAGTACCTGCATTTGTCACTAATCTGTAGGCTTCTGTGGGAACGTTTGTTCTTTGCCCCCCTCTTTTAAAGCTAGATGTATATGAAATTGGAATAATTGCAGTAAGTTAAGAACTATCATTTCCACCTCTGAGACTTCCTTGGGCTGCGTAACCGCCGGAGTTGAGGCAAACTCTTTCTCCTCGCAGCCCAAGTACAGATAATGCTCTTCACCCACCCACCCAAGCTGTCACAGTGCTTGAATGATGGAATGATGGTCTATCATAACACAGCTCAGGTTTGGAAAAATGGGAACTGAATTCCCCAGAACAAAGTTTGTGCACAGAGCCTCCTAGCTAGTGCCTGAGACACAGAGACCACACACAATGGGGAAGGGATAGCCAAGCATGGTCCTCTGGCTGTTGTAAAACTGCAAATCCCAGCAGCCCTTGTCAGCATCACTAAAGGATGAGGAATGCTGAGAGCTATAATCCAGCAAAATCTGGAGTGCTCGCTTGAAAATGCCTAGGCAGCAGGAGCTTATCTGTTGAATTTTTCTTCTTATGTTCTGCAGAAAGTTCTGAAAGAAGCCTAAGTGCAGGTGACTCTTACCTGTATCTTTCCAATAGAGAAGACTCAAGTGAGCAGAGAAATCCAAACACTGAAGCCATATAAACAAGGTGGCATTAGTCCTAGTCAGAATCATGCATTCTTATGCATTTCTTTGCTCTGGCTCTAATAAAGCCAGATTGGTGACTGGGACATCCAGGAGTGATCATAGTGCACCAATATTAAAATCATTTCACTGGCTGATAATTAGTTTCTGGGCAAGGTACAAAGTGTTGGTTGTTACCTTAAAAGCCCTACATGGTTTGGGTCCTGGTTACCTACACCTCCTCCCATATAATCCGTCCTGTACGCTCATGTCCTCTGTGGGACATTTGCTCCAGTCAGCCAGGACTAGGTTGGCAACTATCAGCCAAAGAACCTTTTCTTCAGCTGCCCTTAGACTGTGGAACGACCTGCCAGAAGAGATTTCATAGCTGGATATGCTGTCCGAACATAAAACAGCATTAAAGACTAGACTCCTCCAGCAGGCCTATCCAGATGATTTTTTTAAATTGTACATTTTAAATTATGAATTTTAAATGTGGATTCTTTTAATATGTATGTATCTTAGTTGTCATTTTAAATGGATGTGTGTTTTTAACTGTTGTTGTATTTTAACTGATTATACATATTTGTTAATTGGTTGTTGTTCCCCACCTCAATCCATGGGGAGAAGAAGAAGTAAATATCATCATCACCATCATCACCACCTCCCCCCCCCACCTTCTCTTTCTCCTCTTTCTCCTTCTTTTCAGTCAGGTTCACAGAATCATAAAATCATAGAGTTGGAAGAGACCCCGGGGCCACCCAGTCCAACTCCCTGCGATGAAGGAACTCAAAATCAAAGCATCCCCAACAGATGGCCATCCAGTCTCTGTTTAAAAAAAACTCCAAAGAGGGTTCATTGGCAGTTGGAAACCAATGATTACTGGCCATCTTCCAGGGATGCTTAAGAGGTGGGCCTGAACCCTACTGGTTACTCCCAACTAGAGTAGACCGACTGAATCAATTGTTGGCTGTGGTGAGTCAACATATAGGCTGATCTCATTGATTCCATGGGTCTATTCTAGTCAGAACTAACAACAGGGTTCAAGACTATGAATTTTTTCATGTTAAGGCTGGATTTGATGACACTTGGGGTCACTTCCAACTCTGTAGTTCTACTGTTCCACATGATATCTTAGTTTTTTGCTGTTGAGGCTCTTACAGGTTGCATTTGCCATATTCTAACGTCCTCGAACGGTACAAGAGAACAGAGATTTGTGAATGGATCAATTGTTTCACTGATTTTTTTGGTCAGTAGCAGTCTTCTCCCCGATGTCTGCTTTTGACCCCAACATTGAGGCAGGCCTTGGGCTGCTAGGCCTCTCTCTGTAAGCTTCTCTTTCCTGCAGTTGGTGTTTACTCCAGCTGCTGCTTCGGCTGGAGTGGAATTTTGCCCCTTTCTTCCCAGTAATATGATTCACTCACAGCATTTACCTTGCTCTGTGCACCTGCTTGCTTCCTTTACTGAGTTGACATTCAGACCCCTGATGCCTGGATGTATCTTGTTGGTAGAAACCAACAGAAAGTTCAAAAAATCTATACACATTTTCCAGTAATATTTTAGGGCGTGGAAGAAGGGGAAATGTGTGTGGGGAGGAGGAGAGTGAGCTATTTAGCTCTGATGTTCCTATCAGAATTTAATAACTACTTTGATTATGCAACACTAGATCTATAAAGTAGTCCCAGGGGAAAATGTTGAAGCTTGCCAGTCGTTGCCATGGTTACACCCAATTCTTAACAGGCGAGGAGCAAGTGTGAATTCAATTATTCTTGTTTCGCATACAGGGCTTCATCACTTTCCCAGCTGGCCTGTAGGACATAAGAGGACTCTTGGACGTCATGGCTGCCTTGGCTTTTTGCACAGAGTAGGGCAGGTTTTCTGTCAACAACAAAACTCTGTCTGCGCTTCTCCGACTTTGATTTCCAATAGGAATGCCTTGTCTCTTTGGACTGAGAGCTGAAAGGGCTTCTGTTTTTTAGTTTTGTTTTGTTTTGTTTTTGTTTTGCAGTAGGTGAGACGTAAGGGATGGAGGAGGTGATAGTGCTGGCATGGTCAGGGTCATCACATTGGCCTTTTGCACCCCAGCAGGCAATCAGGTTTATAAGAGGTGGCCATCACAAACATGCTCTGTTTTGCAAGCTTTGAAACGATTGCAGCAGGCCATATGGCATAGACCAAGGTTTGTAATCATGCAGCCATACAGATGTTGCTGAACTACACTCCCATCATTCACCACAGTGAGCTTTACTAGCTGGGGATTTTGGGAACTGCACTCCCAAAACATTTGGAAGGCTGCGTGGTTTCCACCCCTGGCATAGATACTGTTCTGTCTGCAAAGCCTTGCACAAATTGTGGCCTGCTAAGCCACACACATTGCAACCTAGCAAGGGGTCAGGAATCAGTCAGACATCATTGGGGCATGGGTAAATAACTGTTAAAGAGGCAAGGGGCAATTTTTGCCATAGTAGGCCACACTATTGATTTCTCCGTGCTGGAAGTGATGTCGTGCCACCTCTGGCAGCCATTTTGCCATTTTAAAAAATTGTTGGTGTGGGTTCTAGGGAATGGAGGAAATAACGTGCCTCATTTGCAGCTGGATTTTAGTTGGTTTTGTCAGTTTTCAGGTGGAAACTGGCTCCAAAATCGGTAGGATTAAAAAAAAAAACAAGCATGCTATGAGTTGGTGGGCTTTGGGGGTTGCCAGGAGTGCCCCAGAGTTTCCAAAAATGGAGCTCAGGGGCCACATGCTGTACTTTGACCATCCCATCCTAGGGAATATTTAGACTAGGCAGAGCAAGGGAAAGAAATGGGGAAATGTAAGCATAACATTTACCTCTTGCTCCTAGTTAACCGTGACAACTGTCTATTGGTAAAACTGTCTGTAAGTAGAGCTAAAAGATGAAAACCAAGAGTGCAAGAGGAAAAACTGAAAGTAGGGCAGCCTTGTGTAAAGTGAAACGGACAGACAGTCGGGAGAGGCAGAACAGTCAGGAAATGGGTTCTGCCTTTGCCCACTATTCAGGCGGCTCCTCTCTCAAGCTTCCCAGGATGTGGCTATTGAATCTGTCATCAGATCTGAAGTTCTAAGCCTCTAGAACAAATTTTAATTTTCTTCCTCTTGGCATTTCAGTGTGTTGAGCTCGGTAAACATCTGCATAACCATCCAACCTGTGTTTAAGACCTGGAAACTCTGTTAAAGCTCCCGAAACTGGAGTGTGTGGGGAATCCGTGTCTCTTTTTACTGCACTTGATTTTAGCCAAAAGGCCGAGAAGTGATGGAATCCATGTCTCTCTTTGTTAATACCATGCAAAGACTCGGCAACCACTAGTTGGGAATAGAAGTATCTCACCATGTGCTGTCACTGGTTGTGAAAACATCCTCAGCTGAATTCTGATTGATTCTTTTCTAATGGATCTTTTTCCAGAAGTTGGAAGAAAGCTCTCTGTTGATAATGGAAAATTGAAAAAGTCAGAATGTGCAGGAGGCCTCTTGAAGCAGGCTAATAAGAAAGAATTAAAGCCTCCAAAGATCCATGGATGATGGGTGAGGCTATCAGGGATTCATATTTGCCATAAATGTGATTGGCAACAGATGGCACTTGAAAGGTTGGCAGCATTGAGATGAGACATCTCCAGATATCCTGTCTTCCAGGGAAAGTTTGGGCTCGATCTGATCCAGAACCTATCTGTTTAGAGGTTCCTAAAGACTGGATAAGCTCCTACTGCTCTTTTCATAAAAGATATCAGAGCCTCTTGTCTCAAAGACAAACCAATCTATGTCTTCCTTTCGTAAGTCCTACTCTAAAGTACCTGACAGATCTGTAGCATGAGTTGGTACATAAGTGGTACATTTCTAGTCAACATGTCATCCTCGTGATCTTGGTACTATTGGACTACAGATAAGAGGGAACTTTGTAGTTCCATGTTTGTGCTGCCAAACAGAACTATGTGATTTCTAATGGTGTACAGTACAAGTTTGTATCTGTGTTGCTGACCCATTGTGTATTTGTTTGTGTGGTGTCCTTAAAAAGGGAGTTTTAAGGGATTACAGCTTTTCACGAAAGCTCATGCTGCCAATTTCTTTCTTTCAGTTAGTCTCAAAGGTGCTACAAGATCTCTCTATGTACTGCCTTTACAAGTTGGGGAATTGGGGCAGAGATAAAAATTATAGAAGTGATAATGCCCTGTTTAACTGATCCAGCCCAGCCTTGATTCACCTTTTTGAAAAGGAGTCCTCTCTGTCCTGCCATTCAGTTCTCAAATAGTCCCTTCATATCTCTTAACCTCGCTACCAGCTTATCATCTTCTCCCCAGCAGTTTTAAAGGCACGTGATCTAGCCTTCCTGGGGAACAGGAGGATAAATTTGTCCTGACTGCTTTTTTTGGTTTGGTTTTATTTTGGTCCTTGTTGCAAATAATCAGAGCAATTCAAGGAGAGAAGCAGATGCTTACCTGGAGCACACCGAGGCTAGGGGAAGACTTGAACACTACCTTGGAGTCTAGTTTCATTTGGTGGTAAGGCAATTTCATTTGACCTGGAATCCTAGAGTTAGAAGAGACTCCAAGGGCTATGCAGTCCAACCCCATTCTGCCATTCAGGAAGACACAATCCAAGCCCTCACTGTCAAACAAAAACATATTAAGCAGTAATCCAAAATCCCAAAAGCTTCATATAACAAAAAGGTTTTCAATTTGTATTTAAAAATTGAGATGAACCGCATGTTGCACAGTTCTAGTCAGTTCAATGCTGCGTGAGTAGGGAAATTCTGATTTGTGTCTCTTAGTAGTCCTTTGAGAGGTACAGAGCATTTTTGAATTTTCTGCCCCAGGGACCACAACGTCTTGCTATGACCCTGGTAACACGAGTTGTGGGCCTGTGGGTTGCAGCTCCAATCTCACCTGCCCTATCAACCAGCCCTTTTTGCATGAGCTGGTGTTCTTTCGCAGTCACAGCCCGGGAGGCTGTCTGTGAAAATGAAGATCCCCTGACTTTAAAGAAGGAGGTCGGCTCTCTTCATCTGGGAGCATCCAGTCTAGATAAAGAGACACATCGCATTGATTTTGAGGCTTCCGGCAACGGAAAAAGAATGTACAACTATGCAGACATGAAAGCGTTTGGCTTTGCAAGCAGAACAGCATTCAGGTGGGAAGTGTCCTCTATTAACAACCAATGTTTTTAACACTATTTTCCTGCTTTTATATATATGTATGCGTGTGTTTTTTAAAAAAGTGTTGTGTTATTTCCATAAGCACGGCTCTGCAGTAATGAAACCATTTGGCTTGCAGAAGGGAAACAGCTGCTATCAAGGAGGAGATTTGAATTTCCAATGACTTCATAATGAGCAGCATGGAATAAGATCCTCTTCTAACATAAAGAGGAAGCATTTGTAGTGGTTTGAAACACTTTGTTTGCTTCCACACTAGAGACCTGAAGTACTGCTGAGGCATCTCTTTTCGTAATTAGCCAGAATTAGAGTCAGAGGTTCAGCCTCCATAGACTCAAGCCCTGCGTGCTCCAGGAGTGCCCTTCCTCACTTCCAAGCGCCTTCTGTAAGGTTGACTCTCAAGTAAATATCTTTCAAGAAAGGCTTTATCCAAGTAATGAGTTGTCCTTAATTGACTCTTGTCACCTTTTTAAATTACAGTGGACCCTCCACATTTGGGGGGTTCAGGAGCACAGAGCTCATGTGAAAGTGGAAAAACCACAAATGAAAAAACCTCTCTAGGAATCTCCAGGGAAATTCTGGGGTCAAGATCTGCCAGATGTAGACCATGAAATTGCACTGGAGGACCTCTAAGTGCCTACAGAAGAGTTCTCTCTAAGAATCTCTAGGTCCTCCAACATGACTTTTGGCAGAAGGAGGAGGACCAAAATGGCGAATGATATGGAAACCATGCCTTATGAGGAGAGACTTAGGGAGCTTGGTATGTTTAGCCTAGAAAAGAGACGGTTAGGAGGTGATGTGATAGCTGTTTGTCAGGAATGCTTTGATTTTGAGTTCCTTTATGGGAGAAGGGGGTTGGACTGGATGACCCTTGTGATCTCTTCCAACTCTATGATTCTATGATTCTGTTCTACGATAGGTTTCTTGGCCTCCCCTGTGCACTCTTTCTGCTGATAAAGAATTTGTTTGTTCAGGCAGGTCTTTGGCTTGAAAATATTGTGGCAGGAGGATCTTTTAATGGGGTGTGTTATGCTTTTTATACATTTTTACTGTTTTAATGTGCTTTAAATTGTTGTAATGTAGTGTTTTTAATGTTCATGTGTGTGCCTTCAAGCTACCTGTTAAATTATGGTGACTCCATGAATTTCACAGTCTTTTCTTTGGCAAGGAATATTCAGAGATGGTTTTGCCAGATCCTTTCTCTTAAATATAGTTTGCAGCAACCAGTTTTCATTGGTGGAGTCCCATCCAGTTACTAACTAGGGCTTACCTAGCTTAGCTTCCAAGATCAGACAGGATCGTGTTCCTTTGGGGTATTTAGGCCTTGTTTTTAATAAGAGTGCTCAGGGTTCCACAGTTAAACTTCCACAGTTAACAACCATGACAGTTAAAGTAGCACAGTGGCACTGTATTTGAGCATTTTGAATACCCAAAGCTGGTGTCCATTTTAGTCAATTTTGCAGTTGATCTTTTATGAAGAATCCAGATCACATTGCTTTGACTGTGTGTTCTTCTATTTCAGAAGGGTCGAAAAAAGGTTTGTGTAAGAGACACACTCTTTTGGTTTTGAATCGGAGACGTGTAATTCTGGGTCAGAAAAAATGGGAGCTTTGGCGCTTCCTCCGAGATCTAGGCTTCAGGTATAAGCCAGTCAAAGTGGCTTTATGGTTCTTTGTCAGACATGTTCCCCTTCTGCCGTAATGAATGCAAAGGCTGCTCTCAGGCCGGCTGCTTGTGCTCATTTGTAGATCTTGGTGGCTAATCAAAATCGGAGGCTTGTCCTCTTCCTTTGCTGCTCCGTAAATGTCGATGTGTCCGGATCAGTGTGTGCTGGCTTCGGGGACGTGCCTTGTGTTTGCAATCCACAGCATTGACAGGGAGCTCAGTTCAGTTATGCTGCTATATTGTCTGGCTGTGCTTAACATTTGACCCAATTTCAGGAACAGTCTTTCCCTAGAGATGCACCCTTTCCAAGTGCTGGTTTTCACTCCCAGGTCCTCTAGTTCAGGCAAATGAGGAAAGTGGAGAGATGAAGAGAGAAACTGGGACATTTTAAAAGGAGCTGAACTAGGGGGGCAAGAAAGGCTATCCCTGCCAAATTTGGAGAGTTGGAGAGAATGAGGACATGGTGAAGCTCCGTATTAGAGTTAGCTGCATGACATCTGTTCTGTTAGAATCATAGAATCATAGAGTTGGAAGGGACCCCAAGGGCCATCCAGCCCAACCCCATTCTGCTATGCAGGAACTCTCAATCAAAGAATCCCCCAAAGATGGCCATCCAGTCTCTGTTTAAAGACCTCCAAAGAAGGAGACTCTACCAGTCTCCGAGGCAGCATCTTCCACTATCGAACAGCTCTTACTGCCAAGAAGTTCCTCCTAATGTTGAGATTAAATCTCTTTTCCTGTAGTTTGCAGCCACTGTTCGTTTCTGGAGCAGCAGAAAAGAAGCTTACTCCATCCTCAGCACGACACTCCTTCAAATATTTAAACAGAGCTATCATACCACTTCTAAGTCTCTGTTCATAACGCATGGTTTCCAGACCATTTTAGTTGCACTCCTATATACATTTTACATTATAGAATCATAGAATCACAGAGTTGGAAGAGACCACAAGGGCCATCTAGGCCAAACCCCTGCCGTGCAGGAACTCTGGACGCGCTCCAGCTTCTCCCCACCCTTTTTGAATTGTGGTGCCCACAAATGGACACAGTATTCCAGGTGGGGCCTGACCAAAGCAGAATAGAGTGGCACTATTACTTCCCTTGATCTAGACACTATACTTCTATTAGTGCAGCCTGGAATCGCATTGGCCTTTTTAGTTGCCACATCGCACTGTTGACTCTTGTTCAATTTGTGGTCTACTGGGACTCCTAGATCCCTTTCACACATAGTCTTCTTAAGCTAGGTGTCCCCCATCCTGTATTTATGCATATCATTTTTTGCCCTACATGCAGTACCTTAAATTTCTCCCAGCTGAAATTCATTTTATTAATTTTAGCTCAGTTTTCATCAGAGATCCAGTCTGGAAAAAAATTGTGGAAGGAAGAGACACTTGATCCATGAGTCAGTTCACTTCAGAAGTGGTGTTCCTTAAGCCAGATGCCTCCCCTTCCTGTATTTGCCTATTTTTAATTTTAATTTTAACCTTTTATCTATTATTTTTTAAAAATATAATGTCCACCACAAGGGTTATGTGATGGCAGCTTTCCCTTTCTCCCACCCCTTTCTACATTTTCTCAGATTTCACACAGGAAAGAATGAAGTGAATGCAGCTACAAAATGAAAAAATAGTTTGGGGGGGGGGCTGGATGTTGAAGAGAAAACTGCTGTTGTCTCTCTGTGGGGTTCATGCTCAGGATAAGTGAAGTTTAAATACAGAACAGCACTGATGGGGCTGTGATTCAATTTGTGCATCTTAATAACAGAGGGAATGCTGAAGCAGCAGAAGCAGGAAAGATAGACCCGGGTGCTAACATTCAGGAATAAATCTTTGTAGCAGCAGAAATGTAGAAAAGAATCATAGCATTTTAACTTAAGCAAGTATAACCTGGAGCCTGGCAGTCAGCCCTCCTTATCCATGGATTTTTTTATCCATGCATGCAAGCATCCACGGCTTTAAAATACTTTAAAAATATAGACATTTCATAAAGCAAACTTTTTTCATTTTTCCATTTTATATAAGGGATACCATTTTTCTATGCCATTGTATTGAATAGGACTTGAACATCCACGGATTTTGCTATCCACAGGGCTCCTGGAACCAAACCCCAGTGGATAACAGGGGCCTACTGTATAGTGTTGAAAAGTTGTTCATTGTCTTTACTTGTAGTGTCCAAAAAACTGCTTCTGTTACGTATTGCATTTGCTTGTTATTATTTTCTTTACTTGGTTGTTGTTGTTGTTGTTGTGTGCATTCAAGTCATTTTCAATTTATGGTGACCCAAAAGCAAATCTGTCACATGGTTTTCTTGGCAAGATTTGTTCAGAGGGAGTTTGCCATTTCCTTCCTCTGAGGCTGAGAGAGTGTGACTTATCCAAAGTCATCAAATAGGTTTCCATGCCTGAGTGCGGATTTTAACCCTGGACCTCAGTGTTGTAATCCAGTGCTCAAATCATTATGACACACTAGCTCTCTTTTTTAAGAAAAAAAGATACCGTTGATAAGGGAATGGTCCCAATCCCTCTAAAAAGGTCCTTAAGAAATAATATTAAATAGCTTGAAATTAATACTTGTTATACCAATTAATCGTCAACTTGAAAGGTATCCCTGTGGTCATTTAGTCCAACACTCTACCAGTGTTGGAAATCCACAGCAAAAGCCTCCCTATGTGTTAGCCATCCAGCTTCTGCTTTAAAATCTCCAGTAAAGGAGAGTCCATCACCTTGCAATAGTCTGTTTACTGTATATCCTTGACTGTAAGTCGACCTCGTATATAAATTGAAGACAGATTTTGGGGGCCAAAATTATGGCTTTTGGTATGACCCATGGATAAGTCGAGGGTAAAACCTAGGGGCATGTAACAAAGGATGTAATGAGTGAAGCAGAGGGAAACGATGCCAAACAACTTGCAAAATTCAAGCAGAGGGGAATCAGTGCTTCCAAGACTGATCAAGCTCTTGCCTTTCAAGAGTATGGTACTTATTGACCCATGAATAAGTTGATTCATGTTTTTGGGATCAATTTTTGACTAAAATTTCTAGACTTATTGAGTATATACAGTAATTGTGGTTTAATGTTACAGCATTTTGTGTTTTTATACGTACTCATTTTTCCAGTTTGTGAGCCACTGTGAGTTCCGGTGCAGGAAAAAAGATTGGATATAAGTCAGAAAAAATAAACCTGTGCCTGCTGGTTTGCCATCCTGTTTGCCAGCTGACCTGCATTGGCTACAAGCTGAAAGGTAGACTTCTGAAACCAAGCTCCCTGATTAATAAAACAAATGTGTGCTGACAGAGCATTATGATTCTTAATGCTGAAGTTTTAAATTGCTGTTGGAAAGATTTTTTTTTTAAAAAAAAATCTCGCTACCGTCTCATACAACGTTGTTTTAGTAGTCACTTCTGCTTGTTTTTTCCCCTTCCAGCCAGGCAGATATTTTTAGTGTCATCTCCTAGAATGGTGACCGTTTTGGGTACATTGAGTCAGATAAAGAAACCAGCATGTGAGCAATCATCTTCTGGGGAAAGGGTAGGAGAGCCTAAAAGACAGGCTTTTTTAAAAGTAAGAAGCCTCTTGAGTCGACATACCATGTTGCTCACATTTAATCCTGAGCATTGCAGGATGGAAGAAATTAATGTGAAGAGTGCTACATGGTTCCTCCATCAGCCTTGTTTGAGCAAATGTCCTCATTTGCATTGTTCAAAGGCACCTAATTTCTATACATATGGGATTATGGAGGAGGAGGAGGACAGTGGCTCTTTTGGAAACATATAAATTGTATTGCCTGCAAATCTTCACATTGCGTAAACATCTGAAGCTCTGTTCCTTCAGAAGGGAGACGTGTGGAGATGAAGAACGGGGACCTTGGGGTCATGGCACTGTAGATACGGAATATCTTCCTAAGGAAGACCCACCTGGCTCAGTCACGACTGGGTGAGCAGTGAAAATTTGGGGATCCTGAAATGTTTTAAGAGTCTTTTAGTGTGGTGGTCATGCTGAATATAGGTTGTAATTTCCCTGTGAATTTTTTTTTTGAACAATTTATGATGCCACACTGTGTTTCTGAATGTGGTTTGTTCAGTTGGCTCTCTGTATCCACGGATTCTCTATCCGTGGATTCAACCATACACGGCTAGAAAATAATTTTTAAAAAATATGAGTTCCAAAAAGTAATCCTGAAACACAGTCAACATGGTTTTCAGAGAAACAAGTCAAGCCAGACAAACCTGATCTCTTTTTCTGATAAAATTACCAGCTTGGTAGATGAAGGGAATGCTGTGGATATAGTATATCGCGATTTCAGTAGGACCTTTGACAAGGTTCCCCATGACATTCTTGAAAACAAGCTTGTAAAATGTGGGCTAGACAAGGTAACCATTACATTGATATATAACTGGTTGACTCGGAGTGTGGTGGAGTCTCCTTCCTTAGAGGTCTTTAAGCAGAGGCTGGATAGCCATCTGTCGGGGATGCTTTGATGGAGAGTTCCTGCGTGGCAGGGGGTTGGACTGGATGGCCCTTGGGGTCTCTTCCAACTCTGTGATTCTATGATTCTATGATTCTATGACTAGCTGCACCCAAGAGTGCTCAACAACTCTACATCAATAGAAGTATAGTGTCTAGATCAAGGGAAGTAATAGTGCCACTCTATTCTGCTTTGGTCAGGCCCCACCTGGAATACTGTGTCCAGTTCTGGGCACCACAATGTAAAAAGGATGCGGAGAAACTGGAGCATGTCCAAAGGAGGGTAACTAAGATGATGAAGGGTCTGGAAGACATGCCCTATGAGGAATGCCTTAGGGAGCTGGATAAGTTTAGCCTGGTGAAGGGAAGGTTAAGAGGTGATATGATAGCCCTGTTTAAGTATCTGAAAAGATGTCATATTGAGGAAGGAGCAAGCTTGTTTTCTTCTGCTCCAGAGAACAGAACCCGGAACAATGGATGCAAGCTCCAGGAAAAGAGATTCCACTTCAACATTAAGAGGAGCTTCCTAACAGTAAGGGCTATTTGACAGTGGAACACACTCCCTCGGAGTGTGGTGGAGTCTCCTTCTTTAGAGGTCTTTAAACAGAGGTTGTCGGGGATACTTTTATGGAGAGTTCCTGCATGGGAGGGGGTTGGACTGGATGGCTCTTGTGATCTCTTCCAACTCTATGAGTCTGTGATATAAGGGAAACCATTGTATTTAATGGGGCTTAAGCATCTGCCAATTTTGGTATTCAAGGAACTAAATACCAGCAGATACCAAGGGCCCACCGTACATTGTTTACAGTCGCTGTATTTTTACAAAATTGTTTCTAAGTGGAAAAGCATGGCATGCACTCTTTAAATATCTAAAATGCTGTCACAGGTAGGAGGTGGTTGATTTGTTCTCTGCTTAGAACCAGGTCTAATGGGTTTAAACTACAGTAGGGTAGATTTCAATTGAATATTAGAAGGAACATCTTGAGAGTAACAGTGGTTCAGCAATGGAACCAGTTACCTAGAGGGGTGGTGTGTTATCTTTCTCTAGACATCTTCAGGAGGAGGGATTCTCTTGCGGGATTTCCTGCATTGAGCAGGAGGTTAGACTCCATGGCCCATGAGACCCCTTCCTACTTTGTGAGGGCATAAAGAGATCTGCATGGCTGCATTTCCTGGTGAATGTTTTATACTGAGTCATAATCTTGGTCAATCTAGCTCGGTATTATTGATTGTGACTGACAGTGACTCTCCAGGGGTTCAGGCAGGATTTTTTATGACCCAGCTCAAACATGCAACACATTTGAGACTTTTTTCCCTTTGCACTTGGTGAGATTTACAAACCTTTGTGTTACTTCAGCAATTCATAACTTAAAAGCTGCAAAGACTGCTGAGACACAGCACACCTATTCTAGAATTCTGCTTTTAGTAATAGCTACCTAGGCACCAACCAATCAAGACATGGAGAGGACGAGCACCTTGTTTATCTACCACTATCTAATCTTTGGGATTACATGGTGTTTTTAAAACAAAAGTTCCATTGGGTTACTACCGTCATTAGCTCTTGAGAGATCCCTCCTCCATTTCTTCATATACTCACATTCTTCGCTTTTTGAGCAATTTCCTATTTTGCATGCCTAGAATGGAAGGTTTCTTCACAGGCAGTGTCCAGTGCTTGCAGTGGAACAGTCATGGATTAAACAGACAGATTCCTTTCTCTTCTGCCTGACTTTTGTCTTTGAGTGAAAGCTATGGGCTTCCACTTGACCTAGAAATTTCTGGGTAACTGCAGAAGATAGAGGGATCATTTTTCACCCACCCCATACAGGGGCCAAGTGATCCTGATAATTCATGTTTTCATTTTCTTTCATTTACATGATTTAATTTTTGATTGATTTTTTTTTCTGTTGTTTAAACATTGTTGGTGTCATGAGAAGATAGGACTTGTTAGAAAAGACAATAGTGCTTGGTAAGATACAAGGCAATAGGAAAAGAGGAAAACCACATTACAGGTGGATGGACTCCATTAGGGAAGCCACATCTGCCCCAAGTTTGCAAGATCTGAACAAGGGCAGTGGATGACTGCAAATCTTGGTGGCTCCTCATTTCTAGGATTGCCATAAGTTGAAGTCAAGTTGATCACAGTTAACAACAAAAAAAATTATGGATTGGTGGAGATGCTGGGGCAGTACTGCCATGTTGAGTGGTTAGTTTGAGCTGTTTTTAGCACTTTTGTGCAAAAAAAAATCTTAAATATTTTTGGAGGCTTTGCAGTCTTGGGGCTTCAAGGCTGCAAAGTTGGCATCCAGGGGCCACATAGAGTCCACAGTCCACACTTTACCCATCCCTTATCTAGGACTAGTTTTGAAGCCAGGTGTACTAAGCTTCCATGGTGCCATTTAAATGGATGAATCTGACTTAGTTTTGGGATGTTGTTGTGTTTTAGTACCAGGCAGGCTGCTGTAGCAGATCTGGGCACAAAATTCTCATAGAGAGCAGGTTGCCACCTAAAATGTCTATTGGCACTGTTGCTGTAGCATAAACCATCTCAGGGCCTTCCTACCCAGTTCCTGAGCAAAGGCCATGCCTTTCAGCACCAACTTGGCAGCTGAGAATATTCGTACTTCTCACTCCTGTAGCACCTTTCTCCAAGTGGGTCTTAAGTACTTGGTAAATACCATCCAATTAAGCCTCCAACCAGATAGGAGAACTCTTCTCTGTGAAGGAGGAGTAGGAGGATACTTCAAGGTTCTTCCCAAGGCCGGCTGTGGAAGCCATCTGTTTAAAATTGATGTTTGTTGATAGTTTGCATTGCAGAGCAAACCATTTGCAGTGCAATCTTCCCTTCCTGTGGTCTATAGCAGAAACATTGCTTGTTGTATGGAAGCCCAGGTACAGTATTCATCTTTCTCCAAGCCCAGTCAGTTGTTCAGGGAGCTTAAAGATTTATTTTCTTATCTCCTCTAGAATGTCTTTCAAGGAAGGATCAATTCTTGTAACTTGATATGCTTTCTATACAAAACTCTCCTTGCAAACCATGTCCAATTACAGAACAATGGCTTCAGTGGGGAAGGTGATGATTCCTCATTTCCTGAAGAAGGTAGCTGATGCTCTGTTTTAATGCTTGCAGTAGAAAAGCCAAATGGTTTCCCATTTCTGCAAAGGTGCTCAAAGAGATTTATATGTTAAATTTAGTCTTCCTGCTAAATTGGCACTCTGTTATCAGTAATGCTACAAGTTTTGTTGTGGCTTTCCTTTGCATTCTGCCCTGTATGATGATAGGACCAGATGTAGTGCCATGGCAGATGCCCATTTCAGACATGTCATATATATGAACCTTTCAGTTATATCAGAGGTAGGCAACTGTGGAACACATTCCCTCAGACAGTGGTTGGGTCTCCTTCCTTGGAGGTCTCTAAACAGAGGCTGGATGGCCATATGTCAGGATTGGTTTGATTTAGAGTTTCTGCATGGCGGGGGGGGGGTTGGACTGGATGGCCTTGTAGTCTCTTCCATCTCTATGATTCTATGATTCCACATTGAATTTATTAAGATATGGCATGATCTGTAGCTAGCATACTGAGTGTGGTATTTTGCATGAATTAGACCAGTGGGTTTTCAGAGCAAGGCTTGCTCAATCCACACTGGGTTTCTTTTCTGTGCCTCAGATATACACATGAGTACCATCACTGCGAAAAGTATAGACTCCAATGGTTTCTCATGTTATCTCTGTCATCTTTTAGAAGACTTTGTTGTTGGCCACATGCACATTTATCCAAAGTGGCCTGCATTCAGTTTGGATGAGTAGCCTGGTAGAAACAAGGGCCCAGGCTACCATTGCAACTTAAAAATATGGGAGCAGGAATTTTTTTTTTACAAAACAGCCACCATTAAGAAATAGGCAATACCTCCTCTGCTCCCTTAAATATTGAGATGTCTCATGGGACTGTCTCTTGGGAGAAGGCGGACGCTAGCATGCCCCGCTAGTTCTAGACTTGATGCTGCTTCTGGCTCATTTTAGGGGTCTCTCTGGACCAGGGGTTGTCAAACATTAGCCCTCCAGGTGCTTTGGAATTCAATTCCTGGCATTTGTGACCATCAGCCATGCTGTCTGGGGCATCTAGAAGCTGAAGCCCAAAAGATCTGGAGGACCAAAGTTTGAAGCAATGTTGCACAGGCACACTCGATGATTGTCATGCCAACTGTTCTTCCCAGGTACTTCGGCTGCATAGCGGTGCCAATCGCTCCATCTGTCAGCATCTCTGTAATGCTCAGCCTGAGGGAAAAGAAGAGCAACACTGCTTAGAGGATTATGGGAAGTTGTTTTTGATTCTAATCAGCAGGAGCCTGCTGTTAACAGGTCATAACAAGATCGCGGCTTGGGAAATGCCAGTCAAGGATCAGCGTCCAGTTATGTGTCACAGAGATGCCGGAGCGGGTAGCCTGGAACAGGTGAGAGGAAAATACAAGCAGGGGCTTGGCATGGAAGCAGGTGGTTCTTGCCCATCCAGCAACAGATGGATCTTTGGATCCTTGCCACTCTGCCCCCAGGCAGCATTGTGCTTGTTTTCTTTGGCTGGTAACGGATGTGGCTGGCTTGATATGGGACTGTTGATGCTTTCCTCGTAATGGGAGGTCAAAGACAGAAAATTCCACTTACAAAGTCAGGTCAGAACCCTGCCTTTTCTGGCTCAGTCAAGCTCTTTCCTTAATGATTCATATATTCTCTTGCTGTGCCAACAGGTGGTTAGAGTATTTGGTAATCGGCAAAAGTCGGGAGGAAAAAAGAGAGAAGTTCCAAGTAAGGAGGTTAGCAAGTAATAGCATATTAAGCAGAGGAGCTGTGTTGCTGTGTTTCTTCTTGGCTTGCTGAGCCTGTTCTTAATCATTTCTAATTGAGATTCTGCCTGCATTTGCACAGATGGGAAGCATTTGGATGGCTGGGACCAGAATAATAAGCAATAACTGCCTGGGAGAGAACTTTTTAAACAGCTAATTTTTAAATTTCTTGTTTTGTTTTGTTTTAGTTGCAGCTACCTAATTTGGCATTTTCACTGAGAGCTTTCATAGCTGTGCCACTCTGGACTGGGTGTGCTTGGCTCCTGAACACACTGAGTGTTTAGTATTGAAAGAAGTAGCAGAGCATATGTGGTGTCTCACTGTCTAGTACTCTATAAGATTCTCCATGACTAAAAGTATACAGTGGTCCCTCCACATTCACTTGAGTTAGGGGTGAAGGATGCCCATGAATGTGGAAAAAACACAAATAAAAAAACCACTATCCTTTTTGTCTAAGAGAACACTTATCTAGGAGTGTTCAGGTCCTCCAATACAGCTCTGTGGTCAACACCCGCCAGAAGTTGATCACAAAATCATGCTGGAGGACCTACAAATGCCTAGAGAATTGTATTCTCTAGAAACAACTAGGTTTTCCAGTAGAACTCTATAAGGTCAGCTTCCAGAAGAATTGAGCTGGCGGACTTTGAGATTCCTAGAGAGAACATATTCATCAAAACCACAAATAATCAAATCTGCAAAAGTCAAAGCTGCAGATGTGGAGGGCCAGCTGTACCTGCCCATAGCTATACTACCTCAAAGGTGAGATGGAATATAAATGACATGAGGACTCCTAATAAATTCCATCTCCAGGCATGGGCTCTTCATCTATCAAACATTTGCTGAGATCCTACACTACATCATACAGATGGAGCATAATGTTCCACCCGCACATTTGAATGTTGTCCTCTGCCCCAGCAGCTGTCAAGCCTGTTGCTGTTGCTTCTTGGTGGTGTTGGTGGTAGTAGTAGTAGTGGGGAAGCATCTTGAGTAAGGAAGAAGCAGCTGATCTTGGCTTGAGTTGGGAAGAAATGTGTTGGAATGCATCCTTCTTTTTCTTCCCTTCAGAGAACAGACCAGCCACATTTTCCTCATCTTCATCTCCTTCCCACTGGAAAACAGCAGCAGTGGTGGCATCACTGCCCTGCACTTTGAGAGCTGATGGGAAAGGGAGGTTTTAGATGGGATGAAAAAAATGACCCCCTGAGCCATAGCCAATGAGATACCCATCATCTATTTTATTTGATTTATATTTCATTAATTTTTTAAAAAAATTAAAAATATTAATTAAATTATATCCCACCATTTCCAAGACATGGGACCTAAGGATGCTTTATTGTTGTTAACCACCCTCAAGTCAATCTCAACCCATGGCAACTCTGTCAGTGAGACATCTCCAAAACTCCTTATTCTCTGTTGCTCTGCAGACTCATATTATGACCTCCCTAACAGAGTCCATCCATCTGGCATGTGGCCTTCCTTTCTTTTTACTTTCCTACACCATTCTTAGCATTATTGTTTTTTCCAGTGAGTTGTGCCTTCTCATGATGTAACCAAAGTACTGTATGACAGCCTCAGTTTTGTCATTTTGGCTTCCATGGAGAAGCTTCCATAGGTTAAAACAAAGTGCATCTAAAAACCCAAAGATAAAAAAAAAGTTTAAAGAAACAATTAAATATATTATCTTAAAAAACACTGCAAATTTAAAATGAAAGAACGTCCTTTAAAAAGGTAACAATAGTATAGCACTGTATAGAACTGTACCATTCTGTTTTGAAGTTTGCAAACCAATGTGTCACTCCAGGCAATTTGGCAACTCTTTTTAAAATGGGATTTTTCTTTATTTTGTCTAAATGTGTCAGCCTATAAAGTTGTCCTCTCGCTCCTTACATGTAAGTAAGTGGTGGTTTCAGGTGGTTCTCCCTCCCCCTCCATTGCCTGTCCTATAAGAAAAAGCATTCTGCAAAATTACCATTCTTAGAAACTTGTTTTCTTATCATTGAGCACAGGTCGCATGGCGCAAGGGTGCATCATTTGGATTGTTGGCCTGCAAAACTGCAGATACCCCAACGGCCTTCTCCCCAGCACTTTATAGAGTAAGCATCCCCATGGGAATTGGAAGATTCACTTTGAGTTCTTGGGGTCAGATCATTTTTCCAGCTGAACCATCAAGAGTTATTTTTAGGATAGTTGAAATTGTTTTTGGCTTGTCAGCTTGGCAGGGGCTGTAGAAAATAAACTGGATTTACAATTAAACAAAAAAACTAACCTGAACATATTACATCAAGGATCTGATTGGAGCCAAAGATTTCAGCTAAGCTTGCAATTCTGTCGATAGTCTCCCTTTGTTTGATTGGACGTATTGCCAAGGTCACAGTCTTCTTGTCTTCTCCCTGAGTGAGATTTGAGGGGGTGGGATGTACCGGTATGTATTTTGTGGCCCTGATCCTGAAAAACAGTTGCTCTTGAGCAAGGACACCGCTTTTGTTAATAATTAATGACTTCAAAGCTTTTGGGGAGTTTTCTGACCTGCATGAGCCCAGAACCAAAGCTGTGTGTTTGTGTGTGTGTGTTTACATTGTTGCAATCATTTCTGGTGTGAATTGAATTTTTATTTTATTTTATTTCAAGCTGATTCAGGACTGGGTATTAGTAAGTTGTGGTTTAAGCAAACCAGAGAGAAGGAAAGCAAATAGGCAGAAAATAAACTCAAGTCAAGTCTCCAATAGACGCCTAAGCAATTGTACCCAGAGGAGATGAGTTTTGCAGTCTCTGGTTTGGATAGAGAATTTCCCCTCCCCATTGCATTTGCGTTGGCATTGCCTTAGTCAGATATGCCAAAGAAGAGGCATAAAATTAGATCTGGGCTCATTGGCTGGGTGGATGGTTTTTGACCAGTGGTTTCTTTATGCTTGATTATCTTTTTCCTCGTCCCACGAGGGCTCCTGAAGTGATGAACAAATAAAAACCAATTAAATTAATACAAAGATAAAAACATCTTAAACTCATTAAAATACACTTTAAAAATCCTAAAAGAAGTAAAATAACAGTCCTACAATCTAACAGAACAGCAGTTTCAAACACTGGATGCCATGGAGAACAAGCACTGGTTTAGCTGCCCAATTTTAAAAGGAATGGGGCAGCCTAATTTCTTTCTTTCTTTCTTTCTTTCTTTCTTTCTTTCTTTCTTCAACAGCATTCAATAAAACAGAAGAAAAATACAATAATTTCATTCCACCAAATTATATTTTCTGAGATTACTTAAATATTAACCTAATTTTGACAATGTTTGTATATTGCATCATGTTTTCTATTTTACCTATTTCTACTTCCCAAGAATACATTTGGTTATGTGGTTGAATCTTGACTTGAACACTACTCCTATAATTTGTTATCTCAAGGATGGCTTTAGTCTTTATCATGCTTTAACATATTTAAAGTACAAGATCCCTGTTAGTCTCTATTATTATACATTTATCTAAAGATTACATTTTCTTATACAGTATTGTTTTATCAGTCTCTTTCTGATTTTCCGTTGAGTAGGTTTGTTAGCCTGTCCATTTCAATCATATCTTGTAGTTTTACCAACCATTTGTCTGTTCATCAACAGTTTTTTCGAAAATTGTGCTAAAAGTAATCTTGCCGTGGTAATCATGTACAGTATTTGTTTCCAATATTTTCTTGCTTGAATATTGGTCATTTTATTGGTTTCCTAATTTCCTTGGGCAGGGATTTCCACATTTGAGGCGCTGCTCCAGAGAAAGCCCTGTTATACGATATGTACCCACCAGCCTAACTTCTCAAGGTGTTGGGACACACTGGGCCTCCTCTGAAGATCTGATATTTCTGGCAGTCTCACATGGGAGGAGGTATTGGTATTTCAACCTCAAGCTGTTTAGGGATTTGTAAGTCAAAACCTTGAGTTGAGTTCAGAATCTAATTGGAAACCAGTGCAGTTCTTGCAAGACTGGTGTTATATGGTCTTTAAAATGCACACATAACACCAGTCTGGCTGCTGCATTTTGCACTAGCTGCAGCTCCAAATACTTTTCAAGGGCAGTCTCACGTAAAGCGCATTTCAGTGTATTAGCTGTTTTGACAATATCAGGCTACTGCTACTGGATTTCAGTGAAATCCTATCTTAAAATAAAGGCATGATTTCTTTTAAAATGAGCCCATTTCAACATAAAAAAGAAATTTTATTGGCATCACTCTCTTCTGAGTGTATATTCTAACACAAACACTGTTGGGATACCTTGGCTCCCTACAGTGTTAACAAGAGAAGAAAGCACCACCAATTAGGTAATCCTCAGGAAGCCCTGGAGTAGAAAACAAAAAAGAAGGCAAAGAGAAAAGAAAAAGAAAAGCTTTGCAAGAATATTGAGCTTATAGTAAGTAATGGGGAGGATTGAGTGCACCCCAGTTATCTAATACAGTCTGCCCTTGCCATATGTGGGGAATCCGTTCTGGACAACCCCCACTTCAATGTAATATGTTTTATCTAGGAATCACAAGGTCCTCCAGAGCAACTCTTGCCAGACGTTGAGCATAGAATTGTGCTGGAGAGCCTAAAGGTTCCTAGAGAAACACTTCTCTAGGCATTTGTAGGTCCTCTAGCATGATTCTGTGATCAATTTCTGACAGATGTTGCCCATAGAATTGCACTGGAGGACCTGGAGATTCCTAGAGAGGTGTTCCCTCAGGTAAAAAGAATTTTGAGTGTGTGTGTGTGTTTTTTTTTAATTTGTGGTTTTCCCACATTCATGGAGGTCTTTCATCTGTAACCCCAGCGAATGTGGAGGGACCACTGTATAGTTTATGCACGCCCATGCCTATATTCAAACCAATCGGGCTTGAATGTAAGCAAAACTCTATTTTTGTTAGGGGGTTTGGAATGGATCCTCCGCAAAAAAAGGAAGGGCAACTGTATATTTTGATTTTCAAACTTAGCATTACAGGGAAGAGCTCAGTGTTGCAAATATGCAAATTACAAGTGTTAACTTCTGTGTCAAGAGAAAGTGGGCATGCTACTTTCCAGTTCTTCAGATCAGGTCAGCCTCATTCACATGTTATGAAACTGTTTGCAAATATGCAAATTACAAGTGTTAACTTCTGTGTCAAGAGAAAGTGGGCATGCTACTTTCCAGTTCTTCAGATCAGGTCAGCCTCATTCACATGTTATGAAACTGTTTGCTAATTAAATAGATCATATGGTGGAATAAGAAAGGCCGGTGAGCATCACCCTCTGCTAATTTCTTATCCCATACCAAACCTTTCAAAATTGCTTTACAGATAGGAAACAAACATTGTTGTAGAAAGGCTATAGAAAGGCATCTTCTAAAGCAGAGATCGGAAACCATTTGTAGTTTGTGGGTCACGTTACCACCCAAGATGGGACGTTTCACAGAAGCTCTGTGTCAGCGGAGGGTCTCCTCTGTAGCAGTTATAGGCACAGTTTTAACAACATTGATTTTCAAGGATTATTAACCTTCCCACCCCCACTTTTTTGGGGTAATGGGAATGGAGGTTGGGTGGATAAGGTGATTAACTCTCAGATTTTTTCCCCCAATACCAAAACCATGCTTCCCTGCATCCTCCATAGATTGGAAAGTTATGAATCATTCCCACCTCCTGCATTGCTACTCCAGGCAACTGCACTACTCCTACACTACTGAACTTCTCTAACAAGCAAACAGATTAGAAATCAAAGATGTTCGTCTGTAGAATCAGTATGTAGAGAGATCTCGTCGCACCTCTGTGACTAACTTAAGTCTACGAAAGCTCATGCTGCCAACTTCTTTCTTTAGTTAGTCTCAAAAGTGCTACAAGGACTCTCTCTACAAACACATTAGGAAATGAGAGGTTCTCCACTGCTGGGTTGTTATGCACTATGCAGCCCTCCGTTTGGGGGATTTGTAGGGCTGTGCTGTCTCAACTTACAGGCTCACCATCATATGATATCATTATAACAATGGAGGATTTTATTTTCTTTGGTGGTACTCTACTGGGTGAATGATGCAGTAAGGGCACTGCAGCCAAGAATACTTGAAGAAATGATATAGGAATACCTAGCTGCTCAAGTCTCCAGGGCCAGATAAACTGCGTGCAAGAATACTAAAGGGATTTCAGAGCCTCTGTTGGTAATCTTTGTGATTTCTTGGAGAATGGGAGAAGTCTCAGCACACTAGAGGAAGACAAACGGGAAAAAGAAGGACCCAATAGCAGGAGAAGTTCTAGAATAGATCCTTAAGCAGACAGTCTGCAGCATTTAGAAGAGAATGTGTCAGTCCAGATTTCTCAAAAAGAAGTCATGCTGGACTAATCTTATCTTTTCTTTTGATAGACGGGTGAAACAGATGGCAAAATAAAGCGGCTTCCAGCCACTTTGACGGCAGGGCGTTTTTATGATGAATTCCTCAAAAGCAGGTGGTAACTGAAACAAAGCTGCACTCTGGGGCTAAGGAACAGAGCAAAAAGAAGCCAGGATACTCCAGCTTTGCCAAAAAATCCACATCTCCACTCCTGCATATAAACAGCCCAGCGCAAGTGTGGGGCTGCGGCAAAGCAAAAAAAGTGTGACAGCTCTTATGGATGTACTTACAGTGTACACAAACCAGGCAGTCCAATGGGGAGCATGGGGTGAAGGGGGCATATATGGGGGGGGCTTCCATGGGTGTGCTTTGCCAACGTATCACTTTGCCCACCGATGCACCAATGTGGGTGGAGCATCGCATATGTGACTGTGTGGCCATCAAAGGGGTGACCATCCAATAGGATGGCATCTGGGCAGCACATGGGAGGTACTTGGAGGTTGCTGGTGGTGTGTTTGTGCGATGGTGTTCATGCATGGTAGGGAGGCAACAAAAAAATTATCCAGTGGCATGGCTTCATACTGTGCCGTGTGATCTGCCCATGTGTGTTCGGGCTACCTTGGGAGTGGGCTATACGGATAGCAGGATTTCGACTCGCTTTTGCAAGATCAATTCGGAGTTTGTAAGTACTGAGGAAGTGCACAAGCTGCATGGATGCATTAGGAAGACGACGTGCCCTCTCGACCCCTGCCCATCTTGGCTGACCGTTCAAGGAGGGAATGCAGTGATGACTCTGCTCCAACTAGTCATCAACACATCCCTCAGGGAAGGTAAATTTCCATCTGAGCTAAAACAAGCTGTGGTTAAACCACTTTTGAAAAAACCCTCCCTAGACCCCTTGATAAGAAAATAATTATAGGCCAGTTTCTTTGTTACCATTCTTGGGCAAGGTGGTCGAGAAGGGCAGTTGCCTTCCAACTCCAAGCCGTCTTGGATGAAGCCGATTATCTAGACCCATTTCAAACCGACTTTAGGACGGGATATGGAGTTGAGATGGCCATGGTCGCCTTGGTTGATGATCTCTGTCTGGGCACTGATAGGGGAAGTGTGACCCTCTTAGTACTCTTGGACATCTCAGCGGTGTTCGATACCATTGACCACGGTATCCTTCTGGAACACCTGAAGGAATTGGGAATTGGAGGCACTGTGCTCCAGTGGTTCCATTCCTACCTTTTGGGCAGATTCCAGATGGTGAAGCTGGGAGACTGCTGCTCTCGTGAAAGAGAGTTGACATCTGGCGTCCCTCAGGGCGCCATTCTGTCTCCCATGCTATTTAACATTTACACGAAGCTGCTGGGAGAGATCATCCGGAGACATAGGGCACAGTGTTATCAGTACGCCAATGACACCCAAATATACTTCTCTATGCCTCCGACTGACGCAGTGACTGAGGATGGCACCACTCCTCTGAATGCCTGCCTGGAGTCAGTAATGGGCTGGGTGAGGGAAAACAAACTCAGACTGAATCCAGAGAAAATGGAGGTACTTGCAATAGGTTCCTCCAGCCCGGAGATGGAGATCTGTCAACCTGTCCTGGACTGGGTCACAATTCCCCTAAAGGACAAAGTCCGCAGCTTGGGAGTACTTCTTGACTCGTCCCTCCAGCTGACATCACAGGTGGAGGCAACAGCCAAGAGTGCATGGTATCAACTACGGTTGATATGCCATCTGCGTCCCTATCTGGACAGAGGGGACCTTGAAACATTAGTACATGCACTGGTAACCTCTCGTTTAGATTTCTGCAATGCGCTCTACATGGGGCTACCTTTGTACCAAGTCCGGAAGCTTCAGTTGATCCAAAATGCAGCAGCAGATTGGTAACAGGGGCATCTAGGATAGACCATATTACCCCTATATTAATATCATTGCGTTGGCTGCCGATCAGCTTCCGGGCGCAATACAAAGTGTTGGTTCTTGCCTTTAAAGCCCTTTATGGCTTGGGCCCGAGTTACTTAAGGGAACGCCTCTTCCTACACAATCCGTCCCGTACTCTTAGAATTTCAGGGAAGAACTTACTGGAATATACCAACACTAAGTTGATTATTACTTCCCACAGGGCATTCTCTGCTGTGGCCCCAAGATTATAGAACAACATGCCAGAAGAGATGTGTCTTATTACCACCTTAGATGCCTTTAAGAAGGCACTTAAGACGGATCTCTTCTGGCGAGCCTATCCACCTGGCCTATTATAATGAAAAACTGAACAAGGCTACCATGGAATATCACTGAATGGCCTCTATATACCTAAGGGCTGAAGTACATTGTTTTTAGATTGTATAATGATTTTAGATAGCTTTATATTTATATTAAACTGTATATTGTTTTTATCTATTTGTTGGAATCTCACCTTGATCTGTAGGGAGAGGTGGGAATTATAAATACATTTATTATTAAGATGGAGCCACTTTTTCCTGCCTGTCTGCTCCAGCCCAGAGTTACCTGCTTGGTAAATCAGAGTAACACTACTGATGTAGTATATGTTGATTTTAGTAAGGGTTTTGACAAGGTCCCCCATAATATTTTTGCAGACAAGCTGGGCAGTACTAGAGGGATCCAAGACAACTCAGACTTCCATCCTTTTGGTCAGTAAAATGAGTGCCCAGCTTGTTGGAGGCAATTGGCTTAAACACATTGTAAACCGCTTAAAGTGCTGAGTTCACCATGAAGCAGTATAGCAATGTAAATGCTATTGCTATTGGTACTGTTGTTCGGTGGATTTATAACTGCTTGACCTACCAAACCTAAAGAGTACTCATTGATGGTACCTCTGCTTCCTGGAGAGGACTAGTGGTCTGCCCCCATGTTTGGCCCCAGGCCTGGTATTATACAGAATCTCTATTAATGATGTGACTGATAGAATAGTGGGTTTGCTCTTCACGTTTGCTTACCAAATTGAGAGGGGTAGCTAATAACTTATAACTAGAGAACAGACTCAGAATTTGAAATGACTTTAACAGATTAGATTGAGGAGTGAAAATTAGCTAAATGAATTTCAGCAGATAGAAACTGAAGCAGTAAAAATAAAATGCACAAATAATAGGATAGGCGACCACCTACCCTGAGAACAGTATGTGTGAAAAGGATGTAGGGCTCTTATCAGAGCGCAGGCCAAATGTGAGTCAATAGTGTGACGTGGCAGTCAAAAAAGCCCGTGCAGTTCTAGGCTTCATCAACAGGAGAATAGTGTTGAGACAGAAGGAAGTAACAGTTCCACTCTGTTCTGTTCTGGTTGGACCCCACTTGGAATACTCTGTCCAGTTCTTGAACCACAGTTCAAGAAGGATATTGACAAGCTGGAATGTTTCTAGAAGAGTGTGGCCAATATGGTAAAAGGTCGGGAAACCAAGAGGAATGGCTTAGGAAGCTGAGAAAAGAAGACAAAGACATAATACAATAGCCATGTTCAAATATATAAACTGATGCCATGTCAGAAGAGACAGCCAGCATGTTGTAATGGTTTGAGCACTGGACTATGACTTTGGACACCAGGGTTTGAATCCCCATTCAGCCATGGAAACTCACTGGGTGATTTTGAACAATTCACACTCTTTCCACCTCAGAGGAAGGCAAAGTAAGCCCCCTCTAAACAGATCTTGTCAAGAAAACCCAGCAATTGGGTAACCATACGTTGTGAATGTCTTGACGGCACAAAAAACAACATGTGGAATATGGAGTGTCCTTGTTTTCTGCTGCACTAAAGACTAAAACACAAACCTATGGATTCAAATTACAAGTAGAGAAATTCCACGTAAACCTAAAGAAGAATGTTTTCATGATAAGACCTGTTTTACAATGGAATTGACCTCCTTGGAAAATGGTGGCCTCTCCTTTGGAGGTCATGAAACAAAGGTTGGCTGGCCATATTTCAGGAGTAATTTAGTTGTATCTTCCTGCATGGCAGAAGGTTGAACTAGATGGCCCTTGCAGTCCTTTCCAATTCTATAATTCTGTTTGTTTAACATATATAGTGGGACCTTGGTATCTGCTGGGGTTTGATTATAGGACCCCCACTGATACCAAAATCTATTGATCTATCAAACAGCATTTACTGTCAGGAGAATATTCCTAAGGTTTAGCTGGAATCTCTCTTCTACTAATTTTCTGTACTTTTTGTAATTTGCTATACAAAACTAGGGGTTTTCCCCAAGTCTTGAGCATCTCCTCCTAGGACGCGGGTGGTGCTGTTTTGGCTGCCTAAGTACTCCCACCTATCTGTGATCTTTGGAAACAGAGATAAAGTTAAGAATGACGGAAGGGTGGTGACAGCTCAGTAACCAAACATGCCCTTCTGTGACCAAAGAGCATCGAAGGAAGTGTCTCTTTGACGCCATATGCTCAATCTGATGTTTTTCTCTTGGAGGTTAGCAACCCTAGGGTGGTGTGTGCATCTAGGCCAGAGAACCAGAGACAGCCACGTCGCCCACAAGGCCCACCATTGTGTGGGTATGGTGTCAGTACTGGGCCAGTCATTGCACAGGAAGGTCGGTGAAAGGCCAGCAAAACTGAGAAAGCCAAATAATGTGTTGCAAACTGATTGCACATTGAGACATTGAGTGTTGTGGCTTTTGCAAGAAAGAGTCAGTTGCTGGGCAGTGTCCATTTTCTGTCTCCAGCCCGCTCAGCGCTTGGTCACTCAAGTCTCTGTCCTCAGGCCATTGTGAATAAGAATCCTTCATTGTCTTCTTGACTTCTCCTTTTGCCTGTTATGTTCCTTAGTCTTGTTCCTTGTTTTCTCCTCAGGCGTGAACTGACTCAAGATGAGTGGCCTTGGGAACAACTCCACAGACCTGGGAAACCCGGATTCCCAGAAGAGGAAGGGGTCGCCATGTGACACTCTAGCCCAGAGGTACGTTCAGTGGTACAAACGGGGAGGTCTGTTTTGTCATTCTTCTGACACAGCCTCATTTTGGGGATGGGAGAAGATTTCATCCCCTCAAAAGGCAGTTCACCTTCACAGTGGTTTGTGTCTGCATTTGTGAGTAGCTACTGTGGATAAAGTCTTGCTTAAATACCCTGAGGGCACCAGAGTCCTGTCTGATGTTGGAAGCTAAGCTGGGAGACCACTAACAAATACCAGGTGCTTTAGGCTATATTTCAGAGGAAAGAACTGGCAAAACTACCTCTAAGTATTCCTTGTTAAGAAAACCCTGTGGAAAATTCATGAATCCACCGTAAATTGAATGGCTACTTAAGTCACACACAGACGCAAAGACACAAGTGCATTGTGGATCAGGGAACACAACTTTCCATCTGTTCTGCTCGACTTGTTACTTAGCCTGCTATAACTTAGGCCAGTACAGACCAGCACTTTGCACCGGCCTGGGGACAAAAGTAGGGCTCGGGAGAGCAGAGTGTCCACATGCTCCTGAACCCTACCATGCGCTGCGGGCTCCATCTTTTACACAGTATTTGTGGTGATGACATGCTTCATGCACCGTGTCCAAACGGCATGGCGCACAAAGGACGTCACAGTGCCGCTCCAGGGTGCTTATGGCACCTCGGCAGCGGTGGTTGACACGGCCACGATCCAGGGGAGAAAGGAGCAGCCTCTGTCTGCCCCTTTCTCCCAATCTGTATAGGCCCTTAGTCAGGCTTTTAGCTTGTTGTACACCATGTTGTTTTCAGGAACATTCTTCTTAAATACTTTTTTAAAAAATAACTTTTAAGAAAGTTATTTTTCTGTACTCTGACTCTTACAATTCCTGTCCAGCATAGCCACAGGCCATGCTGGTTATGGTATTCTAGGGGTTGTGTTCTAAAACAAGTAACTTTTTCAAGCTGTACACAAACCCTCAAGAGTTTCTTCTGAGAATTCAATGGAATTCCTGCAAAAGGGGGACTATTTTCCTGGGTCTCTCTCCCTTCTTGCAGTTTTCTCCCCCTTAGTAGTAAACAGCAACAATGGGCTCATTCCCACTTACATTTACACTGGTTTGCAATTCACCTTCGCTCCATGTTGGTGAATTGATTCCAAAAAGTCCATTGTTCCCCTATGAAAGCAGATCTTTTCATTATCCCCTTGTAATCACTTCTTTATTATTTATTTATTTATTTATTTATTTAGCGCTGTAAATTTACACAGTGCTGTACATACAATCATATAATTAGATGGATCCCTACCCTCAGGCTTACAATCTAAAAGAGACAACACAAATGAGAAGGGAAAGGTGGTGGGAAGGGGATGAGGTCGAGTGGTTCTTCTCTCCCTCTGGGGCCTGGACCAAGGCAGATGGACTGGAGGGAGGGCTTGGCTTCTTAATACATAGTTAATAGGTGGCATCCTGGGGCAGATGGCACAATTCTGGGAATGCTTCAAACAATATAAGTCTTCTATCGAAAATTAAGTTAAATTTTGAATCTGGTTAGAGAAGTGATGAGGCACGCGTATGGGGGAAGAAGGTTGCAGGAGTGAGGGGCAGCAAGTGAGAAGGGACGAATCCGGGACAGGGCAGTGGAGATCCTCGGCTGGGACAGGAGACCTTGACTACCAGAACGGAGGGTACGAGAAGGAGTGTGAGGAGAAATAAGGTCAGATAAGTGTGGAGGGGAGGGGTCAGTCCGTGGAGGGCTTTTTGGCACGATTGCCATTCCCACTAGTTTGCACTGCTTCAAAGTGTATGTCAAACATCTGCACATCATCAGGGATGTAAGTAGCAGCCTGGGCAGTCCAGCTTGAGAACTATGTTTTTTTTAAAAAATTGATAGAAGATTCGATTCATTGATTTTGCAACTACTTGCAATCAGTGAGGCAAGTCGTTGCAAAACAAATGAATCAAATCTATCATTTAAAAAAAGTGATAGAAGATTTGATTCATCGGTTTTGCAACTACTTGCCTCACTTATTGCAAGTAGTTACACAATCAATAAATCAAATCTTCTATCGATTTTATTTTATTTTTTAAAAAAATAATGCACCCATACACAAAGGCAATTCTGAGAGGCAGAGAAAATGGTGGGTCTACCAAAAACTGAGGAGGGATGGTAAACACCCCTCTGCCATTAGTCCCTACCCTCCAGAATGATGAGATTCAGATCTATCATTCCACTTGTTGAACATGCTTCGGAATTGATTCTTTTTAAAAGACTCGCCAAAGAATTAGTGTCAGGAAAGAGTGGGGTTTTGTGTGTGTGTGTTTATCTCATTTCATCGCAATTGAGACTGATCACAGTAGAATCGAACCGGTTTCAAAAGAAATGACAGTCATATAACCTAGTCAGCCATTCGCTTTAAATCATACCAGGAACATGGCCAATGTTTGCCTTTTTCAAGCAGGCATGGACAGAAGACTAGCATTAGAGAAGGTCTTTCACCCAGGCTGCTCCTGAGCTGCAAACTGATTGATGAAATGATTTGATATTCCTGCCTTTCTTTCTCTGAGGGACCCAATGAAGCTTACAGCACAGATTGAAACAGAGGGTAGCTAAAATCTACCATAACAGCAAACCAAACAGACACACTATCAGGTTAAAACAATACTCAGTTTAAAAAAAAATCTAACAGTATGTATTTAAAGCATAACAGATGAACAAGAATAACAAAAAATTACACAGCATACGCCCATCATTAAAAGCCTTGTAAAGCAGCCATTTAATAACCCAAAGTCTTTTTAAATGCTGGCTGAAGGGGAGCAGAGATGAGGTGCCAGCCTAACATCCCATGGAGCATGCCACTGGCTTCATCTTTGTTGGGACTATCAAATGTGTAATTGGCTTTGCAAATCCCAGCCAAGGGAGTTGTAAGAGGAGTATAAAACCTTAGTTTTAAGAATCCTTTGCAGCAAAACAGTTTCTCTTTTGATGACCATGACACACGCTGACCTACTAAAAAATCTTACAGTCCCGTCATGAAAGGATGCTTTGGACCATACTCAGAATTTATGGAGAGAGGCAAGTAGATGCATCCATGAGACCTCTTGGCTGCTAGTGCTAGGCCTGGATCATTTGTCAAGTGGGGAAGATAATTTTTAGAGCTCTTTTCTTCATTTAACAGTTAAGTTGACATCTCTGTTGATAATACCATACAATAGAATGGATGAAGTCTGTTTCTTCTCAATTAGCCAATACTTTCCTCTTATTCCTCCTTATTTTCTCTCTCATGCAAGATGCTTCTTGTAAAATGGCTCCTGTTTTGTTCCTGTGCATCAGCTAATGTGCTTTTTCATTTTTGTTAAGTGTAGATCTGTGCTAATTTAATTGATTTTGCAGTTAATTAACATGTGATTAACTGACTTTTCAGACTGTTGGTCAGTCCTTGCTTTGGCTCTTTGGCCCCTTTACTTTTGTGCAGAAAGTTGCAGTTGTTACTCACCATGATAATTTGGCATGACAGGAGGACTAGCCAACAGAAGTCATATTCTTACAATGTTTTTCTTTAACAGAAAGTGCCTTTCCTTCCCTCTGTGGCTTATGTTGCCACAGCAACAGTTGCACCGAGTTACGTTTCTTAAAAAAAATCCCAACATGAATATATCAGTCACTTTCCTGATTTCCTCCCACTTTTTAATCTGACCTCGTCCAAAACAATCATACTGCTCTCCCAAGTAATATTTACAAGCTGTTCAATAATCAGAAGAAAGTCATTCCTCCAAAAGCCTTTCCAGATGTGTGTTTCTCCCTCGCTCATCGTGTTTTCAGAAGCTCTTATTCAAGGCACTAAAGGATCTTTCCTTCAAAAGAGAGCTATATTTTTGATCCCTGCCTTTGAGAAATAATAATGATGATAAGTGGGCAAGATATTCCTGCAAGACTGCACAGTCTTTCTAAAGGTGGCAAGACCTCCCTGGGGTGGTAAAGCATGGCAGTGATTTAGAAGTAGAGAGGATAGCTGTTGTCAGGGCTATATTTCCAGAAAGACCAAAGGTCTTACTGTATATACTCGACTATACTCATGTATAAGTTGAGGGAAAGTTTTGGGGCCAAAATTACAGATTTTGTTATGGCTCGTGGATCAGTCGAGGATAAAACTTAAGGGCATGCAACAAAGGATGAAGTTTACTGAATTCATACAGAAATGTCTTATTCAGATCCTTCTAAGCCCAGTTCCTCTTGGTTCTCTTTTGAGGGGAAGCACCAAAGAGGTGCTACCACTGCCATTTTCCTTCCCAGGCATTCACAAAAAGAATCATAGAATCATAGAATCATCAGACCTCTTAAGCTACACAAGGCTTGGAGAGGCTGCATTTTCCTTTAAGAGAGGAGAAAGGAGGAGGAGGAGACTCTAGTCCATGTGCTTGGGTGAGATCTAATCTAATTTACACTTGAGCCCATTGCATTACTGGGAGCCATTGCTTGGAGAAGCCAGACCTCTTAAGCTACACAAGGCTTGGAGAGGCGCGTGCCTAATGGCGCGCGAATTTTGATTTTTCTTATCTAGTCAAGGAGGTTTTTAGAGAATAGAAGGGAAGCTGCCCTGAAGCATCTGAGGAAGTGAGTCAGAGACTTGCCTCTGGAGGGAGCTAGTAGCCAGGAGCTCACTACATACGTATAGGCCCTGGGACTTGAACTTAGTGACAGAGCTTGGGAACAAAGGCCAAGTCTAGCAAGGGAAGCCCACAGTCTTGTTTCAGTGCCTCTTTAAGACTTCTCAGTATGAACACTGAAGGCCCTGCAGCAGTCGCCTGCAACACTTGTGGGATGTTTGTCTTCTTGCCTACAGATGTGGGGAACTACACCTGCCCCAAGTGCAAGTTGGTAGCCCTCTTGGAGGAGAAAGTACAGCAGCTAGAGGAGCAGATATCTGCACTCCAGCATCATAGAGAGCAGGAGATTCTCCTGAACAGAACAGACCAGAATGTCTTGGGTGGGAAACAGAGAGAGGAAGTTGCTGGAGTGGAGGAGGACACTCCACACACAACAGAGGTAGATGCTTGGAGGAAGGTCACACACAGAAGTAAGGAAACCAGGGAACATTCTGTGAGCTGCTTGCAGCTACAGAATCGCTTTGAATCTCTCTCTGTTGTCAGAGATGATGAGGAAAAGCAGCAGGGACAGATGTCAGGGACAGAGCAGGGGAGCCTGAGAATAGCACCAAAGGGAACAGCCACTGCTAAGCCTCGGAGGAGGTGTGTGGTGGTGGTGGGGGACTCCTTGCTGAGGGGTACCGAAGCAGTGGTTTGTGGGCCTGACAAGATGTCTCGGGAGGTGTGTTGTCTCCCTGGGGCAAAGATCCATCATGTGACGGAGAGGCTGACAAGACTTGTCAAGCCTACTGATCAATACCCCCTTCTTTTGGTTCATGTGGGAACCAATGATACTGCAAGGCACAGCCTTCAGAATATCAAAAGGGATTATGAGGCTCTGGGAAGGAAGCTGAAAGAGATGGATGCACAGGTTGTCATCTCATCTCTTCTCCCGGTGGAAGGGCATGGTCCAGGAAGGGAGAGGAAAATAGCAGAGGTGAATAACTGGCTCCGTAGATGGTGCCGCCAAGAACAGTTTGGATTCTTGGATCATGGGCTGCGGTTCCATGAGGAGGGACTTCTGGCAAGGGATGGGCTTCATCTCACGCCAGTTGGCAAAAACATTTTTGCCAACAGTCTGAAGAATCTGATCAGGAGGGCTTTAAACTGAGTGTTGTGGGGAAGGGAGACAGCATTCTGGAAGGCAAAAGGGATGGAGAGAATAGTCCAAGTGGCATAGAGGGAACAAGGCAAACAGTGCAAGGACCCAAGAGTAGGAAGCAAAAAACCATTCAAAAGCAGCAAGTAAAGAGGACACATGGTCTTAAATGTCTCTACACTAATGCACAAAGTATGGGAAATAAGCAGGATGAACTTGAACTCCTAGCACAACAAGGGAAATATGATATAATAGGCATCACTGAAACCTGGTGGGATAAGTCTCATGATTGGAATGTAGAAATAGAGGGGTATAACCTTTTTAAGAGAAACAGGCCAAGCAGGAAAGGAGGAGGAATAGCATTATATGTCAGGGATATGTACACCAGTGAAGAGATGCAGGAAGTCAATACTGGAAGCCAGGTGGAGAGCATCTGGATAAAAATTAAAGGAGAGGGAAACAACAGGGATGTTACTGTGGGAGTCTACTACAGACCCCCAACTCAGGCAGAGGAATTGGATGATGCCTTTCTAGAACAGATAATCACATACTCAGAAAGGAGAGATGTAGTAGTGATGGGGGACTTCAACTATCCTGATATTTGCTGGAAGTCAAACTCAGCCAAATCCTCAAGGTCTAGCAAATTCCTCACTTGCCTGGAAGACAATTTCATTGTCCAAAAGGTGGAAGAGGCAACAAGGGGATCAGCCATTTTAGATCTGATCTTAACCAACAGGGAAGACCTAGTTGATGGGGTGCAAGTGGTTGGATCCTTAGGTGGAAGTGACCATGTTCTCCTGGAGTTTGTTATACAGCGGAAGGGAGAAGTCAGGCATAGTCAGACACACACTCTAGACTTTAGGAGAGCTGATTTCAATAAACTTAGAGAAATACTGGGAGTGATCCCATGGTCAGGAATACTAAAAGAAAAGGGAGTTCAAGACGGATGGGAGTTTCTCAAAAAGAAGATACTGAAGGCGCAATTTCAAACAGTTCCAATGAGGAAGAAAAATGGAAGATGTCTCAAGAAGCCAGGATGGATGACTAAGGAACTTTCAACTGAGCTAAGTTTTAAACGGAACATGTATAAGAAATGGAAAAATGGGGAAATCACCAAAGATGAATTCAAACAAATAGCAAGCATGTGTAGGGATAAAGTCAGAAAAGCTAAAGCGCAGAATGAACTCAGGCTTGCTAGAGAGGTTAAGAACAATAAAAAGGGCCAGACTTATACATGAGTATATACAGTAAGTGCATGCAAAGAGGGGAAATGGTATAATCATATGGAGATGGGGAAGAAAATTGCATTTTCTCACCATTGGTAACCTTGGCACAGTACAATACACCCAAACCGTGTCATTCAAAAATACAGTCAGCCCTTTATATTCACTGGGTTTGGTTCCCAATGGATACACAAATTAATGGATGCTCAAGTCCAGTTATAGACAATGGGGTAATAAAATGGCCAAATCAAGATTTGCATTTGGGGATTTTTGAGGGGGTGGGAACATTTTCAATCCATGAATGTTTGAATCTACAGATATGGTGACCAACCGTCCATCACATGGCTTTCCCAGTCAATAACCCGCTAATCTCTGTATTTGGGGAATTTAGAGCCTATATATTCTCAGCAGCAAATACCACGTAACTAGAGGGATGCAAAGATGGGAGATCTCTTTCCTTCCCCTCATCAGCCACAGAACTGCAAATCTGGCAAAAGGCAACTGAAGCAACTCACAACTAGGCAACTGTTGCATGCATTTTTAAAAATGTCTGGAATAGTCCTCTAAGGGCATTTTTGCAAAGTATAAAAGTGAATAATTGCAGCTGTTCTCTCTTCATCTGCCTAGTTTCACTGTATGTCAGATGCGTCTTAGATTTGCTTAGAAAGTGATTACTTTAGTGTTTTTTTACAAACTGATTGATTGCTTTTCTTTTCTTTGTTGATTCACTTCTGCCTTTTAGCTTATTAACTCAGCTTCTTGGCTTGCTGCCTTCACAATTTATCCCGATTGGCAACTTACCAATTTCTTTTTGTCTTTTACTGGCCTTCTTATAACTTGATCAGTTGAATAGCTGTTTTAAACTGACATTTGTATGGATATCAGGGGCAGAGTGTATGAAAAAAGGAGAGAAGTTTGAATCCACAGAGAGGTCCTCTTTCATACTTCTGTGTAAAAATAAAATAAAAACCCTTTCAGAGCATTGCCTCTGAAATTTCAATCGTACACACAAAAATACAGGATGGGATACTGATCAATGTATTGTAAATACAGTGCCTGCTAAAACACTATAAGAAAGAAGTTGGGAGAATGAGCTTTCATAGACTTAAGTCTACTTCCTCAGATGCATTTGGTGTGGAAGTAGACTTAAGCCTACTAAAGCTCATGCTGCCAACTTCTTTCTTTCAGTTAGTCTCAAAGGTGCTACAAGGTCTCTCTACATACTGATTCTATAGACTAATATGGCTGTATCTTTGAATTCTAAAATAATGTAAGCTAGGGTAGAAATTGTGAAGACCCAGATGTTGTAAAACTGCAACTTCCAGAATCCTGGGCCAGCATAGCCAGTAAGGAAGAGTGCTAGGAATCACAGTTCAACATCTTCAAGAGGGCCACAGGATTTCTACCGCTTATGTAGGCAGTATCAAATTGGAAAAGACACATTGACCTAAATCCTGTTCTTAATCCTGACTAGAGTAGTCCCATTTGATCAATGGAATTTATGTATGTGTTGACTCACTATTGAACAGTTAATTGAATATGTCTACACTAGTTAGGACCAACCAACTGGATGCCAGCTATTGTCAGTGGTAGAGTTAGTCAGTGGTACTTCATCTGTTAATAAAAACCTGTTTCTACATCTTGTACAGGTTGAGTTTCCTTTATCCAGAATTCCAAAATCGGAAATATTCCAAAAAGCAAAACTTTTTTCATGTGTGGTTGAGGTAGTGACACCATTGCTTTCTGATGGTTCAGTGTACACAAACTTTGTTTCCTGCATAAAATCATGAACATATTATATTAAATTACCTCCAATCCATGTATATAAGGTGTATATGAAACATAAATAAATGTTGTGATTAGACTTGGATCTAATCTCCAACATATCTCATTATGTACGTATATACAAATACAGGTAATCCAACACCACCACCACCTAATCCAAAATCTAAAAACACTTCTGGTCCCAGGCATTTTAGATAAGCGAGATTCAACCTGAGTTTAACAATTTAACTATGCACAGTGTAAAATGTACTTCTTTTTGTCTCTCCTGGACCTCTCCATGGTGTTCTTGTGTTATGAATCAAATGAATTATAGCTAAAATATTTCATTTTCTCAATATAAAACATCAACAGGACAACCTATTTTTGTTTTTATTGGTTATGGTTGGTGGGTGGGTTTCTGGGACATTGCATTTTATTGCATTTTAATGTTTTAATGTTGTTAGCTGCCTTGATCTTAATGGAGAGGTGGGGTATAAATAAAGATGTTGAGAGAACCTCAAGCATGTACCCTTTTTGCATGGAGTATGTGCTCCATTTCCCCAAAGAAATCATTAGTTGTCCTTTTCTGGATCCCTCCTTCTCTAAAATATCCCTTTCTTATATTTGGTGACCAGTACTGTATGCAGGATTCTAGTGTAGTTATACCAAGGATGTGGGTAAGGACAGTTTCATTTTAACAAGTTTTAGTTCAGATTCCTTTTCTAATTATGCCAAAATTGAATTTGGAGTTTGGAGAGATCCTTTTTGTATCTACCTTGACTTACATACAGATAACTAGAAAATAATATCAACCTGTCACATGGTGAGAAATCCCTAGCCCAGATTACTTGTAATTGCTAGGTGGAACAAAGTGCCAAAAGTCTGGTAACTTTTGTTTTGTGAAGGAACAAAGCTATAATGTGGATAGAGTTGAACCAGGTTGATTCAAGTAATCTGGAAGTATTCCCGACTGAAACCTCATTCTACGTCTCTTATTTGTTGAATGTATGAATTGATTAAATTGCAACAACTGATATTGCTGAAGACATTTTGATAGGTTTAGGTAACTTGCTCACTTGGGGTGCATCTACATTGTAGAAATAATGGAGTTTGACTCCACTTTAACATCCTACAGAATCCTGGGATTTGTAGTTTGGTGAGGCACCAGTACTCTTTGACAGAGAAGGCTAAAGACCCTGTAAAATTTCAAATCCCAGGATACCAGGGGATGGAGCTACAGCACTTAGAGTAGTGTCAAACTGCATTATTTCTACCATGGATATGCACCCTTGGTTTGGTCTGTGTTTGATGTGAAGTCTGGATTATTTTGAGCCTTTGATTAAGGAAAACTTCAATAACTAACAATTGGTTTTCTGTAACAGCAATGAGAAACGACGCAGGGAGCAAGAGAACAAATACTTAGAAGAACTGGCAGAGTTGCTTTCAGCCAATATTGGAGAGATCGACAGCCTGAGCGTCAAACCTGACAAATGCAAGATTCTGAAGAAAACGGTTGATCAGATTCAGCAGATGAAGAGACTTGAACAAGGTAAGCCTGCCAGGCCTCTTGGCTTTGTTGTTGGTTCCTCTGACATTTGAAAGTACAGTCTAAAGCATAGGAGAGCAAGTGGGGCATTGCATATCTGGGCTCAAGGTACCCACACAACCAACCTATCCAATCTGCTGCCTTACCTATAATTAGACTTTTTACTTTCTCTAACAACTTTCCCCTCCTCCTCCTTTTCCACCACCACCAACACCACCACTGAAATGTGCCGATGCACTAGTGAGCATATGTGAAGGATGGTTACACACTGTAATGGTACTCTGTAATGGTTTTCTGGTGGCTGTGGACTGAAGAGACAACTTCAGTGATACCTTTGCTCTGCCTCTGCCAACTTCATCCTCTGGCCCTACCAATTCCAGTGGGCACCAGTCTCTACTGATCTGAAACTGCAGTGCTGTAGCAAACTCTTTCTTCAGCATTTTATTCTAATTCAGTTTCCTTCAAATGCCGTCACTTGCAAAGAAAGGGGCTGCATACAAGGTAATTAAAATTAAAACCATTTAAAGCAGTGGTTTAAATTGCCTAGAAAAAGGCCAATTTAAATAATCTAATTTAAGCATTCCCCATATTGTAGTTCATATGTTTCTGGAGTAAGAGTTGATCCTAATTGTCTTCTTCATCAGGTTTCTTTTAAAAATAAATCAGGAACTTGTCCTTCGACTGATGAGATGTTTTAACAATCAGAGCATGTTGATTTTTCATTAAAGTAAGTCTTCATACCTCCAAAGAGCTTCATCAAAAGCTGGTCTTTCAGTCATTTCCCCTTTTTCCATTTCACAATTGTGTCTGATAATTTACTTGAAGAAAAGGGACATAAATTATGGCAAACTAGGAGTCCTGGATTGTGAACAAGGGCCCGCCATTTTTGAGAAGCAGTAGTAGTAGGAGGAATAATGGGTAAAATGGTGTTTCTCCAGGGGATGTAAAAATAAACATTCACAGTGTTTGCTTTCATGGGTAAGTTTTCACAGTGTGCCACAACAAGAGATATAGTAGCTAAAATATTCTATTGTAATTGATTTGCCATAGAAAGCAAATGGTCTTCTCCATTTCTCTCTTTCTAATTCTTTTTTTTTTGGGGGGGGGGAGGAGATTTTGTAGGCATTATGTACTTAACAAGTCCACATACTATACGTAGTTTTCACAACAGCCCTTTGACAGAGGTGAACTGGAGGGTGTAGCCACATTGCAAAATTTTAACTGCTATTTTAACTGCCACACACCATTTTAACTGCCATGACCCTATCCTACAGAATCCCAGGATTTGTAGTTTGCTGGGGTATTCAGCCTGCTCTGTCATAGTGCTCTGGTGTCTCACCAGACTACAAATCCCAGGATTGTAGGATGGAGTCATGGCAATTAAAGTGGTGTCAGACTGCTTTCATTCTGCAATGTGGATACTCTCTGAAAGGTGGTGCCTTGCCTAAGGTTATCCACTGAACCTCATAGCATAATTTAAAAACTAACCTCTGCAGTTGTAATTTGGCATTATAATCCCTACATCGCACTGTAGATATAAGTATGGTAGCAGTCAAGCGCTGTTGTATTTGACATTCAGATTTCATTTTAAACCAGGTTACTATTTGAAAAAGGACATTGAATCGTAATTGAAATTGAAAGTTAAAAAAATACTGTTTTAACTTTAAAAAAACAACTCCTCTATCAATGTTCTTTCCTGCTCTGGCTGGTACAGCATTCCTTCCATCCACACTGTTTCATAGTTCACTTTTATGTCCCCAATGACTTAACCAAATCTTCACATGAGTATTTGAATATTTGAGCAACCTTTGAAGAGTGGAATCCCCTGCCATGCTTGAGGTTTTCTGAATCAGGTGAAGGAAACATATGACCTTCCAGAAGTTGTTAGACTATGACTCCCAGCATTTCTCACCATTGGCTGCTAAGGTTGCTGGGAGTCGCAGTCCAACAACATGTGGAGGGCTGTAGAGTTGGACTCTCCAGTGCAGATCTCCATGAAATATATTTTCTGAACATCTGCCCTGCAACCATCTTGTGTCAGTGCCAGATTGGGATGCCAGACTGGAAGTTGTGTTGCCTTCCAGCATGCACTGTGCTGGCTAGGGCTCTTGAGAGCTACAGTTGAACAACTTCTGGAAGGCCACTAGTGTTCACAGTGTTCCTGTCTAAAGGACAATAACCACGTGTTCACCTTCGATCCAGCATTGTTGTCAGAATCATTGCAATAGTGATTTGTGATTGGCCAGTTTTCTTGATGGAGGTGAGATCTGAGCTGGCAAACTTGTGGCTGGCAGCATCGCCTTCTTATCTATCTTATCTATTCCCCCAGTTTCGTCCCATCATTTCCAGACAGGGTTTCATGCCAGCACAGAGTTGTGCCTCCGTGTAGCTCATGGAAGGGCTTTCATTCAGTCCTATCATCACCACTGACTCATCTGGTGAAAATACAGGAGAGGACCTTCTTGATTGTTGCTCCCAGGCTTTGTGGAATTCTCTTCCAAAATGGGCTAGGTTAGCCCCCCTCTCTGACTTTTTTCTGCCATTATGCAAAAGCTCTTTTTTTTCTTTTTCTTTTTTCTTTTCTTTTTTGGTTTAGACAGGCTGTTAACTGTTTGTGGCAGAAGGCTCGTTTAATGGGAAAGAGTGCTGTACATTTGTCTTAATTACTGTGTTTTCAATGTTTTTTTAGAACCATTTTAAATTAGTGGGGACTGCCCATGTAGTTATTTTCTACTTTTGTATTATACAGTCTTGTAGCTGTGCCTTATGGTGGAAGTTGACATAGGGACCCATATTGTGAGAAAGGCAGGGTATACAGTTGTAGCATCGTAGAGTTGGAGGAGACCACAAGGGTCATCTAGTCCAGTCCCCTGCCGTGCCATGAAGTCCTCATACCTATGGATTTTTTTTTAATCCACGGATTCAAGGCTTGAAAATATGGCTTGAAAATATTTCAAGAAGCAAACATGATTTTGCCATTTTATATAAGAGACACTGTTTTACTGTGCCATTGTACTGAATGGGACTTGCGCATTCACAAATTTTGGTATCCACTGGGGGTTTTTTGGAACTGGGGTGGGGGGGAATCAATTTTGGAAAATTCATATATTATATAAATGAATGACGTTTGCATTGGAGGCTTCCAGAGTGACCCATCCAGAGGCAAGACTGTCCATGTCTACCAGCAGCCTTTGCTGTTGAGGAAAACTCAACAGGCAAAACTTACAACAAAGTAAATTTGCATAGTTTTTCAGCAAAGGACAACCAAAGCAGAGCAAAAGGAAAGTGTTGTTTGGTATAACGCCACATTGCCTAACATTCTGTTTCTGGAGAGCAAGGAGAGAAACTATAATAGCATGGGGGGGGGGGGAAACAAGGTGAAAAAAACCTGGAATAACTGGAGAATAAGAACCTATATTCCATATAAACTCAAATTCCTTTGAATCCCAGTTCTCTTACAATGCCCTTTTTGCTTCATGCCCTCCCATTATGGCTGAATTCCTGGCTGAAGGGCGCATGAAAAATGGCAACTTGCCAGTAGCTCAAGGCTTGCCCCACAGTCCTTCTTACTTTCTTGGAATAAAGTGTGGTGGAGAGGGGAGCAAATGACTTACATCATGTTTGGGTCTTTTGAAAGGCAAAATGTGGGGTATGTAGCTTGTCAGCCTGCCAAGGATCAAAGGATGTGCTTCGTACCCAAAGGCAGAATATATTTCCGAGCAAAGGTGGAGACAAAGGGCCAAGGGAGTCCTGGCCTTCTTCTAGGGGCATCTGTAATCCCCACATGTCTGTGACTCACAGTACTTGTCGAGATATTAATATATTCTCAGTCTCTGATCACCTACATCTCTTGAAAGAGAGTTTTCATACTGGATTGTGGATACTGGATAAGGGGGTGGGGGGTGGAGAGTGAACAAAGAATGTCCTTGCTTGTAAGAATAAGAGTGTGCCATTCATAGAATCACAGACTTGGAAGGGATCTCAAGGGGTCATATAGTCTAGTCCCCTTCTAGAGTAAGACTCCTTAGCTACAGCATCTCTGAGAGGTTGCCATCCAGCGTATGTTTAAAAACCTCCAACAAAGAATGTCCACCATCTTCTGAGAGAGTCAATTCTACTATTAAATGGTCCTTACCATCAGGATATTCTTCCTAATAGTTTTTTGTGGGTTTTTCGGGCTATGTGGCCATGTTCTAGAAGAGTTTATTCCTGACGTTTTGCCTGCATCTGTGGCTGGCATCTTCAGGCGAAATGTCAGGAATTAACTCTTCTAGAACATGGCCACGTAGTCCAAAAAACCCACAAAAAACTATGGATGACAGCCATGAAAGCATAGAATCATAGAATCATAGAAATTTAGAGTTGGAAGAGACCACAAGGGCCATCCAGTCCAACCCCCTGCCGTGCACTTCAACTTCACATTCTTCCTTTCTTGTAGTTTGGGTCAGTACCTTCTGGGCCCTGGAAACAAGCTCCATCTTCCATGTGAAAGCCCTTCATATGTTTAAAGATGATTGTATCAAATCATGTTCAATTTCTTCTTGTTCTGATTCCATACTCACATTTAGAATGATTGCTGTTGAAAATAAAAGCAATTTCCTTGTTAGGAGCCACATTTATTAGTCTTTCCAAGTTAAATATAAATGTGTTGGAAGAAGAAGAAAAGTGTTCCTGTTGGTACTTGCGAAAGTGTTTTGGAATTCTAATTATCTGTATTCAGCATGTCTTTGTTATTGCAGAGCTTTGGTTTAAGATTTTCTTTTAGATTATATATACACTTGAGATTTTTGTGCCATTATTTGCAAAGCACATTTGGTTTTGGAAGAGGCCCTCAGCCAGGATACTTTGGGGCAGGAGGAGATCTTGAATTCAGACCTCTGGGTCTCCTATTTCTTTATTAATAATCTTTATTTTATTAAATCAGGAAAAAGAACACATGTAAATACATAACATCACATAAAAGGACACACATAACAATGTTCACACAGTCTAAATACATCAGTCTACATCTCCCATACAAAACACGTACAACATTAAATTACATGTAACTAAACA
This sequence comes from Urosaurus nigricauda, assembly GCA_034509955.1. Lineage (NCBI taxonomy): Eukaryota > Metazoa > Chordata > Lepidosauria > Squamata > Phrynosomatidae > Urosaurus > Urosaurus nigricauda. Next base: position 375,899,453 of record JAOEGL010000001.1, on the reverse strand, counting down.
TTAGACTTCCTTGTCTTGGGTTTCCTTTCATTTTTTTAAATCTATAAATCCATACTTCCTCTTATTACAGTGCATTTTTTCTTTATCCGGTCAAATAATTTATACGAGCAGTAAAAATCAAAACATATTCTAGCTCTAGATAATACCTAGAATTTTTATATTCTTTTCAGTAACTAATGAATGGAGCCCACCCCTTTCGGGAGGGAGCTAGTGTATTCCCATGTTGAAAGGGATCTAGGAGTCCAAGTAGATCATAAGTTGAACATAAGTCAACAGTACGAGGCAGCAGCTAAAAAGGCCAATAATAAATAATAATAAATATTTATATCCCGCCCCTCTGGGTAAGCAATCGGGGCGGGGTACAACATTTAAAAGCAATTACAATTAAAATATAACAATTCAGTTTCCCCTCCCAACCCTTAAAAATAAATTAAACTACGATAAGATTTAAAAATACTAAAACAGAGCCATTACAATTAAAACATTGGAAAGCTCTAATTAAAAATGATGGGCGGCCTCGACAATATCAGATATCCCAGTGGAAGAGGCAAAAGGGACAGTAGTTGGCAAAAAGGTTAATCATTGTCTGGGAAGGCCTGCCAGAAGAGATGCATCTTGGCGGCCTTCTTGAAGCCGTCCAGGGTTGTAATAAGGCACATCTCAATGCGATTTTAGGCTTCATCAATAGATGTATAGATGTATAGTGTCTAGATCAAGGGAGGTAATAGTGCCACTCTATTCTGCTTTGGTCAGGCCCCACCTGGAATACTGTGTCCAGTTCTGGGCACCACAATTCAAAAAGGATGCAGAGAAACTGGAGCGTGTCCAAAGGAGGGCAACTAAGATGGTGAAGGGTCTGGAAACCATGCTCTATGAGGAACTACTTAAAGAGCTGGGTATGTTTAGTCTAGAGAAGAGAATGTTAGCAGGTGATATGAAAGAGCACTGTTTAAATACTTGAAGGGATGTCATATTGAGGAGGGAGCAAACTTGTTTTCTGCTGCTCCAGAGACTTGAACATGGAACAATGAATGCAAACGGCAGGAAAAGAAACTCCAGCTCAACATTAGGAGGAACGTCCTGACAGTAAGGGCTGTTCGACAGTGGAAGACACTTCCTCAGAGAGAGGTGGAGTCTCCCTCCTTGGAGGTCTTTAAGCAGAGGCTGGATGGCCATCTGTCGGGGATGCTTTGATTGGGGTCTCTTCCAACTCTATGATTGTATGATTCTATGATTCTAAGAACGTAGTTAACTTATCTACTACCATGAATTCATACAGTTTAATAAACCAGTCTCCAGTTGTTGGACAGTTCTCATCTTTCCATTTTTGCAGCAAGGGTCTCCTATCTAAAGGATCTTGTGTGTCTAGGTTGGTAATGAAGACCTCTGCAATAGACATTAGGATTTCTTCTGACTGAGAATGGCAGGTCTGGGGCTGGATGTGACAGTGATCTGATTCAATAATGAGCAGCCTCATATCTTTGAGGGAAATTATGTTGTAGCAGTTTGTTCTTAATGACAGCAGGAAATGGAGCATTTCCACCTCTTGCTGTAGAAATGTGGAAGCTTCCGATTTTCACAAATTCATCTGGTTGCATACTTGAAGTTTGCATATATTAGCATGCATGCTGACTTGAGATTGTGGGTGCTCCATCCAGACTATCTGGAAGGCACCAGCTGCAATAGAGAAACAGGAAAAATGCAGTTTCAGAGTGCCCTAAGGCGGCTCATAGTCAGTGTGTCAAAGTGAATTTGTCTTACTTTCTGTAACATCAGCTGTGTTTGCATGGGACAATAATGCTATTTGCTCAAAGGCGCATGTTATAACTGAAGCAGTGTCTTTTTCAGTTGCCTGTGATTTTTACCATTATTCACACCCCACAGTGTCAGGTTAAAGATGACACAACATAAATCTCAGTCAGTGAAGTAGGTGTATTTGATCCAGTTTCTTCTGCTTTTAAATGTGGTGAGTAAATCTGCAACTAGGGTATCCCTAACAGGTGTCCATCCAACCTCTGCTTTAAAAACTCCAGTGAAGGAGACTCCACCACTTCCCAAGGCACTCTCTTCAAACAGCTTTTACTGCCACAGAATTATTGATCTTAGTCTACAAGAAGCTAAGCCGTTTTCTGGTGCTCTTGAAGATACCAACATCTGGACCCTCTGTTACTGTTCATGAATGAGGAATGAGGCTGTACAGTCTACATCTCTTGTGGAAGCACTCTGGAGCTTGGAAAATTTATTTATTTATTTATTTATTTATTGAACTGCCAACTCCCATAGTTGCCCACATGGCATGTACCCTGGGCATTTCAGACTCCAAAAGATGGGGGGGGGGGGGATCATGAAGATGCAATTCACTCGAGCTTGCAGGTATGAAAAAACCATGGACATGTGCAACTACATACCCTATCAGTTATTGCTTTGCTCTCTCTCCATCCTTTTCTGGACTGCCTCCTCATCAAAGTTTGCAGCAGAAATTCGCTGAGGACTGAGGATCTTATCCTGAACTCTGTTGGGGCAGAGATGGTCTGCTTGTCATAGGCAGCTTTGAAACAAATGCTTGTGAAGATGTTCCTGTTGAAGTACCGTATATACTCGACTATGGAAGTACCGTATATACTCGACTATAAGTCGAGAAATTTATGCCCCAAAATTGACCCTAAAATTCTGATAGACCCAATCTCCATTTAACATCAATTCCTTCCCTTGCTTCCTATCAGAAAAACTCCCCATTTAAATCCACTTGCTTCTCTCTCTGCTCTGTTTTGCAAGCCCTGGGTTCCTATCAAAAAACCCTCTCCATTTAAAACTATCTCTCCATCCCTTTTACAAGACCTTGCTTCCTATGGAAAAAACTCTCCATTTAAAACCACTTGTTCTCTCTCCAGTCTGTTTTGCAAGACTTTGCTTCCTATGGAAATCCACTTGCTTCCTTTCTCAATCCATTGTTAAAACCTCTCCTCCAGTACCTGGGAATTAGTTGGGAGAGGTCCAGAGAAGGAGAAGGAGGGACAGAAGTGGTATTTCCCCTTTCCATCCTTCCTTATAGCCCCATCTTACCCTCGACTTATCCACTGGTCATATCAAAATCCAGGATTTTGACCCTGAAATCTTCCCTCAACTTATACATGAGGTCAACTTGTACACGAATATATATAATAAATTTGATTCTCCCTAGGCACAGCGTTTAGAAACAGAGCAAGTGAGTCCTCCCTTACTCTTATTTTTCCAGCTGTTTGTTACAGTGAAAGAAATAACCATGCCAGGATTCGGTGGCTCATAGAATCATAAAGTCATAGAGTTGGAAGAGACCTCCAAGGGCCATCCAGTCCAACCCCCTGCCATTCAGGAATTCACAATCAAAGCATCCGTAACAGATGGCCATCCAGCCTCTGCTTAAATACCTCCAAGGAATGAGACTCCACCATTCTCCGAGGGAGTGTGTTCTACTGTCGAACAGCCCTTACTATCAAGAAGGTCCTCCTAATCTTGAGGTGGAACCTCCTTTCCTGTAGCTTGCATCCATTGCTCTGAGTCCTGTTCTCTGGAGCAGCAAAAAACAAGTTTGCTCCCTCATCAATATGACATCCCTTTAGATATTTAAACAGGGCTCAGTTGTATCCAAGGCTGAGCATGATTTAGAAAATCAGGTTTTAATATCCAAATTCTGTGAAGGCTTTTTAAAAAACGCATTAATTGGATGTGACACTTTGCATATGCACAAGAGCATGTTGCAGGTCCTCCCACATTCAGAACAGAGGCAAGGGCTGGCCTGAGTCTTTCCTCTAGTTTCAATCTAGGGAAGATCAAAATAGGAAAAGAGGGCCTGAGAGAGTTTTTTTTTAAACTAAAAGACACACACTCACTTCTCTTTAAATTCCATAAGCTGGATTCTAAATTCTACATGGCAGTCTCCCTGGCCGAGAGAGTGCTAATTGGAGCTCTCTGCAAACAGCAAAGTTATGGAGCAGCAGGTGGAAGCGAGTGATGAATGGAAACAATCCACAGTTAAGCTTTTGCCCGCCAAGTGTTTGCAAGGGGCAGTTCCTCCTGTTGACAGATTTTTCTAAGCTCACCTCTCACTAAGCTCTGAGAGAAGCCCAGCTCTTCCTCCCCACTCTCTCATTTGTTTCTCTCTTTTCAAAGACCCGGGAGGTGCCCACGGAGCCAAACAAACCTTTCCAAACCTGCCTGGCCTGCATGCCTGTGCATCAGAGAGCCCCCTTCCTCTGCCTCACATTTGCACCCTGGGCTGCCGTTTTACAAAATGCCTCCAGCAGAAATGCTCTCCGAATGGTTTCCCAGGGCTGGAGGCCTTCCCGGGCGCGTAATGTACAGTTGGCAGGACATGGAGATTGCGGCTGTGGCAACAGCCCAGGGTTCCTCTGCCAAGGCAGCCATAAACGCGGCAAAGGAAGGGGCCAGGCAGTTAATTTTTCAGCACTCTGCCGTCCAACAAAAGTTGCACAGGATTTTGAGCCAGGGCTGCTCTATGAATGCTGCTTTTCAAATACTCCCAGTGCCCTGGCTTGCCAGAGATGAGAAGAAAAGCTCTCTTGATGAAGTCATAATTTTGCTGGGGGGGTTTGTTTGTTTGTTTCGTTCTGTTTGTGCAAGCGAATGAAGTAGAAAGATGAAATGGCCTGTGCTTTGATGAAAGCAATGGAATTAGTGTTGATCTGTTTATAAAGGATAGCAATAGCAATAGCATTTACATGTCTATACCTCTTATCAATGAACTCAGCACTCTCTAAGCCAGTGGTCCCCAAACTATGCCCTATAAGAAATTTTGGACTTCACCTCCCAGAAACCTCAGTCATGTTGGCCAATAGTCTGGGATTCTAGGAGCTGAAGTCCAAGATCCTTTAAAGAGCACAGTTTCAAGACCACTGCTCTAAGCAGTTTACAATATGTAAGCCACGATACCATAATATTAGTAGAATATATTCAGGCATTGGAACGGTTAATAAGGAAGGTCAAAGATTAAAGTGCAAAGGCAGGTCTGATGCTGAACATAAAGAAAACAAAAATAATGACCACAGAAGAAATACACAAATTCAATCTAGACAGTGAGGAAATTGAAAGAAAGAATTCCCATATCTAGGGCCAAACATTAACCAGAATGGAGACTGTAGTCAAGAAATAAGAAGATTAGGAATGGGAAGGGCAGCTATGAAAGAATGGGAAAAGCTACTGAAAAGCAAAAACATACAACTGAGTATTAAAGTCAGAATCGCTCAGGCCATTGTATTCCCCATCATCCCCATGTACGGATGCGAGAGATGGACAGTGAAGGAAGCAGACAGAAGATAAACTCCTTTGAAATGTGGGCCTGGAGAAGAGTACTTAGGATCCCATTGAAAGCCAAGAAGACAAACTAATGTGTTCTTGAACAGATAAGACCAGGGCTCACCTTGAAAGCAAAGCTGATCAGGTTGAGACTATCATACTTTGACCACACCATGAGAAGGCATGGATCACTAGAAAAAAACAATAATGCTAGGAAAAGTAGGAGAAAGAGAGGAAGACCACAAACCAGATGGATAGACTCTGATGGTTGTGGGCAAGGGCTTGCAGGATCTGGGTGGGATAATAGAGGAGAGGGATTCTTGGAGATGTCTCATCCATAAAGTCACCATGAGTCGGAACCGACTCAAAGGCAGCTAACAGCAACAAACAAAAGGATGGAAGACTGATTAAGTCTTGCAGCCCTGGAATCAAACTCACATCCTCATGGTTGCATTGAACCACTGCACCAGATGTACTGAACTATAACTCCCACCATTCCCAGGCACGATGACAGGGGGAAGTTGCAAGACAACATATAGAAATTGGTAATGAGAGCTGGGTTGGAGATAAGTATACTGGAACTTTTTCTATTCTTTTTTCCTTTTCCTTTTTTTGTTTTGAAAAGGAGGGATACAGACTTAATGTTGGTAACACCATTACTTACAGAACTTTGAGGCATGTGGAGTCCCTTGATCCACACGTCATCCTGCATTGTGTTCCCAAGAGGAGCAAATATGTCACATTTATACACTCACTATGAAGACTGAACACCTCTGCTAAAATTCAGTAGCGTCTGCTATTCAGCGGTGTACTCCTTCTTAACATAGGGGCCCTAGTTATCATGGCCTCCAGCAGTTGCTCAGCCTTGTGAGAATGAATGGGATTTAGACTATTCCTCTGTTCCACAATCTTGAAGGTCGTCAGAATGTTGCTTTTTTAAAAACATGTTATTTTCTTTTTTCCATTTGAGTAATTCCACATACAGGGATACACAACTAAAGTGATAAGGAAATAGAAATAGTAAAAGAGTTCTTATACCTAGGATCAAACATTAATCGGAGCGGGAACTGCAGTCAGGAAATCATAAGAAGACTAAGAATGGGGAGGGCAGCTATTAAAGAACTAGATAAGTTCCTAAAATGTAAATAATAATAATAATAATAATAATAATTATTATTATTATTATTATTATTATTATTATTATTATTATCCCGCCTCTCCATGTGTTGGATCGAGGTGGGTAACAGCAAGTGGGAAACTATTAAACAAAACAAAACAAAAACAATTCATAATAAGATTGGAAAACATCCAAGGGGAGCAGTGAGACAGATGGACTGTTAAAAAAATGTTTAAATATATATAGAACTGAGCATGAGAATTTGAATCGTATAAGCCATTGTATTCCCCGTTACCATGTATGGATGTAAGAGCTGAACCATTTAGAAAGCATTTGAAATGTGGTGATGGAGAAGAGTGCTGAGGATACTGTGGACCGCCATGAAGTCAAACAAATGGGTCCTAGAATAGATCGGCCCAGAACTTTCCCTGGAAGCCAATCTGAGGCTGTTGTACTTCAGCCACATCATGAGAAGACTTGATTCACCAGAAAACACAGTAATGCTAGGAGAGAGAGTAAAGTGCTGTGTTACGGAGTGAGCTCCTATTACTAGTCCCAGCTTCTGCCAACCAAGCAGTGTGAATGCATGTAAAAGTGCAAGTAGATAAATAGGTACAGCTTTAGTGGGAAGGTAAACAGCGTTCTGTGCAATCATGCTGGCCATATGATCACAGAGTACTCTCTGATAATGCTGGCTCTTCAGCTTAGTAACGGAGATGAGCACCACTTCCTATGGTCAGACACAACTTGACAACCTTGTCAATGGGGAATACATTATATACCTTAGTAGCATAGCCTGTGGCAGCTGCAGTCTAACATTATCTGGAAAGCTCCATGAATTCAGCCCCTGTACTAAGTTGACCAGTGGCATGACTTATAGAATGATAGTTCTGAATGTGTGAAACTGCATGAGAGAAAGTCCACTTTCCAGATGGATGGACTTGAGCAAAGGAAGTCAGTCCAGGAACTGCAGGATCCAAGCAGATTGGTTGAGTGCAGGGGGTCTTGGAGTTGTCTCATTCATACGATCTCTGTGAGTCTAAGTTGACTTGAAGGCAATTAACAACAACAACAACAAAGTTTCTGCCAACTTGACAAAAAAATGACAATACCACATATTGAGATTATCTGGCTCAAAAGAGAAATACTGCATTGTTGAGCTGAAAGATCAAATCAGTGGGGCTGCTTACTCTGGGATAGAGTGTCAGTTTCCTGCTTTTCCAAGTCTTGGAAGAGTGGTGTGCAGGAGATCGAAAACAGCTGCACATTAACAGAAAGCATCAGTCCAATTAATCATTTATTGTGTGTTATTTGTGGGAGCTGTCGCCCACCAGACCCAGGTGGCAGGCTTGTTGTTCCCCCATCACAATGCAATGGCCCGTCCCTGGTGAGGTTTGTGCAGCAGAAGATGGTGATGTGTTGTGAGCCACTCTAATTAGTCTGTGTGTGAATGAAGAGTGCGGATACCATTTAGATGTTCTGCCTCAGGCACCAGCAGCGTTAGGGGGGCTGATCCTAGCAATACACAGTTACACAGCCTGAAGATGAGAAACTGTTGCTGACCCACTTATGCCACCATCCATCGCAGGGTTATGTGATCAAGGCGCTTCTCACGGCACTGGGTTTGAAACTCCTTTTCTCTCATCATGGGGTTGGAATAGACCCAGAGGTTGGTGGCATCTGGCTGACAGCTCCCGTATGGATTAATTCCCATCCTCCTAATTAAAGCAAGCCACTGTTTGATTTAATTACATTTCTAGGACTATTGATAAACTTCAAATCAATCACATAAAACCAGGCTAAAACAATGCACACTGAAACTGGACAGCCTTAAAAGCTTGACTTTGGCTTCCAAAAGCCAAACCTGAAAGGAAGCCATGCTGCACGACTCAATGCTTCTGAGAACATTCTGGCATGTTTCCTAGTCCAAGTGGGGTATGAAGGCAACAGATTCCCACCCATTTTCCAAGTTTCTAACTTTCCTGCTACTGGTATTATTTTATTTTATTTACATCCTGCCTCTCTCTTGACATGGAACCCAAAGGCAGTTTACATCACATTTTAAAACAAAGTGCAACTAAAAACCCTAAAGAAGAAGAAAAAACTCCATGACTATGGTATTTTACTATTTTAAAACAGTGTAAAAGCAGTTTAAAAATATAAGGCATTCTCAAACTGAAAAGGGTTGGACTTTAAATGCTGTGCAACGTTTGTATAGAGTTTGTGTAGAGATTTTTGAGTCCCTCTACTTGGAGAAAGATGTGATATTTAATTAATTAATTAGGCTAGGTATATCAGTGCAGTAGCCCCTCTGGTTTCGTAGGGAATGCATTCTGGACTCTCCCGCGAAAATGGGAAATTGCCAGTATTCAAACCCTATTGGCTTGAATGGTGGTGTGTGCTGCATCCCCCCCCCCTTCATTTGCTGCCCGTGAACAGGTGAGGGATGTCGATTCAAAGTCTGCGAAAATAGCCCTTGTGCCATTAAAAGACCCTTCTCCACAACCAATTGGTGGTTAAACGTCTGTTTAAATAAAAAGGGTTTTACCTGCATGCAGAAGGCAGTTGGAGAAGGGACCAGCCTAGCTTCCGGTGAGGGGGAGTTCCATAGCTTGGGAACAGCATTCAGAGGCCTATAGCTTCTGGAAGCCTAAATACCCTAAAGGCACCAGATCCTTCTTTTTTTGGAAGCTAAGCGGGATCAGCCCTGGTTAGTACTTGGATAGAACACCACCAAGGAATAGTGGGTGTGGTAGGCTATATATTTCAAAGGAAGAAACTGACAAGTCTTCCTGGCCTGAGAAAACCCTGTGAAATTCATGGAGTCACCATAGGTTAGAATCATAGAGTTGGAAGAGACCACAAGGGCCATCCAATCCAACCCCCTGCCATGCAGGAACTCCCAATCAAAGCATCCCCGACAGACGACCATCCAGCCTCTGCTTAAAGACCTCCAAGGACGGAGACTCCACTACTCTCTGAGGAAGTGTCTTCCACTGTCGGACAGCCCTTACTGTCAGGACGTTCCTCCTAATGTTAAACTGGAGTTTCTTTTCCTGCAGTTTGCATTCATTGTTCCATGTTCAAGTCTCTGGAGCAGCAGAAAACAAGTTTGCTCCTACCTCAATATGACATCCCTTCAAGTATTTAAACAGTGCTCTTTCATATCACCTGCTAACATTCTCTTCTTTAGACTAAACATACCCAGCTCTTTAAGTAGTTCCTCATAGAGCATGGTTTCCAGACCCTTCACCATCTTAGTTGCCCTCCTTTGGACACCCTCCAGTTTCTCCACATCTTTTTTGAATTGTGGTGCCCAGAACTGGACACAGTATTCCAGGTGGGGCCTGACCAAAGCAGAATAGAGTGGCACTATTACTTCCCTTGGTCTAGACACTATACTTCTATTGATGCAGCCTAAAATATTTTTGGATACCTGAAATGTTTATATTGTCTGGGGACCGTTATACATGTGTGTTGCTCTTCATGAGGGCTTAACCTCAGAATTGGGCATCTGTGTTGTCTCTCAGTCTTCAGCTGAACTAAGGATGTGCATCCCAGTTAGGAGCCATGTTAGTCCCCACGGGACATTGGATTCCCTGAAAAAAATTGTTGGGGGAAAATATTTGACCCATAGTGTGTTGCAGGACAATTCCATTGTAATTTTGGCTCCCTCTCTGCCATTTTAGATCCAAGAAATATCTTTTCTTTCCTAGCAGGGACATACTGAGAAACCAATGTCCAAGTAACTTCTTGTTGGGGGGAGGCAATCCTCCACTTGAACTGGAAACAATGTCCTATGAGGGATCTGGGTATGTTTATCCTGGGAAAGAGAAGGTTAGGGGGTATGATAGCCCTGTTTAAGTATTTGAAGGGACGTCATATTGAGAATGGAGCAATCTTGTTTTCTGTTGCTCCAGAGACTAGAACGCGGAACAATGAATGCAAACTGCAGGAAAAGAGATTCCACCTCAACATTAGGAAGAACTTCCCAGGGGTAAGAGCTGTGCGACAGTGGAAGATGCTGCCTTGGAAGGTGGTAGAGTCTCCTTTGGAAGTTTTTCGATAAAGGCTGGATGACCATCTGTCTGGACTGCTTTGATTTTGTTCTCCTTCATTGCAAGGGTTTGGACTGGATGGTACTTGGGGTTTCTTCCAACTCTGTGTTTCTGTTGTATGATTCTAGGAAAAAGCTCAGGTCCTCCACCAAGATCATGCCCACTAGGGAGAATGAAAGGCAATTTTGGCATGATCTTGGTGGGGGAGTAGTATTTTCTTTTCTTTTTTTTGCAAAAAAAAATATTTGGTCTCTGGAGGATGCAAAAACGTCCTTAGGAACTACACTTTCCCCATCTTTAGGTTACACTATGTGGTTAATTATTTTAAAATGTCCATAGGAGTGTACACCCAGGTTGGTGGGTGGGCATGAAGATGGTGGGTGAAGTCCTTGAGAGTTTGGCCCCTTAGGAACATAGAAAGCCGCCTTGAAGTGGGTCAGGCCATGGTTCAGCCTAGCTTGCATATGTGTTGACTTATAAAGTTCTCACTGTTGCTGCAACAGGGGGACCATGAAGAGTAGCCTGTGGACTGGAACCTCTGGCCAAAGTAAAACAATTTTTTCCTCTTAAATTTGGTCTGAATTCGCATGTTTTACCTCTACACCACCTAAATGTTTCTGGTGCCAAAACATGGAAACTGCTTGAGGAATCCATTGTTCTCTGCCAACAAAGAGGCTGGTGACCTCACTGGAATGGAGACATGGGATTGCAAAAAGAGGGGTCCCTGTTGAGATGCAAATGGACTTCAAATTTCTTGGACTTTGAAAATCTCACTATTGCCACATGGCCAGAAGGAGGAGGAGCCTGCCTGCAAAAGATATCGTCCCCCAACATCTTTACTAAGGACTGAAACAACATGCAGGCATCTGACTAACATCTCCATGTTTCTTCTTCTTCTACTGTTTGGTTTGTAACATTTTGCCTGATGAAGAAGCCCATGGAGCTTTGAAAGTTTGCAACCAGTGTATTCTGCATTTTGGTTGGCCCATAAAGGTATCACTGATGGGTTTTTGTTTGGATCAGTGAGACTGTGAGACTACTAGTCTATCATAATGTTTTGAGGGGCCTTGAAGGACATCTAGGCAGAAAGTTCACTGTTTTAAAACCTTTAAAGGAAGGAGTGTCCCTCACCTCCTGAGGCAGTCTGTTCCACTTTCGGAGAGTTCATGCTATCAGAAGGTTCTTTGTAATGTTTAAAGTGAAATAAAGGATTTGAATTTTTTAAAAAAAATCTCTTGTGGGCCATATTAAAGACTGTGTCATATCTAAAATTAGATCGTGATCTCATCAAAGCTTGATTGTAAGCCTAAATCTGATCTCATCCTTTTAGCCATTTAGAATGCTAATGGGGTTCCTCTCCTTCCCTTTTGGTTTATAAGGGAGATCAAAACGGGGGATCGATCAACCCGTTCCGTAAGAGCTACTCAGCAGTGCTGTGTTTCAAAATGAAACCAATAAAAAAAATCTCTCTGGCATCCTTTACAGAGTGCCCAGGATATGATAGTATTTTTTGCTCCAAAAGAAAAGCGGGGAGCTGGGAAGGGATTAGAAGGGGCACAACAGAGGGAAAGGAAGCATATTAGTTGTTTCTGTCGTTTTATATCAGAGTGGGAAAAGTGTCAACTAAGGGCAACATCCATCCCCTGAGACCCTCAAGTGCAGCCCCTGAAGCTCCACAAAGCCCTCCCCAGAGTTATTTTTTTAAAAAAAAAATGGGGTTGATTTTCAGGTGATACTTATTTAGGCCTCATTCCCACTACCTTTTAAACTGGATTTCAATTCGGTTTGAACCAGTTCAAACGACCCTGGTCGATTTGCTGAAGCGAGTCGGTGAGAGGGGCCACGCACCAGACCCATTTAACCTATGTCTTTTTTACACTGATTTTTTTTCCGTGTCTTTTTCACCAAATCGATTCAACACAAGTGTAAACCACAAGCACGTCGGAATTGATTCAAATTTGTCCTAAGGCCGGCTGGAGCCTGATCATTTTGAATGGATACATTCACGGATGCAAACCAAAAGTGAGTTATGTTGATGCCAGAAAGTGACAGAAAATGCAATTGGGGCAAGTGTAGTGTAAATCATGAACTGATGTTGAATCGATCCATCAATTTGGATTACACACCGATTTATCTGTAAGTAGGAATGAGGCCTTAGAATCATAGAGTTGGAAGAGACCACAAGGGCTATCCGGTCCAAACATTCCCCCCCAAAACACACACACACACACACACCATGCAGGAATACACAATCAAAGCACTGACAAATGGCCTTTTTTTTTATTACCCCACACACATCCAAAATGTCCCCAAATTACATTGGCTTTCTTCCTGTCCCCCTCCAAAGCTTCTTAAATCACCATTCCAGTATACATTCCAAATAGAAAATATTGATTTTTCATTTTATACAATGGGCCCTCCCCTTACACAGTTCTGGACATACACACCCCACCCCGCATAAGGGGAAATCAGCATATGCTCGCACCCCATAGGAAACAATGGGTGTGTGCATGTGGAAGCATGGCAACATATTCGGCATGGGCACACGCTCCATTGTTTACATTGTCGCACGGCTTCCGCACAAGCAGGAAGCCGCATATAATGTGACCGCATATGGTGCGGGCGCACTGTATAAGGGACATCATTTTGCTCTGCCATTATATTTAATGGGACATGACCATCCACAGATTTTGTTATCCACAGGGGAACCTGGAACGAAACCCCAGCAATAGTAAGGTCCCACTGTATCATGTTTTTCTCCCTGCCCATAAGTTGGCTTTACAAAAAAGCTCACGTAAGTAAAAACAGAAAATGTTAAAATATATTTCAGCTATCAAAAATAAATAAATAAAAACAGATGACACTAGCAATAGCATTTACATTTCTATACTGCTTGTCAGTGAACTCAAAATTCTCTAAGCATTTTACAATCTGTAAGCCAATTGCCTCCAACAAGCTGGCTACTTATTTTACTGACCTGTGAAAGGATGGAAGCCTGAGTCAACCTTGGAACGCTGGGATTGAACGCACAACCTTGTGGTTGCAGTTTCGGCATTTAACCACTGAGCCACCAGGGCTCCACTTAAAAGGGATGTCCTAAAAATAGTTAAGAAACTATTTCCTAAAGGTTTCTTGAAACAGAAAAGTTTTCATCCGCCACTGGAAAAGCACAATGGAGGAGGCCAGTCTAACCTCACCAAGAAAGGAGTTGTACAGCCTAGGAGCATCCACCAAGGAATCCTCTCCTGTGTTCCCACCAAACATGCCATAAAGATCTGTGTCTAGGCAGATTCATATGAGAAAGTAATGGTTACTCACCTCTTGTATTGAACTCCCTATGAAGAGAACAGCTAGACAATTTGGGGGTGCTGCTAGAGGCTTTGCTCTTCTTAGATATTCTGTGGCAGCTGTCCTGCCTGGACAAGGATGAGCTAAACATGTAGTTTGGAGGAAGAAAGTTGATCTGTGGTTTGAAGAGAGATCAAGAGCTCAGCAAGCAGAATCTGCATGAAACAATTTGACATGCAGAGAACCTGAGTTAGAGGCAACATTGGACAGGTCCAAGGGCAGAGTTTCCTTGCATTGGGCTGGATATCATCAGAAATGTATATGGTCAAGGGATGGCAATAGTATAGCCCAACAGAACTCGCTATAGATTGCATTGTCGCATCCATGGAGAGGCTTTGCGTGCAGTGCGGAGATCTCTCTGCTCTGCACGCATTGCGTCTGCAGAGTCCCACCTGGCAGAGCTGTTTAAGGTGGTGGGGGAGCTGGCGCAGGTTCCCCCTGCGCCAAACCCCCTACTGGAGCCTACAGCAGCCTGCTGTGAGGCGTTTAATACCCACTTTGCAGATAAAATCTCTCGGATCAGAGCCGACTTGGACGCCAATATTGGTTCAGAGCCCATAAGTGAGGTGTCCAGCCACTCCGTAGCTGTCAGTTTACTGAATGAGTTTCAGTCGGTGAGTACCGATGACGTGGACAAGCTCCTTGGTAGTACCAGGAAGACTACATGCTCCCTCAATCCATGTCCATCTTGGCTGGTCGTCCAGGGAGGGGACACATTGAGAACATTCCTTCGGGATGTGATCAATGCGTCCCTCAGGGAAGGTATTGTTCCATCATGCCTGAAGGAGGCGGCTGTCAAGCCTCTCCTGAAGAAACCTTCCCTTGATCCCCTGGACAGGAACAACTACAGACCAGTGTCCCTGCTGCCTTTTCTCAGCAAGATGATCGAGAGAGCTGTCGCCTCCCAAATCCAAGCCGTCTTGGATGAAACCGATTATCTCGATCCATTTCAAACCGGCTTCAGGACTGGATTTGGAGTGGAGACGGCCATGGTTGCTCAGACAGACAACCTCTGCCTGAGTATCGACAGGGGTAGTGTGACCCTGCTGGTGCTCTTGGATCTCTCAGTGGCTTTTGACACCATAGATCATTCCATCCTTTTGGTCCGGCTGAGAGAGTTAGGGATCGGAGGCACAGCGCTCCGGTGGTTCCGGTCCTTTCTCTCTGGCAGATCCCAAAGGGTGAGGCTCAGGGACAGCTGCTCTTCTAAAATTGAGCTTAATTGTGGCATCCCTCAGGGCGCCATCCTCTCCCTGGTGCTATTTAATATTTACATGAAGCCGCTGGGTGAGATCATTCGGAGGTATGGAGCTCAGGGTCTTCAGTATGCTGATGACACTCAGATATATCTCTCCATGACAAGATTGTCGGCCCAGACTTCAGATGGCATCTCTCCTCTCAATGACTGTCTTGTGATGGTAATGGATTGGATGAGGGGAAACAAATTGAAGCTCAATCCAGACAAAACAGAGGTACTAACAGTTACAGGCCCAAAACCCAGATTGGGAATACAATCCCCAGTCCTCGATGGAGACACACTCTCCTCGAAAGACTCTGTTCGCAGTCTGGGGGGTACTTTTTGACTCATCACTTCACATGACTAGTCCGGTGAATGCAACAGTCAGGAGTGCCTGCTACCAGCTTCGGCTGATACGCCAGCTGCACCCTTTCCTGGACATGAAGGATCTAGAAACTGTTGTGCATGCACTGGTAACCTCATGTCTGGACTTCTGTAACATGCTCTACATGGGGCTACCTTTGTGCTTGACTAGGAAACTGCAAGTGGTCCAAAATATGGCAGCCAGGCTTGTCACTGACACATCTAGGAGAGAGCATATAACACCAGTGCTTAAATCCCTCCACTGGCTGCCAATTAGTTTCCGGGCACAGTACAAGGTGTTGGTTTTAACCTTTAAAGCCCTACATGGCTTGGGTCCATCCTATCTTAGGGTCTGTCTCTTCCTGTATGAACCCCCCCCCCTGCACACTTCGATCCTCTGGGAGGAACCTGCTACAGCCTATGAAGACAGCCTATGAAGGCAGGCGCAGACCTCCCAGAGAGCTTTTTAAGCTGTCGCCCCCAGGCTGTGGAATGACCTGCCGGATGAGATGTGTCTCATAGTATCTGTTGATGGCTTTAAGAAAGCATTAAAAACACATCTCTTCCGGCAGGCCTTCCCGGACAATACTTAATATCTCCCGGCTCCAATTATTTGGGATTTACCAACTTAAAATCATAACTCTCTTTGGATTTATTCCCAGTGAGCCCAGCTTTCCCTTCTAATGTTAGAGTTTTTAGGTTTTTAGTATTGTTTTGTTACATGTTCTTGGTTTTAATTCATGTTAATTTAATCACATTTTAAGGGGGGGAGGTTGGGATGGGATTGGTTTATTTTAACTGTCTGCTGTTTTAAACATGTTATACCCCGCCCCGATAGCTTGCTCAGATGGGTGGGCTATAAATAAAAATTATTGTTGTTGTTGTTGTTGTTGTTGTTGTTATGCTATTGGAGGGAAGCTTACTTCAGTTCTCACCAACAGAATCAATGGTACAGGTTTGTTCGCGTTGTCATTAGTATCAAGTCAACTTGGACATACAGCAACCTTCTGGATGAGAGAAATCAAAGACATAGCTGTGTTAGTCTAGAAAATCAGTATGCAAAGAGATCTTGTAGCACCTTGGACATTAACTGAAAGAAAGAAGTTGGTAGCCTGAGCTTTTGTACTAAGTAGGATCAAGTCTATGGAAGCTCATGCTACTAACTTATTTCCTTCAATTAACCTCCAAGGTGCTTCAAGATCCCTTTGCCTTCTGGATAAGAGACCTCCAAGAGCCCTGATCATCACCATTCCTGCTCAGGTCTTGGAAACAAGACAGCTATAGCTTCCTTGCTGCAGTTTATCCACCCATAACATGGTCTTCCTCTTTTCCTGCTGTATTCCACTTTACCAATCTTTTCCAATGAGTCCTGTTGTATAAGGATATTATGGCCAAAGTACTCTAGCCTTGGTTTAGTCGTTTTGGCTTCTAGTGAGAGTTCAGGCTTGCCTTGCTCTCAGACCCATTGATTTGTCTTTTGGCGACCTCTGGTGCCCACACAAACAGCTTAGGACCTTGATACTTGGAGGAGCACCTCTCTCATTATATGACTGCCTGATGTTTCAGGTCTTCTTGAAGGACCCACTTTTGTGTCCTATCAGTGTAAATATCCAGCGGGAGAACATGAAAGAAGGCCTTCCCTGCTGTGACATCCCAGTTAAGGAATACTCTCCCCTTAGAGGCCCAATTGGCACCAGTGCTACTGTCATTCTGGCAGCAGGTATAAAAATAGCTGTGTATAAAAACTTCAGGGGCAGGATTGATCTTGTCCAAATTTGTAAATATGAGTTGTTTTTAATAGTTTTTAGTGCTAAATGGTTGTACAGTTGGAGTCTCCCTTATTTGGATTTCAGAGTTTTTCAGATTTTGGAATACTTGCTTATACATAATGAAATATCTTGGAGTTGGGACCCAAGTCTGAACATGACATTCGTTTGAGTTTCATATACACCTTATACACATAGCCCGAAGGTAATTTTATTCACAACATTTTTATTAATTTTGTGGATGAAAAAAAAGTGTGTGTACATTGAACCATCAGAAAGCAAAGGTGTCACTTATCTCAGCCACTCATGTGGACAATTTTGGATTTTGGAATATTTCAGATTTTGGAATTCCAAATAAGGGAGACTTAACTTGTAGTATGTTTTTAGCCTTTAAATTATTCTTTCTGTGTTTCCCTGAAAATAAAACAGTGTCTTATATTATTTTTTGCTCCCAAAGATGCACTAGGTCTTATTTTCAGGGGATGTCTTATTTTTCCATGAGGAAGAATTCACATTTATTGTTGAACAAAAAACCAAACCATTTATTATATATTGTATATATATGTATATACAAAAACTTTGCTAGCTCTTACTTTTGGGGGAGGCCTTATATTTAGCAATTCAGCAAAACCTCTACTAGGTCTTATTTTCTGAGGATGTCTTATTTTGGGGAAAACAGGGTAGTGTTTTAAATCAGTTTAATCTGTTCAGATTGATGTTATTGTACACTGCCCTGAGTTCCTCATATACAGTGCAGAATGTAACTACTTTAATAAATAAAACAGATAAACACCACTTTAACTTCTATGACTGTGTCTTTGATTTATAAATTGGGGAGGTGCTAGACCTTTCTGGCAGAGAAGTTGAAATACTCCACCAAACTAGAAATCCCATGATTCCATAGGATGGAGCTATGATAGCTAAAATGGTATCAAAATGTTATAACTATATTGAATGAAGCACAACCAAGTTGCTGCAGGAAGTTTGGCTTGCGACAGACCTAGGAGTCCCTTTTTGCCAGCTTCCACTGGTTTGCCCAGCTGCTTTTCTGAATCCTTTCATCCTCCCCAATTTTTCAGTTTGGTAAACTGGTCCTATTTGCATGAACCACCACCAGTTAGGTAGCACTGGTCACTCTTCATACCCCTCTTGGTGCTTTCTGGGTTATTGTTGAGTATCTCACTGTAAAACACATGGCCCACCCACCTGCAGCCGCATGTTATGTGAGCTGCCTTTTTGGCAGGATGCTGCAAGGCTCATCCCAACTATGATTCCCCCTCCCCGGGGCTATCATAAATCCAGCAAGCTGTCAAACTTCTCCACCCCTTCATTTAAGTGGGGCTGAGCTGCTGGCCTCATCTATAAAACGGGTCTCCCTGTCTCCTCCCTTTGAATCTGGTTTCTATCTGGGATTGATTTCGGATACAAGCTCCAGTCACCACTATAAAAATCTGTCTGCACAGCAGCACTGGGCACTTTGCGCTGCATGTGTTTATTTTATAGAGTCCTCCCTCTTATGAAGCAAGTCAATAAAATTCTAATTCCTCTGCTGACAGTTTCAATCTAGTTGACAGATAAATATAGAACAAGGAGGGAACGGGAGGCTCTGAAGGCGCATTGTGAATTGCCCCCTCTTCTTCCTCTCCTTGACCTGTGTTGTTTCAGCAGGTTTATCATGCCTCTAAGCTGGCACAGAAGCTAATGGTTGGACCAAAATGCGGCATGCAAATAATCCTTTTTGCTTAGGCTAAGTGTCCAGTCTTCATAAAATCATTAAATGGCGGGATCATGACACAGGGCAATAGTGTGTTCTGTCATGTGTTTAACATGTTCAGCGCGCTTCATATATGTCCATATACATTTCCAACATCTGTAAATTAGGCCAATATTATTATCCTGTTTTAAATTCTTTTAACTGCTTTTAGGCTACAAATTGAGTCTCCCTTACCTGAAATGCTTGGGATCAGAAGTATTTTGGCTTTCAGCCATTTATTTATTTATTTATTTATTTATTTATTTATTTTTGGCTTTCAGAATACCTATATTTGCACATGTGTACATAATGATATATCTAAACATGAAATTTATTTATGTTTAATATACACCTTACACACATAGCCTGAATATAATTTTATACACAGTATTTTTAATAATTTTGTCCATAAAGCAAAGGTGTCACTATCTCAGGTACCCCTGTGGATAATTCTGAATTTTGGAGTATTTGAGATTTCTGGATAAAAGTATACTCAACCTGTCTTTTGTTTTATCTTGCCAAATTACTTAAAATGGTCCTAGTTTCTTTGAATTGTTTTTCAGATTAGTTATATTGATTCTATTGTATCCTGCTTGGTGATCTTTAGATATAGGGGGATGATGTTATAATCATCCTCTTCATCATATCATCCACATACTAAATGTAGGTTCTGAAATAAGTTTTCAGCTGAGGACATTTTTTCCCCTTTAAACTCTGCTTATTGCAGCTGGCTAGGACTCCCCAAGGATTCTTGATGCAGCAGTTTGCAGTCTTCCCACCTGGCTTTTGCAGCCATTTAAAGCCAAAGCAAGGAGCCAAGATAAAACTTCAATGCTTTCTTGCTTCCTCTTCTCTTGCTGTTCTCTTGCTCTTGCCTGGACCTCCAGTGTGATGCCCATTTTCTCTGCAAAATTTGGTGTGTGTTGCATTCAAAATGTGAATGCGGATGCGGTCGGTCCTTGGAGTTTTCATCCTATTAGCTTCCAGCAGCTTGCAAGAGAAACCAGAGGGGCGGCAAGATCGCACTAACCAGGAATGGCACTGGTTAACCTTTGGGGCCTGGTTGTCTGCCCACGAAGGGCTTCCAACTGAGCGATTGAACTGAGTGTTTACATTACCCAAGTGGTTTCTTATCAGAGCCGGAAGCAATAATAGAAATAATGAAAGAGCAGATAACACGGAGGTGACTGAGCTTTGAAAGAGAATGAGTTGATCTCTCCTGCCCACTGACTAATAGCTCCTGGGCCAGTCTCTAGCCATGGAGTGAGGTGTCTCTATCCGTGGCTTTAGTATACCTAACAGGACCCAAATTGGAGGATTTACCTGCAGGTTTAAGTGTAACTGTCTTATATCTCAGACTGGGCAAACTCTGATTCTGGGGCCCCAGTGGGTGCTTTTGCACCCAAAGCTCAATTTCCAGAGTGGATTTCCAGAGGAATCATAGAATCATAGAGTTGGAAGAGACCACAAGGGCCATCTAGTCCAACCCCCTGCCCTTAGGAAAATTCTAAGGTTACCATATCTTATTTCTCCAGCTGTGGGACTTGAGGTAGCTTAGAAAAGTTAAAGATACAGCAAAAAAAGTTAGAGTAGACAATACATTATTAAAGTCCTAAAGCAATCGGTCATCAGAAGCCTTGTTGTTGTTGTTGTTGTTGTTGCTCTTGTTAACAGTCCTTGAGTAGTCAGCCCCAACTCATAGAATCATAGAGTTAGAAGAGACCTCAAGGGTCATCCAATCCAACCCCCTGCCATGCAGGAACTCTCAATCAAAGCATACCTGACAGATGGCCATTCAGCCTCTGTTTAAAAATGCCTCCAAAGAAGAAGACTCCACCACCCTCCGAGGGAGTGTGTTCCACCGTCGAACAGCCCTTACTATCAGGAAGTTCCTCCTAATGTTGAGTCTCTTTTCCTGTAACTTGCATCCATTGTTTCCCGGGTCCTGTTCTTTGGAGCAGCAGAAAACAAGCTTGCGCCCTCCTCAATCTGGCAACCAAGCCCTGCTGCCCTCCATTGCTCTGTTTGGAGGCAAAAATGGATTGGACATTGTGTAGAAATTTAGGGAGGGGTTGAAGAGATCCAGGGGCCACATGTGTCCTGTGCCCCTCATTGTACCCACCCTTGTGCATGGACACAAGTTTTGGTGGATGGTCTGTGTGTGTTTCTTTGGACTTGCTTGCATGCCAAGGTTAGAAGGGAGGAGGGAGGCATTTGGGAAAGCCTTCTTGGTCCTTGACTTTAAATGGGTGGGGAACTAACTATCTCTGGATGAATGACTGCTGACAAAAGCAGAGGACGGAGGCGGATGGGCAATTAGTATCGCATTCCTTAAGAAGTAGTGCACCAGCAGGCAGTCACTGCTCATTAATTTTACAAACAGCCAGGGCTGCATAATTTTTCCTGTCACATTTCAGACAATCAGTCGCCTCCACGTCAGAAAGCACCCCTGCGGCCTCCTTGTTTCTGTAGTTTCAGAATGGTTCCTGCTTTAGAAGAGGCTTCAGTGTGTACTTTGGGTCCAAGAGGGTGCACTGTGGTTGCTCTTTGGTTTCCAGTTGAGCCCCATTCCTCTGGCTTTTTTTAAAGGAGGTGGGGTATCATTTATTTTCAAAAGTGCAAAACTCATGAGGAGGGGGCATAGCCTGAATGAACTGTAAATACAGTGATGGAAAGAAAATAACTCCGGTTTCACTTCAGTTTGCATTAAATCTTTCACTAGGTTGGAATGATAGGGGTAGTAGTCCAACACATCTGGAGAATGCTCTGTAGTTCAGGAAACCTAACATAAGCTCAGGAGCAGTTGTTTTGCAATGAGATGTTGGAGACTTCATCATTTTCTCTTCAAGATTTGCTGAGGAGTCCTCCCTCTGTCTCTCACCCGTGTTCAGGGGATTCCTGGACAGAACATAGGAATGGACAGGAGTTGTGTTTGTGGGCTGTTTGGATTTTGTAGAATATTTTATTTGTTTTATTACTATGTGTGCATGTCTGTGTCTTTGTTGAGTGCCTTCAAGTAATTTTTGACTTACAGCAACTCTAAGGCAACCCTATCATGGGGTTTTCTTGGCAAGATCTGTTCACAGGAGGCTTTCCATTGCTTTCCACTGAGGCTGAGAGTATGTGGTGTGCCCAAGGTCACCCAGTGGGTTTCATGGCCAAGCTGGGAATTGTACCATGGTCTCCAGAGTCCAGCCCAGCACTGAAAACCACTACGTCAATGCTTTCCTTCGTCATAGATATTTTATTGATCTCCGCTTGTATGCTTGATCATTGTGGTTTTACTCCACTTGTATGCTTTACATTGTGGTTCATTCATTATTAGCTGCCCTAAGCCGATTGAATACATTGGAAAGGCAGGATACGCATCTCTGGGTGAAAGAAATAAATTATTACTATGTGTGTGTTATATCACCGGAGGTGCAACAGTGATGGTGGCACATGAGAGTCACTCCCAGGCTCCTTTGAGCACATGCCTAATAAGTGTCACAGTGTTTAAGAGGACTCAAATGGTAACTTTCCTCTGAAGATAACCATCATGCAGTAATTAGCTTTAAAGAGCACTCCAATGTGGTTATTAATCCATGTAGCAACATACAGATGGATTTTTTTTTATCTCCCCACCAAAAGAATCAGGTATGGACGTGTCAGCCATTTCCTGATATTTATAGAGAGAGTTTAGAGCCGGGGTCAGAATCATGCCACTTTCCGTACGCTGCTAGACTACAGCACTCCAGGAGAGCACAGCCACTGAAAATGATGGGAGTTGCAATCAAACACTATCCAGAGGGCACATTGTTTGTCAATAGTGCTGGCTTGCCTGCATTTTTTATTTCCTCCTGATTCCTTTTAGGCCAGGGGTGCTGAAAGACATTCACCCAGGTCCATTTTTCTTTGCCCCCAAATGCCCCTAAACTCCCTTCAGTGGTTGTGGGGGTGTTTTTGACTTGCATTGGGCCTTCTTGGAGTGTTTTAAGCTCATAGGATACCATTTTTTCTAACCGGAAGTGAGCTGGAAATGGATTTCCTTTTGCAAAGGAAAAGCCTCTCCTGAGCTTCAGCTGTTCTGCCACACCTTTTTATGCCATTGCTGTTTGCCTCTACACCACATGTGTATCAGACATATGCATTATTGATCCCCCATCAAACCTTCCCCTGCATCGTCCTGCCAAGAGGAGTGTTTATTTCTCTACTGCTGCTTCTTTCCCATGGCTGTTGCTGCATTAACTCAATTTTTTGTTTTGTGCTAAAGAATGCCAGGCCTGTATGTCAAGTCCTTGATGGATGGTCACACTAGTCTATTACATCTGATTTTAATTAAGTTGGGTAGGAAATCAAAGCTATGCATCAAGAGAGCCACACTGTGCTTGTGTGGATGCGTGTGTGTGGTGTGTGTGCATTTGTCTCCCCAGTTCCTTGGTATGAGAAAAAATGTGTCAGCTCATGGCTAGGGCTTCTGATGGTATCTTTCTTATCTGAATAGCAGCTTGTTGGAGCTTTTGGAAGAGAAGTTGGATGGCCACCTCTTAGGGATGCACTTTAGCCTTGGATATCTGCACTGGCAGGGTGTTAGACTCGATGGTCCTAATGTACTTTTCCAACTCCGTGATTATGTAGATGGTGCTGCTTCTACTGGGGGACATGGTGGCTCAGCTGTTAAGATGCTGACTCTGATGATGGCAAAGTCGGCAGTTCGAGACCCATGTGCCACATGACGGAGTGAGTTCCTGTCACTAGTCCCAGCTTCTGCCAACGTAGCAGCTTGAAAGCATGTAAAAGTGCCAGTAGATAAATAGGTATCACTTCAGTGGGAAAGTAACAGTGTTCTGTGTAGTCATGATGGCCACATGGCCACAGAGTCATCTTCAGATGGTGTTGGCTCTTTGGCTTAGTAATGGAGATGAGCACCACTCCTACAGTCAGACATGACTTGACAGTCATGTCAAAGAGGAAACCTTTACCTTTTTTAATGCTTCTACAGCATATGGAACATAAATAAATATATGGTGTCTCAAATTCCCCTTCTTCCTGTAGCCACTTAACCGTGAAATTGCTAGTATATTGTCTACAGCTGCCAGTTCCCCTCCAGGGTATCTTGGTGGTAGAGTTTTCCAACCAATGCCTCTTTTGCTTGCCTCAGTCTCTCCATTGTGGCTCAGTCCTCACAACACAGCATGTGAGGCGGTAAACATATGCCAGGTCGAGTATTTCATCAACTTCACTACTGCTTTGACTCTCTGAGCCCTGGCTCCACAGCACTGCTATTCAGACCAGGGTCGGGGGGATAGGAGTAGGAGTAAGAAGTAAGACGTAAAGGAGTAAGAGGTTTTTACAGGAGTAGGAATGATATATTTGTTACTCCTTATTCCTGTTATTATATTGTACATGCAAACACCAATTTTTATTTATTTATATTGCACTGGGAAAGGGACTTGGGGGCAAAGAGAGACACTTACACACACACGCACCAGCCTTGCAAAGCAACTAGACCTTTTCCCCAGGGCTGGGGGGGTAGGAATAAGGAGGAAAGGAGTAACAGGTTTTTACAGTAGAAGTAGGAGTAACATTAAGAAAAAATATCTTACTCTGAAGTAGGACTAGGAGTAACCCCCAAAATCACCACTACTCCTGGTCAGTGGTGGGTCTACTTAAAGGTAATGAGTGGTGGCTGGTGATTTCTCTGCCAATGAAGCAGTGAACCTATCCTAGGTTTTAGTCTAGGCTTCAAAGATTCGAGCTATAACTCCAAGATAGGGTTCAGCGCATCGGACAGTTCCATTAAAGTCCAAGTGGAAACCCAAAGCAGATTCACACAGACAGGAAATCTTCAGGAGGAGTTCACCACACGCAGAAATAGGTCAAGATGCAAAATTTAGAGGTCAGCCATAAAATAGGGATGTGAAGCAGGAACTGGGAGCAAGCCATATGTTTTCTGCCAAGGAAGCTGCTCTGGAGATGATGAACAGGTAGTAGTAGTAGTAGTAGTAGTAGTATGCAAAGAGATCTTGTAGCACCTTTGACACTAACTGAAAGAAAGAAGTTGGCAGCATGATCTTTCATAGACAAAAATCTACCTTAGATGCATTTGGTGACATGGAAGGCCAAGAACAGGCTCATATTATTAATTGATTTATTTAATTTATATGCTGCCTTTTTCCTCGACTCAGAGCAACTCATGGATAAAATCAGTTTAAAACTTACAATAAAATTTAATTTTAGCAATTAAAATCGTCTTGCTAAAACAATATAATTACACAAACTTGCCTCACAGAAGAATGTGTTGTCTTTCTCTGAGGCTGAGAAAATGTGGTGTTACCCAGTGGGTTTCTGTGGGTAAGCAAGCCTTAAGACATGGCTCTCCTGGAGTCTTCTTGTTAACTGCCTTCTGATCAATGTCAGCTCATGGCGACTCAGTGAATAAAATATCTCCAAGCCCTTCTGTCCTCAGCTACTCTGCTCAGGTCCTGCAGGTTCAGTCCATGGCCACCCTGATAGAGTTAAACCAGCTGCCATGTGGTCTTCTTCTCTTGCTTTTGCTTCTACCTTTCCCAGAATCATTGTCTTTTCCAATGAGTCAAGCCTTCTCATGATGTGGCCATTGTAGGACAGCCCCAATTTTGTTGGCTTTCTGGGAGAGTTCAGGCTTGGCTTGTTCTAGGGCCCATTTATTTTTATGGGGTCCTTGTCTAGCACTAAAACCATGGCATCATGCTGGCTCTTGCATTTTTAATTCTTCACCAGTTTCAACCTTTCCTCTTCATGCACCACCCTCCTCTTTTGGAGACCATGCACTTTGCCTCCTGCAGTGCCCAAGCATCACTGTATTGGCAGTTTCAGAAGGTTTCATTGCTTCTCTTTTGCTTGTTGTTTGTTGCTGTTAACTGCACTTGAGTCAGTCCCGACTCATGGTGACCCTGTGTACGAGACATCTCCAAGCTCCCCTATCTTCCATTTCTCTACTTAAACTTTAAATCTAAGTTTTTAAATCTTTGTAAGCTGCCCCAACTGCATCTTGTAGAGGGGCAGGATATTACTACTACTACTACTACTACTACTACTACTAAGTTCTGCAGATTCATGCCTGTGGCCTCCCAAATCTGACCATCTGGTGTGTGGTCTTCTCCCTTTCTGTTGCCCTCTACTTTTCCCAACATTATTGTCTTTTCTAATGAATTGTGCCTTCTCACGATGTGGCCAAAGTATGACAGCTTAGGTTTCATCATCTTGATTTCCAGAGAGAGTTCTGGTTTGATCTGTTCGAGGATCTCAAAGCTCTTTGAGGTCTGAGACTCAGAGCTCCAAAGGGTCTCCCAGCAGCCTTTTGGCTCACCTTTCTCCTAAGTTCAGCAGAATTATGGCATTGGGCTGTACCTGCTCAATGAGAAGGCTGATGCACTTCTCCCTAAAGAGGCCCTTGTTTGAGTGATAGAGGAGCTGTTGGTGGGAGCCTAGGGACTGGTGGACCCTCTCCTTGCCGGGAGAATTTCCCTGAGCTGTGCTTTACATCCCAACATTATTCTGGGCACCACAGTTCAAAAAGGATGTTGAAAAATTGCAGCTGTGTGTCCAAAGGAGGGCGACTAAAGTGGTGAACGATTCTGGAAACCATGACTTATGAGGAATGACTTAGGGAGCTGGGGATGTTTAGTCTGGAGAACAGATGGTTACGAGATGATACAATAGCCCTGTTTAAATATTTGAAGGGATGTCATATTGAGGATGGCGCAAGCTTGTTTTCTGCTGCTCCAGAGAACAGGACACAGAACAACGGATGCAAGCTACATGTATAGATTTCATCTATACATTAGGAGGAATGTCTTGACAGTAAGGGCTGTTCAATAGTGGAACACATTCCCTTGGAGATAGTCCCTCATGGCAGAGGGGGGTTGGACTGGATGGCCCTTGTGGTCTCTTCCAACTCAACAATTTTATGATTCTATGAATGAGAGGAGCCTAGATTTGCTGGAAAAGAGGGAAGGATGTGTGGCTGTGATTTACACTGAAAAGCACCAGCAAGCCAGTCACTTTCCCTCCTCCTTTGTTGTGATCTGAAACAATTTCTTTGCAAAGGGCCATGAAGACACCCTGCTGTGTTTCCGGCTGATTTGGAATGAGGCTCCTTTTTCAAAAGGCTTCCTTGTGCTGCATCAGAAGCCTTCTATTTTTTCATTTCTTTTCTCATAAAGCCCAGGGAGAAACAGCTCTCAGTGCTGGCGTGTTTCTGGGATCTTCTTTCTCAGTGCCAGCATAACTCTGGGCACCTTCTCTCCACCTATTCATCATCTTGAGAGCAGCCCTCCTTGGCCGGGAACATTTGCCTCGCTCTCTGTTCCTGTTCCCCTCCCTCTCCCTTTTTTTAATGGCTCACTTCTGGGTTTTGCATCTTGCCCTTTTTCTGCTTATGATGTGCTCTTCCTGCACTGCCTTCCCCTGCTGTCCAGCCCTTAATTGGTGCAGCAAACTGAGCAGGATGTGATGCAAGAATCAAAGAAAAAGCCAGGGCTGGGCACCATTCCTCCTTCAGATTCTGGATCCCCTTGAGGTGGCACAGACCTGACAATTCTTATTCAAAGCTGGTGGATAGGGTCTGGAAAAATGTAACCCAGAGATATATCCAAGGGTAGCCATGTTGGCCATACAACGAAGTATAATAACAGCCAAAGTCAAACAAAACAGTGATACCTTTATTTGGCCAATGACCAAAATGCACAAAATACACAATGCAAGCTTTCAAAGCTCTACTGGCTTCTTCATCAGGAAAAGGTATGAAAAATTATGCAGGAGAAAGAAAAAAAATGACAATGTTAAGAGTTACAGGCCTACGTAAAGATGTTGCTGTTCTCAATTAAGTTGGTACTGAGGGATATCCATGGAGGCAAAGGGAGATAATCCATTCACAACAGAAAAATATACTTTTTTTGAGATCCAGGCTGCCTCTGTTCTGTGCAAGGGTACCAGTCTCTGGTAGGTATTCTTCTTTTGTCTTGGGGCAGTAACTAAAAAGGCCTTGCTATTTCCATGGGGACTTGCCTACAGGTGCTCAAGGTAGACATGGATACTCAGAAAAATGACTGCCATCTCTACACTGTCCTCCCAACAGTCCAGCAGATAGAGAGTTTTTAAATCATGAATTTATCATGTTAAGGTTTTATAATGGCCTAAACATTTTATATTTCGGAACAAATCATAGGCATTGATGCTGATCGTAAAATTTGGAGGCAGCATAAGGGAAGGGAACCTCTTTTTGGATCTTCTTCCCTGTCCCGTTTAGGGTGCTGTACATAATGACCTAAATCTAGTTGTTAGTCTGGATTTACTATGGCTTGAGTCCAGGCTAACTGAGGACTATCTCTTCCTATCTGAGCCTTCCAATGCTCAAAGATCTCCAGGGGAGGGCCTTTCCTTGGTCCCATCAGCTTCACATCCAAGTCTGGTAGGAACAGAGGGAGAGGGCTTTCTTGGTGGCTACTCCCAGGCTTTGAAACTCCCTCCTTGCTCTCTTTCCATCATTTAGTGGAAACTTTGCTATTCCAATACTCCTTTAGGAACTGACTGTAGAAGATTTTAATAACTGTACTCTATTTACTGTTCTGTTTACTTTTTTTCCTCTACTGTTTGAATGGATTTGTTTTCTTTCTGTAGATAGTTTAACAGCATTTTAGCAATAATTCTTTATGTAGGTTTTCAGTTGGGTATTTCAATATTTGTTGGGTTTGCTTTAATTTTTGTAAAACAGCGTGAATCCCAATTTTGGGCTGGAAGGGGAATCAGGATATAAATGACTATACGATGTTGAAAATGATGTCTTGAAATAGCAGGACGTCTTGAAGTACCTCAAAGACAAACAAATCCATGTCTCCATGAAAGTTAATAGGTGTTGACTTACCAAGTTCCCATTGACTCAGTGAGGCTCATTTAATTTGAGCCAATAGTTGGATGTAGGCCTTGGAGATGTTTTTAGAGACATTCTGGGCTTTTTTAGAGTTGAGTTGGGAATGGCAAGGGGAGAGTTTGTCAGGATGGCCAAGAGTTCAGAGCAGTGGTTTGGAAACCAACCAAGGGATAAGAAACCCCCTTCTGTAACCCCCTGATCTCCAGCCATGTCCAGAGGCTATCAAGAGGTGCTTCATATCCTGGAATGTACTGAAGTGCTTCTTGAATTATCATTTTGTCCATAGGTTCCTAAAATATATAAAAGAATGTGTGTTAGGTTACAGTCGAGGCCTGATTTTTCAGGGTGGAGACCTTGCATTTTTGGCTACTCCTGAATTTCATTCTGCTCCAGCAAAGAAACGTCTCTGAAGGCCCCCACATTCCTGCAGCGAGGAGATGGAAAGAGCTCCCAGGCACAATGGGGAAGGCAATGGTGCCTCTTTCCGCCAGTTAATCCTTTTGAATAATAGGCTTGGAAGTGCTGTATGAAACTATTTTGCTAAAGTTGGAGGAGGATTCCACAGCCCAATTAAAGGATTAGAATGGAAAGCTGATGCATTGCTCCTAAGTAGGGAATGGCTGAAGTTGGGGTGGGAGCAGAGGTGGAGACAACAGCGTTTATCGAAGGCTTGCGTTCTCCTGGGCTGTGCGCCTTGTTCAGGGGCTTTCTTTTGGGGAGGGGTATCCTTTGTCCTGTACTCTGTGCATTGTGCTTACTCCTTAAGTGTGAGTTCCAGCTCTGTCCCTCTCCTCCAAGCCTCTCTTTCACTCTCAACATGTACAAAATGCTCTAAAGGGAGCAGCTGGAAGGTAAGAGTCAGAGGCTATGAACAGCTGTGTTTTTATGAACTCAGAGTCACAGAGCTGGACAGTGTGGAAAATATGTCCCCACACTGTCCATCTCTTAGCTGTGGACAGGACTCTGCATCTTTCCCCAGCTTCACTCTGTTCATATTCACAAGACACACACTTCGTTTAATAAACACTGAATTTAGCAGTGCAGTCACCAGTAGAAAGCACCTTCACCTTGGCAGTCAACTACATTGCATGCTCCTCAGCCCAACCAGAAGAGGCAAAAATGGAGTGCTAAACAGAAGAGAAATACGAAAGAGTTCTCCTATATATGATTACAGCATCCAGGTTTTTATTAGGAGAGAAATGGAAAAAGCAAGAGATACCTACTGTAGATGAATGGTTACTGAAACTTAATGGAATGTTAGAGATGGACCGACTAACATCTTTATTGAACCATGGAGATATTGATAAGGTAAATGAAGTGTGGTTCCCAATTCAAGTATATTATGAAAAACAGATGGCAATAAATTGGCAAGCAAACATTGATATGGATTAAGAGGTATGCAGTTTTGTATGGAATGGTACGGTAATGGGATAGAAATGAGAAATGCTGTTATCAAATGGAAATCAAATAAGACTCACAAACAATAATTGTTAAAAAAAGCAAAGCATTTAATAATACAGGAACAAAGGAAGTTTGCTATGTTATGAGTTGTATATAATTTTGTAATGTGATGATAGAAATAGTTGTATTTTTTATGTTTGAATTAAATCTTTTATAAATAAAATTTAAAAAACGAAGTGCGACTATTTAGGCAGTCTCCTGTGGACAAAATTCCTTCCCCTTCTCACTAAAGTTGTCAGGCAGATCTGAGGGATGAGCAAAATCCCTTTGCTGAAATAATATCTTGATGCTGCCCATGGTGACATCTCTTAGTGCCCAGTTTGTCCTCAGTACAGCCATTGCTCCAAGAGCTGCCTGGCCTCAACATCTTTCTTTTTTGGAGCAGTTCCCTTTTTCGGCCCGCTTTCCAGTTCCTGGCCTTGCTTTAATTTTTATTTTCCTCTCCTCTTTCTCTCTTTGCCTGAGCCACACTTGCTGAGCTCCTTTTCAAGGAACAAGGGAACTGCCGGTTTTTGTTTCTAAGCGAGGACTGACCCTGGCTGCGAACAGAAAGCCTTATTATGTTTCAGCCCTACAGTGTGTTTCTTTCTTCTTAGTTTCTTTTCTCATTTTTCCTTGGCATAATCTTAGCCCCCAAAAGTGATTTAAACATTTGTTCTGCTTTCTGTACAGACTCTTCAGAGCAGCACAAATGCACTCAAAACTGAAAGTGGATTCTCTGTGACTAAAATGTGTGGCTTTTCTGTATTGCAGAAAAAACAGCTGATGATGATGTCCAGAAGTCTGATATCTCATCCAGCAGCCAAGGAGTGATTGAAAAGGAATCCCTGGGGCCTCTCCTTCTGGAGGTATGTGCTTATGGAAGCAGCTGCTCCACACTGTCTGTTGTAGTACATGGGAAAACACTCTTCTGTATTTGCATTGCCACAACGTTTTGAGTATCAGGGAGGTTTGATCTTTCCATGTTAGTTTGAAAATAGAAATTGACCCCGTAGAACTTCAGTCTTCCCTAGCTTGCTGGTATTGTGGGTCTTCAGCTCATTTCCAACTTATAGCACGACTAAGGTGAACCTATCATTGTTTGCCATTGCCTTCCTCTGAAGATAAGAGAGTAGGACTTTTCCAAAACTACCCAGTGAGTTTCCATGGCTAAATAGAGATTGGAAATCTAGTCTCCAGGGCCCTAATCTAACATTCACATCACTGCACTGCACTGCCTCTGTGCTTCCCTATCTAAGCTACCCTAAATGTGGAAGTTTATTGTGACATCCAGACTTGGGCTTCCAGCATTTTGCTCCAGACAGGCCAGGATTTCTTAACCAAGAACAAACTCTGATTTATGATCATGACTTGTAAAGGGTGCAACCAACTGGGAGCCTGGGTTCTGAAGTTACAAGAAACTTTCAAAGATATGGCCATGTTAGTCTGGTATAATTTTGTTCCCTCTGTTTCATGGCAGCACCAGTTTCTGTGGAGTTGTCAAGGGGATCTGCAGGATCAAGCCCTGTGGTTGTGAGTAGGGCAGGATGGTGAAAGTAGGAAATGGATACTTTACTACCCCTATAACCAGAGCACAGAGGAAGAGCACAATGAGCATCATCTTTCATCCAGACTCCACTAAAACAAAAATATAATCCCGTTGGTATCCTACATGTGTGTATGTTTGCTTACGTATGCAGCTGCAATTTACACAACAGATACATTCAGTTTGCTTTTGTGTAAGTGGAGTTCCACAATTATTTCACATGCCATTATGCATTCCTGTATGGTGTGTCACTACTCATCTCTTCTTTCAATGCACTGTGGTAAAGGAAACAGCCATTTCATACCTCATACATATCTACCCCACTGCATACCGGGACCATAAGCAAGCACTGCAGATAGGGAATTGCTTGCACAGTGTTACTTTTCAGCAGAAAAGGGGGGCATAGTGCAACTACAACACTCCGCAGTCATGATGTATGCTCTTGGCCTATTTGCAAAGGATCTATATCTTGTGGTACCTTTGAGACCAACTGTGTGAAAGAAGTAGCATAAGCTTTTGTAGACTTGGTCTACTTCCTCAAATGCTGGGAGTGAACTAGCGCCCAGGAAGGACCTTTATAATCAGACTCTATGAACAGCCATAGAAATGCAGAATTCCAGTGACAATAGTTGCTTGGCACATACTCATAACACTGGTTAACACCCATTTCATGGAAATACTCTGGGCCAGTTTATCCTTTCTGGTTCCCAGACATCATCACACCATATTCCACAACTCTTTCTATCCCTCATATAGTAGAATTCAAAGATACAGCCATGTTAGTCTGTAGAATCAGTATGTGGAGAGATCTTGTAGCACGTTTGAGACTAACTGAAAGAAAGATGTTGGCAGCGTGAGCTTTGTAGACTTCAGTATACTTCCTCACATGCATTTAGTGAAGTGGAAACCAGGAACAGACATGTGCCATTGGTGTGTGAAAATGTAAGTTCAAGCATTCAAGTTTTGATCAGTGTTCACAATTGCACAAGCAGGAATCAGATATAGTAAGCCCTTGGTAACTGCTAGGGTTTGGTTTTAGGACCTCCTGTGGACAACAAAATCTGTCGATGCTCAAATTCTGTTAAAAACAGTGGCATAGTAAAATGGTGTCCCTTATATAAAACGGTAAAATCAAGGTTTGCTTTTTGAAATTTATGTATTTTTAAAATATTTTCAAGCCGTAGTTGCCTGAATCCATGGATAAAATGTCCATGGATACTAAAGACTGTAGAATCCAGTAGGCTTCCTGAACCAACACATCATTTGTTTATCTCTTTGTCCTTTCAGAAAAAGCAGATCCTTTTGTTCCCTGTCCTCCGTAGTAGTTCTTCCACATATGATGCA
This sequence comes from Urosaurus nigricauda, assembly GCA_034509955.1. Taxonomy (NCBI): domain Eukaryota; kingdom Metazoa; phylum Chordata; class Lepidosauria; order Squamata; family Phrynosomatidae; genus Urosaurus; species Urosaurus nigricauda. Next base: position 375,866,297 of record JAOEGL010000001.1, on the reverse strand, counting down.
AAATTTTGCCTGCCTTGGAATGAAAACAGAACCTAATAACAAAACTTATTATTATTATTATTATTAGAACCTAATCGCTTCCATACTGCAGCCGGCCCTCCACATTTCCGGCTTTGGCGGCATTGGTTATTCACAGATTTGAATAATATGTTCTTTCTAGGAATTTTTAGGTCCTCCAAAACTCTGTGGTCTACTTTCAGCAGAAGTTGCAATGGAGAACCTACAGATTCCTAGAGAGAACACTTCTCTAGGCATTTGTAGGTCCTCCAGTGCAATTCTATGCTCAACTTTCAGCAAATGTTGACCATATAGCTATACTGGAGAATCTAGATCGACCTAGAGTGGTTTTCTTACAGGTTAAAGCAAAATAATAGTTCTTTATTTGTGCTTTTTCCATTTTCATGGAGGTCTTACGCCCCTAATCCAAGCAGACATGGATGGGCCACTGTACACTCAAGTGCTTTAATCCATGTCTAGAGATGCAGACAGCCCTGGGGTTCACACTGCAAAATTACCTTCTACCTTTCCCAGCATTCAGGGAGAGTTCAGGCTTGGCCTGTTCTAGGACCCATTTAAGTCTGGAGTCTTTGTCTGACACTAAAATCATGACATCATGCTGGTTCTTGCATTTTTAATTTTTTACCAGTTTCAGCCTTTCCTTTTCTTTTTTCCTCACATACTCCCCTCTTCTTTTGGAGACTTTTTTGCCTCCTGCGGTGTCCAAACATCACCGTATTGGCAGTTTCAGAAGGCTGTGTTGCTCCTCTTCTGCTTGTTTGTTGTTGTTAACTGCCCTCAAGTCAGCCCTGACTCAAAGTGACCGTGTGTATGAGACATCTCCAAGCTCCCCTATTTTCCATTGCTGTACTGCAGATTCATGCCCGTGGCCTCCCAAATCTGGCCACCTGCTGTGTGGTTTTCTGCTCTTTCTGTTGCCCTCTACCTTTCCCAGCATTATTGTCTTTTCTAATGAATTGTGCCTTCTCATGATGAGGCCAAAGTATGACAGCTTCAGTTTCACCATCTTGATTTCCAGGGCGAGTTCAGGTCGAGGACCCATTTGTTTGTCTTTTTGGCTGTCCATGATATCTACAGAACTCCTGAGTTGGTTTCCCCCTTGCCCTCTTTCCTCACTGTCAAGCAGTCCCATCTGAGCATGATGATGGGGAATACTGTGGCTTGGACCATTCTGACCTGGGTGCTTGATTATATGCCTTTACTCTTGTGGATCTTATCTAGTTCTTTCATAGCTGCCCTTCCCATTCCTAGTTGTCTTTCTCGACCATTCCTTCCTCTTCGATTAAGCAGGGCAAAGAGGAAGAGGGACCCTGGCAATGGCTGTGCAAATGCCACATTATCCCCAAGGGATCTGCCTTCTGGAAAGACCTTCTGGCTGATTAGCTGGTTATCCTTGCAAGCCATGCTCCCTGCCCTCCTTCAGAGCCCACCTCCGCATGTACCAGTGTGCTAATTTTCATTGCTCTCTGATTTAGGATACCCAGGAGAGAGACAAGGGGCCTTGTTCCTCATTTCCGGAAATGGATTATTCAGTACCAGAGGCCCGCTGGTTAGGCATCAGGCCGGCTGCTGTGTTAATGGAACTGAGATTGATTTACAGCTGACACCGTTTCTGAGCTGTCGGCTCCCTCTGTTCCTTTTGCCCGCTGTATATCCTGCCTGACTTATTCATGCTGCCTTTCTTTTTCCTAAAGGCTTCAAAGACACACGCAGCATTCACTTTAATGGCAAAGCTGGAAGATGTGCTGAAACAGGCGGAAAAGTTAGCCAGGAGGGAATGGGTGCGAGTCTCCATGCAGCCGGGAACCTGCTTGGCTTGGCTTTGCATGCCGCCCCTTTCCACCCGGGTAGCATGTAGTGGAGAAGCCTGTGTTTGCTTAGCAACAAGCAACAGCTGTGACTCAGGGAAATTGCAGGTTGTGGGCCAATTTTGGCCAAAGACATGGGGACGGCCCTCCGTTTTCGCTTGAAATTGCTTCTTCTTTCCAGCAGTTAATGTAACAGGGTAGAGAAAACACAACCCCAGTGGAAAATAAAAGAGTGCAAAGCTAAATAAATCGAGTCTAGATGTTTAGTCCTTGCACAGGAAAGGGGCACTCATGTTGCCAGCGATGCGCATGTTGGTGGCCGTGCCTAGGAATATGTCCTCTCAAATTATGAAGCGACAAACTTTCATCCCCTTGCTGTGATCTCAAACAGTATTTAGGAAGCCAGAACGGGTCCTCCTTGTTGTCCTTCCATCCAGGCTAAATTCTTTTTATTCAGACAGGCTTTTAAAACAGAAAAGTTTTTAAGGAGTGGGCTTAAGAGGTTTTATCTTTTTAAACTGAGTTTTATCCTTTTGATGTGTGATGTGTTTTAATATTGTAATAGTTTAATTCTATTTTGACAGTCATTTCTTGTATGTTTTTAATTGTACTTTATTCTGTCTAAATTGTCCTCTTTGGGTCCCAATTAGCAGGGAAAGTAGGATATAAACATAACATAACATAACATAATAATCATATTTAAACTTGGAACCATAACCAAGAGAAATATCTGTAATCATTTTGGAAAAGGTACAACAATCAGAAATCCACCATACCTCTTGCTTGGATTTTGGTTGCCATTCCTCTACTTCCTCTGCAATTCGCCCTTGTTCCAGACATTTGGTCTAAATCTAGAGATGCCCCATGTTAATTGCTGTTTGGCTTTTTCTTCTCTAGCACCAGAATATTTCTGGGCTGCTCCATTTAGATCTTTCAGCCTTTAAATGCTTGAAGAGGACAGGTCCTGTTCCTTGGACCTCTCTTGAACATAAACTAAGCTTGTAGGAGAGAAGCCAAACTCTGCATTTCAGATTAGCTTTATTATTATTAGCTTTATTTATAAAGTGCTGTAAGCGCTGTACAAAAACCAAATAAAATCAAGAATATGTAAAAAGCCTGCCTATGGCATACAATCTAGAGAAATCCAAAATCTGCACAGTCCCTGCTGAACATGTAGAGTTGTGGTGCACAAGTTGTGCATTTCTTCTTGTCCTGAGGGATTTGTCGCCTATCCCATGCACATAGTGGCTCTTGGAGCATTTGCTTTCATAAGACTGGGACATGCTCAGTATTGTAATAAAATAGGCCACTCAGGTGTACCATGTACTCACCCTGGGCAGCACAAAACCACAGCGATGGAAAGAAGATAACACAGAAGGGATTACCTGGGCAAGGGCAAGGGGATTCATGGGATGGGAACAACATTCCAGCAGTTTCCATGTGGTACAGCTCTTATAAACCAGGGCTTTTTACCAGTGCTCCTCAGTGGCCCATTGAAAAGTGCTGGTGTGTGAACTATTGGCTGGCAGGCCACAACAAGTTTCCAAGAAAGAAAGAAACAGTTGTGGCCATTGGTCACAAATATGGTGCATGTCCCTGTCAGTCCTTGAAATCAGATTTGTTAAGATGCACTGCTATAGACTTCTCAATCCTAAAGCATTTGCTTAAGAACACAGGTAGCACAGTTTTTGCTCTTCCAGATGTTTTTGGATTTCATCTTCCAAACTCTTAACTGTTGGCCATGCTGGCTGGGATTTCTAAGAGTTAAAAGTCCCAAACCTCTGGTAGAGGATCACTGTTTAAGAACCATTACTACAGAGGTAGCAGTATTAATTGACTAGGTATAGAGTCAGTGTGGCATAGTGGCTTGAGTGTTGGACTACAACTCTGGAGACCTGGGTTCGATTCCCCACTGGGTGATCCTCTGGGTGATCTTGAGCATGGCACATGCTTTCAGCCTCAGGAGAAGATAATGGCAAACCTCCTCTGAACAAATAATGCTAAGAAAACCCCATGATAGGTTTTCCTTAGGATCGCTATAAGTTGGAAATGACTTGAAGGAACACAACAACAAACAGAGTTAGATGTTGCTGCTTATACAGTATTCTGAATCACCATGATACTTTTCTCCTTGTGCACCATTTTGTTACAGTATCCACACCAAATTAGGCCTGCAAGGTAGGCATTCTGCAGTACTGTCCCTCAGGAGCAGACCAAAAAGCAATAAAGCTAGAAAACTAAAAAAAAAAAATCACCATGAACAAAACAAAGAAAGTTGATGTGTCTCTTCTTGTCCTCCATAGCGTGAAGCAGACATGATGCACTAATTCCCATACAAAGTGTTGAGAAAAGGAGACTCAAGACCAGGAATTTCAGTGATTGAATGCTTACATAATCCTGCAGGTCTTCCTGTTACAGTCGTCCCCCGGGTTACGAAAGTAATCCGTTCCGGGATTACTTTCGTAACCCGGAAGCTTTCGTTTCCCGGGGGACCGCTTTCGCTAATGGACCACGCGGCCGATTTAAAGGGGCTGCGCGGTTTTTTTTCTTCGTATCCCGGGGGATCTTTCGTATCCCGAGGGATAGGAAGCCAGTCCGCCGCCTTTCGGATCCCGGGGTTTTCGCAACCCGGGGGATTCGTAAGGCGGGGGACCACTGTACTTAGTTTTTAGAAATTATTTTCGGGGGTAAATATCCCCCAAATAGGCACCTAAATACTCTGAACACATCAGATCCTGTCTGATCTTAAAAGCTAATCAGGGTGATCCCTGGTTAGTACTTGGATGGGTAACCACCAACAAATACCAGGTGCTATAGGCTATATTTTAGAGGAAGGAACTGGCAAAAATCACCTCTTGGGTATTCCTTATTCTTGCATATTCCTTATTCAGCTCTTGAGTATTCCTCTTGGGTATTCCTTATGCCTAAAAAATCCTATGAAATTCATGGGGTTATTATAAGTCAACAGATGACTTGAAGGCACAAACGTACAGACAAGTATATGGACACCTTGTCTTATATTCTGAAAGAAAATGTTCCATTATCTATTCTTTTCAGTTTTTGCAGATGTCTCTATAGTCAATTGCATTTTTATGAATATGCTTGAGTACCTGGTGATATCACTTTGTTGCCCTTCTCTGAGGATTTGACATTATGGTCACCACACAGGGATTTAGCATAACCTTCAAGCCCTCTTGTCTTTTCTTCTATGTCTAAGCAACCTCTCAGGTGTATCTTAGCTTGTGAGAGGCACAAGCTAAGATACACCTGCCTAAAAGAATATTGGTCTGGATGATGCTTACTGTTTGGCTCTGGGTCCGGCAGGCACTCGATGGCTTCTTCTTTGTCGTGAATCGTGAAGGACGGATCGTGTTTGTGTCAGAGAATGTGACCAGCTACTTGGGCTACAACCAGGAGGAACTCATGAATACCAGCGTCTACAGCATCTTGCATGTGGGAGACCATGCTGAGTTTGTCAAGAATCTCCTGCCCAAATCACTCGGTGAGTACTTGGACTGGCCCTGTACATCCTTTCCCCATCCTGTCTCAAAGGTGTAACAGATTCAGCACAACAGTTTCATCAAGTTAGGTCAATGGAAACTCAGGTCATGACAGTGAATTAACTTTCCTAGGTATTGTACATGCTAATTGTGCCATGGAGATTGTTAGTTAATGGAGCAAGAAAAAGCAACAGATAACTCCCCATGGCATTCTGAACCATGCCCATGATTTAAGACCGCTTGCAAACTGTGACTTATCAAAATGAGCTGTAAATCTGAGTCCAAATTTGTCTGAGCACCATCCTATTTCATTTTCAGAAGGGGGAAAACCTCTTTGTCTCTATTTTCTTTTGTTTCCCTAGCAAAACTACATGAATTGAAACATAAGCTATAAAGTACAGTTAGGGGTTTTCACAACAGAAGGACTAGTATGCTCCTGTAAGAGCAACTGAAACACTCAAGGAGAAAGTGAGGGGGAATAATTTTGTAAAGAAAGACTTTGAAAGTCACAGCTTTTTTATTTGGGAGGGGAAAATGGCTGAGGGAGCAGAACATAACTGTCTAGATTGCTTGGAGAGCAAGGGTCTTCTTTTCTTTTTAGCACCAACTCCTTTGGCCATTCCATAATATTTTTCCAGGTGTTTTATTTCCTTCCAGTTCTTTCAGACTGCTCAGCAAGTGCAGGAGTTGAGTAGGTACAAGCTGCACCCGAGAGCACAAGCGGATGGTTGGGGGGATTAGGAGACGACTCTGTTTTGCAGTCGGGATCCAATTTAATCTTACCGATGACTCGCTCGGTGCCATTCCAAATGCATGTCGCTTAATCTGCATTTAAGCTCATTTTTTGAATAATATGCTTACTCAAGAGCATCATAATGTAATTCCCAGTAAGAACCTTGACTACTCAACCAGAAACTCCAGCAGATGTAAAAGCTTTCCTTTTGCTGTTGTGGAGCCTGCAAGCATGAGTCGCTTGCTGAGCACAAGCCTAACCAGTGGCTCAACCTGTGGCCACAAGCTCAAAGGATGCTCTTTGGTCAGTTCCTTCCTATCGTGGTTGTCTGAGCGCACAGCTGGCATCAATCAAGGGGATTGTTGCTGCTCACGGATCAATGTTTCACTCAAGGAAGGTCAGCTCTGCAGCCCACAACGTTGCCTGTGTTTAATTGACTCAGTGATAAGGCTCTTCTTTCTTAACGCGCCTCTCTTTATCAAAGTTATGGCCTGTTAGCTAAAGCCTGATTAGCTGACAAGCCACTGACCCAGTAAACTCTCATTGGTGTTCTGGCTGCCTCTTGTCAGGGCAGGAGCCTGCTGGAGGCTGCACAGGTAGAAATGACCATAATCTGGAGAGGAAGGAAAAACCAAGCATTATATGTTAAACGGTTTGCTAGAATGTGATAATTTGGAGTAGGGGGAGAGAAAAGGCATATGGAAGGAGATCCCTTTGGGTTTTAGCCTAAATTTTAAAGGAGCTATAGTGTGCTGATCACTATTCCTGAAATAGGTTCAGTGTCTCAGACAGCTCCTTTAAAATTTGGACTGAATCCCAGAAAGGGCTGATCATCCCACTGACTTTGCAGCCATTGGCCTCTGTTGCTGTGGAGGATTGCCTGTTTTATTCTCATCACTCTGCTGTTCTCTTGGGGACTGAGTTGGGAAGGTGGAAAGCGAGGGTAGGGGTAGAAATGACGAACCTCCACCTTCTCAAGAGTCCTACAGACCCATGCAAGGTGTTGAATGGATGTATCCATGGATGAATGGATGGATGGCTACAAACATACACACACCTGTTAATGGGGTGCAAGTGGTTGGATCCTTAGGTGGGAGTGACCATGTTCTCCTGGAGTTTGTTATACAGTACAGAGGGGAAGCCAGGCATAGTCAGACACGAATTCTAGACTTTAAGAGAGCTGATTTCAATAAACTTAGAGAATTACGGGGGATGATCCCATGGTCAGGAATACTAAAAGAGAAGGGAGTTCAAGACGGATTGGAATTTCTCAAAAAGGAGATACTGAAGGGACAATTTCAAAAAGTTCCAATGAGGAAAAAAATTTGGGAGATGTCTCAAGAAACCAGTATGGATGACTAAGGAACTTTCAACTGAGCTAAGTTTTAAACGGAACATGTATAAGAAATGGAAAAATTGGATAATCACCAAAGAGGAATTCAAACAAATAGCAAGCACCTGTAGGGATAAAGTCAGAAAAGCTAAAGCACAGAATGAAGTCAGGCTGGCTAGAGAGGTTAAGAACAATAAAAAGGGCTTTTATGGGTATGTCCGCAGCAAAAGGAAGAAGGAAATGATAGGGCCGCTGTGTGGCAAAGATGGCAAAATGCTAACAGGGGACAGAGAAAAGGCAGAATTACTCAACACCCTCTTTGCTTCAGTCTTTTCAGAAAAGGCAAAGGGTGTTCAACCTGAGTACAGTGGAGCAGGGGACAGAATAGGAGTATTTCAGCACAGAATAAGTAAATCTAATGAATTTAAGTCTCCAGGCCCAGATGAACTACATCCAAGGGTACTAAAAGAACTGGCAAATGTAATATCGGAACCATTGGCAATAATGTTTCAGAATTCTTGGAGAACAGGAGAAGTCCCAGCAGACTGGAGTAGGGCAAAGGTTGTCCCCATCTTCAAAAAGGGGAAAAAAGAGGATCCCAACAATTATCGTCCAGTTAGTCTGACATCAATACCAGGAAAGATTCTGGAGCAGATCATTAAACAGAGAGTTTGTGAATATCTAGAAGATAATTCCATAATCACAAAAAGTCAACATGGGTTTCAGAGAAACAAGTCATGTCAGACAAATCTGATCTCTTTTTTTGATAAAATTACCAGTTTGGTAGATGAAGGGAATGCTGTGGATGTAGTATATCTTGATTTCAGAAAGGCCTTTGACAAGGTTATAGCTAATACCCCAGAAGACAGGATCAAAATTCAAAATGACCTGAATAGACTAGAAAGCTGGGCCAAAGCTAACAAAATGAAATTCAACACAGAGAAATGTAAGGTATTGCACTTAGGACGGAAAAATGAAATGCACAGTTATAAGATGGGGGACATCTGGCTGAATGAGACCACATGTGAAAGGGATCTAGGAGTCCAAGCAGACCACAAGTTGAACATGAGTCAACAGTGTGATGCAACAGCTAAAAAGGCCAATGCAATTTTAGGCTGCATCAATAGAAGTGTCATGTCTAGATCAAGGGAAGTAATAGTGCCACTCTATACTGCTTTGGTCAGGCCCCATCTGGAATATTGTGTCCAGTTCTGGGCACCACAATTCAAAAAGGATGCGAAGAAACTGGAGCGGTTCCAAAGGAGGGCGACTAAAATGGTTAAGGGTCTGGAAACCATGCCCTATGAAAAACGACTTAGGGAGTTGGGGACATTTAGCCTGGAGAAGAGAAGGTTAAGAGGTGATATGATAGCCTTGTTTAAATATTTGAAGGGATGTCATATTGAGGATGGAACAAGCTTGTTTTCTCCTGCTCCAGAGACTAGGACCTGGAACAATGGACGCAAGCTACAGGAAAAGAGATTCCACCTCAACATCAAGAGAAACTTCCTGACAGTAAGGGCTGTTCAACAGTGGAACACACTCCCTCGGAGAGTGGTGGAGTCTCCTCCTTTGGAGGTTTTTAAGCAGAGGCTGAATGGCCATCTGTCAGGGATGCTTTGACTGAGAGTTCCTGCATGGCAGGGGGGTTGGACTGGATGGCCCTTGTGGTCTTTTCCAACTCTATGATTCTAACACAAATGTAATCATGTGCTCACATGCACACATCAAAACCCCACACATATTCCCTTAGGTTCATAGATAGGAGTAGAATCTGTTCCTTGTATGTGTCCCCTCACCCTCCCAGCAGGCCACACTGACAGGTCTCAGCCAGCACAGAAGTGATGTGATTCCACTTCTGATCTTGTCCCTAGCGGGGCACATCCTGGCTTATGGGGGGGGGGGGGAAATGGACCCCAGCTGAAGTTTTACTGAGTTTTAGTGGAAGTTGACACATTTTTAAATTTTGCCCAAGTTTGGATTTCTTGGAAATATCATTTGGGGGTGCAAAATTAGGGTTAGGGGCTGACATTTCCCCCACCCCTGCTGTATAGAGTGCCATGCTTAGGAAAGGGCTAGGGAAGGGAGACATCTATGAGCAGCAGAGTCTAGATTTCATAGAAGGGCAGTGCTGAATGTGGCTGAATGAAATGAAGCAGATTAGTCAGGAGCAGTGGAGGCATGTGGAACGATAGACAGCTAAAATGGGGAGGCCCCTGCTTGGGTAAGCCTGCTTGGATGAGATGGCTAAGAAGTCCCACAGCCATGTTTCAGAGGCCATAGAAATCACAACAAGAGCAAAGCTTCCTCTTGAAGAGTCAGATTACAGTCATTCTACTTGTTGCATTTGTTTTCTGGGCACTGCATAGTCTCAGAGAGGATTGCTGTAAGCCAGCCAATTTGGATGCTGCTGCAGTGTCTTCTTTGCCAACACACTGCCATGGCAGAGCTAGAGTGCCAGATCTCCTGGCAACAATTGCAATATGTCTGGTTGGTTGTTCTCTTGTTGTACACAATGTGTGGAAGAGTCTGCCAGAGTACCTTTTGATACACCTCCCCTGTAGGATCTGTCTTTTTTATGGTCCAGAGCACGGTTGCTTGAGGACATAATTTCATGGTCTCAGACCTTTGAAAGCACATCCTGCAAAAAATATCTATGCCAAGTGTAGAACCCTTGTGGCTCTCCAGGTATTGTTGGGCATTCCTCACCATTGGCCATCCTGGCTGGGGCTGCTGTGACTTATAGTTTTGCGATTTCTGTAAGGTCACACTATCCCCAGTACAGTCTAAGCAGTCACATATGCCCTGGTGGCATAGTGGTTAAATGCCTATACTGCAGCCACTCACTCACAGACCACAAGGTTGAGAGTTCAATACCAATCCAGGGGCTCAGGGTCAACTCAGCCTTTCATCCTTCCAAAGTCGCTAAAATGAGTAAACAGCTTGTTGGGGACAATTAGCTTACACATTGTAAATTGCTTAGGGATTGCTTACACTCACTGATAAGCAATATAGAAATGTACGTAGTATTGCAGTTGCTATTGCTGTATGTTACCCTTTCACAAATGCTGCCATTTACAAAGTCAGTTCAGTCCTCTCCAGCCAGCATGCCCACTGAGCATAACCCACCTTCACATTGATTTCAGCGTGGCTTGTATCAAATTACCATTCAATATGAAATCAACTTACGCTAATTCAATAAAAGTCTGGTTTAAATCAATATTTCACTTAATCATGTCTTAAACTGATTTTAGCTTACTACAGTGCACACTTGTGTGGCGATGAAGTTTAATGTTTTGTGAAATGTCATTGTAGAGTTTAAGCACACATAACGCCAGCCAATTTCCTGTAGAGAATCATAAAATCCAGGGTTTGCTTAGTTTGTAAAAACTGGAGAATATTTCTGTCAGATAGCATTTGGGAAAGAGATGCAAAGAACATTCTTTGCTTCTACTGAACATGGATGTTTTTAGAAGTGAGAGTATATGTGTTGTCAAGGGAACTACTGTACTTAATTCAGATGTGATTATCTGAGGATGGAAGGGAATTGTGGAAGGGCCCTGGCTCTGTGATAGAACACATCCATTTCATGTAGCTGTTCTGTCCCTAGCACCTCCATTTGCAAAATGCTTGTGCTGCGGGGAAAACAGAAAACTCATGTGTGGTGTTACCATAAGGTTTGCAACTTAGATTATTATTAAGGATCCAGAATGATTCCAGAGACACAACTGACTTACAGTGACCCTGAAGTTTCTTTGATAAGAATTACTCAGACTAAGTTTGTTATTCCCTTCCTCTCAGGCTAAGAGAGTGTGACTTTTGCTTGTAATGACCCAGTGGGTTTTCATGGTTTGGTAGGGATTTGAACCCTAGTCTCCTGGAATCCTACTCCCAACGCTGAAACTGCTACACCACATTGTCACTTAAGATTTATTCAGAGGAGGTTTGCCATTGTCGTTCTTTGCCCAAGGTCCTAGTGGATTTCCATAACTAAGTGGATATTCAAACCTGGTCCTCGAGAATCTCTCAACACTCCTTCCCCAGAAGAGATCAATGGCTTCTTTCTGCACATGTGATTGTGGCACAGACATTAACATCTCCCTGCATATGTGTATGTGTTATGTTTTAATGTCACAGAGAGGAAGTATCAGGCCTGTTCTCTGCTGTTCCAGGAGGTAGGGCCAGGTCTATGGTTTTAAGTTACAGGAGGGTTGACAGTAGTAGCAGTTCACCAGTGGAACCAATTGCATAGGGAAGTGGTGGGGCCTCCTTCTCTGGACATCTTCAGAAAGAGACCGAACAGCTACTTGTTAAGGATGCTCTAGCTCAGTGGTTCCTAAACTTTGTTCCTCCAGGTATTTTGGACTTCAGCTCCCAGAAGCCTTAGCCAGTTTGATCAACAATCAGGAATTCTGGGAGCCGAAGTCCAAAACTTCTAGTGGACCAAGGATTGGGAACCACTACTCTAGCTGGAGATGCTGCACTGAGCAGGGGGTTGGACTCCTTGGCCCATGAGGCCCCTTCCAGCTCTGTGATTCTATTATTCTTGTACCATAAGGTTCATGTGTGGTAATCATGAGAATGTAATTGTGACTATTGGTCATAACAGTGTTGAGGGTACAAGGAAGAAGCTGTTGCTCAGTAGTCACTTGTGTGCTTGCCATACTTAATTTCATGGCTTCAATCCCTGGATCTTGGGCAACCCTGTAGGGGAAAGACTTCCACCTGTGACCTTGTGCTGGACTAGATAATGGTGTAGCAATAAATGAACCGGGGCTTTGACTTCAATTTGTCAGCCTCATATGTTTGTAATTATAAGGGCTTTTATTTGTCTGTTTTGAGGAGTAAGGTAATCATCATTCTCAGTATCTCTTCCAACACCCTGGATTGGTTTTTGGCAGAGTCCCTGGACTCTGATTTTCATGGCTTATCATGTGGGTTCCTTGCTCTCCTTTCTGCCCCTTTGTAGTAAATGGTGTCCCTTGGCCTCAAGAATCCACCAGACGCAATAGCCATACCTTCAACTGCAGGATGCTGACCCGTCCCCCAGATGAGCCAGCAGCAGAGAACCAGGAAGCCCGCCAGCGCTACGAGGTCATGCAGTGCTTCACCGTGTCCCAGCCGAAACTGATCAAGGAGGAAGGAGAAGGTAAAGTCAGAGGGTAGCTTGTTTGGATAGAGAGGTTGTGCTTTCTCGTGCTGCGTTGCATTTCTGGTGGTGGGGGGAGTGACAGACTATCCTCAGCTGTCCTCTTGCAGGAATTTTCCTTGCAAGGGGACTGCGGCTACAGAAGGTCTTGCTGCCTCTTTGCGGCATTTCTTATTCACTTTGGAGCATGGCAGGTGAGGCCTGCAGCTCGGCATAAACCCAGCAAACTCACCCTGCAGGAGGTGTCTGTTGTGTGTCCTGTGCGACCCTTGGAAATTTTGCACACCTTGCTTGTAAGAATCCATCTGCTCTGATGGAGGAAGGAAAGGGGAGGGAGACAGGTGCGTTCTTTGCAAAAAGACCATGAGATCCTTCACAGTCCTGCAACTAACTCACTCTTAGATAGTCTGCATTCACAAGGAACTTGTTGTCATCCTGTTAATGACGTACAAAGATGTAAGTTGCACTACATATATGAAGTGGGGTGTTGTTGTTTTTTGAGCTGTGTGTAGTGGTCATACCCAGCCAATTGCAGCATGTGGAAATGTTTCACATGTACTATTGTGCATTGGGAGCACATTTAAGTTTACAGGGTAGTGTGATAGTGTGCATTGCCTCTGCATATTGTGCACTGCAGTTGCACAATGAGTTGTCAAGTCATGCATATTGACTGTTGGTCTACATATGTTGTGCTACATTGGTATTCAATACAGGGGTTGTGTATATTATTTTACTGGTAGATGTTTATGTTATGCTGAAGCAATATAGGATGTAAGCCTTTGTGTGGGAAGATCAGAGGAGATACCTGTATGTTCTTTTATGTTAGTACTTCCCCCCTCATCACTGACAAGATCTGTTTGGGTTTGGGTAAACACAAAGTCCTTTGAATCTTACTGAAAAAGCAAGGTGTTTCCAGCAATCCAACTGGGGTTCAGGCTTGTGTTCAAATCCCATTAGGAAAAAAATCCCAATGGATGGCTGAGAGCCCCACCTGTCATGTGCCCCTCCAGAGAACCACGGCTTACTTCTGAAATCAGCTTCTTTATGTTGGATTGTCTGCCCTGAATTTCCCCACTTTTCATCTGCCATTGACCCCAGAAGGAGTTCTTGATAAAGACCCTAGCTTGCTGTGGGTAGATACCTATGTGAGTGCTGTAAGCAAATGCCTAGAGGTCCTTGACTCAGGATTGGGGACCTTGATCAATCTTTTCCCTCTGGCTCAGGCCTATAATGCCAGAGAGACTTTACAGGAGAACACTTTGGGCTCATTTCTCCATAGAGGCCATTTCGTTCCAGTGCATTAGCCGAATTAATCCATTGCAGCTTATGCACTGGAAGAAATAAATTACAATGAGGTTTATAGCACATCCTTCACCCAGAACTGATAGTTGTTGGCTCTCACTACTGTCTTTTGTTTTACAAGGCTGCCAGATCCAAAGGGCCTTAACAATTAATTCTCCCAAACAGCATGGAAGGCATATACAGATACACATAGATACACAAAACATGCAGTTCCTTCCTCAAGCAGCTACACTTCTCAGTTGCTGCATTTGCCGGTTTCTTGCCTGAGACATATCCCAGGAAAAGCTCATGCCACTCACACTGGGTAAGTCTAGAGGCCAGTTTTCTGTCTCCCAAACCAAAACCAATAAAAAAAACTAGAAGAATTCTTTTTTTGGTAAACAAGTACTTCTTTATCTTGGAGAGTGCACATTTTATGTTAAAGAAGAGGTCCTGCAACCTCTTTACAAGGTAAAATGCCTGGGTAAAAAGGGCAAGGGCAAGCTGTCTAGGAAATTTGGAGGAGTCAAGGACCACAAAAACAAGCTTGAGGGGGGTATGCTTTGCCCACTTCTGGTTTAAGTCTTCAACTTCCAAGATACTTATAAGGGAAAGTGAATTCCAGATTTATTTATTTTTAAATGAACTGTAGAGCTGTAATTTTCAGTTAAGATGCACTCTGTGGGATATATATATATTAGGGGTGTGTGATGCAGATGGCAAGAGAGAAAAGAAGAGCTCTGTCTTTGGGGGGAACATTAACAAGGAAACGGAAAATCTCTTCATCCAGGGATGGCTCAGACCTGTAACCAGTTTTATCCAGGTCACTAGCAATCCAAGTACCTTTTCATTTTCACCTTCATTGTGCCTTTTTTACTGTTCTTCACAGATTTGCAGTCCTGTCTGATATGCATCGCACGCAGATTACCTCGATCTACAGCCCCCACCACATCAGAATCTTTCATGACCAAGCAAGACACCACAGGTACCCACTAGACACCCAGGGGGCTGGAGCCATGTGCCATCTATCAGATATGGCAGGGTGCTTTGCAGGGCAACCATCCATCCTGGCTTGGAGGTGCTTTATTTGGGAGCAGCTCATTCATGTCCAAGAAGCCACAAACATGGGATGGATGGATGCAAGCTTAGCAAATTGTATTCTTTTAGGCTTTGGCACTGAGGCTCTTCAGCTGTGGCTGTAGACTGAAGAATTAATTTAAAAGGCTACACAGAACCCTCCTCAGAAGAGGAGGTTTGAGGGTTTGAAAAGAAAGAGAGAAATGCTCTGGATGTGAATTACAGCCAAAAAGGATAGTTAAGAGGAGTGGGAAGAGCTGTACAGTTGACAGCAGGATACATTCGGTAGGAGCAACAGTATAATATAAATTAATTTGCAACTGTTATGGAAAATGCTGTTTTGGGACATTTATTTACACATCCATGCACTCAGTCTTGTTTGCTTTATCTATTAGTGGATTTTTACATCAAGACATTTTCTATCATTTAAATCAAGCATTCCGGGAGATGCAGGGTTTTTGTTTTTTTTAAAAAAAAAATAGCAGTTAAGCAATAATCAAAATGAAGAATGGATTAAGGAAGGTTTAGGGTCTGTCTGTAGAGAGCAAGAGCTATGGAAATGACTTTCTTTGCTGTTCTGCCTTTGAGCTGCCAGTTTTTACATGCTCTGTTTCCATTCCTCTCTGTTCAGGTAAAATCATCTCCATCGACACCAGTTCGCTGAGAGCGGCAGGCCGAACAGGCTGGGAGGATCTAGTGAGGAAATGCATCTATGCTTTCTTCCAGCCTCAGGGCAGGGAGCCATCTTACGCCAAGCAGCTATTTCAGGAAGGTAAAAGGCTCCTCTCTTTTGCACGCACTCCATTGTTGCTGGATAAGTGCTTTCCGGACTCGAAATACAAAAACCAGTGAAGGAGGTAAACAGCGCTGCCAAAGGAAGTGGCTGAAACATCTGAGTAATGCTAGTGGCCCCACTGGCTGGCAAGATGAGTTTGCCTGCATAGTCAATAGGATGCCAGCAAGTGGGCCATGATCTCCCTGGCCTGCCATGGCAACCTGGCCCAGGAGGCACTTGGCTGCCAGCTTGGGGCCAGTGTGCCAAGCCAGAGGGCTTCTTGCATCCCTTTCAGGAAGTAAGAATGAAAGTAGAGGAGCCAAAGTTATTCATGGCTTGCTTGTCCTTTTGGTTCTAAAGGGGGACAGATATGTTTTAATTAATAAATTAATGCCCTGTCTTTCTCTCAGCATGGGATTCAAAGATGTTTACAGTGTAAGTGTTTTTCCACCCAGTTTTATTGAGTTACTGTATATACTCATGTTTAAGTTAGAAATTTAGGACAAAGAATTGACCCAAAAATCCTGAGTCGACTTATCCACAGGTCAATTATTGTATCCTAACTCTTATTTAAATGAAGGAACCATTCCCTGGTGAAAAACAAGAGTATAATCTGCCCTGGAAACACCAACCCCCTCTACTCTCTCATTCATCCAGTTTTAAGAGTGAGCACAAAGAGTTATGTCTGCTGGAATTTTGTGAGTTTTTGACATCGTTTTAATTTGCTTGATTCTTTAGATCCTTTGTTATACACCCCTAAGGTTCACCCTCAAAATATCCATGGGTACCCATAATTTCAACCCCCAAATTTGTCCTCGACTTATCCATGAGGTCAACTTATAGTTGAGTACATATAGTACAAACAAAATGAACATAAGTTACAACATATATACTGTGTATAGTACAAAAATAAATAAAATATGTACAAAAATATTGTTTGATACATGTACACTATATAGTACAGTGTTGTTGTTTTTTAAAAAAGCATAAACAACCATCCCAATAGGAAGGTTAATTTAAAACAATTTAAAAATACATTCACCACAAATACAGTACAGTACTCCCATTGAACATCCCTCTACTCCAGCTTTATTCCAGGGTCTCTAAAGATGGCACCATTTCTTCAGAGGGCTGGTAGGGTGGCTAGTGGAGCATTGGGCTTACGCCAGGGAGATCTGGGTTCAGATTGTCAATTCAAGCATGAAACTTGTTTTAGTGACCCTCAGCCAACCATATGCAGTCTCTCAGCCTGACTTTGTGGGTGCAAGGATAACATGGGGGCACAGGGACTGTGTTCACTACTTTGAATTCCCTTTAGAAATGATAGGATAAGGGTGTAATAAATGATTCACATACTTAGTATTTATACAGCGTTTGTTCAAAGTGCCTTACATAAACACAAAAGAGTGTATCTGCAGATAATTCTCCATGTATACAGCAAGACTCCAGACAGTGAGCAAGAAGATTATGGCCAGTGAACAAACTTAACCTGAACAAATTGTCTCCACTCCTTTGTGGATGATAGACGGCACACGTAGCGATGATGTCATGGGTGCACCGCACCTGCAATGTCACCGCAGCACCCTACGGGACTTATGGTGTCACAGCTACAATGCTAAAAGGAGCTGCTTTGCCGCGCTCCTTTTTTTCCTGTGCACTGTGGCCGCTACATTTGGCTGCTGCAACGACGATGTGGAGGCAAAAGAGGTGGCTCTGGACTGCTCTTTTTGGGCAGTCTGTCGAACTCCTATATTTATAATTAATTAATTAATTGGTATCCCACCCTTCTTCTTGTGGACCCAAGGAGGCACACATCAAATTGCAATAATAATAATAATTATTATTATTATTATTATTATTATTATTATTTCTTACCGGCCCTTCTGTCAAAACAAAGTACAGGTTTGCTGCTGCCACTAATACAGGTTAGGTCTTCCTTATCTGAAAGTTTTGGGACCAGAGTGTTTTGGATTTTGGATTTTTTTTGGATTTTGGAATATATGGACATAATGATCTTAGAAATAGAACCCAAGTCTAAACACAAAATGCATATATGTTTCATATACATCTTATACACAGAGCCTGAAGATCACTTTATAGACAAAATTAAATCATTTTGTACATGAAACAAAGTTTGGCTACAGAAAACAAAGGTGTCACGATCCTAGCTACTGATGAAATAAGTTTTGGTTTTTTGAATATTTTGGACAAGGGAAACTCAACCTGTGGAAGCCAAAGCATCATAGTCCATTTAATCATCCTCTCCTCCACTTTCCCACCCCACTGTCCCTTCTTTCTTTCCAGTGATGACTCGGGGCACAGCCTTCAGCCCATCCTACCGGTTCACATTGAGTGACGGGACCGTACTGAGCGCTCATACCAAGTGCAAACTCTGCTGCCCGCAGAGTCCGGAGATGCAACCTTTCATCATGGGCATTCACATCATTGAGAGGTGAGCCTTGGGAACACCCAGCTCAGTCCATGTGGTGCTGCTTAGTATCACTAAAGGACTGTCATGCTTGCTGATTCTTCTGGGGCCCCTTTCCTCTGTGGAGATCATTTCTTGACAGGGAATTATGCATTTCACACAGGGCTGAAATATGTGGAAAAGCATGGCAAGGAGCTTGGTGTGCTATGAAAGCAGGTTGACACCCCTGTCTATGTAAGCTGCAAAGGTCTTTCATGTGAGTGGCCAAAAAGACAAAAACCCCATTATATTTTGCATTTAGGTTCATAAAGGGAAGTTTTTAGGCAAGTTCCACTACTGACATTCAGTTTTTCATTTGGGGTTAGTTTTTTTTTTACTCTGTCTCTTTAGCCAGCCTGCCAAGCACAAGGTCCCTGGGAGAAAAAGCTAAATCCATGTAAAGAAACTGAATTCCCTATTATTTCCTGTTATGTAATCCTGAATAAATCCAGAACCTCTGTGTGTGTGGATGTGTGTTTGGTATAACTTTGGCTTCATTGGCTGGACCTGCACTGCAGAAATAATGCAGGTTCACACTGTTTTAACTGCCATGGCTCAGTGCTATGGAATCCTGGGATTCGTAGTTTATTGCGGCACCAGACATCTCTAACAGAGAAGGCTAAATGTCTCACAAGACTGCAGATCCCAGGATTCCATAGCATTGAGCCATGGCAGTTAAAGCAGTGTTAAACTGCATTAGTTCTGCAGTGCAGATGTATTATTTTTCTTTTGTTCCCTCCCAAGCATAAATCATGCATAAATTACCATTTGTGGAAGCCTGTTTGCCAAAAGTATATATGTATGGTATCCATTGTGCATGTCACAAGGGAAAAGGAGAGAACGTGGTTGAGACAGTGCTTTCTTCCTCCCGCAACACTTAAAATGTGGCAGAAAATACAGAAAGCAGGGTAAAGACATGAGTTGTTTCGGACTGGAAGGCATGTTGAATCAGGGAGCGCAGCTTCTCATACGTTTAGTTCCAGAAACTTTTCTTCCTAGACAGCAGGCTCTGTGAGTTCTTTTTCAGAGCTTGAGAACTACAGCTCCCAGCATCCTCCAACCAGCAGGACTACTGGCTCTTCTAAGAGTTGTAGTTTTTTTTAAAAAAAAACAACACGTTTCTGACCTCTGAGGTTTTTATGGTGTTTTTTTAAAGGGAGGATATGGGGGACAAGGCATCATGGGAAACCAATCTTCTCAGATCATTTCCAGCTCTCTGTGCCGGTCCTGAGACAGAAATAGCACCGAGGAGGCAAAGGCCCACTTGTAGGCTTGGAGAGTGACTTTCCATCCCTGCAGGGACAAGAGAAATCTTTAAACCACTAGGAAAGCTACGTCTCAAACATGGCCCTGAGGTGAACTGTCCTTTCAAAGTTCCGGGAAAAATCATAGGTGAGATGATCATGCATTTGGCTTCCTGATTATCAAGAATTAAAAGAGAGCAGTCTTGAACTTGTTGAAGAGCCTGATGCTGCCCAAAATCAAGTCATATAGAGGTATTTTTGTCTATGACATACCATAGACTCTCTGGTTGGGCATAGTGTGTACTGTGGGGCGTATGTGGTCCCTGAAGCACCTTTAAAATCTCCCCTGTTTTAAAAAAATCAATTCAGTGCAATTTTTTGGGAAATTTTTACCCCCAAATCACACAGAATTGAAGCACCCCAAACCACATAGTACGTGAAATACCTACATTTGCTTCTACAGCCTCTCCCAAAATGGCAACAGAAAGTAATATTCTTGCACATCACCCTTTCTAGGCAGAGTGAAGGAGAAAATTGTGACATTTGGTTTTGCTGTGTGAGGATCCTGGGGGAACTGGCACCCTTGCCCACCCCCCCAGCATAGAGATATATCTAAAGGAGTATTCGGACCACTGTTACTCCCTCCTATCCTCTGTTGTCAGTCTTACAAGAAGGAGGTACACATAGACAGCGTTAGATCTTAGCCCTAGCTGTCAAAAGGGGCAATTGTACAGCAATTACAACTTGCCCTCTCTGGAATGGATTTCCTATGGTAAGAAAAAAGATAACAGTGATGGGAAAATGCAGGGAAGGTACACCTCTGACTCTCCTCGTAAAATTCTTTGAATGAAGGGAAGCTGCAAAAGCAACATGAAAGCTGAAGAAATTCCTCATCTAGCAGCATCCTCAATACTTATGTTTTATCATG
This sequence comes from Urosaurus nigricauda, assembly GCA_034509955.1. Taxonomy (NCBI): domain Eukaryota; kingdom Metazoa; phylum Chordata; class Lepidosauria; order Squamata; family Phrynosomatidae; genus Urosaurus; species Urosaurus nigricauda. Next base: position 375,845,984 of record JAOEGL010000001.1, on the reverse strand, counting down.
CCAATGTTTCAGCCATGTTAAATTCAGTCACACAGTGGAGACCCGTTTTGGGGTGTTTTGGCCTTCACCTTCCAAAATCCCTCACCATTGGTCAACTTGGCCGGGGTTTCTGAGAATTGAAGTCCAAAACACTCAGAGGACCAAAAGTTGAGAATTACTGGAGTACCAATGTTCCAGTCACTTCAATCTGCTATTTGGCTTCTTGGCAATCCTCACCCCCACTCTGTTTCTTTATGTCCCCAGTCTTCCTTGTATTACTGCTTTACTTTTTCTTGCTTGACAGGAGAAGTTTGCACATTGACACCTTCTTATTGGCTTTGACACAGTGATAATTCTCCCGTGTGAATTTCGTTTTAAGCAGCAGATTAACCCAGCCATTTTTTATTCTTGGAAATGAGCTGCTTCATGAACCTTTGTGTGTGGGTGTACCACCTCCATGCTCCTTTATGGGGGCATTGCCTGCCATTATTTGGAGGGGAGGATGGTTAAACTATAAAGAATTATTGTTTTAAGTTTGTGTGTGTGTGAGAGAGAGAGTGGGATCAGAACTGAAACTAGGAATGGGGGGGGGGGACTTGTTTGGATGGGAAGCCTGCCGGGATAAACTCTGGGCCCAAAATTGAGGCTGATCTTGGATGCCTCAGAGTCCTTCTCTGGCTTCAGCCTCCATCTTGCTCTCTGTGAAATTGAGTGTAATATCAAATTGCTCTTTACATTTGTTCTGCCTTTTAGGGCTCCTTCCTTAATGTTGCCTCTACCAGAATCCTTTTGGAATTACTTTCACAATATCCTAAACGTGAAAGAATGCTATGTGGGAACTGTCTATTAAACTGGCCCCATGTTTTTCCCCAGGACAGTTGCAGGAGCAGAAATGGGTCCTTTTGTGTCAATTCCTTGTGGATGACTACTGGTTCCTAAATAATGCTTTCACAATTAGACTTCCTTCTACCTCCACCAGCCCATCCCGCAAGGAAAGCATTGGTTATAAGGGGATCATCTCTTAACAGCACGTTGAGGAGGGAAATTCCTTCTTTCTTGACCAGTGATTTTGATCTTCTCCTTTTCCTTTTGTCTTGATTCAGAGAACATGGCCCATTGTCACCTCAAGAAAACACTAACTCTGGAATGCCTCTTCCCCGGGTGAGTCCCTCTCTGAACCCAAGCATTTCCCCAGGACAAGGCATGCCTATGCCTACCCCGCACCCTTCTGCCAACAATGGAAACATGTTACCAGCCAATCCGGGCCACCCGCCAGGCATGGGCCTGCATGGCAATAGCAGTGCTACTGCCAACACCAGCCCAGCCAGCTTTGGATGTTCCCCTGGGAGCCAGATGGGAGTGAACATTGCCTTAAGCCAGGGACAGGCTGGTCCCCAGAACAGCAACCATGCCATAAACCTCAGCAGCTCCCCAATGAACAGTCCGGGGGTCACCCCACCACAGTTCATGTCCCCCAGGCATCGGGTCAGCCCAGGTCTGGTCCACAGGCCCAGAGTGCCAAGCAACCCTTTCTCTCCCACCATGCCCACCACACACTCCCCTGTGGGCATGGTGGGCAGCTGCGGTGCCAGCAGTACTGTCAGCAACAGGCCTTACCCAGGCACCCCATTAAACTCCATGCAAGGACTGACGGAAGGGCCCAGCCCCCCAGTGGGCTACTCCACCCCCTCTCCTGTTTTGCGGCAGCTGAGCAACCAGAACTCGCCCAACCGGATGAGCATGCCACCCATGAAAACGGAGCCAAAAGACAGCAAGGAAATCAGCTCCATCCTGTGTAGCATGACCCATTCTGACAGCGTCTCAAATGACAGCAAGCCCTTGGACTCTAGCTTGTTGCATGGCGGCGACAGACTTTCAGAGGGGGACAGCAAGTGCTTACAGGCCACCAGCCAAAAGCTAGTCCAGCTCCTGGCTACCACAGCCCAGGAACAGTTGCGGCAGGCGGATGCTGACACCAGCTGCAAAGAGCCATTGTCTTGCACAGGCACTTCTGGTACGCCATCCTCTGGGAACCCCGTGGGCAGTGCATGCCCATCCTCTCACAGCTCCCTCACAGAGCGGCACAAGATCTTGCATCGACTCCTCCAGGAGGGCAGCCCCTCAGACATTAGCTCCCTGGGCATGGAGCATGACAAGAAAGACAGCATGCCCAGTGGAACTGCCACAGCCATCGCTGCACAGAACCAGGCCCCAGGAACCCCAGACATGAGGCTGGAGGCTGATGCTATGAAGAAGAAGGAGTCAAAGGACCATCAGCTCCTTCGCTACCTGCTTGATAAGGATGAAAAAGAGCTGGTGTCTAACCCCACCTTGAGCCTAGATGATGTAAAGGTGAAAGAGAATCCGGAGCAGTTGGATCCTTGCAGTGTAGCTTCTGCCTCATTGACTAAGCCTTCTGTTCAGGAGGAGGTGAAGCTGCAACCACAGGGACAGGTGGGTTTTTCCATTCAAGAGTTCTTTCTTGCTTGGGGAAAATCGCATTCACATATATGGGTTTCTGTGCTTGGTTAGGGTCAGTCAGTTGCTGATGCTGGCTTGCGGTACTGCTTGGCTGAGGCAGGAAAGGCTGCTTAGTGCTGAAAAGCAAAGTGATCATATGTTCAAGGGCAACACAGGCAGGAGTATAAAAAACTTGGCTTAGTAGCTGCAAATTATTTCCGCTAGTCAGCAAAAATACAAGAAAAGTTTCTTTGAACACATGAAGAGTGCTGCTAGCAAGTGACAGCTTGGCCCTTCTGTCGAATTCAGGAGAAGGGCTAAATAGTACAGATGTCATTGTTAGATGTCATTGCAGATGGTAGTTTATAAAACCGTGCCTCCTGCAAGTCTCTTTCTGGCAATTAAATTTATCTCTCCCTGTGGAAAGTGGGAGTGACTGAGAGTGAAGTCCCTTGTAAGTGGGACTGAGGAAGGGAAAGAGACTTCAGACAAAAAGGAAAGAAGCAGACAACTTAATGGCTGGCTTTGCAGTTGGAGCTAGGAAATTGTCTGCTCAGTCATCTACAAAGCCAACCTTCCTTGTTATTTTTTTTTTAAATCCATCTACAGTTCCAGTGAAACAGCACAGTGGTTTACTCAGTGGAAGCTATTTAAAAAGAATATTTTCTGCAATGTAAAGGTTGAAGTTTCAAAAGTTCTTTAGCAAAGGAAACTGCAAGAAACAATAAATATGTACATGGAGAGAAGGGGGAGAGGAAATTGAACACTACCCCCACCCCAAAAAAGATTGAAAATTATGTTTCAAGTCACCAAACAGATTCTTAGAAAGAAGGCACACACACACACATACACCCCTTGTGTCTGAGCGCAAGCTTTCCAGTATCCCTTACGTAGCATTCTCAGGCACAATACAAAAATTATTTGTTAAACAGAAGTTGAACATAACATCAAAGATTACTTATTTAATACATATAGTCCTCTCTCCATTTTTGCAGAAATCGAGTCTGCAGTCTCGGTCCTTTATGGACCAGCAAGCGGGGAGTGTTAAAATGGAGCAGATGCCCAAGAAGTGTGTGGCCATTCAAGACAATGGGACTTGAATATGTGCAAATTTCCATTTTTGCAGGGGGTCTGGAATGGTTCTGTGAAAATGGAGGGACAACTGTAATTCCAACTCACATCTGTCTCTCATATGCCATATTTACTGGCATCCCCCTAGCCTTTTAAAAATATTTCTTCAAATTGTTACCTAATTACCAGTTACTCCAACATTAAGTACTCTCTCTCCCTCCTGACACATCACTTAACATATTACGTTTGTTACACATTGTTGTTGTTCTGCTGTCAAGTTCACCTTATGGACACCCTATGAAAGAGAGACCTCCAAGTCACCCTATCAACAACAGCCCTACTTAGGTTCTGCAAACTCAGAGCCATGGCTTCCTTGATTGAGTCCATCCATCTGGATGCAGCCTTCCTCTTTTCCTACTGCCTTCTAACTTCCCAAGCATTATTGCCTTTTCTAGTGGGTCATGTCTTCTCATGATACATCCAAAGTAAAGTATGACAGTCTTTGTTTAGCCATCTTGATTTCTAGTTCAAGCTTGATTTGCTCTAGGACACATTTATTTGTGGTTTTAGCTGTCCATAGTATCCATGAGTTGATTCTCTTGGTATCAGCTTTCTTTTTATGTCCATCTTTCAGAAACATACATAGCAATTGGAAATACAGTAGCATGGACATTGGACAATCTTGATTTTGATATTCAATGATATATATTTATACTTCAGGATCTTGTCCAGTTCCTTCATAGTTGCCCTTTCAAATCCTAATCTTCTTCTAACTTCCTGACTGAAGTTCCCATTTTGATTAAAGACTGAGCCAAAGTATGGAAAATCTGACTATCCCAATGTCTTCATTGTCTGTTATGTACCAGTATATAATCAGTGATCATTAGTTTTGTTTCCTTAATGTTCAACTGCAAACCTGACTTTGCACTTTTTTCCTTGATTTTCTTTAGTAATCATTCCAAACCTATATTTGAAACTGTTGATGGACTTCCATCCAGTATTCACATCTCCTTCCCCATAGTCTTAATTCAGTTTTGCATATGATACGATCAGCATGCAAGTTAACAGATAAGATGATAAAATGCAGCCTTGCATGACGAAACCACTCTATTTCTCCATATTCTTTCTTAACAGTGGCCTCTTTTCCTGAATACATGTTATGTGTTAGGATAATCTAATGTTATAGTACACCCATTTCTTTAAGAGTGATCCATAGTTTTTCATGATCTATGCAGTCTGAGGCTTTGCTGTAACCTATAGTGGGACCTCCACATTCGCTGGGGTTGGGAGCTCAGGATCCCCATAAAAGTGGATAAACCACAAATTAAAAAAAAAACATTATTTCTTTTATCGGAGAAAGCATCTGTCTAGAAATCTCTGGGTCATCCAGTGCAACTCTGTGGTCAGCATCCACCTGAAATTGACCATAGAATCATACAGGAATGCTTCTAAATGGCTAGAGAAGTGTTTTCTCTAGGAATCTCTAGGTCCTCCAGTGCAATTTTATGGCCAGCCTTGGGCAGAGTCACACTAAAGGACTCAGAGATTCCCAGAGTGAACATAATAATCAAAACCGTGAATAATCAAAGCTGCAAAAGTCAAAGTCTCAAATGTGGAGCTGATTTTCTGCTGAAATGATTTGGTGTGCTCCATTAGCCAACATATGTTTACAATGTGCCTAGTTCCATGTCTCCCCCCTCATGAAGCACAGGGGGCTATCCTAGTGCCCTAATGTGGACATGACCTGCTTAGGGAAAATGCAAGAGGAGGGAGGCCATTCAGATGTCATTGCACTGGCCTAGCTCATCCCAAAGGGGAAAAGAAATGGGAACATGCTCACAGACAAGAGTACACCTTCCTATCACTTCCTCACAGAGCTAAATCAGTTGAATTCCCTCCCCACTCTCTGGCCATCTGCTAGAAGTGCTTTGATGGTGTATTCCTGCATGGCAGGGGATTGGAGTAGATGGCCCTCGTAGTCCCTTCCAACTTTGTGATTCTCTGATTATCTCTCCTTCCCTCTGTAAGCACCAGTGGCAGAGGCTTCTCTGGATCTTGACAGCTGCGGGGTGGGGTAGTTTTGGGCATATATGCTCCTAACAGAATTCTGCTTTATATCCAGTGGCTTCAACCAGTGGTGTTTTGTTGACCAGATTGTGAATCCCATTGGCATGGCAGATGCCCCATTTCATGAGCTTTGCAACAGCAAAACTTCTTAGGTTTTGAGGGGCCACAGACTGCTCAATCTTTAGCATTCCCTGAACCCAACAGCCCAGCATGTCACAAGTGTGTGAGAGTGGGTTTTAAATCCCATCTGCGATCATTTTCTGTCTGCCTTCTGTTGGTTGGCTGGGAATCAGCCAACATTAAGGTACCGTGAGCTCTCATAATAGAGTTATTACACTGCAATGACAGTTCTCTGCAAGAGAGATTTGAGGATATAAATATTCATTACCATGGGCTATGAATAGGAGAATAGGGTGCTCTTGCTTCTCTTCCCTCTCCTTCTTCCCCAAAAGCCAAGGGAGATGATAACATGGGTACAGCTTGTTAATCCTTCCGTCAAACAGACCAAGGAGGGGGGTGCTTGACATTCTGAGTACCTGCTGGAGAGTCCACTTCTGCCCTGGTGGGAGGATGGTCTGCTGCTGCTACCATCTGCGTGAAAATTAAAATTATTTATTTACTTTGTATGTGTATAAATTGCCTGGCTGCCAGATTAGGCAATAAGCAAGGGATGCCAGAGCCCCTGGTTGCTGACTCTGTGCTCTCCAAAGTGGTTTTTTTGTTTTGTTTTTGTTTTGTTCTTTGGTTGGCATTTATTTACTTATATGCCGCTTGCTCACTTCCAAACTGGGACTCAAGGCAGCTTAACAGATCTTAAAACAAATACAGATAAAACACTAAGACGTATGTAAGCACGTCCAAAAAGGTACTGTTGAAATGTTAATAAACTGGCAATAGAATTTAGGCCATTTAAAACAAACCCATTTAAAGGGTAAAAATCAGTAAAAACAGCTCTCTGTAAAAAGCTCTTGCAAATCAGTTCCTAAAACCTTCTCAGAATAGAAACACAGCATAGTGGGAACATTGCCTCTGCTGGAGGGAGGTCCAGAAACTGGGAGCAGCCACCAAGAAGGTCCTCTCCTATATTGCAACAGAATGTATGTCTGAGGGACCCATTCCATCCAGCTCTCCTTCATGGGCTGCTCAGATTTCCTTTTTCTCATCAAGAGTAGCAATGAACAGTGTTGCTGAAGAATGGGAGAGGCCCTTACCTCCACCATCCTGAAGCCACCCCTAGTTCTCACTGGGCAGAGTGGACAGCTTTAGGCTTCCCTGTCACTGCATGGACGTGTGTGTGTCTTGTTGTTGTTATTATTATTATTATTTATATCCCACTCCTCTGAATGATCGAAGCAGCATACAATAAAATGCAATATCAATACAATATCATATAAAATAGTATAAACCTACCCCTCCCTAACCCTCCCATCACTAATAATAAATGCAATTAAATTATTAATTATTTAAACAGCCATTAATAAATTAAATAATTAAATATTTAACAATTATTACCAATAACCAGGGCAGAGGCAACTAGGCATTCGTCAACAATCAGTCACAGATTGTTAGGGTATTGGTCTTACTCTGGAAAGGCCTGCCGGAAGAGAGACGTCTTTTTGAAGCAATCCAGACTGGTGATACATGGACTCTCCCCCAGCAGGCCATTCCATAAATCTGTCCCACTACACATGAATGTGTGTGTGCCTGTCTCTCTGTACATTACATGAATTTTCCCACCTACCACCCTTCACTGACACTAGTTGTGGCTTTCAAGAGTTAAAAAAAAAAAAGCTGTACGTTCCTGCAACAGACAAGTCAGATACAACAATAATAATACCTAGAACATCAAAAGCCCATTTCTTCCGCCAGCCCCCATCAGCTGCTCCTTGTCTGCTTTTTCTGGTGTCTTCCGCAAAGGAATGCAGTTGAGCTGAGTGAGCCAGTGGGTGATGGCAGTCAAACCTTTGTGGGCATACCAACATACTGACTTTTCCATGTACCACTGCAGCACTAAACCTCAAATACAGAGGGACATTTGAGACACCTCAGCTTCATAGGAAATGTACTGTGCTGTCACTTTGAGCTGTGTGAACCAGAAAAACCATAGAGCTGGAAGAAACCTCAAGGGCCATCCAATCCAACCCCCTGCTATGCAAGAACACAGGTTGAATCTCCCTCATCCGGCATTCCAAAATCCAAAATAATTCGAAATCTAAAATATTTTTCATGGGGGGCTATTACTATTAAAGTTTATTTATACAGTGCTGTAAATGTGCATAGTGCTTTACTTAATGACAGTTAAATACAATTAAAAGCCTTCCTATGGCAAACAATCTAAAAATCAAACAAATTATAAAAATTAAAACTTCTTAAAATGATGACAAACACTAAACTGTAAAACAAAACACATTCAAACACATGTTCTATGATAAGGAACACTGGGTGTTGCAGCCACAAATCTAAAATAGTGACCCCTTTCTTTTCTGATTGTTCAGTGTACAGAAACTTTGTTTCATGCTCAAAATTATTTAAAATATTATGTAAAACATTACCTTCAGGCTATGTGCATGAGGTGTATATGAAACATAAATGATTTTCGTGTTTAGACTTGGGTTCCATCTTCAAGATGTCTTATTAAGTCTATGCAAATATTCCAAAAATCCAAAAAAACTCTGAAATCCAAAACACTTGTGACCTCAAGCATTTTCAATAAGGGAGACTCAACCTATATCTCAGATAAGGTTTCCAGAGTGAAAGCTGGAGAGGGCTCCTAGCTTTACAAAGGTTGGGTAAAAAAAGGAAATTTCAGCAAGTGTGGTTTCTTATGCAACCAGGGAACAAGGCCTCCTGAAATTCCCTCTTCACAGCCATTAAAGATGCAGACGCCCTGTCCAGTTTTTCATTCAAGCAACTCTATCTACCAACCATTGGTTAATTTTATGGCCGAGACTATAAATCCTTTTCATTAGCACATTGTTTTTGTAGACTGTCCTGGTTTTTGTCTTTCTCACTTTCTGCTTTCTTTTTCATTGCTATTTTCAAGAGCTACTGGGATCTGAGGCCCTCTCCAATTATCAAATAATAATTTGTTTGTTATTACTGAATCATTGTAGCAATTATAATTATTACTAAATTGTTTATTAAAATGTTAGCTAAATCTCCCATCGTCTTTATATTTACAAGAACAGTATTCCACTATAATTTTCAAAAACCCAGTAACACTACATACACACAGTCATGATACAACCAAAAAGCAGCAAAAACAATAAAAACAGATACATATACTGACACCAGCCTAACTATCTTTGCTGCCAGGTGAAGACCCTTTCTGTTTCTCTGTAGATTCAAGCACTCACAGTTTGAAAATATTCCAAAATATATGAATTCTAAAAAGCAAACCTTGATTTTGCCATTTTATATAAGGGACACCATTATATTATCCATCATATTTGACGGGACTTGAGCATCCATGGATTTTGATATCCACAAAGAGCCCTGGAACCAAACCCCAGCAGATGCCAAGGGCCCACTGTACTTCCTAGTTGCTATGCTGTTTTTACTTATTTTTATATATGCACACACAAACACATAATAAAGCAAACCAACATAGACAGACAGACAGAGCCACCTACCCATACACCATTCTTATGTGTGTGTGTGTACACCATTTTCCTTTCAATTGGATTATTTTTAAAGCTTATATTGGTTGGCTGTTTTTTAGAGTTGAAAAACAGGACAGCAGTGCAAAGAATCTTTTTTCTTTTGGGGGGTGGAGAGGTTGCTAAACTGAGGAAATGTGCTAATTGCTTAGGAATACTTCTCTCTTCTGTGTCAGTGTATTAAAACCCACAGCAGATGGATCTTAAAATAGATTTATGTTTGCCAATGTGTTTTTAAATAATTTCCCCCAAGAGCTGGCCCTTGCTCTCCCACTCCTGCCTACTCCATGCACCAAATGGAACCTGAAATGGTGCTCCTCTCAAGCCTCAGACCCCCTTCTGCAATATGGGGAGAAGTATACTGGCCCACTTAACAGGATCGCCTTGAGAGGATCCTTTATATGCTCAGCAAAGTAAAATATACATTTAGATCCATCTTGTTATCCTTCTACCTCGCCTGATGTGGAGAGTAAAACTGGGATTAGGAAAAGCCTCCATTTCCATCCTTTTTATTAAGAAGGATTGGGGTTGTTGGTTGGTTTCTTTCTTTTAGCCTTATAAATCCTGCCATTTCTGAGTGTTCAGGTTTCTTGCTTCCCATCCCTCTACAGTATTTCTTTTCCCCACTGTTTCTGGTTTTGGTTGTTGTTGTGTGCCTCCAAGTCATTTCTGATTTACAACAACCCTAGGGGGGACCTGTCATGAGTTTTTTTGTTTTTGTTTTTTTGGGCAAGATTTGTTCAAAGAAAATTTGCCATTTCCTTCCCCTGAGAGAGTTTGACTTGCCCAAGGTTACCCAGTGGGTTTCACAGCCAAACTGGGAATCAAACCCTGGTCTCCAGAGTCATATGAGATTATCACATGGAGGCTTACTGTCACTAAAACATGGCTAAATCGTTCAAAAACCACGACAGTGCGATCCCTAGTCATACTTGTTTCCCATGATTAAATCACCATAGAGGCGTCCCACTCCTTTCCCATCATCAAAGCTTTCGCGTAGCAGCTATTTCTCCAATAACAGGATCTTCCATTATGGGAGAAATGGCTGCTGCGCAAATGCTTTGATGACAGTAGAGGAGTGGGACATCTCCAAAATGATTTGATCATGGGGAACATGCACGGCTGGCGATCACACCATTGCGTTTTTCAAATTATTTAGCCACATTTTAGCAATGGTAAGCCTCCGTATGACAATCTCGATAGTCAAACCACTATGTTTCTGGTTAGTTGGATCTAAATCCTTTTACTAGGCCCTTCTAGAGTAGGTTCATTGAATCAGTGGTCACTTGAAAAGTCAGCATGTTTCATTGACTTGGGGCTAAATATTAGCTGTAGGCTTCAGGATCTTTAAAGCCAGCCTGACTGTGCATGGAAATGGTATCCATCTCTCTGCTCTGAGGGGAATTTTTGCAAAGTAAATGGGCAATTAAAGCAACAGATTGCTTCAGGGATTATAGTGCAATATATTCCTGCAGTCACTGATGGTTGTCTTAGAAGGAGATTGCTCTGGTCTTCTTCACCTGTTGAGCACAAGAGTGTAAGTGACCCCTTCTTTCTTAAAGCACTGTGGTGTCACAATGATTTCTTATTACACCATTTCCCTTTTCAGATTGTCTGATGAGATCACCTTCCCATTTTCAAGCCTGTTTCCCAATCCTTCTTCCTTTGTTGAGAGACTTGCTAAGCTGGAGAATGTGTGTCAGTGCAAGAGACAGGGAGAGGGGCAGGGAATGCGAAAGGAAGAATGAAATAATCTAAGCAGACAGGGCTGTCTTTTGCAGTTTTTCTTGAAGAAATCTGGAGCAAATGATTGAAGATGGGTCTTGGGAAGCTGTGGGGGAGGACCTTTGAGCAAGTGAGAAATAGAGATCCTACATCAATATGCCCATCTTCATCTGGGAGAAGGGCAAGAGAAAGGGATCCCACCAAGACTGGCAGATCTGTATGAACCTCTTTTTCAAGAACGCAGGAAAAATTGATTCCACTGGGAGGCTGGAGTGGCCGAGGGATCCCATCCAAATCAGACCAATTGTACTATGTAAGCAACCTGAATATATATTTGGGGCGGCAGCGAATTTAGCAGCAAAGCACGGGGTTCTTGGAGACATATACCACAGACAGATGCCAACCCTGAGCATATCTGGTGCAGTTGCTAGGAGCTGGCAAAACCACTTGAACTGGCCTTCTTTCAGGAAAGGGAGACGTTGGTGAAGATTCCAGGCAGTGAAAGGCCAGGCATTGTTTGGAGATAAAAGGCATCATTACATGAGAAATGTGCAAAGTGCAACCCATAAGTGAGACACAGCCCTGCAAGCCTGTTTTTATGACACTCAGGGCTCCCCCCAAATATCTTCTGAAGATGGAGGCATTTTCATTAGGCTTTAGACCATAGAATGGCCTTTTTTGAAATGGGAAGTGAACAGGCTCTGGCTTCTGCTCACTTCTTTTTATTTATTTTTTAAAGAAAGGCCTGAAATGGTCCAGGAAGGCCCCCAAACATGGTGAAAATGCCCTCATGTTGCGTGGAGGGAATTCGGGGGCAAAGAATTGATTTTTTTCCCCACAGGAGCAGGTTTGGCAAGGGATGTGACCCTGCAAGGTGAGTTGGGGAACTGATGCAACCCCCTATCCTTCCACAGTTTCCAGTAATTTGTTTTATTTATTCTCTTCTCTACCAAGAGCAGTTTGCATAAAGGCATGGCAAACACCCATTTGCCCCTGAACATTGATAGCAAGGATCTTTGTTAATTTGCAGATTGCAGTAGAAGGCCAGCCATCCCTTTGCCTTCATCAGTCTTGCCTTGGAAAGTGATGAGGAACCACCAGATCTCACTGGAAGGAGCAATTCAGATTGTTCCCAAACCCAGGACACTGGGATCCTGTTTTGGCAATGTTCTCAGTATTTGTAAGGTTGCCAAAATGCCTGAGTGGGATTCCTTCACTAGGGACTATTGGATGTTGCAGTAGCTGGCCCAAAAGGAACAGAAACAAAATTGTAATAATCTCATAATATAAACATACCAAAAATGTAAAAACAGAACAAGATAAACCAGGTAGCATCATATTTTAAAATGCCCAGGCAAATAAGTTTTAAGCTGATGCTGAAGTGATTGTAGTGTCTGATCTTGCCAAGTGTTTCAAAGATGAACCTTCCAGAGAATGAGAAAGTCAGGGTTTCTTGTTCTATTTTAGTAAGGTCTTGCTGGCCAGGCAAAGAAGGAGCAGGCAAAAATTGCACCTTTTGTGGAAAGCAATGAACAAAATATGCCCACTTTTTTTCTTGAGCAGACCAGACAGATGGATGCACTTGGTCTACAGCAGTACTTCTCAGGCAGAGGTGCTGGACTGGCAATTTTTAATTATTTTTAAATTTTGCCTAATGTGCCAGAGACCAGCAACATATTTTTGCTAATTGGATACAACAGTTTATTTCTTCTCTGGAAACTCCAGGGACTGGGAGCTGACGGCTTGTAGAGTGACACCAGTCCACAGACCACCAGTTTGAGTATCACTGCTCTGTAGCAACCCTCTCCAGCCTGGAGGCCTCCAGATGTGGTGAACCTACAGTTGTAGAATAGAAACATAAAGTTGGAAGGGACCACAAGGGCCATCTGTCCCAACCCACTGCCATGCAGGAATACACAACTAAAGCACTAAAGATACCCATCCAGCCTCTGTTAGAAGACCCCTAAAGATGGAGAGCCCATTGCCCATCAAGGCAGCCCATTCCACTGTGCAAACAGCTCTTCCTGTAAAGAGGTTCTGCCTCATGTTTAGGTGAAATCTCTTTTCTTATAATTTAAATCCACTGGTTGCATTCTAGTCTCTGGAGCACTAGAAAACAAACTCACTCTGTCTTCTATTATTGATTGATTGATTGATTGTATTTATATCCCATCCTTTTCCCAAAATGGGATCTATATGACATAGCTTCGGCTATTTAAAGATGGCTATCATGTCACCTGTCAGGTTCTCTTTTCCAAGCTAAACATCCCCTGCTCTCTAGTCATTCCTCATAAGGTTTGGCATCCAGACCTTTGACCATCTTGGCTGCCCTTCTCTGACTTCAGCTGCCATCATTTGGCTGGGGAATCAGAGGTGCTGAAGTTCAACACATTGCTGATTTCAAGAGTGCTAGATTGGCGAAAGCTGTCCTGCATCGCAGGCCCTTGGTTCTGAAATGTTTCTTCTTGTGTGTGTGTGTGTTTGTTACTGAGTCAGCCTTTCCAACATCTTGATATGTGGGTGCGTGAGAGTTGAAATGTCTTGTTTCCAAACTGGAACAGTCTCTGCTTGAAAGTCAGCTCATCTCACTTTGCCAATATTTTCACTCACAGAATGTTTCTGGATGTTCACTTCTTCGTTTCAGTCCCGGAAGTGCTATCACTCTCTGGATCAAATAGGACGTAATGAGTAGTCGTGATATACTTTTCCCCTGTTGCATTATGATGGTAAACTGATCTGATTTTCCCAAGCACTCTGTGTACCTCAAACTGTCCAGTGCAACTGCTCAAGTCATGCCCTCTGTTGTAGTTTCAAGTCCAGTGAATGAAATGAATGAATGCTTTAAAGAAGTTAATAAATAAAATGCCAGCCAGAATAGGACCAGTAGGTGAAAGTGATGGACCAGTGACCTGACACAGTAAGGCATCTTCTGTGCTAGACTTCCAGACAACTGCCTAGTTCCCTGGGGCAAGGCAAGCAAGAAGGACCTTCCAATAACTTTTTAAGCCGTCTCAGATTAAGTAGGTGAGGTCTTTTGGAATGGTCTTTTTACAAAATAAATAGCATTCACCTGTTCTGCTGTTGCATCATACAGCTAGTTCAGATTCAATTCATGATCAACAATAATCCCAAAGCCCTTTTCACATGTGAGTACTTGTGAGTATCTTCTATCCTACACCTGTGAAAAGTTCTATACGTTTTCATGGGTATAGGATGGAATATACTTGGCTTGCAAATACTAGTAGTGTGATGCTGCAGCAGAACAGGTTAATGCTATTTTAGCCTGCATTAATAGAAGCAGAATTTCCAAATCAAGGAAAGTAATACTCATGTATTCTACACTGGTCAGACCTCATCTGGAATCCTGCATTCAGTTTTGAGTATCTCATTTTAAGAAGGATATACACATGTTGAAGCAGGTTCATAGAAGGGCAACAAGGATGGTAAGACTTGTGGAGAACAAAACATATGAGGAAAATTTTAGGAGTTGGTAGATATACTTTAGCTGGAGATCCTGCATTGAGCAGGGGGTTGGACTCTATGACCTCTGGGAGAACTCTTCCAAATTTATGATTCTATAATTCAGCTGTTAAATCTTGTACTTCAGGAGGATTGCCCTCCTGGTGCCAATACTGGTGCCTTCCTGGTTGGCACCAGGTGAATGCTTCCTTTCTCTCTGCATTTTTGCACATTTGATTTGAAAACTTGAATGTCTGTTGAATGGTATACTTATCTGGAGTGTCTACATTTCTGGGCCTTTTTTTAACTTGGGTGTTTTGTTTTGTATCTCCTTGAAATCCTTCATGAAGATGAGCAGAAACATAACTATAACTACTTCTTCATGATCTCTGTGACTCACAAACACCAAATTCTCTAAACCTGTCCAGATCATCTTCTTCCGAAACTTCTAGAGCTAGGTCTCCTTGGCTGACACACACACACAAAGTATCACGAATGCTCAGTTATAGTTCTTGCTCAGATCCCTCAGATCCATTTCATCCATTATTGTGGCTGCAGCATAAGGAACTTCACTGCATTAACTATTTCTTGGGCATCTTTTCCTGATTTTTCCCTTGGGTTGTGGCATCTACAGCATTTTTCAAGAGGTGCCTCTCCTGTGGTAAGAAGATCCCCCATTCAAAGTCCCTCTGTTGCTTGGGGGAGACCCAGGTTGTGAATAAGTGCTCCCATTGTAGAGCCTTTCCCTGCCAGGACCCTTCAAACAGGGTTTCACATCTCAAAGCCCCTCTTTGAGAGTCAGCTATCAATACTGCTGACCTTGCTGCCCAGTGGCCTGCACAGAGGTATGAGTTCACAGGTGACCATTCTTAAGAACCACAGTTGCAGGTAATCAGCCTGCTTTTTGTGATGATTTTACTATAAAGCCCTGGCAGTTTTCTATTGTAAATGCAACCTAGAAATAATCTAAACCATGAGTAAAGATTGCATCTATGTGGAGAGACCTCAAGGCCACAATGGCACATCTCCAGAAAGCTAGAAGTGATGTGATTCACCTCCAGTTTCATGTGTAGTGAAAACTGGCCATTTTTCTAGAGTTGGTTGGTTTTGAGGTCTTGTGAGGACCAAAAGTAAGATAATTGCTGTGTTTTCCAAGCTGTTTTGTGATAGTTTGGGTTGTTTGGGGACAATATTTCTCCTTCTAATTTTTATTTATTTGTTTGTTTGTTTTTCTGGGAAAAGGTAGGTTGGGAACTTTAAAAGGAGGGGGGGGTTGTACCCAGTGGGACACACTTTCCCAACTCCTGAACAGAACCAAATGGATGAATATGTATTTCCCACCAGAAAACCATGGTCTATTTAAAAGGGCCATTGGGGGATGGCTAGTGACAAGCAAGGGAGAAGAATAGCGCCAGAGGGGAGACCACAGCACCTAAGTCAGCATGAAAGGTTTAGAGCTGGTTGATTTTTTTCAGTTTCTGTCCCAGAAAGGTTCCATAATTTACCCCTGGCCTCCTTTTTCCCTTCAGTTCGCTTCTGATCTTGACCAGATCTTGCCATCGCTGGAAAAAGCTGCCCAGTTGCCGCCGGGACTCTGTGGATCGGAGACAGCTGAAAGCGGTGGCATTGCCATAAAGTCTGAGATCCTGACCCCTTCCCTCCAGCCTACCACCGCGGCAAGAACTCCCGCTGGGATGAGCTGTACGTACTTTTGTTTCTGGGACAGTTTCCTTAGCTTTCCATGCTCTCAGAGCTGGGGATTCATCTTCATCTTTTGGGTATACTCTTTAGCCTGATGTTGCACTTGATAAACAGGAGCCTTGGTATGTGATATTGGCATACCAGGGAGACCAGGTGTTACTGAAGACAGAGGGGACAAACAAAGCCAAGTGAGAAACCACAGTTCAAGAGATTTAAATTAATAAATACAGGTATTCTGAGAACTCTCTTTTTGTCTTGGCTTTGTTTTCTTTCCTGTGTTTTCAGTCCTCATCATTCCCACCCCCCCTAAAGAATTAGGGGATGTTGAAAGATATTTTTCCAGGTTCTGCATCCACGTATATATTCATATGTGCCTTCAAGACAAATCCCAATTTATGGTAACCCCATCACAAGGGTTTTTCTTGACAAAATGTATTTAGAAGAAGTCTGTTACCACATACCTCTCAATGCTGAGAGATTGTGACTTGCTGAAGGTCACCCAGTGGGTTTCCATGGCTGAGCACAGATTTAAGTGCTCTCTCTCAAAGTCTTAATCCAACACCAAACCACTACACCATGCTTGCTGTTGCCTGCAACTCTTCCCATCCCTTTGCAAAAGTAAATTAAGTTTACCAATGTTTGGATTGGCCTTAGCCATGCATGTGGACTGAGCATGGATCCATAGCGGCTAATAGTCAAATTGGTTCCAGGGTCAGAGACTTCTGTCTGTCAGTTGCAAAACAGCATAAGAGGAAGAGTGCATTTTTATCATTATTATTATTATTATTATTATTATTAACCTTTATTTATATAACGCTGTAAATTTACACAGCACTGTACATACAATCATTTAATTAGATGGTTCCCTGCCTTCATGCTTACAATCTAAAGAGACACAACACAGAGGGAGAAAGAAATCATGGTGGGGAAGGGGATCAAATCCAGCAGTTCTTCACTCCCTTTGTGGCCTGGACCAAGGCGGATGGACTGGAGGGAGGGCTCGGCTTCTTAACACATAATTAGGGTGCAACATTCTGGGGCAGAGAAGGGCACTCCCTCATGTCTTGTTGGTTGGTTCTGTCTTGTGAAATCCTGGGATTTGCAATTTGGTGAGGCATTAGAGTTCTCTGGTAGAGATTTCTAAATACCTCATGGAACTGTAAATCTGGGATTCCATAAGATGGAACCATGCTAATTAAAAAATATTACTAAAGTGCTAAAAGGTTGCAGCTAAAGGTTGCAAAGAGACCTTGTTGTTGTTGTTGTTCTTAGGTGTCTTCAAGGCATTCCCAGCATATCACAGGGTTTTCTTGTCAATATTTATTCAGAGGAGATTTCCTATTGCCTTCCTCTTATGCTGAGAGTGTGAATTGCACATGTTCACCCAATACATTTCTCTGGCTGAGCAGGGATTCAAGCCCTGGTCTCCCAGGGAGAGATCTGGTTTTGTGGGGGAAAGGGACACCAATCCAGCTTTTGTGAAGGCTTTGCATTCACACACCCTGATAGGTGTGCAGCTGTGGGTGCAGGTGAAGTCAGCATGGACTGAACAAGCACAAGAAAGGGTTTGGAGCATATTTTCTATGTGATTTGCCAGCTAGGCAGATCCCGATCCACATACACCATGAGTAACCCATTTTTGGCATGTTTCCTGCCGTACAATATACGTCCTGTCAGCACTCTGCTGAATTCCCAGCCCTTAATCTCTTAAGCCTATTATTAGCTTGCCAAAGAGTCTCTCCTCCTGAAGACTTCAGTGCTGGAGTGGTAATTGTGGGCTGGACTTAAGCCCAAGATTCAGGACAGACAAAAGAAAGTACTTCTTCACGCAGCGCATAATTAATTTACAGAATTTGCCACCGCAAGACACAGTGATGGCCACCAGCGTAGATGACTTTAAAAGAGGATTATACAAATTCCCAGAGGGCAGGTCTGTCAGTTTTCAGAGAAGCTGAGGTAGGTCTGACTTACAGCTATTATTCATAGAGCTTGGGAAAGTTACTTTTTGGATGATAGCTCCCAGAATCTTTCAGTAAATGTGGCTGCTAGCCATTCTAGTTGAGAATTTTTATCCACAAAGTCACTTTTCTAGGTTCTGATTAGTCATTGGGGCTAATTGGGCTCTCACTCTTCATAGGAAGCATATCTCCAGTTAAGCATATCTCCTTTCATGTCTCTGACCACTTTGACTCCCATAATGGAAGAAAAGTGGTTGGTTAAATAATATATATTTGCAGGCCTTGCTTAAAGGTCTCTCTTCTGGCTGTCATGAGGTGCAGGAATCCTGGACCATGTGGACCTGATCCAGCAAGCTTCCTTGTACATTCTTGAGTTGGATTGAGGGTGAAACTGGCTTTCACTCCACTTAATCCACCTGCTTATTACCCCATTTCTTGGCCACAAGAACTGAGCATAATGGTAAAATCTCATGCTTACATACAGACATGCCTCAATTAGCAAAGCCTGAGACAAAGATGCTCCTTTTTGCAAAGTCTTTTTACAGGAACCAAGCCTCTCCTTTCTTGTCTTCTGTCTAGCTGGAGGTTATTTTGCAGCATTTCTGTTGGGAGGATGGTGAAGGAGAGCTGGAGAAAGACAGACTTTCAATGTTAGTTTGCAGTGGTGTGTTTGAAGTAAACAATGCAGCAAAACCTGAGAACAAATAGGATTTTACTCCAGTTGATCCTACTGTAGCTGTGTGTGCTTATGTACAGCAGGCAAGGTAAAGAGATGCCTCCAGAATCACTTACTGAGCATGTGTGAAGGGCAAAACAGAAAGAGAAGAGGAAAGCAAACTAGCCTGTTCTAGAACATAGCCACATTGCCCCAAAAAACCATGAAAAACATAGGTCTGTAATTTTTGCCACCAGAATGGAAATCATAAGGAAAGTAGAAAGAAAGAAAGAAAGAAAGAAAGAAAGAAAGAAAGATGCACTTTGGAAGAAACCTTCAGGTGCTCTCTAAGATTCATTTATTAAAAGATTGACTTATTTATGCTTACCTAGCCTAGCTGTTTCATTTCAAAGGTGCATAATGCTAGTTTGGAATAATAATATTTGTAGTAGTTCTGTGCTTATTCGCCACAATCCTTGTTTGCCATTGGTGGCCAGGCACATTATTTTCTCACAAGCCTGGACCGTGCATGGCTTTGGCTCAGGTCGAATTTTGTGTGCTATATCTCTGCTTCTACTGTTTCTTTCTCATCACTCATTTCCCAATAGATCTCAAAGGGACAGGCAAGTTTCAAGGACAGAGGGCCACATTGGCCCACTCGGGGACCTTGCTGGACTGTATCCCCTGGCTGCATCCCCTAAAAAAGACATTTTTTAAAAAGTTGGTTTGCCTCCAGCACCCCATAGAGGTATATCTGGGGCAAGGGAAGTCAATTTCAACACTTTCATTTTATGCTTTTATGGACCTTGGAGATTTCTTTTCTCCAGTGAGAAATGATCTAAATCTATTTCCTGTTGTAAAGGCCTCTCCTGAGCCTAAAGTGGCTCAGGAAAGCTAAGCAAACTTGCCCCTCACAGACCCTAAGTGGCAATTGGGGTCATTCTAATGCAGTGAGTGGCATCTGAGTGGCATTTTAAAGCAAGACCCACAAAGTGTCCCTCAGGCTCATTGTCTCCAATGGATTACATTTTCCCCAGAATTGTTCTAAACATGTAAAATGATTCAAACAGAGAGAGGAAGTACTACATACCCTCTGTCTGTCCCAGTTTGTCAGGGATGGCTCTGATTTCTCCTCCATCATTCCCACTTTTTCAGAAGGTTTTAAAATACCTAATTTTCTCTCTCAGCTTACTTCAGTTGCTGCAAACTGAGTTCAACATGCAAGTGGCATGGATTGAGTAGAGGAGGGGATGAAATCTTGCCCTTACCACAAGGCTCAGGCAAAAGCAAACTACTGTCATAGAATCATAGAGTTGGAAGAGACCACAAGAGCCATCCAGTCCAACCCCATTCTGCCATACAGGAACTCACAAGCAAAGTATTCCCAAAAGATGACCATCCAACCTCTGTTTAAAGATCTCCAAAGAAGGAGATCCCACCACTTTCCAAAGGAGCACCTTCCACTGTCAAACAGCTTTTACTCTCAAGAAGTTCCTCCTAATGCTGAGCTGGAATCTCTTTTTCTGTAGCTTGCATCCATGGTTCCGGGGCCTAGTCTCTGGAGCAGCAGAAAACATGCTTGCTCCATCATCAATATGATATCCCTTCAAATACTTAAACAGGGCTATCCTATCACCTCTTAACTGTATCTTTTCCAGGTTAAACATCTCCAGCTCCCTAAGCCTTTCTTTATAAGGTGTGGTTTCCAGGCCCTTCCCCATTTTGGTATCCCTTCTCTGGACACACTCCAGTTTCTCAATATCCTTTTTGAATTGTGGTGCCCAGAACTGGACACAGTATTCCAGGTGAGACCTGACCAAAAAGCAGAATACAGTGGTACTATTTCTTCCCTTGATCTAGACGCTATACTTCTATTGATGCAGCCTAAAATCACATTGGCCTTTTTAGCTGCGGCATCACACTGTTGACTCATGTTCAATATGTGGTCTACTAGGACTCCTAGCCCCTCTTAGCTCAAGTGTGGCTTCTCTTAGCTCAAGTGTTCTTCCTCATGAATGACTTTGGCCATCTTGACCACACTCTGATTTTGCTTGGCTGCAAGTATCCCGGTTCTTTGTGAAATGTTTGAGGGTTTGCTAATTTATCTACTAAATCTTGTGCTTGTTCAGGAGCATCTCAAATAGAGGGGCTGGAGGTTTTACAATCCAACCAGACAGTGAGAGTGCTCTTGTGTCAGGAGAGATTTTTGAAGGGACAGCTTGTGAATAACAATTGGGCAGACAAGAGAGGCATCAGAAAGCCAGACTCTGTCTTCCCCCAGGAGCAAGAGATTGTAAAAGAGCGGTCAAATCTCTAATTGTCCTGACGGGCAACTTGTTTGGTTCTCCCCCTTTAGTGATGAATTCCTGGTGCAAACGCCAGGCAGCTGCTTTTCATTGGGACCTGTTGTTTTTGTGCAGAAAGTTCTGACTTCCACAATTCAAAGGAAACTGTCTTGAGGGAGCCCCGCATTAGGGGCTATTCAGAGAGAGCAGCGACATGTTATGACTGGGCTGATTGTCTTGCAGGAGACGAAGGGACATTAATGAGGCGGAAACTTTTAGGCTTGACAGTTATGTCAATACCATATTGATCCTGGAGAGCAAGATCTACAGGATGAAAACCTTTTTTAAAAAATGAAATGATCATCTGTGTTTGGAAGCTTGCAGGCTTTTGAGTAAAGAGGCATTCTCTGGCCTGCTATGGTCCCTGCATAGTACAGAAGCTTGCACTTGTTTTGGAAATAGAGAAAGATTATGTGAAGTCGAAGGCTTCCATGGCCACATCCATAGTTTTTTGTGGGTTTTTCGGACTCTGGGACCATGTTGTAGAAAAGTTTGTTTTTGATGTTTCACCAGCATCTGTGGCTGGCATCTTCAAAGAAAGAATTCTGTGAAGATGCCAGCCACAGATACTGGCAAAACATCAGGAATAAACTCTTCAGGCCACATAGCCTGAAAAACCCCCAAAAACTAGAGAAAGATTATTATTGTGATTGTTGTTGTTGTTTGTTATATAGCGCCATAAATCTACAGACATCATAAAACCAACAAATAACCTGCCAATGGAGTACAATCTAAAAAGTCATAAGATAAAAGTAATATATTGTGATTAGACTAATTATCTCATTAAAATACAACAATAACCCTGTAAAATTAACAATCTATATTAGCAAACAGTATCAAATTACAGTTCAAAATGCTTCCGAGAATAAGAATGTCTTTAGCTTTTTGTGGGTTTTTCGGGCTATGTGGCCATGTTCTAGAACATGGCCACATAGCCTGAAAAACGCACAAAATAACTATGGATGCTGTTTGACTTCAGAAAGTTTTTAGTTCAGATTTGAAACTAGCCAAAATGGAAATTGTCCATAGATGTTTGGGAAGGTGGTTCCAAGAAGGAGGTGCCGCAAGTGAAAGAGGACAAATCCAAACCAGAGAAAACGAAACCCTTGGCTCAACAAGGAGCCCCTGTTCTGTTAATGGGGACTTCAAGAATGTTCCTGCAAAAAACTGAACTAGGCATGAAGGGTGAACAGTGTGTCTGTGCGGGAACCATTAAGTCCTACAGATGTTGGTGGGACTGCAACATCCAACCGTCTTCACCACTGGCTATGCTGGCTGTGGGTTTCTGGGAATTCCAGTTCAGCATTCTCTGGAAGTCTTTATGATTGTCTCCCCTGCATTAAAACTTCAACTTCAGCAATATTTTTTTTAAAAAAAAAACACCTGAATATGACGTGTTTTTTTTTAAAAAATGAGAATTTTCAGATATGGATATTTTGTTTTTTTCAGTTCATTTCTAAGCCTCTTCTTAAAAACAAACCTATTTTTACAACTATTAACATAAGAATGGCAAGAAAAACATGCTTTATTTTCAAGTTTCATCTAATGCACTTTCTCAAACTGTGAAACAACTCCCAAAAAATTGTCCATGAAGAATAATATAGGAAGAAATATGTATTTATGCTGTTAGAATTTTCACCCAAACTGAGTTCAGCATGTAGTGTAAACTAATTCTTGAAATTATGGTGTTTGCTGCATAAGCGTACCTCGAACTTAGTAGCTCCCAAACTTTGGTTCTCCAGATGTTTTGGACTTCACCTACCAGAATTCCTGACTGCTGGCCAACCTGGCTGAGGCTTCTAGGAGCAGATGGCCTAAACACCCAGAGGACCAAAGTTTGGGAATCACTGCTATAATTCAAAATGGCATTGTGATGTGATAAACTCTGCAACAAATTTTTCTTTTTTTAAAAAAATCCTAGTTTGCTGAAAAAATTCTGAAGGGCAGGCGGTGGACTTTTTCAGGAATAACCTGTGGTTCGGGCTGCTGTTAGTGTGAGACCTACAACTGTCCATTGGTGATTTGGGGCACTTTTGTGATACCATGACAGTTGGTTAGCCCTTACCTCTCTTGTTCTTTGTGGACAAGACATTTAGGAGTGTGAGGAGGTGAGGGAACAACTGCATTGTTCTGAGTGAGTCTTTAGGGGTCTTGTGATTCTCAAATGCCAGCTTAGGTGACTTTGGCCTTTCTCTCTTCAGCATCACTGCTGGTTGATGGTTGCTTCTTGGGCTTGGCCATCAAAGTTAGAGACATCTTGTGCCGCTTTGTGACTGTGTCTTTCTGTTCCAGCTGTTAATGGCGGGCAGGGAATGCAGGCCGGACGGTCCCCCTATGAAATCTGCGATCCTCTGGAGCCAGTTCAGCCTAGGACTGCACCCTTCCCTACAATGAATGGCAGCCCTCATCCTGGAATACCATCTGAGCTTGGCAGAGGGGCCATGCCTGGTCCGACCCCCTTCCAGCCGGACACAGGTAGGTACTTCCATTACTATCTCCACATATGAGCCTGCCTGGACCATGAGATCCTCAGGTGAGGCCTTTTCTCAGTCCCCACACCTTCACAGGCACAGCTTGACAGGATACCAGGTAGGGCCTTCTCAGTGACTGCCCCTAAGCTCTGGAACTCCCTTTGTAGAAAGGCCAGGTTGGTCTATCCACCAGGAAGCAAAGACTCCTTTGTTCTGACAGGCTGTTAAGAACTGAAGGCTGTAAAAGTAAGGACTGTTTATTTATTTATTTATTTATTTATTTATTTATTGCACTTATATCCCACCTTTCTCTCAAAATGAGATCCAAGGTGGCTTACAATAATGTCCAACTAAAACATTAATTTACAGAAGTTGAAGAGGAATTAAATTAAATTAAGATGAACAACATGATTAAAAACAGCAAAAACACTTAAAACGTATTTAAAACACAGTTTTGGTAAAAGATTCACACACACACACACACACACACACACGACTTCACACACTGCGACTCCACAATTAAAATTCAAAAGCCTACCTAAATAAAAAGGTTCTCACTAGCCAACAGAAAGATGGGAGGGATGGGCTAACCAGATCTGCAGCCACCAAGAACAGTAAACTCATCGAGTTTTGTTTTTTGTTTGTTTTTTTTATTTATACCCCGCTCTTCAGCCAAGACTATCAGAGCGGCTTACAATTTGTTAAACAAACAGCTTCATTTACAATTGTAAGCTATTTGCCCCCAACAATCTGGGTACTCATTTTAGCGACCTCGGAAGGATGCAAGCCTGAGTCAAGCTTCAGCCCTTTGCTGGTCTTGAACTCGCCACCTTCTGGTTTTGAGTGAGTGGCTGCAGTACAGGCATTTAACCACTTCGCCACCAGGGCTGTTTTTGATGGAAGCAGCAAGTCTTGTACAGTATAATGAACCAGAACAAAACTTTATTAGTCACAAAACCAGAAATCCACTATTCAAGGTTAATTGAGCTCACCCTGGTTTATACAAGGAGATATGGTCTTTTAAGAGAATGCTGTATTATAATATTTTAAATGGAGTTTCCAGTTTAACTCCATTTTAATATTGATCTTTTGTATGTGATATCTGTATTTTATTTTAAGTTGTAAGCCCTCTTTGAATCCTAGTTTTGGAGAAAAGGCGGGTTATAGCCAATGTTAATAGTAGTAAATAATAGTGATAGGAATAAGGAGGAGGAAGAGGAGGAGGAGATAATTCTCTTCATGGAGGGGAAGGAATGGGGTGAAGAAATTCGTTAAGTAATCTTGGCAAAGCTTGGCCAAGGACTTATGGTTCAGTGAGGATTTGAAGTCCTATGTCAAAGTGCAAGACTATATCCATGGCACTGTAGTGCTAGACCTACCCACCCCAATTTAAGCCATTACAGCTGCTGTAAACTCGGGACTAAGTCAGCCTAATGTGAGTTGTGACATGTAAGGAAACCCAATCCTAGCCTGCCTGCACAGTCTTTCACCCTAATGGGAAGTGCAGGAGAGACTAACAGTGGCACTGAAAGTCATCGCAGAGAGTGTCTTTGCTGCAGAGCCTAGAAAAGTCACCTCCGATCATTGTCCCAGTGTCAGGAAGCATAGATCTGCATCACAGCATTATAGAAGGGTATGTGGACCTTCAGGAGAAGCTATTCAAGCCATGGCAGTTTGGAAGTCTTAATTTTCCTAATATTACACCTGGGAAATGAGCACTTCTGTATTTTGAATGATGCAACAAGAAGCTGTCCGTGGAGACTGCATCAGGTACAGAACTACTGATCTTTTCTACCACTGCAAATCCCACATTGCAGGATCAGGCAGGGACAAACAACAAACCTGGCAGCAGGTACGAAAAAAATATTATTCATAATTTTTAAAAAGTCTACAAAGCTTATGCTGTAATGTGACTGGATAGAAAGTCTTGGGTTCCAGTATCGAGGGAAAGGTGAAATATAAATAAAATGGTTGACTGAATGACTGACAGAGTGGTTGAAATGCTCAAACATCCTCATGTATGCAGGTTTTGTGTCATGGACCACAAAATCTTTGAGCAATCATAGAATCATAGAATTGGAAAGGGCCATAAAGGTCACCCCGTCCAACCCCCTGCCATGCAGGAATACACAACTGAAGCTGTCCTGAGAAATGCCCGTTCAACCTCTGTTTAAAGACCTCCAAAGATGGAGAGCCCTCTACCCTCTGTGGCAGTCTCTTAAACTATCAAAAGGCTCTTGAAGTAAAGAAGTTCTTCCTAATGTCTAAGTGGAATTTCTTTTCTTGTAATTTGAATCCACTGGTTTTTTGTTTTAATCTCTGCAGTAGCAGAAGACAAGCTTACTCCATCTGTCATATCACCTCTTAGGAGTTTATCACACTAAAGACATCCTGCGGGAAAACAGGGGTTAAATGCAATATAACTCAAAGGTAACCTGGAAATGCCCAAAGTTTATCACACGACATCACAGTTAACATGAAATAATACAAAGTTAACCCGCAGCTAAAGCAGAGAAAACCAGCAGCTTTTAAAATTCGAACAAACCAAATTTAAAAAGCTGCTGGTTTTCTTTGCTTTAACTGCGGGTTAATTTCACATTATTTTGTTTTAGCAGCAATTCAGTGTCATAAACTTCCCGAATTTGCAAGTTCTGTTTAAATTCGAATTTAACTTCCATTTAACTCCCGTTTTCTTACAGGATCTCACTAGTGTGATAAAGTGCTTATCTTCTGTGAGCTGAATGTTCCCAGCCCCAGAGTCCTCTCATTTATAATAAGGCTTTGGTATCCAGACCTGTGAATTTCAACTTGCATCTTTTGGCCCAGCTCCATAAACCATTTCCCATAGGGCTTGGTTTCTAGGTCTTTTACCATCTTGATCTCCTTCCTCTGGACACATTCCTGCTTGTCAATATCCTTGACTAAAGCCAGCAGGAGTATTGATTTACGGGTGGGAATTCTCTTTTGGGTCACAGTGGACAGAATTTGGGGTAGATTTCAAGTTTGTGTTGGTGGTCATCCTCTCCATCACCTTGTGCACCATATCTTTAAAGAAGGAAAGACCTTGGAAAAATCCAAGCTCCCCAAATGAAAGTTACAATGGCATCTCATCGATGTGTGCAGAGGAAAATTGATGAAGGCATGGCTCTTTGGTAATTTACTTTTTAGGTTCTCTCTTGCCAGTAATTCTGCAGTACAGAACCAATAGCTGGTGGAACAGGAGTGCAGAACCGGCTTTGGATTTTTAGCCTGTAAACTCTTCCCCTGTTAAATACAGGAGCTGCTTAGGAGCTCGCGTGCTGACTGCTTCTAGAAATGAAGCATACCCTTCTTCTGCCCACATTTATTGCTCCTGCAGGAAAGTTTCTTTTTTAGCCTCTCACAAATTGCCAGCTTCGTAGATCCACTTTTCCTCCCAAGAGAGAACACTAGAGAATAACAAAGCTGGTTTATTCCAAAAAGGCCATCTAGCACCGCATTGTGTCTCCAGCAGCTTTTAGCCAGATGTCCCTGAGATGTTCACAAGCCATTTTCATCCTCCTGCAGGGATAAAGAAAACCTGTGCTAGTGTGGAGTGTGTCTGGTTTGAAAACGGGGAGGATCTCGCTGTTAGAAAAGCCCTAGAAATCAAGGGCATGAGTGGATTGTGCTTCAGAGGATATTCTGGAAGGACTATGTTTTCGCCTGACAAATACAGGATCCACAGCGGAGACCATCGTCTCGGAGCTTGGTTACTAATTTCTTGGATGGGCAATCACTTTGAGAGGGCACCTGAACAAGTCTCCTCTGGGTGGCATATTCCCTTGGGGAACCATCATCGACGGCACTCTTGCAGATGCTGCTGGGAGCAGTTCCTTTATTTTCCTGTTGCCAGGCAACCCTTAAGAACAGTTCATTGTCACTGAACAGCCAGTTCAAGAACAAAACAAATGCTCTCGGATTGATTCGGCTCTCCAGCCCATGGCTGTGTTTTGACACAGTTGTCTCACCCTACTGTCCATGTTGTCCAGTCCCACTGATTCAAAGGGTTAATGGCCAATGCTTAGTGTCAGAGCCAGGATGCAGCTCTGTAGCACATGTGCATGCATGCATGCAGACGCCTTTGCTCGGGGGACCTTTCTTCTACCCGGCAACCATCACCAGACTATCTTAGATCCAGCGGTCAGGACGAGATTACCAGTGGTTTAGTTGGAGCCATTGCTCCAGCAGAGGCCCCTCACTGGCTGGAGATTCCATGTTAAAGGGAAAGGGTGTCATTCATTGTTCCTCGGTCATAGCCCGAATCTCCTGCAGTTTCTGTTGACATCAAAGCTGTATGGGTCATTTGAGAAGTTATTGTTGTTTGCCTTCAACCCTAAGGCGAACCTATCATGGAGTTTTCCTGGCAAGATTTGTCCAGAGGAAGTTTACCATTGCCTTCCCCTGAGGCTGAGAGTATGTGACTTGCCCAAGGTCACCCAGTGGGTTTCATGGCTGAGTTGGGAATCGAACCTTGGTCTTCAGATTCACAGTCCAACATTTAAACCACTACACCATGGGTAACTGTGTGAAAATGGACAGTATTGGGCTTTTAGTCTCTTGAAAGCTATAGATTCACATAAAGTCACACAAGAAGAGCTTTTGTGCTGCTGGCTACTTTATTTTGTTTGTTCTTTAATTATGCCTTTATTTAATTTCTATGAGGCTATACAGCCCCTTTTTCAGCCAGGGCACGAAAAGGAGCTGCAAAAAGTGGAAAGGACACAATAACTGCAGCGCCATAGCTATATGGCACTCCTTCGGCATTGTATGGATACAGCACCTGAAGAGTGCTGTGATGCTGCACACCATATGGAGTGGCATGCAGCATCATGGAGGCAGAGTTGGGGTATGCGTTATTTCAGGCTGGTCTGTACAGGGCCTTAGCTATAATATCTGGAACAATTTGCACATGTCCACAACAGGGGCCCTGTTTTTGGAACTGCTCCAAGACCCCAGCCATCTCAACCTGCTAGAGATCATTTCTGCGTCAAAGAGAGTTGTGTCTAAGTGGGCTTCCACCTGATCCCCAGAAGTGGCCCTTCTGTGTGGCAAGAGTGAAGGGGGTAGAGTGCAAGAGAGGGCTCAACCATGGACCTTAACCCAACAAAACATTCTTCCCCACAAGCCACAAATGGACATGAGCTGTATCGTCTGATCTCGCAAAGTTCCTATTTGTTTTGTGTGGATTGTGTCCAACGTTGCTTAGTGGGAGAAGGAAGAAGACGATTGTCGTCCTCATTGGCTACCAAAGTGTCCCTGTAGTAGACATTAAGCATTGGTGCGGGGGGGAGGGGGGCAAACTCCTGCCTTGCACCCCAGGTTTTTCAGTCCCTTGGCTGTAATTTTGGCTGGGTATCCTGAAAGAAACTTGATGTGTATGTCCAACCTTTCTTCTAGATGTCTCCTTTGAAAGGAACTCATAATATTTGAATTAAAGGATACCTCTTTAACACATCCTCAGATCTATTCGGTTGGATAGAGCCAACTGTGTGAATATCTCTGTTCTTCACCTTATCACAATGGATTTGCCTGAAACTATTTGAGCAGTTTTCTTCCCATTGTGAGAAACTCCTCAAAAACTGCACAGATTTAGAATACTGTAGTTCAGGACTTATTCTGCACATGCACACACAAGTGCCAAACTGTATTTTCTGTGCAGGGATCTAGCTTTCTGTGCAGCAAACATGAATTTCTCAGCAGAGAACCTAATATTCTCCATAAAAAACAAGATTTATTTGTAGAAAACACAGTTTGATGCGCGCGCACACACACACACACACAAGTTCTGGCAAGTTGGGGTGTCACAACATTCAAGAAAAAAAAACCTTTTCAGCTATTGATCAAGTATTTTTGAATATTTGTTACATCCCTAGTTGAACGTTGCTTGGAATTAAAAGGTACTTCTCTGCTATTCTGATTTGTACCTAGCCTGGCTGTCACCAAGGCAAATCAAAATTCTCTTCTTATGGTTTGACGATTCCCACAGTGTTGTATTACTTTTTCTCTCCTCCCTTACCTCCCTACTTCCTTCAGGTTTGCCCGAATTAGAACTGGGAGTCACTGATCATCAGTTTGGACAGCCAGCAATGGGGGAACAGATCCCCTGGTCAGACAACTCCATGACCTCCATCAACCGGGGACCAATGAGCAAGCCAGATGAGTAAGTGTACAAGTCTCATTTCACCCCTGTTGTCTCTGAGAGATTTCAAGTAGGATGATGGGCATGGGGCTGCATTTGGAAGAATCCTCATAACCAATCATAGTTCATAAAGGTTTTCAAGAGAAGATTTAGCCTAACAAGAGTCTTTATAAAGAGCGTAACTCTTGGACTCTTTCACTGCTTTGCTTCTCTTCGACTTTTCTATCGAGGTGTGACATCTTTGTTCCAACTGTTCAGAATTGTGCCATCTAGTGTCCAGACCTGCAAGGAAAAAAAAAGAGGGGGGAAAGTCCACACACTTGGTTTCAGAAATGAATATTTGGTTTCAGTTTATGGCCTTGAGAGACTCACTGGACTTTTCATGGTTCCTGCTGATGTGCCAGCCAGCCACTCTGCTTTTCGCTGTCCCGTCTCTTGCAAATAATCACCCTCTGCATCTTTGAGAAACCAACACACAGACAACCATATTTTTTGGAATGGGCAATAATACTGGGCAATGGGGTTGGAAACGTTAGGTACTCTAAGCAGGAACATCGTGTTTTGTGGAGCCTCCCTTCCCCACATGGAAGCAAGGGCAGCTATTTTGCAATGTCAGAGAACCCAGAGGAGCCCCAGTGAGGGAGCTCTGAGTGGGAGTGGATCCAGTTACAGGTTCCTGGCCCCCTGCCCTCATTTTCCCTTTGGCCTGCTGCCACCGAGCTAAACTGGAGCTAGATGTGTAAGGCTTATTAGGATCCCCTTTGTTATGAGCCAGGCTTTCCCTAAAGGGCCGGGAGGGCTGTTTGCTGCAAGAACTATGCCAAACAGGCTCAGAGAGAGCAGCTGCCTTCTTTCTGCAGAGGAAGAGCTCCTACACGGAGGAAAAAGAGACAGCGAGTGTAAAGGGCCAGTGGCAGCAGCCATATGGCCACCAGTCTTTTAGAAATCTGGGGAAGGAGGGTTCTCTTTTCTTTTGTCTTCTTTCCACAGCTTGGGAACCATTCCTTTTGGATTACAGTACCGACCACCCTCCCCATCTTGAGGATTCTGGGTAATTTTTGGAAAAAGCAGGATACAAACAACAACAGCGACCACAATAATAATTGCATCTCCAAACAGGAAACTTTCCAAGTTTGGGTCGAGAAGGAGAAAGTATTAGGGTGTGGTGGAGATGATGGTGGCGATCCTATTTATTTGAAAACATAGCTAGAAAACCAGTGCACAAATGGATCTAGTAGCAGCTTTGAGACTAACTGAAGGAAAGAAGCTGGTAGCATGAGTTGCCTAGACTTGAGCCTACTTCCTCAGATGCATGGGGGGAGTTGAGAGTAGACTCCTATATAAGCCAGTTGTGTGTTCTGTGAGTGATTTATCCTTCTCTATCAGAGAGCTTTGGTGCCATAACAAACTACATATCCTAGAAATCTGTAGTATTGAGCCATGACTGTTAAACTGGTATCAAATTGGAGTATTACTGAAGTGCAGGTGTCCTCTAAGAGTTGAATTTAATCTCATATGTCACTTCTTTGAACAGCTTCTGTTTCAAGTAGATGCCACACCACTGTTTGAGTGGATTTGGATTGAATGGGATATGCTTATATCACCTTGCTGTTTTTCAAACCATGCACCAGCTTTGGTTTATAGAAAGAGGAGCCCATTCTGCTCATTCTTGGGATGCTGGAAGTACAAACCTCATCCCTCAACTTTAGCCTTTTTCAGAATGGGCTCTTCACACACTCCCCTTTCAAGTTTTTTTTCTTTTCTTTAAGTGTACACTAAAGAAATATGGGAAATGGTGTGCGTTCTTCACAAAGGTCAGAATCTTCTGCAATTCTCCCACCAAGGTGTGGTTGCTCAATGAGAAACCCAGGTTTGTCAGTTGCTTCACCTGCAACTCTGGCCGTTGAGTTATCTTGCTGCCTTCCTCTGTGTAGTGCCTGATGCTGACATTTATCAAGATGTCGTATACTTCATTCTTACCTACCAGGCATAGGAAGCAAAACCAATACCCTTTTGGCTGTGATTTAACTGTAGCCTACTTAATACATGGCAGGAGGGGGATCATTAGCTTATGGAAGCATTGCCTTGTTCTGGACACAAGTCCTTGTTATTTTCTTCCTTCCTCTTCTTAAGGGCCTTGTTTCTCCCTTCTCCATCCCTGCCCAGCTGCGTTCATTGTTGCTTGCAGTTTTGGCCAGAGCACATCCAGTGTTCGACATGTGATGCTCATCTGGAGCTAAATGGGCAGACATGCTGACTCCTCAAGAACTTTGGGGTTTGGGATCTTTTGTCCTCAGCCTTCCTGAGGCTTTCCAGAGAGCATGGCATGCTCACCCTGCCAGGCCAAACAGGAATCCCATTGATTCCAAACATCCCTGTCATCTCATTATTACATGCTCATTACTACTGGAAATTGGAAACAAGTCTCCAGTTTAGTGGCAGAGGGGAAAAGCGGTACATGAGAGATGTGTGGGTGAGAAGGAAGTCTGTTTTATTCTGGTTCTTTTCCCAAACCTGTCGAAGTTTGAAGAATTCAAAGACACAGCTGCATTAGTCTGTAGAATCAGTATGTAGAGAGATCTTGTAGCACCTTTGAGACTAACTGAAAGAACGAAGTTGGCAGCATGAGCTTCTATAGACTTAAGTCTACTTCCTCCTGCGCATGCTGCCAACTTGTTTCTTTCAGTTAATCTCAAAGGTGCTGCAAGATCTCTCTACATACTGTCTAAGTTGGGTTTTCTGTTAGGAGTTTGTTACTTAAGTGTAGCTAATGCTGTTAGCTCCAGCTAGGAGCCATACAAGGAATAAGCAAAGTCTGGGATAGATAGACTCAGAGACTCATAGAATTGGAAGGGGACTCAGGGGCCACCTAGTTGAACCCTCTGTTCAGTGCAGGAATACACAACTACAGCACTCCTAAGAGATGGTCATCCAACCGCTCTTTAAAGACTTCCAAAGATGGAGAGATCCTACTGTCAAACAGCTCTTACAGTTTTTTTAAAAAAGTTTTTTCTAATGTTTAAAAGATGGACAAGTCACTGTAGCTGCAGCCTCTGGGAGCTGCCCAGGAAGAAAATACCTTCACAGGTCGATTTGGGATTTCCAAATGAAATAGTTGGATCAATGCTAGAGCATCAGTCCTAGTGCGTGAAAATGCTGATTCCCCCACTCCCTAAAATGTATCTCCTTTCTTGCTTGGGTCACCTGCCATAGGTTCCATTGACAAAACAGAATTCTACCATTTTGATACTATTTGAACGGCCATCACTGGATACTATGGAATCCTGGGATTTGTAGTTTTCTGAGTCATAGAGTTTTAGACATAATATCACAGGGTTGGAAGGAATCTTGAGGACCATTGCATCCAACCCCCTGCTGAATGCAGGATCGCCAGTTAATGCATTCCCAGCAGGTAGCTGTCAGGCCCCTTTTTGAAGAGGTCCAGAGAAAAAGACCCCACCACCTCTCTGGGCATTTGGTTTCATTGCCAAACCGCTCTTAATGTCAAGAAGTTCCTTCTATTGTTCAATCAAAATCTACCCTCCTGCAACTTAAAACTCTCTGGGGCAGCAGAGAACAGGACTGCCCTCTCCTCTCTGTGGAAGCCCTCGAGATATTTTAAGAGGTCAATCATGCCGCCCCTCCATCTTCTCTTCACCAGGCTGAACTCTCCTCTTAAGTTTTGTTCTCCATACTTCTTATCATCCTCATTGCCCTCCTCTGCACCCGAAGTGGGGACTGGAAATAAAAGGAGATCAGAAGAATGGGTACAAATGGGATGAAAAGGACATGGTGCTGGCACAGAGGCCCTGTTGGAAAAGGGAAGAGAGGCTTGGCCACCGAGGGTGGGATGTGAGTGGGAAGCTCCAGTGGGAGGAAGGATACAGACTTTGCGGTGGTGGGAAGGTACAGGGGAATGGGGCTCCAGTGGGTGCTTTCCTTTGGTGTAGGACCAAGCCAGGCTTGACTGGGCACAGGAGCATTAACTACCCTGTTTCCCCGAAAATAAGACATCCTCTGAAAATTAGACCTAGTAGAGATTTTGCTGAATTGCTAAATATAAGGCCTCCCCCAAAAGTAAGACCTAGCAAAGTTTTTGTATATAAATATACAAATATATAATATACAAGTATATAATAAATGTTCATTTTTTTATTCAGCAATAAATGTGAATTCTTCATGGGGAAAAAAAAGACATCCCCTGAAAATAAGACCTAGCACATCTTTGGGAGCAAAAAATAATATAAGACACTGTCCTATTTTCGGGGAAACATGGTATGTGGGGGATTAAAATGAAGGTATTCCTTCTAATTAAGAATCCACCCCACCCACCCCCCGCCATTGACATTTTGCTTCAGTCCTCAAATTTCTAGTATTGGGTTCATACCAAGAATTCCTACATTTGTTGTGTTCACTTTCCTTTGGTGACTCCCGCTCTGGGAGAAGGTCAGTGTACAAATAAATTAATTAAATTAAAGGCCTTCGAAGGCCTTTATTTCTAAATGCTTGACTGACGTTTTAATTTACTGCAATACTAGATTAACTGAAAGAAAGAAATTGGCAGCATGAGCTTTTATAGACTTCAGTCTACTTCCTCAGATGCATTTGGTGGATTGGAAGCCAGGTCCAGACATATATATGCCATTGGTATGTGAGAATGTCAGTTCAAATTCAAAATCCTTTGTGTATGGAAATGAAGTTGCAGGTTCAGTTTTAACTATGGTTGTTAGTGCACAAGTGCTGACGAAAGCTCAAGCTGCCAATTTCTTTCTTTCAGTTAGTCTCAAAGATGCTACAAGATTTCTCTACATACTGATTCTACAGACTAACATGGTTATATCTTTGAATTCTGCAATACTAGACATTCATCTTTCTCGTTTGCCTCTCCCTCCCTGCAGCCAGTGCATCACATCACAGCTGGATGAGCTCTTGTGCCCCCCAACCACCCCAGAGGGGCGGAATGACGAGAAAGCCCTTCTCGAGCAGCTGGTTTCCTTCCTGAGCGGCAAAGACGAGAATGAGCTGGCAGAACTGGACCGCGCTCTTGGCATCGACAAACTAGTCCAGGTACCAAGCTTTGCTCCTAGTTAATTTGTATCCTGCCCTTCTCTCAGAATGGGGCCCATGGTGGCTCACAATATATAGGTTAAAACAAAATTCAGTTAAAACAATGGATAGAACAAAAGTTTAAAAGCAATTCAGTAAGCAATCAATTTAAATCAATGGTTCTCAATCTTCCTAATGTCATGACCCACAGGTTGAGAACTGCTGATTTAAATTATTCTATTGAAACAGTTTAAAAGACAGCTAAAATACAATGATAATGATAAAAAATGCAGCACACTTTTCTCCTGCTCCTCCTCTTCTTCCTCCTCTTTAACTTTTATTTGTTACTTATACCACTTTTGCAAGTTGGCTTGCAAAATAAAATGAATACAATATAGCTGAAACATGCAAAACGGAATTAAACTATTAACAATTTTTTTAAAAAAAAAAACCTCAATATAAACCAATTATAAGTTTTTTAAAAAGCAGTAAGGTATTTGCCCACCATCAGAAGGACAGTAAAGAAATGGCCATCTAGTCAACCTAAGGATAGGCATTTCAGAGCCTAGGGGTAGCCACCAAGAAGACCCTGTCATGTATCTGCTGTAAAATGCATGATGGTGTGGAGAGAGGGAGGGAGAGAGTATCTATGAAAGAGTGTATGGGAAAGGGAATAGTAAGCCTCTCAAAGAATCATAGAATCATAGAGTTGGAAGAGACCACAAGGGCCATCCAACCCAACCCCCTACCATGCAGGAACTCCCAATCAAAGCATCCCCGACAGATGGCCATCCAGCCTCTGCTTAAAAACCTGTAAGGAAGGAGACTCCACTACACTCTGAGGGAGTGTGTTCCACTGTCGAACAGCCCTTACTGTCAGGAAGTTCCTCTTAATGTTGAGGTGGAATCTCTTTTCCTGCAGTTTGCATCCATTGTTCCATATCCTAGTCTCTGGAACAGCAGAAAACAAGCTTGCTCCCTCCTCAATATGACTTCCCTTCAAATATTTAAACAGAGCTATCATATCATCTCTTAACCTTTTCTCCATACTAAATATCCCCAGCTCCCTAAGGCATTCCTCATAGGGCATGGTTTCCAGACCCTTCACCATTTTAATTGCCCTCCTTTGGACACGCTCCAGTTTCTCCACATCCTTTTTGAATTGTGGTGCCCAGAACTGGACACAGTATTCCAGGTGGGGCCTGACCAAAGCAGAATCGAGTGGCACTATTACTTCCCTTGATCTAGTCGCTATACTTCTATTGATGCAGCCTAAAATAGCATTGGCCTTTTTAGCTGCCGCATCACACTGTTGACTCATGTTCAACTTGTGGTCTACTTGGACTCCTAGATCCCTTTCACATGTGGTCTCATTCAGCCAGGTGTTCCCCATCCTATATCTGTGCATTTCATTTTTGCGCCCTAAGTGCAGTACCTTACATTTCTCCCTGTTGAATTTCATTTTGTTAGCGTTGGCCCAGATTTCTAGTCTATTCAGGTCAATTTGAATTTTGATCCTGTCCTCTGGAGTGTTAGCTACTCCTCCTAATTTGGTGTCATCTGCAAATTTGATAAGTATGCCCCCAATTCTGTCATCCAAATCATTGATAAAGATATTGAATAGCACTAGGCCCAGGACAGAACCCTGTGGGACCCCACTGGTCACTTCTCTCCAGGATGAAAAGGAGCCATTGTTGAACACCCTTTGGGTTTGGCCGGTCAACCAATTACAAATCCATGTAACACTTATCTTGTCTAGCCCACATTTTGCAAGCTTGTTTGCAAGGATGTCATGGGGGACCTTGTCAAAGGCCTTACTGAAATCAAGATATACTATATCCACAGCGTTCCCTTCTCGCTTTATCTAAATTACCTGCCAGGACCAGACATAATAATGAGCAAGCTGTACCCTTTTTCCAGGCTGGGCACTTCGCTTAGTAGTGGTAGGTGGTCTTTTTAAGTGTACTATCTGCTGTGAGTTAGCCGGGGGTGGGAAGGGACACTAAGTGTATTTACCCCACCCACCCATCTGGTTCTCAGTACACATCTTTTGGGTATGAACAACATAAATGAACATCATCCCACCCCAAACCACTGGAATGTCATCCATGACTTTGAGGTTTTTGTTGTTATTATCCACCTTGGAGTCAATCTCAGCTTATGGCAACCCTGTGGATAAGACATCTCCAAGACTCCCTATGCTCCACTGCTCTGCTGAGGTCTTGCAAATTCATACCCATGACCTCCTTAATAGAGTCCTTCCATCTAGCATGTGGCCTTCCTCTCTTTCTTCTTCCCTCCACCTTTCTTAGCATTATTGTTTTTTTTCCAGTGAGTCATGCCTTGTCATGATGTGGCCAAAGTACGACAGCCTCAGTCTTGTAATCTTGGCTTCTAGGGATATTTCTGGTTTGATTTGCTCTAGGACCCATTTGTTTGACTTCTTGGCTATCCTTGGTAACCTTAGCACCCTTCTCCAGCACCATATCTCAAATGAATGGATTTTCTTCCTGTCTTCTTTCTTAACTGTCCAGCTCTCACATCCATACATGGTAATAGGGAATACAGTGGCTTGTATGATTTTAACTTAAGTGCAAAACCCTATATAAGCACTGCAAATATTGCAAGCATTGTGAGCACTACAATTCATTTTTTGAAGAAGAACGTTGACAAGGGCATGGTGGAGGACTGGGGGGAACGAAGACACTCCTCACTACTTACACCATTTATCAGTCTCTCTTGAGTCATCACAGTGTTGCTCCAGGCATCCCTCCCACCCCTTTGTGGCCCAAAGCAAAGCAAAGTGTCTGAAGCAAGGGGCTAATTTCACGTTCTGTCTTCCTCCTTCTACTTTCCCA
Source organism: Urosaurus nigricauda (assembly GCA_034509955.1). NCBI lineage: Eukaryota > Metazoa > Chordata > Lepidosauria > Squamata > Phrynosomatidae > Urosaurus > Urosaurus nigricauda. The sequence continues at coordinate 375,808,370 of JAOEGL010000001.1, read as the reverse complement.
CTGGTGCCAGAATTTTCCCTTCTCCAAAGGCCTCTGGCTAGTTCCCAAACTCCTCTGAAATCAGTGGGGAATATACACTGAAGCATCTTGATGGTGGTGATTGGGACTTCTGGCTTGGGTGCAATGCCAACACCATTCAGTGTTCGCAGTTTGGGAATTCCCAAATGAGTCTGGGAAGAAGGAAGCAGGAATCCCATTCAGATTTAAGTGAAGGGGGGGGGGTGTCCATTTTAAGGACACTGAGATCAGAGTCAGGCAGTGAAGTGGAAAGAGCTGTGTGGGATTCAAAAGTAGGCTGGAACTGAGAGAGCTGCCAGATAGCTCAGCCGTTTGGAAAGGAGGCTATGGTTGCAGCCTTCTGGAAATGATTCCTAAAATGAGAAGCCACCACGTATTTCCAGGGTTTGTGGTTTGTTCAGAGAGCTCTGTGTTGATTCTCTCACTGACACTATTAGCTTTCCAAGGGTACTTCCTGAGTAACCCCCCCCCCCCCCGAAACAAAATCAGAAACCCACCCCCACTAAGGTTCGCTCGGAGCCCCAGATAAGATCCAGCTTGTGCTTTCCTAAGTTTGACTATTTGTATTTGCTTCTGAATAAATTTAAAGAAAGAAATGTCATTTCTTTTGCCTGTTTCTTTAATTTTATTCAGGAATAAATGTGAAACCCCAAATTTCTCCCAACATGGCAGCTCCTGTTTGCTTGTTTATTTGGAGTTTTTTTATTATTGTTGTTGTTGTTGTTGCTCTAAAAAGAACCCCAAAAACATGATAGCCTCTCTTCCCTTGCTTTTGCTGCTGGCAGACATAAAGCCATTTCACAGATGGCATTTTAAAATAAGCACGCACAAATCCCTGCAGTGTCTTTGGTGCACACTAAAAACACCACACGTGACTGCCTGATGTTCCTGGCAAAAAGAAAACCGACTGTCGACTTACAGTGACCCCATGAATTTCATAGGGTTTTCTTAGAGAAGGGATCTCAGAGGTGCTTTTGCCAGTTCCTTCCTCTGAAGTGTAGCCTACAGCACCTGAGAATGCATAGGCCGTATCCAATCTAAGTACTAACCAGGGCTGCCCCTGTTTAGCTTCCAAGATTAGACACAATCACAGTGGAGATGAAACTGTGGCAGTTATCAGCCTTGAATACGAGGATTAAGTCATTATTCATGTCCCCAAAAAGAGGGATGTAAATAATTATTTTATCCTCACAGTCAAGGTTGATAATTTCCATAGTTTTCTCTCCATTGTGGCAAAAAAATGAATGTTTTTATGCAGTATTCTCCCATATTTGCACATCCAGTCAGCTTTGGCTTATGGTGACCCTCTGAATGAGAGACCTTCAAGAGCCTTGGTCATCAACAGCCTGGCTCAGGTCTTGCAAACTCAGGGCAGTCATTGAGACTTCCTTGATTCAATGCATCCACCTGTAGCACAGTCTCTCTCTTTCCCTGCTGCCTTCCACTTGACCAAACGTTGTCTTTCCAATGAGTCACATTGTCTCTCATGATGTGTACAAAGTACAACAGCCTCAGGTTAGCTTCTGGAGAGAGTTTGGGCCTGATTTGCTGTAAGGCCCATTCGTTTGTCCTTTTATAGTCCGTGGCATGTTGATTAATCACTGAGGCAAGGTATATAAAATCTTTTAACTATTTCAGTATGTTCATTACCCACTTTAAATTTAACAGAAATCACCGGTGGTCATTATTTAATTTTTGTTTTCTTAATATGTAACTGTAACCCTACTCCTGCGCTTCCTTCCTTAACTATCATCAATACTCAATTCCCAGTCTCTGCCGTTTTCTGCTACTAGTATGGTGACATCTGCATTTCTTAAATTGTTAATGTTTCTTCCCCCAGTTTCCACAACTCCTTCCTCTGGGTCTCATCCTGCTTTACGAATCCTATGTTCTGCATATAAATACTGTAAAGCCTTTCCTGACTCCCCTTGCTGATGGGAAATCATTCTGTTCTTCTAGTTGCAATCCTGAAGTGTTCTGGGGGATTATTCTGTGCAAAATGTAATGTGTTTTTTTCTGCACAGGAGACAGTGTTGTTTTACAAAGAAACTTTTGTGCATTTCTGCATGGAATAATGCCCCAGAAGACTTCAGGGTGTGCAAATATTAGGAAAAAATGGCAAAAATCTCACCTCATTAGTATTTTTCGCAATGGGGTTTCTGGAGAGTTGGAAAACCCTCTTATTTTGACTACAGATTAACAGCGAAATAAAATAAAATAAAAATTCCCTCCACATTTCAAAGACTTCCTACCATCTTGAGGAGCCTTCAGGGTTTTTGTCAGTTTGTATTTGGGCCAGGGTTGATACTGTGATAATACCCGGAGACCTGCGTTGAAATTCAGCGCAAAGCAATGTAAGGTTCTGCGCTTAGGGTGGAAAAATGAAATGCACAGATATAAAATGGGGGACACCCGGCTGAATGAAACTACGTGTGAAAGGGATCTAGGAGTCCAAGTAGACCACAAGCTGAACATGAGTCAACAGTGCAGTGCAGCAGCTAAAAAGGCCAATGTAATTTTAGGCTGCATCAACAGAAGTATAGTGTCTAGATCAAGGGAAGTCATAGTGCCACTCTATTCTGCTTTGGTCATGTTCCACCCGGAATACTGTGTCCAGTTCTGGGCACCACAATTCAAAAAGGATGTGGAGAAACTGGAGCGTGTCCAAAGGAGGGCAACTAAAATGGTGAAGGGTCTGGAAACCATGCCCTATGAGGAGCGCCTTAGGGAGCTGGGGATGTTTAGCCTGGAGAAGAGAAGGTTAAGAGGTGATATGATCGCCCTGTTTAAATATTTGAAGGGCTGTCATATTGAGGAGAGAGCAAGCTTGTTTTCTGCTGCTCCAGAGACTAGAACACAGAACAATGAATGCAAACTGCAGGAAAAGAAATTCCAGCTCAACATTAGGAGGAACTATTATGACAGTAATGGCTGTTTGACAGTGGAACACACTCCCTTGGAGGGTGGTGGAGTCTCCTTCCTCAGAGGTCTTCCTGGATGGCCATCTGTAAGGGATGCTTTGATGGAGAGTTCCTGCATGGCAGGGGGTTGGATGGATGGCCCTTGTGGTCTCTTCCAACTCTGTGATTCTATGATTCTATGACTAAATCTCACACGTTTTCTCTCCTTGAGCAGGGAGGTGGCCTGGAAGCGCTGACGGAGAGGTTCCAACCGCAGCAAGCGACACCGCCCCCGCCCCCCCTGGTTATGGATCAGAAGCCCAGCCTGTACCCACAGCCTTACCCCTCGGCCTCCCCCACTGCCAACCTTGCTGGCCCTTTCCCTGGCATGGTCAGGCAAAAGCAGTCCTTTGGGCCCATGCCGGTCCAGGTCCCACCACCTCGGGGAGCCTTCCCTACCAACATGGGAATGCAGCCACGGCAGGCCCTTAACCGACCCCCAACGGTGCCCAACCAATTGCGTTTGCAGCTGCAGCAAAGGCTCCAGGGACAACAGCAGGTGAGTCTGGGTACTGCTTGACACATTCCCCCCCACCTGGTGCCTCCTACCTGGGATCTTTCTCCCGCCTTTGACGGTGATGCGCTCCAGCTCCAGTTGTGTCTTCTGAAGGATAAAATGAAGTTGTGTCCATTTTGGGAAGTGCTTGAGGAGATGCCTAAGCACACAACCTAGCTACAGGGAGCCTCCACAGGTTTTGAAGACTATGGGTCTGCTCCTTTTCCTGCCTTAGCTGGTGTCAGACAGGCTACTTTTGGCTCCTTCACTTTCTCCTCATATACAATTTATCCTCCTGGCCTTCATTCTTGCATCCTTTGTCTCTTGGCACCAGGCTGCTAGATGTAAAGGCCAAGAGAGCTGCTTAGTGCAAGCTGCTGATGTTTGCTGCTTTGGTACTTTTTTTAACTTAAAACTTCAGTTGAATATTTAAAAATAAATGTTCATACATCCACAGAAAATGGGCAGGCCAAGTGACCCAAGGAATGCCAACAAAGCAAATAGAAGGCTCTTAGGTGTGAAAGACTGTCAATGTTAGAAATTAGGAGATTGAAGGGAATTTTCATTTGGGGAGGCAGAATTCTTATTTGGAAAGACAGTTATCTCATTCTCCCCTCCACACCTGCACCCTTGCTCTCACGTCTTCCCCCAATTCTATTTTTGCCCGTTCCTCTAGATCTTTTTGACTACAGCCCTCACCATTTCTGCAGGGAGCATTGTTGGCAGAGATTGGCAGAGTGTACAACTGTGCCAAACACTGCAGTCACTGGAGCTCTAACACTTCTCTGGTTGCTTTCTCTCTAGCTGATACACCAAAACCGGCAAGCTATCCTGAACCAATTTGCTGGGAACCCTCCAGGCAGCATTGGCATGAGGCCGGGCATGCAGCAACCGATGGCGGGGCAGGTAAATGCTGGGACCCCTCTCTTGCTACTGTGCTTCTACTGAAGAATGTCTTGGACAGTGCTGCGACAGTCAGGCCGCTGTACTACCTGGCACCAGAAGCATTTTCTGTACACACTTTGGGGCTCTTACAGAGGGGTGGGTGGGAAGGAGTAGGCTTAGGGAGATTAAGAGAGGAGTGGTTGTAGCAACTACCTTCAAGGCAGGCCCTGGAGGAGGCAGAAGAAGCAGTTGGTGTTTCCCAACATTTTCATGTCCCTGTACCCCTCCCCCCAAAAAAACCCAACTCATCCCTCCCCCGAGCTGCACCTAAAGGTAGAAAACAGGAGTATTTTTCTCTTGGGCCATACCTAGACAAGGAGGATCCCCTCTGGATTGCCATGCAATTGCTGAGAAACCATTCCTTTTAGATGCTATCATGATGCAACTTACCTTGAATGCTATTCTGTCTGGCTATTTGCAAGGCCTCTTTTCTGTCTGTGGGGCTTCAGAAGGTTGTGGCCATCAAATAAGGGGTCATGTTTGTTGCCTTGCTAGATGAGGGTGGGTTCCATATCCCCCAACATTTTGTCTCCAACAGCAGCCAGGCAGTTGTTCTCCACAGTTCACCAGAAATGTAGGTCAGTGCTTTGGGACCCTATGTTCTCACTGTGTTTCCAGCTATGGAGTTGATGGTTCAGATTTCCCCATCTCTCTAGCTCAGTAGTTCCCAAACTTTGGTCCTCCAGAAATTTTGGACTTCATCTCATAGAATTCCTGATTGTTGGTCAAGTGGGCTAAGGTGTCTGACAGATGAAGTCCAAAACACTTGGAAGACTAAAGTTTGGGAATCACTGTTCTAGCTGAAGGGACAAGTGAGATCTGTAATGTAGCAGATCTTCCTCAGGCTCACAATCTAAAAAGACATGACACAGGAGGGGAAGGGAATGATGGTGGGGAAAGGGATCAAGTCCACTGGTTCTTCATTCCCTCTGAGGCGTGGACCATGGCAGATAGACTGGAGGGAGGTCCCTTCTTCTTGCTCTGGTTAGGCCTGATGGCGTTGGGCCTTCCTTTTCACTCCCTTTGAAGCTGAACGGTGGGAGACGGCATGGAGGGAGGACTGTCACCTGGACTGTGATGATGACGATATTCCATTCATCTCCCACATCAAAGGCAGGCTTATATGGAAAGCTATTGGTTACCCACAAGCCCACTGGAATAAGAAGTGTGTCACCTTCCAGTGGAAGGACCATCCTCTCTGCGTTCCCTAAGCCTATTGTGTACTTCCCTCCTCAGCCCCCACTCAACGCACAGATGCTGGCTCAACGTCAGCGTGAACTCTACAGCCAGCAGCACCGGCAGAGGCAGCTCATGCAGCAACGGGCCATGCTGATACGGCAACAAAGCTTCGGGAACAACCTCCCCCCTTCGGCTGGGGTCCCTGTGCAGTTGGGGGCCGGGCGTCTCCCACAGGCTCCCCCTCAGCAGTTCCCCTTCCCCCCCAACTACGGTACGAATCCAGGAACCCCCCCGACCTCCACAAGCCCCTTCTCACAGCTGGCGGCATCCAACCCAGAGGCAGCCCTGGCCAGCCGAAACAACATGGTGAACAGAGGGATGATGGGCAGTGTTGGAGGGCAGTTCGGCTCCAATATGAACCCTCAGATGCAGCAGAACATCTTCCAGTATTCGGGGTCAGGTGAGTCCTTGGGCTGGGCTGGGCTGGGCTGGGAGGAAGGTGGGGGCAAGTCTTTGGCTAAAACCAGATGGACGATCCAGTTGCTCAGCAATTTCCCCAACTTTAGGGCCAAAAGTAAAGATCAAAGTCCTCATTGTGTTCAGAGTAGGGGTGGAAAGAGGAGAGATGAGGAAGAGGCTTTTTGGAGTGTCAGGAAATCTGACAAAGAATCCTCCCAAAGCCTTTTTTTCATTCCCCCTACTCCAATTCTTCAAATAGACTGGGACTGCATCTACATTGCAGAATTAATATTGTTTGAGATCAGATTAACTGCCATGGCTGTATGGTATGGTATGCTGGCATTTGTAGTTTTGTAGGACATTCAACCTCTGTCAGAAAGCTGTTGTACCACAACGAACTGGAAATCCCAAGATTCCAAAGGATACATGGCAGTTACAGCAGTGTCAAGCTTTATTAATTCTGCAGTGTGATGGCGTCAACCTCAGAGGACCATTCCCCATCTGTCCCCTTGGCCTGGTCATATAGCAGCTGGAAAGAGAGCAGGGGGATTGCTGGTGGCTGAGTACAGCCAGCAAACAACAGCATCATCCTCTGGGTCCACTGGACAACCAGGGAATTCCTGATAGACGCCTGCATTGCTGCACACCAGCTGTCCAAAGACAGTCTTGAGCTGCCCTCCACCTTCTCCCCAGACGCTACATGGCCCTGTTGCGTTGTTAGGAAAACATGGAATCAGGTGGGGAAATCCTTGGTGCAAGAACATCACCCCGCATAGGGTTCATGGACATTTCCTACAACGAGGAGCAAACTGTTTAAATGAAGAGGGGGTTTGAAGAATAGTGAAGATGTGCCATGTTTGCATCCCCCCAAATTTCACAGAATTCTCAGCCACTTTAGCTTTCTCTCTCCTTGGGGCTGTCGCTGTCCTCCTTCTCCAAGTTCATCAGAAGGATTGTTGTTTTACTTTTGTCTTCCAGGAATGAGTCAGCAAGGGGAGGCAGCCTTTGCCCCTTCGCTCAGTCCTGGAAGCCCCTTGATGTCGCCACAGGTCCCTCCTTCTCAGAGCCCCATGCTCCAGTCGGCACCACCCACACCGGGGTACCAGTCGCCCGACATGAAGACCTGGCAACAAGGAACCATGGGGAATAACAAGTAAGCCTCAACACACTAGCTGGGAACACCCATCTGCTCACCGCTCTTCCTCTTCTTCCTCCTCTTCCTTTACATTCCAGATCTCATCAGAGTTTTGTTTGGGAGCAAGAAGACTGCATAGGTCTAAATTCATTTGTTGGCCCAACTAGAGTAAACCTCTTGAATCAATGGGAACTTGTATGTAGAGAGATCTTGATCCATCTGAAAAAAATAGACTTAAGTCTGCAGAAGCTCATGCTGCCCACTTCTTTTTTTTTCAGTTAGTCTTCAAGATGCTACAAAATCTCTCTACATACTGATTCTACAGACTAACACAGCTATATCTTTCAATACTACCACCAATGGGAACTTGGTAACTCAGCACTTACATAAGGTCTGTTGGTTGGATGCTGCTTTCTTAAAGGTGTTAAAACATAGGGACTTTTTCACTGGCCAGAGATTGGTCCAGATGTAAAAAGAGACAGAGAGAGAGTCAGTCTCAGGATTTATAAAACAAGGTTTTCTTTCTCAAAAGAGTCCTGTACTTTTCAGCCAATTGTTTTCTTCTTCTTCAAGCATTCTTAAGAGAAAAGGAGGAGGGACAGTACATAGGTAATAACACTTCTCAACAAGGAAGAAACTGAAGAAATATTAAAACTATATATGTTACATTTGCCTTGTAATGTATTAAATTAGATATAAGAGATGTCAATTATGAACTACTATATTAAATTAGATAAATTATCCACTAAAGACCATACTTGCAAAACCATTTTGACCTACAGGGATTTCAAAAAAGCTTAGGCCTGTCAACCAATAATTCACAAAGTCTGGGGCAGGGCGTTATAATTTTACATGTTTTTTTTTTCTTCTTTTTGTGTGTATCTTCTAATCATAAAAGTTTGTAGGCAGACAAGGATGAGGCTTAGGGGGATGGACTTAGTGGCCTTTGAGGTCCCTTCCAGCTCTAATTGTTACTCCAGTTGCTGCAAAATCCAGTTGCTACTTCCAAATAAAGTACATCCAAAGAATAAACTTTAAGATGATAAATCAGCCCTCAATGTATGTTCTGTTGATTCGGCAGGTTTGCTCTAATTCAGCCTGATTTGTTTAAGGACCAATCCATTTGCTTTGGGGGGGGGGGGGGGAGGGCTGTCCAAACCACAGTATTCTCAGCAGTCTTCTCCAGCACTATATCTTCAATGAGTTGGTTTTCTTTTTATCCGCTTCTTTCACTGTCCAGCTCTCACATCTGTACGTGGTGATGGAGGATTCAGTTTACTGCTCAGTCTTACATCTTCAAACTTGAGGATCTTACCAAGCACTTTCATTGCTGTCCTTCCCATTCCTAGTCTTCTTATTTCTTGATCATTCTGATCAGTGTTTGATCCAAGCTACGGGAAATCATTAATTATTTCCATTTCCTCATTGTCTAATCAGAATTTATGTAGATTCTGTATTATCATTATTTTTGTTTCCTTTATGCTCAAGAGCAAACCTGCCTTTGCATTTTCCTCCTTGATCTCCCATAGTAATTGTTCCAGGTCCATGATGTTTTCTGCTAGTAGTGTGGTGTCATCTGTATATCGTGGATTGTTGATGTTCCTTCCTCCTATCTTCACTCCTCCTCCTTCTGAGTCGAAACCTATTCTTCATATGAAATTTTCTGCATACAAGTTGAACAATTAGGGTGATAAAATGCAGCCGTGCCTGATCTTTTTACTAACTGGGAACCATTCCCCGTATTCTGTTTCTCCATATTCTGTTCTTAGTAGCTTCTTGCCCTAAGTACAAATTCCTCATCAAGATTATTAGATGTAGTGGCACTCCCGTGATGTGAAGAGCATTCCATAGCTTTTCATGATCAATGCAGTCAAAGACATTGACATTCATGCAAAGATCCGATAAGGAGCAACCACTGTTTCCAAATGATGAACGTTGCACTTGTTACATCTTATTCCACTGTTTAGCTGTTATCTTACCAGCAGAACATGTCAAGATGTTTTGGAACATGGCTGAGGATGTTTTGTACATGTGGAAATCACTAGGAATTCAAAGCATTTTCTCTAAGCAATTTTTTGTTCAACATTTAGGCCTTACTTTTTGGTCACTTTTTGACCTTCTCCCTTCTATTATCCTTATCTTGCAAACGTGTCTACAGCCCTCCACAGCTAAGTGCACCTGGTTTGCTTATGCTACCCCTGCATGCCATACATGGGGGGGGGGGGGGGGACTCTTAGGATTTTGTGCCTCCACGGCACTTTCTCTATTGGTCTAGCCAAAATCTAGAGCTCAGAGTTGTACAGTTAGCACTTCTAGAACATGGCCACATGGCCTGAAAGCTCCACAAAAAACTATGGATACTGGCCATGAAAGCCTTCGACTCCATAAATCAAAATACTTTTGGAAAGGCTCCTAGCCAGACTGTTTGCTGTGCACCTGCCATCTCTTCTTCTCCTGCACAAGCATGGAATGACCTTGCATGATGGTGGCTCAGGTAAATCTAAGAGCAGTGGGAGTGTCATCCTTGTCTCCTACATCCCATATAGTTTTAAGGAATGGGAGTTGTTTCGAAATGCAGCCCTCCCCCACGACTAACTCTCATATCTTTGGTCGCAGTGTCTTTGGCCAGGCTGGGCAGACCCAGCCCTCACCAGCCCAGCAGGGAATGTACAACAACATGAGCATCACAGTGTCGATGGCTGGAGGGAATGCCAATGTCCAGAACATGAACCCAATGGCTGGGCAGATGCCAATGAGCTCACTGCAGATGCCCAGCATGAACCAGCTGTGCTCTGAGCAGGTGAGTGGAGCTGGCGTGTGTCTTCCTTGTGGCTTGGCTTAGGGGGTCTTGCGGAGAAGCTGGGGGTGCCTCCATTCACAAGGAGCAGGAAAATCACAGCAAGATTACTCCCTCTAGGAACTGGTTGGTCCCAAGTCCAATACCCTTCTTCAGGGAGATGAAAATGCCCTCTCCCCACCACCACCCCACAAACCAGCAACTGCACCCATGCTGAGCCTCGGAAATTCTTGCAAACTGGGTATTTGGTGGTAGACCTGCATCTTTGTTAAATATGTACAAGAAGGCACAGGAGTGTTTGGCCTTTCTCCAGATATTCTTGTACTGTAACACCAAGCAATCCTCTGAATTAGCTCTGCTGGCCAGGGCTGCTGGGAGATGGAGTCCAACAACATCTGGGGGCTGTATGATGTAAACTAGTGGTTCCCAACCTTTAGTCCTCCATTTTTAAAAAATATTTTTGGAGTACAGATCCCAGAAGCCCCAGCCAACTTGGCCAACAGGAATTATGGGAGCTAAAATCCAAAACCTCTGGAGGACCAAAGTTTGGGAACCAAAGCAGGATTATCACATCCAGAAAAAGAAGTTCACAGCTGAACACTTGAAAACAGTGGCTAGAAACATGCAAGTCACCAGATGCTGCTAGACTGTAACTCCCATTGACCCTGGCCATTGGCCATACTGGCTGGGGCTAATGGGAGCTGGTTGGTCACACTGGGTATTGGACCCAGTATTGCATGAAACCTTGCCTAGATCCACCAGGACTCTTCTGTCCTACCTCTATTACAGGAAATGGCCCTCAGGATTCCCAGCGAAGGGGAAATCTGAGAAGCCAGTTTGAGAACAGTGCAAATCTGGGGTGAAGTATGCCCTGTTGTTTCTCCTGTGGATTTATCCCAGTGGAAAGGGACTGTAAGCTGCTACATAACAGGATGTCTTGTCTGCAAGGGGAATCATTTAGTGCTGTGGTTCCCAAACTTTGGTCCTCCAGATGGTTTGGACTTCAGCTCCCAGATTTCCTGATTGTTGGCCCAACTAGCTTGGACCTCTGGGAGTTGAAGTCACAGTTTTCTGATACGTCTTGGAAAGAACGAAGATGTTGAAATATATCTTGGCTTGTAGCAAGCCGGTAGTTTTAGATTGTATCCTAGTGTTTCTCTGCCTCTGACCCCTCTGCTAGTGGAGATGGGAAAGGAGACCCTGCTAAACAATTCCTGAATTCACTCCTTGTCTTTATTCCTGCTTTCTTTCAGGTTAATGACCCAGCTCTCAGACCTACAGGCCTCTACTGCAACCAGCTCCCCTCTGACCTTTTAAAAACGGAAGCTGATGGTGCACAGGTCAGTAACACTCTCCTCTACCCATAGGTGCCCCAGCGAAGCTTCACATGCCTTCATTGGCCCCTTATCTTCCCTCGCTGCAGCCTCCTGACCATGCGGAAAAGAGGCCATTGGTCCAAAAGGTCACCCTAAGGCTGTCCAGGGGGCTTGGAACAGAATTGGACTGGAGGTGACCATCATTCAGGCTTAATGTCTTTTCTTCCTCTCAACCTGTTTTGGGCCCCTCTGGCAGCCAATGATATCAGTATGGCTATAAATCCAGCCAAGAGTTGTTTTCAACTGGACAAGCGAGAACAGAAAAACTGAGGCTGATCAGAACCAAAGCAATCAGCCAGTTTGTGTTCTTGGGTCCAGTTTTGAAAATTGTATTATTTAAAGATACTTCTATATTGTTGTTCAGGCAGGCCTCCAAAAGCAGTTTCTTTATATCTTTAAAATCAATCTATCAAGCCATCGGATATAATAGTTTTAAAAAGTGTGATGGCATTTTAAAAAAATGTCTTTGTTTGGTGCAAAAACAAACAAAAAAAGGGAACACTATCAGCGAGTGATCCTCCCAGGGTGCAGGATTCCAGAGACAGATAGCATGTAACAACAGAGGAGGCCCTGTTGTGGGTTCCCACCCATCTTGCCTGAGATCAGGATTGGGAATTGTGCAGCCTGTGTTGTTGGACTACAAGTCCCAGTAGTTCTAAGCCAGCACAGCAGTGGTGAAGAAAAGCTGGGAATTGCAGTGCAAGACCATCTGAAGGGCTGCGTGATTCTCACCCCTGTCTTAGGAGTTTATCACACAAAGGAGACTGGGAGTTCATCCTGGGAGTTTATCCCTTGAATATCCAGGGAAAAATTGCATAATTACACGAAACAATTTCATACATCATACAAAACCCGCCATTAAAGTGGTCACAAAGAAGCATTAATGCACATCTTTTTACTTTCGGGATTTCAGCGACAATTCATTTCCGTCTCCAATATCACTTTATTTGCACAATTGCATGTGATAATCATTCATGCAATTACTTTTTCTGCTTTATTTGCAGGATGCTTTAAATGCTTTTTAATCTCTCTTTAATGCCAAAATTAGCCCCAGTGTGATAAACTTCTTAGAGGCCGGAGTGACAGAATGATTAGGATCTTAAATCCTGGGGAGGGACCGGAAGAGGTGGCTTGTCCCCGAGGGATTCTGGTCTGAAGCCGCTCAGAACTCTGTAAAGTTTCAAATGGTGCCTGGAGACAGACTCCCAGCTCCTGGAGGACTGCAAGCACTGAAGGGCTTTGCCCCCAGCCCCCTCCTCACAAGTTAGCACAGCACGCTCAATGGACTGAAAAGGAGAATCAAGAGCACCTGATTCTCTCTTGCTTGCTTTTTTGAAATTTGGTGATCCATGAGGATAGCCAAGGAAGCTTCAGTGCCAAAACCAGCAAGATCCAGAAAACTGGTAGCTCCTCGCACGGCTGAATGTCACATAGGAAATTGGATGACAATGCCTCGCTAGGTCTCTCTCCCTGCCAGTGCCATTGCTTTGACATCTCTTTGCCTTTTGCTTGAGCAAATACCAAATTCCCAATACCAAAAAAGTGGTGTTGTTTTTTAATTAAAATCCATCATTGATACCTTTATTAGTTTATCATACTTTTAATTGTTTTTTAATTAATTTGCTTTGGCCAGTTCAGATATTTTAGCAGTGCTTTTCTCACACTGAAGAAATGTTTCAGCATAGTAAAAGTGAATGGCAAAGTTGCCAGCTAAGACCCAACCTACTTTCTTATCTCCAGCAAGAGTCAACTCTGTTCAACTTGTAAGGCCTTAACAGGGACCCATGGATCTGTTTCAGTACGAACCCATTGGGTTCCATAGGAAGAGAGCCTCTTCAGTTAATCCAGCTTTAAGAGACTGGCACTACAAAAGAGAAGGGCAAGCCTCCTCAGCCCCCCGGCAGTTCACAGTTGCACCATCTGTGAATGGTTGGTCATTGTTACTGCAGCTTGTGGTGACTCTATCCTATGGTTTTCTAGGCCAGATTTCTTCAGAGGGGGGTTGCCATTGCCTTCATTTAAAGCTAAGATAATGTGACTTGCCCAAGGTCAGCCAGTGGGCTTCCATAGCTGAGCATGGTTCAAGAGTCCAAGTCCAGTACTCAGACCATTGCACCATGCTGTATCTGGGCATAATCAGTCGCCCTTCAGATATGTGGCAGACGGTTCTCTGAAATCTGAAGACAGCAAAAGCCCTCCATAAAAGAAGAACACAGGAATCTATGAAGTTAATCAGCTCAGTCTGTTTCTCTGTATGTCAGTAAGGGAGAGAAAAGTGGAATGTCAAACGTTTGGTGTGTCGTGTCAACTTTGTGTGGAGTGGGCAGAGAAAGTGTGCCCTATGGGCCACCTGTGGTTTTCAACCTCTTCTTTTTTGCACACTTCAGGCTTGCCCCTCATCCCCCCCCCCCCTTTTGGGGGGGGGTCTGAAAAGGGTTAGCCCTCCCAGGAGCAACGGACTAGCTTGAAACACACATGTATAAAAAGTCCTTTCTAGTTCTGATTTTTGCACAAAAATGGTAGCTCCTGCTACCATTGCCCATTCCTGCTATATATGCCCACTGTTTGGGATTTGGTGCCACTCTCGTCCATCTTCCATCTGTAGCACTGCTGCACCTCTACAACAAGTCAGACTAGTTGGGCACCCTTTTTGTTCCCTTTCTGCCAACAGGCAAAGCCCTTTTTATTTAGACAGGCCTGTAGCAGGAGGGTTTGTTTTTTTTAACATTAGCGTTCTGTGTTTTTACCTTCATTACTATGCATTATATGTTTTTAATTCATTTTACATTAGTGCTATTTTTTAATTGGGTTATATATTTGTGGGGTTTTTTTCAAGTCCAATCTTTCTTTTTCTTTTTCCTTTATCTTTTTATTGGTATTTTGTTTTTAATCTGTGCTGTAAGCCACTAGGATTCCCATGTTGGAAAATGGTGAGATATAAATTAAAACAATTTGCATCCCATTCCTTGCAGTAAACTGTACTGCTGTTGATCATTTCTTTAGTAAATAGGAGGTAAAGTCCTAAGATCAAAGGCTAACACAATGAATACTCAAAGGCAAGTGATTCTTAACTTTTTTGTTACTAGGGACTCCCTTTTAAATATCTTTTACTGTCATGGGCCCCCAACACTTTTAACTCAGTACCAATAATAATATTTTATTCCATTTTCTGTTTTTGGTCTTAGTCCAGATGGTCGGGAGGGCTGTCTGCAGGCTGGCACCTCCACCTTTTTGGCTATGTGGTCACTGGTAGATTTTCAGTCGAGGAAATTTAATGTCTATTTGCAATTCAAAGAAGATGTTTCCTTGGAATCGCGCATGTCTCCTTGTACCAAAGGTCCCACTTCAGCTTTTAACCTTTTTTTGCAGTGAGACCAGAATTGTGAGCCACAAGGACTCATCCATCAAGGGACATGTTGACTCTGGAACAGAAGGGGGTCATAACTATAGTTGGGGAGGTGTACTGCTATTATATATGTTTAAACACCCAAAATCCTGCAGGAAATCCTTTATTCCGCAGGAGATTAGTCTTGATAGGTACTTGTAGAGAAGGGCACAGAAGCTAGGAGCCTCCTGGAATGACAAAAAAGTATATTGGAAGAGTTCCTGGGGTGAACTTTATAGAGAAAGACAGAACTGCAAGCACTGGGAATTTGAGGGATCTTGTTTCTTGGCATTCGAAGACAGTTTTCCCAATGCCCTGCAGATTTTGGTTGTAGGATCATGGGAGCTGTAGTCCAACACATCTAGAACGCACATGGTTGGGGAAGTTGATCCTAGGACAAATGTTGAGTGCTGTGAAATGTTTGTTTACAATGTGGGGAAGATGATAACAGGAGCTGATAGCAGGCATGAGAGACCTTGAAAGCCAAGGACTAAGGGAAACGGAAGTGAAAAGAGAAAAGGTTGCTATCCAGGGGACAGAAGCTAGGGCAGGGGTGGAGGGTATTTGGAAATCCTTCCATGGCTCAATGCTATGGAATTCTGAGTGTTGCAGTTTTGTAGGACACTTAGCCTTCTCTATCAGAGAAGCGACACAAGCGACAGTTCCAAGTATTCCATAGCATTGAGCCGTGGCAGCCCAGACGCTTGTTCTGCTTGAAACTTTGCTCCGGGCGGCTCCCGAGTGGTGTTGACTTGGATTATTTTTGCAGTGTGGATGCAGCCTGAGACTTCATTATTTGCAGAACCCTTTCTGCTCTAAGGGGGTGATAGAAAGATGCAGCTTTGCCCTCAAAGCAGAGCTTCAAGCAGAACAGTTCAAGAGTCTGCTTTCTGCCTTCTTTCTTCTTGTGCTTTTGCCTCAGTCCAACTTCATTGGCCCTACAAGAAGAAGGAACACCAAGCTTGCCCCTTCCCCAAAATTATTTCTAGACCCACATCTCTTTCACACCACACCGCTGCAGCACTTTAATACCACATTAACTGCCATCCCCATAGAATCCTAGGATTTATAGTTTTGTGAGATCTTTAGACCAGTGTAGCCCAGATACCAATGCCAGATCTTGGGAGAATTTTGCCTGGAAAATTAGAAAAATGATATAGGCAATGGGCAAATATATGGTGCCATCCCTGGCACAGTGGGAGGAAAAATACTACCTGCCCCTCACATCAGATACTTTGGGGAGCCCAAATTTCAAATTATCTGCCAGATCTCTAGTATCTTGCCTGCAAATCCCACTTTCCCATAGAGTGCAGACACGGCAGTTAAAGTACTATTTCCAAGTGTTGCTGTCAATCGTGTAATGCCAGAGACATATTTCAGAGTTGTGCCTGACGTTAGTTCGAGAGAAAGATGTGAACTTTCTTTTTTCCCAAGCTCTGACCCGAATGAGTGCAGCGGTTTTCTTTTTGTAGGACAAGAAGACAGAAGAGTTCTTCTTCTCTGTGGTGACTACAGGCTAGAGGATTTCTCTCTAGTGAGTTTCCACTTCCACCGTAGTACCTGCTCTGCCAGCCCACCGTGGGATCCCCCCTTCCCTTGCCTGGCTAAAAGGATCTCTCCTCTCTTTGTCTGCCGGCAGGTCCAGCAGGTCCAAGTGTTTGCTGACGTCCAGTGTACGGTCAACTTGGTCGGCGGAGACCCTTATCTGAACCAGCCTGGCGGCCCGGTGGGGGCACAGAAGACCACCGGAGGCTCTCAGACGCCACAAGCCCAGCAGAAAAGCCTCCTTCAGCAGCTACTGACTGAATAGCCCGCTTTTCAAAGGAATGTGAAATTTAAATAATTAAGACATACAGAGATATATATAAATATATAAATATATATTATATATTTTTCTGAGATTTTTGATATCTCAAAAAACTTGCAGCCATTCTTCAGCTCTTGTAGTGTTTGGAGCAAAAAATAATAATAATATTTTTTTTCCTTTCTTTTTTTGTTTTTTTAAGGTGTTGGATGTCAGCAAAAAAAGTGACAAAGACAGAACAGTTGAGCCAAAATTTACAGATGATCCTTATTTTTGTAATCAGTTGCTGGCTTCTTATCCCTGACGGAAGTTAACTTGGCGGGGCGGGGAGGTGGCGGTGGTTATGGGAGCCAGGGAAGGCATCTTGCTGGGCGCGCGGGGAAAGGAAGAGGATTTGAGTTCTCAGTTTCAGCTGGATCTGTCACTGATTTGCGCCTTCAGCAAAGCAAGGAGCGGGTGAATAATCATGTCCGTCCCTTCAATGGAAAGGGATGTTTTTAGCTATTCTTAAAGACATGTCCCTCGCCAATTGCCTGCCCCATCCCCAATCCGTTTGTGCAATCAGCTTTTTCTAGCAATCGTGAATTTGTCAGTTTTAAAGAGAAAGGATGATGATGATGATGATGATGATGATAGAGTATTTTGACCCACCATTCCCCCCTCCTACGTTTTATTACTGGTATATAGACAGCCTCCTTAAGTGTGAAAAAAGAGGCCTCTGTGTATATGACAAACTGGGTGGGTGGGAATCGCATACAAAAACTAATATAATAATTTTTTGAAAATAAAATACATGAGTACAGTTTGGGGGATAATTGCAATATTTTTAGGGGGAGGGAGGGAGGAGGAAGAGGGAGCAACTGCTGCTCTGAGAGCAAAGCACCAAGTGCCGTCCTGACTGCGATGCTTCCATTCATTTCTATGGGGTTTGTGACCGGGGGGGTGGCCCAGAGCGCCACAAGGCCCGTCAAAACGAAAGGGAGCATGTGCAGCAGGAGCCACTCACAGCAAAGTTGTGTCCTCCGGCCACTATTGTAGATATTGAAAAGAAAAATCTGATTAAAAATAAGCAGTCAGTTCTCTGCTTTGATTCTGTTTAACAGCCAAAGTAGCTTAAAACTATTTAAAAATAATATTGATTATGACTATAATTTTTTTTTAAAGGCAGTTCTTTGTGGAACGGGAGGCGAGCTTATTCTTTGCCCCCCGCTCAGGCCTTTCAGTGTAAATAGCTAAAAACTTCTTGTATAATTTGGTTTCCTTCTCTCTTTTTAGTTAAGGGGGGGGGGGTTCGCTCTTAAATAGCATTGCTTTTTGGAGGGGGTGGGGAGGGTGTTCTTTCTTTCCTCTTTCTCTTTCTGAAATTTTGTTGGATGTGTGAAAAACAAAACTGTGTAGCTTTTTGTTAATTGAATTTGCAAGAGTTTAAAAAAAACAAAGAGACAAAAAGTTTGTGGCTAACGGTGCATTTATTCCTTAGAAGGGATGGCAGGGAGGACAAGTCCGTGTGGGTTGGAAGAGAAGGGGCAGAGGGGGCTTTATTGGTTGGGGGGAGCAATGAGACTCAAAAGGGGCTCTTTTACATTGGGGCTAAATGGCAACGTGTCGACTCAAGTCATCTCTGTGTTCCTGTTCTGTATTTCATTGATCTTGCACACTCTGGCCAAGAGCATCGAATTCAGAGACACAACCATGTTAGTCTGGAATATCAGGATTCAAAGGGATCTTGTAGCGCATTTGAGACTAAGAGGATAAAGTTGTACCACAAACTTTCATGGTCTTGATCTACTTCCTCAGATGTGTGGAGTGAACTGTTGCCCAGGAAGGACCTTTATCATCAGACTATATGAATAGACCATGCAAGAAATAGATAAATTCATCCTAGACAATGAAGAAATTAAAATACAGTGGGCCCTTGGTATCCGCTGGGGTTTGGTTCCAGGACCCCCCATGGATACCAAAATCTGTGGATACTCAAGCCCCATTAAATATAATGGCAGAGTAAGATGGTGTCCCTTGCATAAAATGGCAGAATCAAGGTTTGCTTTTGAGAATTTCTACATTTTAAAAATATTTTCAAACCATGGATGCTTGAATCAGTGGATTAAAAAATCTGTGGATATGGAGGGCTGACTGTAGTTAAAAGAGTTCCTGTTCCTAGGATCAAACATTGATCAGAATAGTGACTGTAGTTAAGGGATAAGACTAGGAATGGGAAGGGCAGCAATGCAAGAACTAGATATGATCCTAAAGAGCAAAGAAATACAACAGAGCACCAAAGTCTGAACTATCCAAGCCATAAAATTCCCCATCACCATGTATGAATGCAAGAGCTGGACAAGTAAAAAGAAGCAGAAAAGAAATAAATCAATTCATTTGTGATGTGGCGCTAGAGAAGAGTGCTGAGGATACCCCAAAAGACAAACAAAGAAAAAGAAAAAGGGAAGCCAAGATGACAAAACTGAGGCTATCATACTTCGGCCACATTATGAGAAGGCATGGCTCACTTGAAAAGACATTAATGCTTGGAAACGTAGAAGGCAGTAGAAAGAGAAGACCACACACCAGATGGCTAGAGACCCAGTTAAGGTGGTCACAGACATAAATCTTCAAGGCCTAAGCAGAGCCATGGAAGCCAGGGGGACCTGGAGATGTCTCATCCTGAGTTGCCATGAGTCCAAGTCAACTCAAGGGCGGTTAACAACAATGAACAGCCATAGAAACGCAACACTTGTGGTGATGAAGTGACAAGTTCAATTGTAATGATGGTTGTTAAGGGACAAAAGCAGGAGGAAAGATGTTGTCTAAGGCCAAGGCGGGTGGATGACTATTTGAATGCATCTGAGGAAGTAGCCTGAAGTCTATAGTAGGAAGACTCATATTGCCAATCTCTTTGAATTCTACTATACAAATGATAGAAAGAGTTGTGGAATATGGTGTGATGATGTCTGGGAACCAGAAAGGATAAACTGGCCCAGAGTATTTCCATGAAATGGGTGTTAACCAGTGTTATGAGTATGTGCCAAGAAACTATTGTCACTGGAATTCTGCATTTCTATGGCTGTTCGTAGAGTCTGATTATAAAGGTCCTTCCTGGGCGCTAGTTCACTCCCAGCATCTGAGGAAGTAGACCAAGTCTACAAAAGCTTATGCTACAACTTCTTTCACACAGTTAGTCTCAAAGGTACCACAAGATATAGATCCTTTGCAAATAGGCCAAGAGCATACATCATGACTGTGGAGTGTTGTAGTTGCACTATGCCCCCCTTTTCTGCTGAAAAGTAACACTGTGCAAGCAATTCCCTATCTGCAGTGCTTGCTTATGGTCCCGGTATGCAGTGGGGTAGGTATGTATGAGGTATGAAATGGCTGTTTCCTTTACCACAGTGCATTGAAAGCAGAGATGAGTAGTGACACACCATACAGGAATGCATAATGGCATGTGAAATAATTGTGGAACTCCACTTACACAAAAGCAAACTGAATGTATCTCTTGTGTAAATTGCAGCTGCATACGTAAGCAAACATACACACATGTAGGATACCAACGGGATTATATTTTTGTTTTAGTGGAGTCTGGATGAAATATGAAGCTCATTGTGCTCTTCCTCTGTGCTCTGGTTATAGGGGTAGTAAAGTATCCATTTCCTACTTTCACCATCCTGCCCTACTCACAACCACAGGGCTTGATCCTGCAGATCCCCTTGACAACACAGAATCTGGCGCTGCCGTGAAACAGAGGGAACAAAATTATACCAAGCCATCCTATTGAGCATGTCATGTGGATAAATAAGCCCAGAATCAGTGGATGCTGAGTTTGAAGGCACTAAAGCTGCTACCGAGCCAGCTGGGAAGAGAATGTTTGGCTCTGAATGCTGGCCTTCAGAGCCTGCCTTCACCAGAAATAGCAAGGGATTGCAAACAGAGTACAGTGGTCCCCCGGTTTACGAATCCCCCGGGGAACGAAATCCCCGGGATCTGAAACCGGCGGGACCGCTAAAATTCCCCCGGGATCCAAAGGATCCCCCGGGATCCGAACAAAAAAAAACCCATGCGGCCCCTTTAAATCGGCTGCGCGGTCCGTTGGAAATAGCGGTCCCCCGGGAAACAAATACTTCCGGGTTATGAAACCCGGGGGACCACTGTAATACTAAATTTGGTGACCCATCGGAGGAGATGGGTCCATGTGTGTCCAGGGCAATGTCCAATCGATCCATGTGTGTCCAGGGCAACACTGCTACTTGGCTAACAAAGGAATGAAAATGGCATCTCCTTGTTTCCCTCATAATTCTAGCAGAGAACGAATGATATGTTCTGGGTGACTGGAGTATTGTTTGTAAACAATGAGCTATTGCACACATTTGTGGAACGGCGAACACAACACAATCTGAAAATGTTTGACAGGAATTGTACACATTTAAAATTTTCCAGAAAATACCAGTTAATTTTCTTTGGAGTTGGGGAGGGTTGCTGCTTCAGAATAAAAACATCTGGTTCTCAGAAAGTGCCCTCCTCCTGCCTTGGGAATCTAGAGAAGCAGCACACCTTTCCAGAGTTTCACAGCTGCCTCCTGAAAGCCAAAAACAGCCACCCCTACCTGCCCTCCTCCAGCCCATTGCACTGCTTTCTTGAGTATGTCCAAGCACTTCTCTCTCCTTTCCACATGGCTGGGGAACCTGAGATCCTACTAAGACCTTAACGCTACTTCCCCCATGCCCTACCCTTTGGCTGTTTCTCAACTTTTGTATTTTCTTCCCATTCTATGAGGTTGAAATGCCACTTTTACTGGTAGTAAGAGTTTTAAATGAAAACATGCTGATACAACATTTGTTCCTTTTGTTTTTGGCTTTACACCATTGAAACATAATCTTGGAAACACCCCTAAAAATGCATAAAAGAGCAAACATAAGGCAATTTCCTCATCCTTATCCCAAACATTAATACAAGGGTTCATTCCTGAGTGGCATTGAATTTTAGCACCTAAAGTGCGATACCTCTGCAGAACACCATGCCCAAATAGGGCTGTTGTCTACAAGCCATACTTGTGACCCCTCAGATGTTTGGAAGGTTGCCAGGGTAGCAAGGTGGACTAGAAAGTCCTTTGGTATCTTCCATGGGATCAGACTGAAGGCCTAGCACACCAACATCCTTGTTCTCCAGTGGCCAAATGGATGTCACTCAGAAACTTGCAAACACCACAACCCCTTTTCGAGGTCGCTTCCCAGCAACTCAGAGGTAGTGTCAACGATCAAATCTACCAGCCATGAATAGCACCCAATCCCCAGAATCCATCTAAGCCTTTTAAAGTCATCCAAGATGGTGACCTGTGGCAGCAAATTCCATAAAAGCACCACCCAAATGGCTATCTTTCATAGAATTATCCCAGAGCCTATTATTATTATCATCATCATTTTAGGGGAAATTACTTACTTTTATACACCTTGACATAAAACCACCCCCCTTCATGGACTGTTTTTAAACTAAAGAGGCCCAAACATTGTCAGCTCTCAAAACGAGAGGTAACAATGTTTGGGCCTCTTTAGTTTAAAAACAGTCCATGGATGGGGGTGCTTCCACCCACTGACTATTACTGTTGTCCTGTTTTTGTACCTTTGCCAACTCTCTACAATATTCATGTTGAATCCAGGTAACCAGAAGTGGAATGTTAGGACTCTGGGAGACCAGGATTCAAATCTCTGCTCAGCTGTGGAAACCCACTAGATGATTTTAGGCATGACACACTGTCTTGGCCTCAAAAGAAAATAATGACACAACTTCCTCCACTATAATCTGGCCAAAAAAACCCCTAGGAGACAGCCATCCCCTAAGTCAGCGTTGACTAGAAAGCACAGATTTCTGAAAGCTGCCATGGTAAAGTGGTTTGGGTGTTGGAATAGGGCTCTGGGAGACCAGGGTTTGAATCCCTGCTCAGCTTGGAAGTTCACTGGATGACCCTGAACAAGTCACACTCTCTTGCAGCCTCAGAGGAAGGAAAATCCTCTGAACGAATCAAATAGGTTTGCCTTAAGATTGTCATAAGTCGGAAATGCATACAATTGCAGCTCTGCACCCACTTTAAGGTTCTTGTATCAGATGTGTATATAAGCACAATGTGTTTTACTTAAGGTACATTTTTGAATGTTCCCAAACCCAGAATTTGCTCCCCCTCACAATTAGCCACACATTGGGTTGATACTCTGATCCGACTATATACTTTACACGTTAATTGCCATTTCTTTGCTCAGTGATTCCGTTTGAAGAAAATGGGACTACCTCACAATTCACCCCAAACACCGGGAAATTATATAAATTGAAAAGCAAGGGTCCCAATAAAGGATCGTTGAAGGACTCCCCTTCTTACAGGCCCTTTAGTGAGAATGGTTTTGTTGTTGTTGTTGTTGTTGTTAGGGGGCAGGAAACAGAGCCAGTGTGCTACAGTGGCTTGAGCACTTGATTATGACCCTGAAGAGCAGGGTTCACATCCCAGCACAGCCACAGAAACTTCCTAGATAACCAAGTCACATTCTCTCAGCCTCAGAGGATGGCAATGGCATATGGCAACTCCCTCTGAAGAAACGTGCAAAGAAAACCTCATGATATGCCTTAGGGTTGGAAACGACCTGAAAGCATACAACAACAACAACAATATGGACCCTCGAAATGCTGGAAAATGCAATTCCCATCAGTCTTAACTAGGGCCATCAATGGAATTATGTGACTTGTAGTAAATACCCGAGTAGGTATTTAGGGTAGTAAATATCCTAAAGGCACCAGATCCTGTCTGACTGGAAGGTAAGCAGGGTCAGGCCTGGTTAGTAATTGGATGAGAGACAACCAACAAATACGAGGTTCTGTAGTTTGCTGCTATATTTCACAGGAAGGAACCGGCAAAACGACCAGTAATCCTTGCCTAGGAAAACCCTGTGAAATTCATGGGGTGGCCATAAGCTGACGGGTGGCTTGAACACACACACAAAACACAAGAACATCTGGAGGGGCATCCATTCAAATCACAGCAATATCCACCCACCGTAACCCAGGAGGAGCTTTAATAAGCATAAAACTGCGTCCCATCTTTAAACCCTCAAGGTGCCCTCCAAATTTCTTAAACCAAGAAAAAGCCTGTCAGGATTTCAGAGGCACAAACCCACCAGTTTAATCATGATCTGTGCTGCAGCTTTTTGGCTGAAGTTGCCTAGTTGCCAGCAACCTGCAGCAAGAAGAGGATTCTTGATCTCCTTTTTGTATCTTCGGATGGCTCTGCTATAGATGTCCATGAATACACAGCCACCAAGGACCCTGTTGCGAGCTGTATTTTCTTCCCAGCCAACTAGAGAGGAACAATCACTTCAGGAGCTTGAACTTCTTCAGATGGTGGTGCACAGCTTCCTTTGGATAAGGCCGGAGGGCAATGCATGTTGCGATGTTTTCCGGCTGCTCTACCCATACTTTGTGATCGATCCCATTTTGCTGCAGCGTCTCTGTTAATGCGCTCAAGGCACACTCATCCGGGGCCTGAAAAGAAGGAAGAGGAGAATCAGAGCCTCACACAACACAAAACGACACAACACAAATTGAGCAGGAATGTCTTCCACAGCGTTACAGCAGAAGGCAAGGAAGACTACATGCATCCCTCCATATTTTGCAGATTGGATTATTCACCAATTTTATTAATATGTTCTCTCTAGGAATATCTAGGTCCTCCAACACAACTCTGTGGTCAACTTTAACCAAAAGTCACACTGAAAGACCTAGAGATTCCTAGAGAGATCACTCCGCTAGGCATTTGTAGCTCTTCCATTGCAACTTTATGGTTAATGTCTGGCAGATTTTGACCACAGAGTTGCACTGGAGGAACTACAGATTCCTAGAGCTTCTCTAAGGTAAAAAAATAAGTGTTTTTGTTATTTGCAGTTTTTCCACATTTCACAGGGGTCCTGCAAATGTGGAGGGGCAAGTGCATTCTGGTTAAACCAGAATATCCAGGAATCTGGTTAACTTCGCCACCAAAAATATTTCATGAACCGAGACATATTCTGGTCAAGAGTCCTATATGACCAACATATATGGCAAACCTTGCCATTTGCTCCTCTCTGGGGCCACAACAAACCCCAACTCCCAGAATTCCATAGCCTCGAGTCAGAAAGAGTTAAAGTGGTGCCAAACTGGGTTATTTCTCCAGTGTGGATGCAGCCAAAGATTGCAAGAATGGCAAGATGTGCCTTGACAACCCATGGCCAAATACAGCTGTCACTTCTGTAACAAAGGCTGCCTCTACTCTGCGGAAATAATCTATCCGGACACCATTTTGCCTGCCATGTTGCAACGCTATGGAATTCTGGGAATTGTAGTTTGTTCTGGAGCCACACCAGAGCTGACACAAAAAAGGTTAAATGCCTGATAGAATTACAAATGGCAGTATTCCATGCCAGTGAGTGATGGCAGTTGAAATGGTATCTAACTGGATTATGAAAGGAAGGAAGGAGGAAAAGTCTGGGTTAGCAGCCTGGAGTGTAGATACTACCTTTAAATACACACACACACACACACACAAAGAGCTAACTGTACATGGACAGACCTACCTGCAATTTAAACATGGCCTGCAGGCCTAAGGCTGGTGCCAAACTGCAGAATTAGTGCAGTTTGACATCACTTATGCTGTCATGGCTCCATCCTATGGGATCCTGGGACTAATAGTTTGTTGTCAATTAATAGTTTGTTGAAGAGACCACAAGGGCCATCCAGTCCAACCCCATTCTGCCATGCAGGAACTCCAAATCAAAGCATCCCTGACAGATGGCCATCCAGCCTCTGCTTAAAGACCCCTAAGGAAGGAGACTCCACCACCCTCCGAGGGAGTGTGTTCCACTGTCGAACAGTCCTTACTGTCAGGAAGTTCCTCCTAATGTTGAGGTGGAATCTCTTTTCCTGCAGTTTGCATCCATTGTTCCGCATTCTAGTCTCTGCAGCAGCAGAAAACAAGCTTGCTCCCTCCTCAATATGGCATCCCTTCAAATATTTAAACAGGGCTATCATATCGCCTCTTAACCTTCTCTTCTCCAGGCTAAACATCCCCAGCTCCCTAAGGCGTTCTTCATAGGGCAAGGTTTCCAGACCCTTCACCATCTTAGTCGCCCTCCTTTGGACACGCTCCAGTTTCTCCACATCTTTTTTGAATTGTGGTGCCCAGAACTGGACACAGTATTATTCCAGGTGGGGCCTGACCAAAGCAGAATAGAGTGGCACTATAACTTCCCTTGATCTAGACACTATACTTCTATTGATGCAGCCTAAAATTGCATTGGCCTTTTTAGCTGCTGCATCGCACTGTTGACTCATGTTCAGCTTATGGTCTACTTGGACTCCTAGATCTCTTTCACACATATAAATTAAACCAGGTGACCCCCATCCTATACTGATGCATCTTTTCTCCCTAAGTGCAGTACCTTACATTTCTCCCTGTTGAAGTTCATTTTGCTATTTTTGGCGCAACAGAGCTCTTTGGCAAAGGCAGCTAAGCATCACCGAAAAGTACAAATCCCAGAATTCAGTAGCATTGAGCCATGGCAGTTAAAGTAGTTTCTGGTGGCTCCAGAGGAGTCTGAGAGAAGGCTAGACATCCCAAAATATACAAAAACCCTATGAAAATCTGCGATTTGTATCTTGTGACCCCAGAGCCCTCAGACAGAGAGAGCTGAATATGCCAGGATACTACACATCCCACAGCTTCACAGAATAGAACCTTGGTGCTTGATGATGATGATGATGATGATGATAGGAGTGGGAGATTTAGTCCCCTCTGTCAGAGAGAGCCCTGGTGCTAATTATTATTATGTTACTATTAATATTTTTTTAATTAATATTTTACTGGTTTTAAAAACAAAACACATAACATGAAAAGAAGATTTATTCTTAAGCACCAAAGCTCTCTGACAGAGAAGTCTAAATATCCTACAGTGCTACAAATCCCAGAACTTCAATAGTAATAATAATTATTATATAATAACAATTATTAATAATAATTATAATTATTATTACTAATATATATTTATAATAATTATTATTAATATATATATATATATATATTATGCAACGGTTCTCTGACAGAGAAGGCTAAACATCCCACAATGCTACAAATCCCAGAACTCCTATTATATATGTATATATATATATATATATAATATGATTATATAACTCATTGTCTGGCTCAAATTGCTATGGAATTCTGGGAGATGGAGTCTGTTGTGGGGCCCATAGGCCTGTGTCTGACTCAAATGCTATGGAATTCTGGGAGTTGGAGTCTGTTGTGGGGGCCAGAGGCCTTTGTCTGACCCACTCGCTATGGAATTCTGGGAGTTGGAGTCTGTTGTGGGGCCCAGAGCGAACAGACTCCAACTCCCAGAATTCCATAGCCCTGGAGGGGAGCTGAGCTGACCTCGAGCACGACGGTCCTCATGCGTCCTTCCTGGGCGAGGTACTGCTCGGTCTGCGGGTGGCTCCGGTGCTGGTGGACGGCGTCGAGGGCGGCGTGGACGGCTTGGGCCACCAGGGCCCCCAGGGGCCACAGGAAGGGCTCCCGCCTCAGGTCTCCCCTCAGCACCACGTACTGCACCAGCGACGCCATCTTGAGCCCAAGGACAAGGGGGACGCCATCTTGTACGGACGTTCTGAGAATAGGACTCACTCCTTAAAGGCGGGCGCCATCTTGACGTACGGACGCTTTGCCGCGCGTTTCCTGTCACGTGCCATCTTGACGGTGTTTCCTCGCCGACACCGCCGGCGGCCATCTTGTTGTACGGAAAAAAAGGCCTAAAACAAAATCCGTTTCCATCCGAAATTACGAGGCGCGACGGACTCGGAGTCTTGGCCTCGAATGACTCAATTGAGGCGCCACTGTCTTTCTGTGAGGAAATGTTTTGGTTTGGTTTCGTCATCTTGCCGTACGGAAGGATAGGCCTTTCTGAGAAGGCGACAAAAAGGGAGACGCCATTTTGTTCCCCCTCACACGCGGCCGCCATCTTGTCGTACGGACACGACGATACAATGTGCGCCGCCATGTTTCGTCACCCACGACGGCGGCGGCCATCTTGTTGTACGGAAAAGGCCTCTCAATTTCTGAGGTAAAAACAAAATCCGTATCCATCCTAAGTTACGAGGCGAGACTGACTCGGAGTCTTGGCCTCCATGAGGATATGCTTTGGTTTTGTAGGCTTTTATTCGGCCGAACGCGGGGCATGCCGGGAAAAAAATGACGGGAGTCCCGCTCTGCCGTCGACGGCGGATGACGTACTTCCGGCGGCGGGGCGTGCGGGCTTTTTGAGCGGCAAGAACGGCGGCGGCCGTTGTTGGTTGCCATGGCGACGCCTTTTGAGGCCTAGAGGGTCCCTTGAAGCCTTTCTTGCTCTTTCTCCGGTTTTTCTGCCGTTATTTAGTATTAATTTTTTAAAAAGGTCTGTGGGAAAGAAGAGGGCAATTTCTAATGTTTTCTAATTATTATTATGTTATTATATTTATTTGTATTATGATTTTGTTCTATGCCTTTAAGGTCTTTCTGACATGGCTTATTATTACTATTATTATTATTATTATTATTAAGCTTTATTTATAGAGCACTGTAAATTTACACAGAGCTAAAAAGGGCATTATAAATAAATATAAATAATATATATGTGTATATAATATGCAATCAGATTTGTAAAATAGAATAAAATAAAATAAACCTGCCTATGGCCAATATTCTATAAAAATAATTTTAACATAATACAAATTGATTGGACTGGGGATTGGGGGTTGGACTGGATGGCCCTTGAGTTTCTATGATTCTATGATTCTATGATACATAGTAACATTAAATAATAAAAAATAAACTTACAATAATCAATCAGGTATTGATTAACGTCATTAATGATTAAATTGTTGATTTCAACTTTTTAACATATCGTCTGTCGTTCCGCCCTTTGCCCAAAAAGGGCATTATAAATAAGTATAAATATATAAATAAATATAAACATTATATATACATTTATATATACACACACCACACACACACACACACTATATATATATATATATATACACACACACACACACTATATATATATATATATACACACACACACACACACACACATTATAAAATATATAAAATCATCTTCTTCTCTCAGGGTTTGTTCCAAGCAAATTACTGTTTGTTTGTTTGTTTGTTTTGTGAGAATGATGATTTAAAAAACCACTGACTCTCTTCTCTTTTGTGCACCAGGTTGTTGTTACTGCGCTCAGTTCAGGAAACCTTACCCCGGCAGTTTCACACAACCGGCAGCAGCGAAGATCTTTCCTTCTCTTGTGTAGAAATAAAAGGAGGTGGAAATGGGGGAAAACAGAGCTTCCTTGCAGAATGGTAGGTTGATGATACGCAGCTGAGTGCAAAAAGACTCTTCTGGATTTTGCAGCATGTGGCTGGATTAATAATCCTCTTGGTGCTATAGATGAGCTTCTACATTTCTTACGATTTTCAGAGACGGCTGTCACTGGGGCTGCATCCACACTGGGGAAATAACCCAGTTTGGCACTGCCTTAATTGTCTTGGCTCAAGGCTGTGGGATTCTGGGAGTTGGACTTTGTTGTGGAGTCCAGAGCGGTCAGAGTATTTAATGGCTTTTAAGAGTTTATGAGAACAGGATAAATTTTGCAACGCACCAAAAAAATTGGAGTGAGGGAGTCAAGTGTACACGACAGGTTTGGGTTCCACTGCAGAAAATGACATTCCTCTATCTACTAAACCTCATACATTTGGGGCAACTGGAGATGTCCCTCTGAAAGAGTCCTAATAAGCAGAGTCTTTTCCGTCTTTAATAATGTCAAGCTGGATGTAAGAGCAATGTCAGAAGTAAAATTGTGGTCCCCTGGAAGGGCGGAAGTAGTCATTTCCCTAGTTTCAATAGGTTTGCCTCATATCGTTCAGTAGGATTAGCAAGAAGCAAACTCTTTCCTTCCCAGATACTGAAGATTCTTCCCACTTACTATCTCAGATCATCAGTTCTGAACAATGGGCTGGATCCTAAAGGAAATTAACTCAATGACGTTAAGGGAAGGATAGTTTACCATCTTGCCCTCTCTGCAGTTGCCTGTGAATGCTTGGGGCTCCTTGCAACATTATGGACCCTGGAAGCTCTCTGTTGGAGTGCCACCTGTGTGTATATATCACAATCTGTGTATCTTGGGGTCGCTTTTTACCTTTTTAACCTTTATCTTCCACTATATTGTGCTTTTGTGTGATCTTTATGAGTGATCTAATAGCCGTAATAAATTTGATTTATGATTGCTTAACTCCTTAATTTGGGATCCAAGCCTGAGATATTGCAGTCCCTCCCCCAAGTGCCCCACTGTACATTCGAAGGGGTCCTCTAAGCTTTCGAAGATTTTTTGTGGGGGGAATAAGGACTGCAAAGATGAAAACTTTCCTTTGGTTAAAGAACATATCTTAGGTTCCAAGCTAAAGTGTTGAATAGGATAGTTTTTGTCCCATGTAAAATTAGCCGCCTATCAGCATTAGATTGCTGTATGTGGATTAGGAAAGAGTTGGCACCCTGGTCAGAAGGGGTTTGGGGGCCCTGGCCTTTCCCCCCAATTGCCTGTGACTGACCTTTCTTGTGCCCATTCTCTGGAGCAGGCCTCTTGGCACAGTGTACTTTGCCATCTCTTTCTGGCACACAGCAGGCTGAAGGCTGTGAGTTTATTTGTATGAAACAATGCTTGATGGTTGCAGCATCTTACCTTGGAGCGAGGAATTTAAAACTAGAAAGATATTCTCAAAGGCTGGTTTTAATGGCATGTATGCGAAGGGCTCCAGTGGTTAAGACAATGATTCTGTTGATTGCAAGATTGGCAGGTTGGCTGTTCAAGGCCCAGATCCTGCATGATGAGGTGAGTTCCTGTCACTAGTCCCAGCTTCTGCCAACCTAGTAGTTCGAAAGCATGCAAATTCAAGTAGATAAATAGGTACCACCACGAAGGTAACAGCGTTTGGTGCAGTCATGCTGGCCACATGACCACCAGAGAAGTCCTCAGACAATGCTGGCTCTTCGGCTTAGAAACGGAGATGAGCACTGACCCCTACAGTGGGTTACAACTTTACATTCATGTCAAGCAACTACCTTTACCTTTATGCAAAGGAATCTTGTAGCACCTTTGAGACTAGTTGAACAACAGAAGTTGAAGCATAAGCTTTCGCGGACTTGGCCTACTTCCTCAAATGCATGGAGTGAACCTGGTGCCAAGGGAGATGTCTGAGGAAGGAGACCAAGTCAACAAAAGCTCATGCTACAGATTCATTTGCACAGTTAATCTCAAAGGTGCTACAAGATCCCTTTGTATACAGATATTCCAGACTAAAATGGCCATATCTCTGAATTCCATTCCTCCCTCTAACGGCATGATTTGTGTATGTCTGTGAATTGTTACAATGATGGCTCAGGCATGCTTTCTGAAAGACAAATGAACACAAATCCCTTTCACTGCTTACACACATTCTTTGCAGGTGTTTTATTCCCTTTCACTGCTTACACACATTCTTTGCAGGTGTTTTATCCCACCTGGAGAATTTGGAGGCTGCTGCCCACAAAATAGCACTGAAACGAGGAGAACTGAGGAAACAGGAGGAGGACGTGGCCAGGATGAAACAGAGGATATTGAAGCTGAGGCGTCACAGAGATGAGCTGAGGACCAAACTGAACGTGTTTCGTTCTCAGGTGAGCACACAGTGTATATAGGCCCAAAGGCCACTGTCGGCGTCTAAGCATCAGGCAAAATACCTTTCAATTGTGAAGTCAAAGGTTTTCACAGCAGGCATCCATAGTTTTTTTCAGGCTATGTCGCCAGCCACAGTTGCAGGCGAAACATTAGTAATAAACTCTTCAAGAACACGGCCACATAGCCCGAAAAACCCACAAAAACTATCTTTTCATTATTTACTTATGTATTTGATATCCCACCTTTCCCCAAGATGGGATTCAAAACAGAAGCCATGGAGTTGAGGGCAGGATCAAGAAAGCAATATATACAAGAGCAAATGCATGCAGCTTGACAAAATTCTTTCTACCACTCAAAACGGTTCATAATGGGAATGTAAATGTTCACTTATTTCATTCTCACATGCAAGAATGAAGTATCCCAAACGTTTTCTAACCCCTAAGCAAAATTTGTGCATTTTTCAATGATTTTTCAAACTTTGGGAGTTTCTGTTTTACAAAAAATTATTTCCACAAATATACTTTTTGTGTGTGTGCTGAAAGGCTTGGTTTTCTGTCAAGTGTTTTTGTGTAGACAGAAAACACAGTATATTTTGTACCAAATTCAGCAGTTTCTGAATGAAAATGTTTTGCTCCAGAATCCTATTTTGGTACAAGCTCCCATTTTTTGCACAAATAGTTTGTTTCCCAAAAGGAAGTCCTAAAGTGTGAACATAGTCTCACAGCAGCTGACCCTGCTCTCAACATGGTGTCTCCATGCCTTCTTGCTGAGGACAAGGACATTTGTGGGAATTATTTATGTCCCACGTTATTACACTCTTCCTCTAAAAACTAGCTATGTGTGAAAAGACGTGTTAAAGATTTCTAGACTGAAACTGGCCCAATGCAGTTAGAGAGGGATTTTTTTTCCTGAGGCATTATGAAGTGACACATCTTTATCTTCGGGGAGAAGAGTTACTACCTTTTCCAAGGAGTTTGGCATTGATCATGGTCATGTTATAACCGTTATCACTTGTGGCATCCATCATGAGAAGTAACACCTAAGAATATTGGCGAGGGAAAGATACAGCCAGTTTCTGTCTGCAGCACAGAGCTTAAGTTGGTTGTACTATGAATCACTTGGGGGTACATCAGTGGATTTCTGGAGAGAAGAGAACTGGTGGGTTGAGCGATGGTCTCCCTTCTTCGCAGCAATTTCTGCTTCTGACTCACAGTTCTGGGTGTCCCATCCTGCCATGTTAACATTAGTGGGTTCACAACAACCTCGCTTCCTAACCTTTTCGCCATTGTCAGGCAACTGCCTGACAATGCCAGTGGAAATGATCTGTGGTGATTCATCCCAAGAAAACAAATCTGGATGACAGCTTCTGAATCAAAATTGCGAGGTGAGTGGCTTAGTCACTGAGTCAAGAAAAACACCAGGGTAGTTCTTTCAGGGCCTTTGATTGAATTCCTGGGAGTGATAGCTAAGATTCATACTGTCCCAAGTCCTAGCTGTAAACAGCATCTGGTTGCCTACCTGGGGAAATCCTACATACAAAAGCGGGGCTCCCCCCCCCTTTCTGCTGTGATTGCTGGGACGGGGGGGGCGGCTGCCTATGCCATACCAGAGAAGCCTAGACTGGTCTACAACAGAGGTCCATTTGGCCCATCCACACTACTTTTATTAATCATGTTAAACGTTTTACAAAGGCTAAACACTTCCCCCTTAAAAGGGAAGTGGCATAGTAGCCTATGTGGATAATTGCAAATATCATCTCATGGAAGTACAGGTTGCGTCTCCCTTATCCAAAATGCTTGGGACCAGAAGTGTTTTGGATTATTATTATTATTAACCTTTATTTGTATAGCGCTGTAAATTTACACAGCACTGAGCATACAGTCTGTAATTAGACTGAATATACACTCTGTAATTATGTATGTATTTATTTATTTGAATTTGGAATGCCCATGTTTGCAGATGCAGTCATAATGAGATGTCTTGGAGATGACACCCAAGTGTAAACAGGAAATTCATTTATGTTTCATACACACCTGATACACATAGCCTAAAAAATTTTATACAATATTTTAAATAATTCTGTGCATGAAATAAAGTCTGCACACATTGAATCATCAGAAAGCAAAGGTATCAGTATCTCAGCCACCCATAGTTTTGGTTTGTGGGATATTGCAGAATTCTGTATAAGGGAGACTCAACCTGCATCACTTTCTCCCCTGGTCCTAAGTCTCTGCCTTGATTTCTCCTGGTGAGCTGCAACAGCCTGCTTTTGGCTTGAACTGGGATCGGGGATGATACAGGCAACATCAAGCTGAGCTATGCCCTTCTGGTCTGTTTCAGCTCACTGGAGGCAAAGACACCACAAATGTTGACTCCAATGCTACAGAAGTTGACCAGCAAGCCCTCTTGCAGTGGAAGATGGAGACTCTTAAGGGCCTGCTGCAAGTTTTTAATTTGACAGGTACGTCTCTTGGATGTATGTGAGAATTCCTTCTTAGGCTAATAGTTTGTCTTTGTTTGGCACATTTGCTTGCAAAACATAGAACCATCAGATGGCACAGAATATCTGTGAATCTCTGTTCCTTCACTTGGAGATGGAGTGGATTCCTGCCCTCATACCTTCTGCTAGAACCAGAGTGTGTGGTTTGCGAAGCAGAAGCAACTTTGTAAGGTCCCCAAAGAGCCCCAATTGCCCACCCCACCCAAAATAACAGCAGTGCCACTACCATGTTGTTGGCTAGTTTTGTTGTTATGTGTCTTCAGGTCGATTTAGCAACCCTGTCCTAGAGTCTTCTTGGCCAGATTTATTCCCAGGAGATTTGCCGTTGCCTTCTTCTAAGACTGAGAGTGTGTGACTTGCCCAATCACTGTTTTTCCAAAGCTGAGCTGGGATTCAAACTCTGGTTTTCTGAAGTCTCAGCTCCACTTTCTAGTTTACTACTGCTTAATGGAGTTATGAGAGCTAACATGACACAGTGATATGGATTAGTGCCTTGGGGATCAGAGTTTGAATTCTTACTCAGCTATGGAAACCCACTGTGTGACCTTGGACAATCTTCTAACTTCAGTGGAAGATGTGGCAAACCTCCTCTCAAGACACTTGGTTATGTCAAAGTTGGCTTAAAAGGATATAGCATCAACCTAAAATGGAGACAGTAAAGTAGGATTTGTGTCTGAGGCAGCTAGGCTCCCCCAGGGACCCAGGAGCAGAGAGCAGCACGCTATTACAATACCTACATTTGATATAAAATTTTGGGAGCATGTGGACTGTACCATGACCCCTGCTTGACCCATTCCAAGGCCCTCCATAAGTCCCAAGCGAGAAGGTCACGTAGGCAGGCCCCACTTAAAAGAATTGAGTTCAGAGCAAGCAGCTCTCTAGAGGAAGTAGGGAGTCGCCAAACCGGTTTCGCCACTAGCCTCCGAGTAAAGACAAGAGCCTTGGCTTCACACTTGATGAGCCAGTGATTGACTTAACCACTCAGCCATTAAGCCGACTTCCCCTCCAAATTGTGTCCAACCTAAGCGCATTGTACACGGATTATTTGCTCTTGGCTTAAGAAAGCCCAAGCAATCAACACCTTTGTCTAGCAAAGATACATAGCCTCTGGATATGTTCAGCACTATATAAGGTTCCAATTTTGAATCGCTCCCCGATGCTATTCTTGGAGGACAGGCTGGTCCATGCCAGTTTGACTTCTGCCTATAGCTTCCGTGGCCAGTCTCCCCTCATCCTGGCGGTTGTCCATCATCATCATCATCCATCTCAATCTGGCTTCCAGGAGAAGACTTCTATGGTAGATATTCCAGTGGTCTCTTTCTCTCAGCTCTAACCTCCACTCTTACCCCTCCTTTTTCTCTAGCATTGAACGTGTGTGTGTGTGTGCCCCCTTGCGTGATATTTATGCCCCCTAATAAACTGTACATTTTATTTAACTTATTTGGACTAGTGTCACTTCTCTTGGGTTTGTCGGTGGATCTCTGGTAGACAATATCAGGACCCGATCTCGGCGTAAGACTGTTAGGATCTTCCTCTCTGCATATTTGAGCTAATTATAATTCTCCTAAGTAAGAGGATTCTGATGCTGGTGCCCACCAGGTTTACAGCAGGCTTTAGTTTTTGGTGACCCCTCAGTATTTGCATGCTGAGCCCTGGAGCACAAGTTCTGTCTTTTCTGAGGACTGGCTTCTGTACATGTGTATGCCTTGCATATTTGCATTATTCTGAATTTTGTCTGTTACTTTGAGACTGGATGGCAAATAGTGGGGGGAGTGGGCAGGACACTCATGCACAGGTGAGCAGGTGGTAAGACAGAAAAAAGTGGCAGGGCTGAAGTCTTTTAAAAAATTAAAATGTGGCTGAGTCCTGTTGATAAGAGGATGCCATCAACTGTGTTCTGGCTGAAATGGCTCCTTGTAGAGTAGCAACCACTTGTAGTGCTTGTCTCTTCCCTTCTGTGCGATTCTGACTTGTAGGTTTGCCTTTTGTAGGCCTCAGTGGAAAGCTGACCACAAAAGGTGCCTGCCTGTGCATCAGCACTGCTTTTGAAGGCACCTACCTGGACTCCTATTACTTGGACCTCCTGATCCAGCAGCCAGTCAAGATCCAGCGCCACTCTATTCCACCCTTCATCCCCTTGAAGCAAATCGCTCAGAAATATCTGCAAACAGATATCAAGCGTTTCCTGTCTGTCTTGTCAAATCATCTGAATGCTTCTGCTGGGAGGAAATTCCAGGCAGATCAATTACAGGTAGGAGGGCACCAACTGGGTAAGAAAAGCGGATAACGTTTTGTGTTGCCCTGAAGGCACTTACACAGAACAGAAACTAAGCCATTCCTTTGGATGTGCTATCCGGTCTCTACACTGGGAAGAGGAACCCGAAGTGTTCACCAAAGCTGTTTTTACAGGTCTCACCCAAAATAGTGCCACCAAAATTCAGTGGCAAACTGAATTTAAAACAAGAAAGTTGGTAGCAAATGGGAAACCTCTTTTATACAAGTATTTGAACAATCATTGGCCTCTAGGCTTACAGGAGTTGCCCACGTCTTCACTATAAGAGTAATTCAAAAGAGAGACGGTTTCCTGTGTAGCAGGTCAGGTATGTTCAGCTGCTGTCATCTCAAAGCTCCCCAGCAATAAGAGGCCTGGGACTCCTCAGGAGAAGAGAGCAGATGCTCCTGCTCAGCAACTAGTACAGGTCATATTTTGAATTACGCAACCTTGACAGACTCAATCTAGAAGGTCTTCCTCTGTGAAGGGCAAAATTAGGATCTAGCATAGAACTGACTATCCAGATTAAAACTAGGGATGAAATTGTGCCACTCATCCTCTCCAGCTTCCAATAAATAAATAAATAAAATCTAGAATAAGAACTGCGATTCAGACTTTCCCTCCCAGACCTTTCCATAAGGCTGAAGAAGATGATTGGTGCCTTAGAATAAACAGTTTCTCCTGTTCCTAGGATAGATGACATGGCTTTTTGTAGTGTTTGACCTGTGGAGATGCCTGTGTAGGAAGTGATCTTGGAGGTCATTTAGACCAACGCAGGATGTGAAATCCAAGATGTGATTAGAGCATCCCTGAGAAATGGGCAGCCAGATTCCTCCAGTGAAAGAGAGCCCACCACCCTCACAGCAGTCTGTTACGCTGTTCAGAAAGTCTTCTTGTTAGTTGCTGGTCAGGGTTGCTTTATCAACATTTCAGCAGCAATTTACCAGCACTTAAGCACTGGTCTGATATTCTTCAATGACTATGCAAGGAATGACTGCATTTGCTTCTGACACCTGACAGTGGGTGACTCGATTTTGCAATCTCAACCATGTAAGTAAAAATGTTAAGCATGCTGTCCTCCTCCTCCTATCTTCAAGTTCTTTTAAAAGTCTAATAACAACAGCATCATATACCTTTTCCCCAGTTTAAGACTCAAAGTGGATTGCAACAGCTAGAACAAACATAATTAAAAGTTAACAGCTTACAAAAGTTAAAAAACAATTCAACCATGATAAAAATGAAACCAGTTAAAACACCTAAAACAAAGGCCAGCACCTTAAACAAGGCTCCCCCCGCTGAAGAATCATTTCTCAAAGACTGCTGTAATAAAAAGGTTTACGTCCCTGCAGAAAGAAAAGCAATGAGGGTGCTAGTCTAGTTCCAGAGCCTGGGAGCAGCCATCAGGAAGGCCCTCTCCCCTGTGAGTGTACAGTCCTTCAGATAACCTGGACCTGGACCACTATCAGTCAAAACCAGCACTTTGAGTTCTGTCTGAAAAAGGACATGCAACTAGTGGAGTTGTTGCAGCAAGGAAGCTGGGTGTGCTCCCTGTAGTCAGCCCCAGTTAAGAGTCTGCCTGCAGCTCTTTGGACCAGCTGAAGTTTCCAAATGCTCTTCAAAGGAAGCCCCACATAGAGTGTGTTACAGTAATCCAAATGTGTAGCCAAGGCTTGTGTCACCATGGCCAGATCTGTAGTCTCAAGAAATGGGTGCAGGTGGCACACAATTCTTAAGTGTGCAAATGCACTCCTGGCCACCACAAGACCTGTACTTCTTTAAAAGCCTGATGCCAAAAAGAATACCAAGTAATTGTCTGGCACATTTCTCTGTCCCAGCCGAGGTACTGCCACCTCTAGTAATCTCCTCCTGACTTCCATAGTAAATAAGGACTTTCCCTTGCCTTTCCTTGTAGGAGAATTTTGCTGATTTCCTTGAAGGACCCTTGCGGGGAAACTCCCTGTGCAGTTTGCTCGAATTCAGCTACCGTCTGGCAAGAGAAAGCAAGACTTTTCCATTCGCAGCCAAGCTCACTTACGGAGATCCCACAAGCACCCTCCCAACGGAAGCCGCTGTTGTTTGTAAAGGTGAGCCCCTGTTCTGGAATAACAAATAGCCTTTAGAGATAGTCCCATCCTGGCTTTCTAATAACAAGTAGAGGTGATCTACTCAATGGGTATGGGACAGGAACAGAAACAGAACTGACACATTCATTGTTTACAAATCTTACTTATGTTAAGAGGACCTAATTTGTATCTGATAGAATCATAGAAGTCCAACCCTCTGCCATGCAGGAACATTGAATGTATTTAAAGTAGCTTATTTCTTTCAGTATTTACATCTTGCCTTTTCTATGAATAAAATGATATTCAAAACTATATTGAAAAAATGTACCAAAATTACACAACAGATTTAGAAATAATCCCAAACATAAAGCAAATTAAGCAGCAGCAGACTAAATATATCACCAGAAGCTTGGGGTTTGGCACACTTATGGGAATTTATATAGCCAAGAGTAAAAAGAGAGTTCTCTTCTTAGAGCTTAGAAGAACAGCAATGGGAGAGGCAATTTCTTGTTCCCAGGACCTGCACTTTCCTTGCCAAGGAATCAATGAGGAGAGCCTTCAGGAATTGTGCAGTAGTTTTGTGTGTGTTTTCAAATAACTTTAAGAGTTACAGATTTCGTGATATGCTGGTAGAACTCTTACTCTTTAAATTAGTTCTTTAGTAACCTGAACTACAAAAAAATCTTAAACTAAAAATGTAGCAATAGCAAATTAGACTGCTTTGAAGAATAAACCACATTATCTCATTACCACTGCTTGCAATCCATCTCTTTTCCTAAAACACCATTTAGTTCATAATAGGTAAGAGTATCCTGTTTTATGAGTATCTGAACAAGGCGTAGGAAGTGATAGCTTTTGGTTTCCATGGAGCATGCAAACAAACAAAAAGATAAATCTTGGATAATACTGCAGGTAGCTTTTGGTATACTTGCTAATTTTGCAGTACATGAAGCAGGCCTTGTACCCCGCTCCGAGTGTATGAACAGAGGAGCGGGCTATAAATAAACTATTATTATTATTATTATTATTATTATTATTATTTCGAGTCGCGTCGAAGGTTTGTCAATGAAAACAATGTGTGTGCCAATATGAAGTCGAAGGCTTTCATGGCTGGCATCCATAGTTTTCTGTAGGGCTTTTGGGCTATGTGGCCATGTTCTAGAAGAGTTTATTCCTGATGTTTCAGCAGCATCTGTGGCTGCCATCTTCAGAGAATGCTCT
Organism: Urosaurus nigricauda; assembly: GCA_034509955.1. Taxonomy (NCBI): domain Eukaryota; kingdom Metazoa; phylum Chordata; class Lepidosauria; order Squamata; family Phrynosomatidae; genus Urosaurus; species Urosaurus nigricauda. The sequence continues at coordinate 375,769,012 of JAOEGL010000001.1, read as the reverse complement.
GAAGATCCCAGCCACAGATGCAGGCGAAATGTCAGAAATAAACTCTTCTACGACATGGCCACATAGCCCGAAAAACCACAAAAAGCCATTTATTTCACTTGGTACCTTTCGCCTCCATGGGTCTCCATGGGTCAAGGGAGGCCGCCAACCCAATGAGGAGTGAAAATAGTCAAATTGGAGCAGGTGGTGGGTGGAAAGGATGACAAACTCTTTCCTCATGCCATGATCTGCTAATTTCTCTTCCTCTCTTCTTTGATAGAAGGTGTCCCGGACTCTTTGGCAGAGGTGGCAGCAGCTCACGTGGCCTTGTTCCGCGAGAAACCTCTTCCTAAGGTCTTCAGCGCCATCACAGCCTCCACAGAAACTCTGAGCCAGTCTGTTTTGATAGAGTTGTCTGTCCCCTCCACCGCTGTGCCTTCTGGTAGTGGCAGTGGGAGATGTCCTGAGGCTGCTGCAGAGTGAAGTCTTTCAAGGCAGCAACATCAAGAGGCATGTTGGAGCACTGCAGAATGGTTGTTTCCAACAAAAAAATAAACTTCTCCATGGCATTTGCTACAGGAGAATCAAGCTTCAAAGGCTGAAGTTCACTACTGCTGCCTTCCTTCCTTCCTGCTTTTCAGTCCACACTGAATAATTTCAAGAGCACTTCCTGCCATGCATTTGGGTGTGCATCTTCCCTACTAGTTACCACGAAAGGGGCCGAAGTATTCGCGCAAGCAGCATTCACCATGTACGCTGTTCATGCTTTGCTTAGTGTTGCTGCTGAGATTATTCTCTCATGTGCTAGTTCTCCAGGACTGAGGATGGAAAAAGAGGACTTCCTTTCCCCAGAGGATTGGCCTTGAACTGACCAGGCAGCAACATAAAGCATCCTAAACATCTAATGCATATAAAAAGCATCCTCAATGTATAATGCATGTATTTAGGAGACAAAATATTCAGCCCATGAGAGCGTGGGCTGAATATTCTTCCTCCTAAATATATACATCATGATTTTCTCAATACTACTTACAAAATTTCTCATATGAAAGATCAAAGCATGCTTAGCTGCAATGAAGGGCTTACAAGACCTTACAGCATTTAATATGTTGAAGTTCTGCTTCCTTATCAAATTTCTTATTTCAAAAAGTTAATAAAAGGGAAATAAAAGTTTAAAAGTTAGCTGTTGCTTTCCTCAGTTGTACATATCTTTATTAGTTTTGCCAATTTCAGTTTATTCCTCTTTCCAAATTGTACATAAATATTTATGTTCTGAGAATTTTGCCACTTTTAAGAGACTCTGTCAGAACATGATGCTTTGTGTGTCTTCCTGGACTATCCCAGAAGTTCTCATTATCCTTTATGAGTATCGTTTTAGGAAAGAGCCCCTTAAGACAGTCTCTCTGGGCTGGGATAGAGAGGACAGGACCCTAGCAGCAACCCTTTCTCCGGCCAAGTCGGGTCAGGTTGCTGTTTTACTACTGCAGCTGTAGGGTAAAACTGTGGCTACCAAGAAGTTTAAGGTGTTAAACCATGAGGATGCTAAGAACTTTTTGACCTTATTTTAATTAGAACAGCTTCATACATTTCTTATCCCATACCTCAGGTCAGACAATCAGAATGGTGACTGCAGTCAAGAAATCACACGAAGACTAGGACTTGACAGGACAGCTAAGTATAGTTTGTATGCAGGAACTAGAGAAGATCCTAAAGTGCAAAGATATAACACTGAGCACTAGGGTTAACATTGCCCAAGCCTATTCCCCATCACCATGTATGGATGTGAGAGCAGGATAGTGAAGAATGCAAATGGAAAGAAAATCATTTGTGATGTGCTTAGGATACCGTAGACAGACAAAAACAAACAAACGGGTCCTTTTGAAGATTAAGCCTGAACTCTCTCTGATGCCAAGATGATTAAGTGGAGGCTGTCATACTTTGGCCACATTGGAAGAAGGAATGATTCATAAGAAAAGACAGTGATGCTTGGAAAGGTAAAAGATAGTAGAAAGAGAAGAAGCCGCATGCAAGATGGATGGACTCAGAGGGGTCACAGGCCTGTGTCTGCAAGAGCTAAGCAGAGCAGTGGAGGACAGGGAGCCTTGGAGGTGTTTGATCCACTGGGTCGTCATGAGTCAAAGTCGAGTCAACAACAACGAAGGAATACAGAGGGCCCCTTGTATCTGCTGGAGCTTGGTTCTAGAATCCCCCTTGGATACCAAAATCTATGGATGCTCAAGTCCCACTAAATACAGTGCCACAGTAAAATGCTGTCTTATACTAAATGACAAAATCGAGGTTTGCTTTTTGGAATTTATATATATTTTTAAAAGATTTTCAAGCCAAGGATGGTTTAATCTGGTTGAATCTGTTAATAAAGAATCCATAGATATGTACTGTGACTTAAAAGCATATTCCAAAAACTGCAAGTGTGTAGTGAAGTCATTGTTTTATGAAATTAATCTGCAGCATCTTTGGGGATTTGGGCAGGAAGTCTTTGCCAGTTTAGCAGTTGTTAGTTGAATGTACGTCCCCAACCAGAAAGTGGCCATAAAAATATACCCAATTAATGGACATGTAGGAAAGACAGGTGACATATGGACCATACCAGTGAGCATATTCTGTTTGGGGTCATCCATTAGATTCCATTAGATTTATCTGCCTGGAGGCAGATAAAAGGCCCTTCCTCCATCCTAACTGCCCTATCTGCTGGACTCAATCCCCTCCCATAATGCCATCCCCATTTCCTTGTGTGTCTCTTATTTAGATTGTAAGCCTGCAAGATGTAGTGGCTTGAGTGCTAGACTAGAACTAGATTGTTGATATTCCTTCCTCCAATTTTCACTCCTCCTCCTTCTGTGTTCAATCCTGGTTTACGTACAATATGTTCTGCATACAAGTTGAACAAATAGGGTGAGAGGATGCAGCCTTGTCTGACTCCTTTGTCAATTGGGAACCATTCTGTTTCTCCATGTTCTGTCCTGACAGTGGCCTCCTATCCTGACTAAAGATTCCTCATTAGGACTATCAGATGTGTTGGTATGTCTTTAAGGGTGTTCCATAATCTTTCGTGATCTATGCAGTCAAAGGCTTTGCTATAGTCTATAAAGCACATGCTGATTTTCATTTGGAATTCCTTGGTGCGCTCCACTAGCCACTGTATGTTTGCAATGTGGGCCGTGGTGCCTCTTCCTTTCCTGAATCCTGTTTACACCTCTGAGATTTCTCTCCATGTATGGCTGGAGTCTACATTGCAGAATTTTGAGCATGAACTTGCATGAGAGATTAGAGGTATGGTCCTATAGTTGCTGCAGTCTTTTGTATCTCCTTTTTTGTGGATGGGGAGGTATATTGATAGGTCCCAATCTGTTGGCCATTGTTTTGTTTTCCATCTCTGTTGACATATGTTGGTTAGCACTAGTGCTGATTCTGTTAGTGTGGATGGAAGCAATTCAATTGGAATATCCTCTGTTCCTGGTGATTTATTTTTTCCCATTTCTCTAATTGCAGCTTCCACCTTTGTTTTTAGAATTTGGAGTTCATCCATATGTCCATATGTCCTTCATTTTGTTACCCCTTTTATATAGCTCTTCTATGTACTGATCAGAGTGGGGAGTGCAGTCAAGAAATCATAAGAAGACTAAGAATGGGGAAGGCAGCTATGAGAGAACTAGAAAATATCCTAAAATGCAAAGACATACAACTTTTTGAGCATGAAAGTTAGAATGATGCAAACCACTGTATTCCCTATTGCCATGGATGGATCTGGGAGCTGGACAGTTAAGAAAGCGGATAGGAAGAGAATTAATTCATTTGAGATGTGGTGCTGGAGAAATGTGCAGAGGTTACCATGGACAGCCAAGAAGTCAAACAAATGGGTTTTAGAGCAGATCAAACCAGAAATCTCTCTGGAAGCCAAGATGGCAAGACTGAGGCTGTTGTACTTTGGCCACATCATGAGGAGGCACGACTCACTGGAAAATACAACAACGTTAGGAAAAGTAGATCAAAGGAGAAAGAGAGGAAGGCCACATGCTAGATGGATGGACTCAATTAAGTGGAGCATAGGGAGTCTTGGAGATGTCTCATCTACAGGGTCTTCATGGGTCGAGATCAACTCGAGGGTGGATAACAACAACAACAACAAGACCTTGATACTTTGGGGTGGGCAAGAGCTGTTTTTATTAGGTACTATACTAGTGGGCTTGATGCTCATGAGCCGACAGTACCATTTTGTACGATCGTCACATTTGGGCCAGCAAACTTGTCAAGTCCTTCAGTTTTGCATCTCATTTTTTTCATTCTCCTCTGTTAATAACTTGTTCCATCCCAGAATTAATTGTCCTGCTGTTTCATTTCACTTAGCAGTGCCAATGAATTCTCACAAAATAAACACCTTCACTAAATAAAATTAACTTGTTACTGCTAATCGCTGTTTTCAGATTCCGTCTATTGAGTAGCCTGCTGCTAATTACTCCTGCTAGAATTTCAATCAGGCCGTGGGCGTATTTCAGCAGAGGTTGGCGTTGGCAGATCTGGCAATGGTGCCAAGTGCCCAGGAGAGTTGGGGAACAGACAGAACACATGGGGAGAGTAGCAAAGTCAATGGGGGGGGGGGAACAGATGGACTGTTCAGAGGGCTTGGTCTCCTCTGCCCGGTCCTTTGATCATGTTCCACTCAACTATCATTTGCTCCATTTTAACAGTGGGCTAGTTTAAAATGAATCAGAGATGAGAAAATGGATGCTGTCTTTGAGAACTTTGCTGGGTGAGACAGGGCATGCTGACTCAATTGCTTCCAATTAGCTGATGAGTGCTGGACTAACTCGTATTGTTAGTCCACAGCACCCAACTCTAGTTTTGTTTTCTGTCCCTGATGATAAAACAAGCACGATGGAAGAGAGTCTAACCAGTGCTAGGTGGTCCACCAAAACTGACTACTGATTAACAGTCTATAATTTACTCATGCCTGAATTATTCAGGAATTATTTCAGGAAATTTCTGAAACTCTAAAAGTCTTGGCCCAAATCCTACTTTTTGTCCCAAGAAGAGTAGATCATTGAGTCACTGGGATTTACAGGTTCAGTCTCCCTTATCCAGAATTCAGAAACATTTTAAAAGCCAAAGGTTTTTTCACGGGTGGCTGAGATAGTGACATCTTTATTCAGTGTGCACAATTTTCATGCTCAAAATTATTTTAAAATATTGTATAAAATTACCTTCAGGCTATATGTATAAGGTGTACAGTGCACCCGCACCATCCGTGCGCTTAACATCCACCGTTTGAGCGTCTGCAGACAGCAAGCCCTGGCTTTTTCAATGAGCATACATGCATACAGCTGCACACGCTACAAGTGTACACATGCGCCCACTGAAAAGAACAAGATTTAAAGTCCCATTTTTTTGCTATCTGCAGGGGAGGGGGGCAGAACAGATTCCCCCACAGATAGCAAGGGACAACTGTATATGAAACATACATGAATTTTGTGTTTAGACTTGTGTCCCAACTCTAAGATTTCATTAGGTACATATATGCAAGTATAGATTGATACTATTAAGAGATAGACATCTTAGTCTGGAATATCAGTATGCGAATGGATCTTGTAGAACCTTTGAGACTAACTTAAAGAAAGAAGCTGGGCGCATGAGCATTTGTAGGCTGGAGTCTTATGTTTGCATCTGAGGACATATACTCAAGACAATGATAGCTTGTGCTGCCAGCGTCTTTCAGTATGTTTCAAAAGTGCTACAGATCCCTTTACATATGCAAACACAGGTATTCCAAAATCCAAAAACCTCAGAAATCCCCAGTACTTCTGGTCTCACACATTTCAGACAAGGAAGACTCAACTTGTACCTTCATGTTAACATCCAGCTAATGAATCAATAAATGGATCTACTGTATTGGGACTAAGCAAGAAGATTCAGGGCCTTTGTCTTGTCAAGGATTTCTGAGAGTTAGAAGCCCTAAACCTCCAAAAGCATCCCACCCAATCCCTTGAGTTGCATTGGGAGTGGAAGCAGAAGGGCTGAAGGAGAATGGCAGCCATTCATTAAGTCAAGTGTCAGAGGAAGAGGTAAGTCAGAGCTGGCCAACTTCACCCTGGAAAAAAAGTGCTATCACAAACATGGAGAATGTCTCAGCTTTATGTCCTCATTTTAAAGTGACACGTGGCAGTCCTCGCATTCGGCCACTGAAGCCAGCGTAGCCATCCAATGTCCTGCTTCCATTGTACCTTGCCACCCCTGGAGAAGTTACTGAGCCTCCCTCCGTCACAGTCTCAAAAACAAAACATGACACCGCATATCTTTAAAACCAAACTCATTCTATTTGAGAATCTAGAGAAATAATTACATTTTTTTCAACATAATCAGATAAAGGCGTTCAGTAAAAACAGTCTTGTACCAGATAAATCTCTTCCTTTTTTAAAGCATCAGCAGAAGTGAGGGCAGCAAAAGATTCAAGGTGCGGCCTGAAAGAGGCACCTTACTTTCAGAAATAAGACAATTAAAAATATAAAGAATCTGTATCTTTTTATATATATATGTAATATATAATATATATCTATACACATAATATAGATATATATATTATATATTTGAAATAGGACATCTTAGAATTTAACAAACAAACAAAAAAGATTGCACTCGGTCTCCCCCTCGCCTCCTCCTATTTATCTACAGTGTTTTTGTGGCAAAAGTGAGTCCATTTGACGTAAGAACCAACAGCCCAAGCGTGGCCCCTGTGGCCCTCTCTCTCTCCCAACCCACGTCTTGCTGCTAGAACCAGCAATGAGCTTGCATTTCATTTTAGCCATAAACTCCATATAGAGAACCAGTCTATGGAATAATTGAAACCATCAGTCCTTTGCCCCTTACTCGGATGACCAAAAGAGAATGCAGCAAAAGCACTCCATGGATGTTGCACTGAGGAATCTACTCCTCTCTTCCCCACTTCCAGACCCAAATGTGCAGCAGGACCATTTGTAGGTACAAAGGGGTAGGAACACTTCCCACCAACACTGCTTTCCCCCTCCCTGTCTACATTAAGAGGGAAATGCAGACATGGGTGACCAAGGGAGCACCTTGTCAAATAATAGCAAGCCTCCAAAAAGAAAGGAACGGGGCAAACTTCCTGAAAAATCTAATGGTGTTAGCGGTGCGTATATAGCAATCTCTCACCCAGAACCATTTGCCTTTGGGCAGCACGGAGGCAGCCGCTTGTTTCTGTAACCCGCATGCAGGACCCAGGGGGCCTTCAAGAGCTGTCAACCACTTGGTGGGGCAAAGTCACACAGGAGCCGTTGATGAAGGACCCTTGCTTTTCCCGCCCTTTCATGAAATAGGTGAGCAGGTCACCTTTGCCCTTGACGTAGATGTGTCCCCGGCGCACAAAGCGGAAACCGTACTCCTTTAGGACAAGGTGAGTTTCCTCTACCACCTGCAGAGATGAGAGAACAGAATCATAGACTCTTAGATTTGGAAGAGACCCCAAGGGCCATCTGGTCCAACTCTCTGCCATGCATGAACTCACAATCAAAGTATCCCCGACAGATGGCCATCCAGCCTCTGTTTAAAAACCTCCAAAGAAGGAGGTTTAAAAACCTTCAAAGAAGGAAGTTCCACCACTCTCCGAGAGTCTTCCAATGTTGAAAAGCTCTTACTGTCAGATGTTCCTCCTAATGGTGAGGTGCAATTAATATATGTCATGTGTGCACCATTGTCTTTGTTCATATCTCTGCTAATACAGTGGTCCCCCGGGATACGAAGCCCCCGGGGAACGAAATCCCCAGGAGCCGAAACCGGCGGGACCGCTAAAATTCCCCCGGGATGCGAAGAAATCCCCGGGGAACAAAAGGGAAAAACCACGCAGCCCCTTTAAATCGGCCGCGCGGTCCGTCCCTTAAAGCGGTCCCCCGGGATACGACTATTTCCGGGTTACGAAAGGTAATCCGGAACGGGTTACCTTCGTAACCCGGGGGACCACTGTAGACTGGAATTTATGAATATACTTCAATGCAGCTGTTTCTCTTTCTAATCTTTTGTAACTTCCCTGATGAAGGACTGCAACCTATAAATCCTTTACTGTATGTTTAAGAAGATTGAAATGAGTGGCAAATGATTTTTGGGTACTGCCATTTCTAACATCAGATTTGTTTCAGTTTAACCTCTTGCAGAGACTGTCTTGTCTGTCCAATATAGAATGTAGAGGGGTGTATTGGGTGTGCTTTACTTCAAACAGATGCAGTCAGTATCTAGGATGATCTCAGTCTGATTCCTAAAACGTGTCCCACAACCCTCTGCAAGACCCAGGTGCTTCATGGCAAAGCTGGTGGCAGGTGGGCAAAAATGCTTCTGTCAATAAGCCAGTGTGGAAAAGGCTCCCCTAAAGATTTGAGAATTTTCTTTCAGTCTCTTGACTCTACGTTATTTGTGGTCATTTGTGGCCTTGTTCTCACTCACCCACCTGCTTCACAAATCTTGCTGCCAATACTGTGACACAGGAAATGTGCCCTCACCTGGATATTTCCCATGACTCCTGTGGACTCCATCCGGCTGGCCACATTCACAGTGTTCCCCCAAATGTCATAGTGAGGTTTGCGGGCACCAATGACCCCAGCCAGCACCGCTCCTTTATTCATGCCTGCCGACACCATTCAGAGAGAGAGAGAGAAAGGGAGAATACATGTGCAAGTCTAGGTTCTCTGTAGCACTTTTTCCAAGCAGATATACAGTGGCCAGAATACTCCAGATTGCTCCCAGAGTATTCTAGCCAAAAAGTGCCCCAAATTCCCCCATCACCTCTGCATTCAAGAGGAACACTGGGCAGCTATCTACACACTATGCCACTGTCACCACCTACTATGCCACTGCCACCACCACTGGCAGAGGTCGCTCCCACTGAGGTTGAAAATGAGGCATCTAGCATAAGGCTGGGCACCTCATTGTGACCTCAGGAGGAGCAACTTGCGCCAGCAGCGGCAGCACCAGGTGGCACAGCAGAACAGCTTCCCAGCATCACCCCCAATTGTGCCAGATTTTCCTGGAAAATCTGGAGTAAAAGGTAAGTCTTTTAAAATCATCTTAAGGGAGGGACAGAGCAGATTTGGTGCAGAATTGGCCTCACGCTGTGAAGACAGTCTGCACTTGAAACAAGGTTTTGGCCCTGAGTCATAAAAATGATGACATGAGGGTATAGGGGAAAGGGTTTAAATAAGCTCCAAGACTTTCTTCTATTGTGCAGAAACTAGGGATTTAGATTAGGGATTAAGACTGGCGTTGGGGGAAGTTTAAGGACATCAGAAAATAATTGCTGAATCCCACCAAAGTACCGTCAGATCTAGCATTCGGTTTCTCACTGGGGCCAGCCAGCTGTTTCCAGGAAGCCCAGTGACCAGATTTGAAAGACAGACTGGCACTGGATATGGAGAGGTTTCCCTCCGCATTTCTCCCTTGTTCATTAAGTCAAATCTCTTTAAAAACATCCATGCCAGTTACACCCACCTTGTAAGAGGAAATTCCAAAAAATGTTAATGCAAGGCAGAAACGTCCTATATTTGCCCTAAATCCAAGCTGTTTCACTGATTTCAGACTATATATTATGAGGAGGAAGAATACCTCTTTGATTTGCTCACACTGTGCAGGAAGATTTCAAAACCCTCCCTTTATTTTCTTTTCAGAGAAGACCTGAATGCAGAATTAATTCAAATTCCAGCCAGTCAGCAAGCACACAAACAAACAGGCCAACTTGCCTATTCGAAGCATGAAGTTGTTGAAGGACTGGTAGTTAATGTTCATCAAAGTCTCTTTCATGGCTAAGGCAAAGTCAGCAAGATCTGCCAGATGTTGCCAGCGTTCCTTTTCTGACAGGTCTTCCTTCTGAGGACAGCCAAAGATAAAAAGCAGAAAAATCTGAGAAGAGGGACACCTCCAGGCCCAACCCAATACATGGGGCTCATAGTCATTTCTTATTTCAAAATTAAAGCACTCCTAGTGGGTAGCACTCTGTATTCTAACACAGGGCACAAACACTTTAAGATGGTGGAGCCCATGAATGTCAGGATGCATCCAGCTGTGCATTACCACCACCATCGCCCTTAAACTTCTATACCCCTCTTTCTTTCAATGAACTCAGGGTTGGTGTATGTGGTTGTTCTCCCCACTCTTATTCTCACAAAAGACACTAAACACATCACACTTATAGCAATTTGATCTCACTGTAATTGTTGTAGCCCCATCCTATGCATTCCAGGGAGTTGTCATTTCATGAGGAATTCAGAATTCTCAGTCACAGAACTCTAGTGTCACACCAAACTACAAATCCCAGAATTCCATAGGAGGGAGCCATGGCAATTAGACTAGAATCACCATACTATAATTCTGTAGAGTGAAAGCATTTAAAAAGAAAGCAATTGCAGGGAGTTGCCACCTGTGCGTCTGCTTGCAGACAGGGATTGACAACTGTGATAGGACTACTAGTCATTTCACTTGGCTAATCAACCGTTTACTCCTTTAACTTGTTTAGCCAATTGTTAATCCAATGCTCACTTGAAATGGTTTTTATTGCTAGTTTGTCTGCTTTCTTAGCCATCTGTAGTGAATGGGGTTCTTTCCTGAGGTATTTCCTTCTTTTTTTAGCTTTAGCTTCCATTTTAGTATGATTTTTACAGATCACTTGCTTGATAAAGTGGAATAGATCCTACAATGCAATGGGAATTCTGCTATGCATAGTTATGTTTCATCCCCTCTCCCCATACACTCAATACACCTGTGTTGTTTTTTTAAAGAATTCTTCATTGAAATTAAATATATCTTTATAATTTTGTATTTAACAACTAACAAATGGAGACATTCAGGGTTGATCATCATCTTTTAAAATTAGCAGAGACAAGACAAACATCTAGAGTCACTCATGTTCTTCACTGAAAACAGTTAAAAGTTCATTTATAGTACATTCTTCCCAAAACAACTGTGGGGTTCAACCAATCTGTTTTCTGGCTAGGTGCCTCTTTCCATGGCCATTCAGTCACCAGGAGAAGAGGCCTCCAAAACAGGCTGAAACTGCCCTTGCACCTGGGGGTGGGGGGTCGCAAAAAATATTTTTTAAAAATATAAAGAATTGTGAATCATGGGGTGCATGCAGCCCATAAGCCACACTTTCTTCATCCTTGACCTATGCTTACCTTAACAGCATTATTATAACCATTGGTGCTGACATCGGGGGTCACGCCAGAAGCCGCCATGTAGGTGCTCCCGATGGTTTTGATCTTGGTGATGCACCGGAACTGGGGATCGTCTAGCAGCTGTGAGCATTAGGGAGCAGAGACACACACCACTCAGCAAAGTCTGTAGGCTCAGTGAGTAGCATGCAACCACTTGAAAGAGACAACAAGTAAACCAGCCAAGTAGCTACAGCTCACAAATTACTTGGAATTAATTCTTTTTTCCTAATTGCAAAGGAATAACCATGTTACATTCCAATTGTAACATAACCAACCAGGACTGTTGCTCTCTTTGAAGTAAGACATGTCTTATTTATTCATTTATTTATTTTATACCCCCACCTTTTCTCCAGTAAAGGACTCAAGGCATATTATAATACAGTACTTCGTAATGTAACTATCTTTTTAGTTACTTTTATAGTTCTTGGGGGTCCAGCCTCAGCGGTTCTAGTGCTGGCACATGCTGCCACCTTGTGGTCTGGCGTGCCTGTGGAGGCGACAAGGTGGAAAGAACAGTGTGACTTCTACCACAGGACAGCTAGAAAAAGGGCTTTCCCCAATCCATCCTTGCCGTAGGGACCAAGTGATGCCAATCTCAGTTTCAAAACTGAGTTAAAGACTATATTGTTTAGGGAAGCGTTCCCAGGATTATGCCGGCTGCCCCAGGATGCCTAGTTTTAACTATGTATTAAGAAGCCATGCCCTCCCTCCAGTCCATCTGCCTTGGTCCTGGCCCCAGAGGGAGAGAAGAACCACTGGACCTCATCCCCCCTCCCACCACCATTCCCTTCTCCTTTTGTGTTGTCTCTTTTAGACTGTAAGCCTGAGGACAGGGATCTGTCTAATTTATGATTGTATGTACAGTACTGTGTAAATTTACAGCGCTATATAAATAAAGGATAATAATAATAATAATAATAATAATAATAATAATAATAATAATGACTAACCGCATCAAAATCTGAAATGATTTCATTGAGGAAGCGCAGACATTCAATCCCACCATTGTTGATGCTCTCCTCAGTGTAGAAGTCAGCAAAGTTGGGAAGGGAGGCAAACATGACACCAATCTCATCGTAGGACTGGCTATACAGCTCCTGCACCAGGAAGGCCGTACAGAGGAAGAAAGGAAAGGATGGTAGATGAAATCCCATTGCATTCTAAGGCTGCTACCACCACAACTGTTGTTACTCTGTGTCTTCAAGTTGTTTTTGATTTATGGCAACCCTAAGGTGAACCTATCAATAGGATTTTCTCAGCAGAGCTGAGAGAATGTGACTTATTTATTTGTTTGTTTCATTTGTATGCCATCTTCCTCCCAGTATATGGACCCAAGGTGGCTCACAGATAAAAACATTTAAAAATCTGAATTCAAAACAATTAAAACCATCTACACACAATATAAAATCACAAAAAATATACAAAAGTTAAAAGCATATATAAAACCCACTTGCTCCATAAAAACCAACCTGATATGAATTATATATCAAATCCCTGCTTAAATAAAAATGTATTGGCTGGCTGAGAGAAAGCAAGCAGGGAAGGGACCAGCCTCCCAAAGCCACCCAGTGGATTTCTATGGCCAGGTAGAGATTTGAACCCTGGTCTCCAGAGCCAGAGCCCATAGTGCAAACTACTACCTCATGCTGGCTCTACCACCACTATGCAACTGCTTTAATGCCTGTAGGGTTTAATATTCTACTCCACTAGTACAGCTAAAGACATCAATTAAAACCATGAAAACCAGAAGAGATCAGTTGGTTTCTAAGGTGCTAATAAGATTCCTTCTTCCCCTACCTGTTGCTGTTGTTGTTATTAACTTTGGCTGGCATTCTGCTCAATAGTTACAAGACAGTAAAATGGATTTACGATCTCATAACTGCTGGGCACTCACATTTACAGTTAATGACTAAACAGACCCCAAAAATCTACCTTTGCAACTTAGCAATTCCCCAACTGAAGTATTATTGATGTACCTGAGTTTGGAGCATTGGAAATGATGCCTGCAGTGCTAACTCATTTGAAGGACACACTAAGACAAGCAGTTGAAGCAGGACCCTAAGGGTCACTCTAGCTACCTATTGTCAGTGCATCCCGAGTCTCATCACATGAGAAAAGAAAGCCAATACAGGGTCAGAGAGAAGCAGTTTCCTCCTTCCCTCTCTGCACACCATCAAAGCACTTCCATTCTCTTCCCCAGGGAGATTATCATAAAAGCATACCTCTTGTCATGATGGAAAAATCCATTTGGCAAAGGGCACAGTTTTATGACTATCTCTCTTGGGAAGAGAGATGGAAGTGCTACAAATGCATGTGGCAAGGCAAGGAGAAAGCCGCTTTTCTCTGGCTCCCTTCTGGCTCTGAGATGTGCTGCAAACATCATTTCCTAATGTGTTGATCTCCAGCACCTCAGAAACACTTCATTCAGGTTGCTGCTGAGCAGCAAAGATAGGTTTTGGGGATGGGGTGGCATCATAATATGATAGTACATAGCTAGAATGATGGAGCTCCACCATTGTAGCTATGCTCACCAGGTAGGATCTCACCCCTTGTGTATTACACACCTTTTCCCCAAACTGGGACTCAAGGTGGCTTACAAGTGAAATGATTATAATACAGTTAAAAACATATAAACATTTAACTCTCTTTAGAAGATGAAATTCTGTTTTCCTCAGCTAACTCTGACGTTGCAGTTAGTGGGGATGACAAAAGAGAACAATAATTCCCATGTGTACTAAAAGCCTAACTGAGCTGTGATCAGATCAATTTCCATAAACAATCACTGGAAGACACAGAACAGGCCAAACATGCAATCTGTGCATGAGCTTAATAAAAGCCTAAATATTATGAAGCCACCAAATCACATCCGATCTTGGAAGTTAAGCAAGGTCATGCCTGGTCAGTACTTGGATGAGAGACTGCCAAGGAATACCAGGTGCAGGTAGGCTTTATTTCAGAGAAAGGAACAGTCAAGTATTCCTTGCCTAAGAAAACCCTATGAATTTCCTGGGGTTATCATAAGGCAATAGGCATGATTTGAAATTGGCAGAAAAAGGTGGTACCACCCTTACTGGACCCAAAATAATGTGGCAGTTTGGTCTACCCTGCCCTAAGCCATCCTTCCCCATTTTGTTGCAACACAGAAGTGACTGACTAGTGATGATTGGAGGTGTAGTCCAACATATCTGGAGAGAACCAGGCTGAGGAAGGATGGGCAGACCTCCCGCAAATGTTATAGAACTGCAATTCCCATTAGTTCTAATCAACATACCCCTTGGTAAGGGTTTATGGGAGCAGCAGCCCAACATTTATCTGGACTACACCACCCCCTTCTCTACTCACCTGTGCCCTTGCAGCACACCCTATTTTGGCTGTCTATCCGTCACCCACCAGCACTTACCTCGTCCCGTTTCTTGGAGCCCAGGAAGTGCCGAGCCACATGATCTGGCAGCATGTTGGTGACCAGGGCCTCGTTCCATCGCCTCATCTCATAAACTCGCTCCTTCTGGTCATGAACATCAATCTTCCAGAGGAATAAAGTCCTTGCCAATTTCTCCACCTGCAACATTATTTACTTATTTATTGTTTTATTTTATTTATTATAATATTTATGTCCCACATTCTATCTCAGGGTGAGATATAAATATTCTCAGGGTGGCACACAATAAAATCAACAATTTAAATTAAAATAATGTAAAAGAAGATAAAAGCATGTAAGAGAGCCAGCTGGTGTAGTGATTTGAACACTGGACTATGACTCTGGATACTAGGGTTCAAATCCCCACTCAGCTGGGGAAACCCACTGGGTGACCTTGGCAATTCATGCTTTCTCTGCCTCAGTAGAAGGTAAAGGCAAAACCCTCTGAATATTTTTTTTCCAAGAAAACCTCATGATAAGGTTGCTCATAGCCAGATGTAAAATGATAACATATTCTGCTGAGGTCCACTGAGGAATCATTGTGTGATGCAATCATTTTGTGTCTGCCTATGGAGACACAGCCAGATGCTTCTCTGATC
The DNA here is from genome assembly GCA_034509955.1 of Urosaurus nigricauda. Classification (NCBI taxonomy): domain Eukaryota; kingdom Metazoa; phylum Chordata; class Lepidosauria; order Squamata; family Phrynosomatidae; genus Urosaurus; species Urosaurus nigricauda. The sequence goes on along the minus strand of JAOEGL010000001.1, from coordinate 375,753,794 downwards.
CACCACTTCTCTTACCAGGCACAGAATGGCTACCGCAACTCTACAGCAAATAAAGAGGGACTTTGGTTGGTGCAGAGGAGAAAAGGGAATACTAACATCTACAATGACTAAAAAACACATGCACAGGCATAAGGTTGACTTATGCCTGCACATGTCTCTAACAGGTTGCTAACCTCTGTGAACATAAATTATGTATTGTGTTATGGCTAATTAATTAATGGTTATTAAAATAAAATAAAAACATAGAAAATTGTACTTAGTACATTATTCTTTTTTTTTCAAGTAATATAGGTTGAGTATCCCTTATCCAAAATTCCAAAATACTCCAAAATCCAAAACTTTTTCCATGGGTGGCTGAGACAGTGACACCTTGGCTTTCTGATGGTCCAATGTACACCAACTTTGTTTCATGCGCAAAATTATTTAAAATGTGTAAAATTACCTTCAGGCTATGTGTAACAGGCTTATATGAAACATAAATAAATTTTGTGTTTGGACTTGGGTTCCAAGATATCTAATTACATATATGCAAATACTGTATTCCAAAATCCAAAACACTTCTGGTCCCAAGCATTTTGGATAAGAGAAAATCAACCCATAATATACAAAGACACCCCTATTGCCTGTTCAATATGCCAGAGTTTTGAAAACCAAACAAGTAAGTGTTATAAAAGGGTAAAAATGTTACGTAAGAGGAACCTGGAGGAAGTGGGCAGTGTACTATTAGGAAGTGTGTGGGGATCTTGAGGTGGGAGCACCACAGGTCTTGGTGACACTGTGATGCTGTGTGACAATGAGTGACACAGTGGTGCTGTGTGACACTGAGTGACACTGTGGTATTGTTACAGCCTACTGGGTCTGTGAAATTTAGAAAGATACTCACGTGGCGGGAGAAATAGTAGAAACTGAACATCATCACCAAAATCATCACTGTCATGGAGTATTTGGATGAAACCAGTAAGTGCCTGCAAGGCAGAACAAAATTGGTTGACAGCCACACACCAAAAATCCACAAATTTCAGGGATGAAACTGCACATTGAGTAAAGTCACAGAGTCAAGCCCTTTCTGAGCTTTGCCTCTTCAATCTACAAATGAAGGGATCACCTTTTTAAATACCTGCCCATGGGATAATTTTTTTAAAAAAAAATCTCTATGTAGGAAACTAACACATTAGAGAGAAAGGCTCTAATCTGGCCTTTTTCTGGTGTGTTAGTTTTCTACATGCAGAGATTTTGCATGTTACACAGAGGACCATTACAAAATGTATTACAGCGGGTCCTTGTAATCTGCTGGAGTTTGGTTCCATGACCTCCCATGGATACTCCAGTGCCATTCTATACAATGGTGTGGGGAAATGGTGTCCCTTATATAAAATAAAGATGTAAATCATATCAAAGCCTAATAGCTTTCAATTGTTAATGTTACAAAGCATTAAAACATGGTTGGTCAAGTTTTCTAACACATAAAATGATGTTCCACAGTATTAATATAATAAGCAGGATTCAAAAAACTTTCTATCAAAACATTAATGCAAAAAAAAAAAAAAAAACCCAACCCAGATTAAATAAAAAACAAAAACAATGGTTTTAACAAAAAAAACTTTTTTGTTTTTTATAATTATTTTTCCCAATTCTGTGGGAAATTTCTTAGTGCCATTTCTACCATTGCCACAGCATCTGAAGTTATTTTACCCAGCCACTGCACCAGTGACTACACCACTGTAGTTACTCCACCCCAAAACAATCCTGGCTGCAGTCCTGGCTCTGCATCTCCCACCATCACCGCCCTGACCATTCTCCCACGCCACTCGCAAGTGCTTACGTGCTCTCTCGAAACCGCCTCTCATCATAATTATCAAAGATCTGCTGCCAAGCGAGAATGTTGACCACACCCACGGCCCCGGTGATCATGACCATCAAGGTGAGCTTGACCATGTGGCTGACTTGCACAAGCATGATGGTGGCAATGAGCGCCAGCACCGCAATGTAGCTGTAGTACTTGGGGTTCTCCACGCAACCTTCCTGAATCAGCGTGGCCTCTGTATCGTTGAAAACGGTATAATATTGCTGGCAGCTGAGCTGTGGAGGCAGACGGAAGATGTTATACAGAAAGCATCTAATTTTTCTGCTTGGGTCCCATATTACAAGAAAGGAGGAATACAAATTAAACAAACAAACCAATGAACTGACTGACTGAACGACTAAACAAACAACCTCCACCTTCAGGGACAATATTTTTTAAGAAAGAAAAAGTGTCTCACTCAAAGTTTATGGAAATTATCCCTTAAAATTTGGGGGGAAATCGAGTTGGAATCTTACACATGCATAAGCTTCTCTTTGGAAGCAGTTGGCAATTTTTGTTCATTGTCTGCTTTCAGTTCCAGGTCATAGAAATGAATCCATGGAGCATGTGAATGCACATTCTCAGCTGATGCAGTTATCCCTGCCCTCACTAACATTGGCATTGGCACTCTTTCAGTTGCACATTTGATTAGGAATTCGGTTGTGCAGCAGCAGCAGTACCACTCAAAACAAGAGTTATGTAGCACAAGTAACACATATAAGTGTATGTACAGAGGAGCGGGCTATAAATAAACTATTATTATTATTATTATTATTATTATTATTATTATTTATATATATATATATGAAGCAACTCTATCTATATATACCTTCCTGAGAGCTGAGAGCCCTGCCCCACATCTCTCTAGTGAGAACAAGGCATCAGCTTCAGCTGACAGCCCAACTGTGCCCCTTCTTGGAATTTAGTGCACGTTCTGTTAACCTCAAGGCTGGACTTCTGCAATGAGCTCTACATGGGGCTACCTTTGTACCAAGTTGGAAACTATCATGGGATTTTCTAGGAGTGACAAGTGTGTGACTCACCCAAGGTTTTCCAATGGGTTTCCTTCAGTCAACCATAAGTCAGAAACAACCTGAAAGCGCACAACTACAGGTCTTAAAAATTTAATTTCCTAGAAATATAAACCACTAGGGGGTGATAAAGATCTAAACTATGCAAAGTGTTGTGTGCCTTTAAGTGACCCTAAGTCGACTCTATCACGGGTTTTCCTGGCAAGACTTGTTCAGAAGAGGTTTGCCATTGCCTTTCCCTGAGGATGAGACAGTGTGACTTGCCCAAGGTCACCCAGTGGGTTTAATGGCCAAGCTGGGAAGCAAACCTTGGACTCCAGAGTCAGTCCAACATTCAAACCACTACGGGATGCTTCCTCACAAAACTATGATAAGAGGTGTCTTTGCATAAAATTTAAAGTCCCTGCATTTTTTCAACTACATATTGTGTCAATGCTGAACCCCTTTAAAAGGATACAATATCATGTCTTCATGTCAAAAGAACGTGCATTCTGTAGGAGGATCATAGAAGCATTGTGATGCAGCTGGAAAGGCACTCCTGTATTTTTATTCACAACTTTTAATAATAAGCATTCGATAAAGGAATTGAATAATAATAATAATAATAATAATATAATTTATTTATTTCCTGCCCCATCTGCACTCAGGCAATTGGGGCGGCTTACAACATTAAAATTATACATACCATATACCCCAACCCTTCCTCCCATTAAAATACAATTAAATATTTTACAATTAAAACAAGTTAAAATGACAATTTAAACAATAAACCAACAACAACAGGCAGGCAACAGCAAACGGGATCAGTCAATTTCTTTCTCTCTTTGGTGGCCGGGCATCAGGAAAGACAACCAGCATGGTGCGGCAGTTTGAATTTTTTGAGCTCTGGGCTGCATCTGCACTTCAGAAATAGTGCAGTCTGACACTGCTTTAACTGCCATGGTCCCATCATAAGGAATCCTGGGATTTGTAGTTTATTGTGGCACCAGAGCACTCTGACAAGGAAGGCTAAACGTCTTACATAACTGCAAATCCCAGAATCCCACAGCATGGAGTCAAATTGCATTAATTTTGCCCTGCAGATGCAGCCTAGGACTCCTGAAGAACAGGGTTCAAATCCATGCTTAGTCATGAAAACTCACTGGGTGATCTTGGGCAAATCACATTCTCTCAGCCTCTGGGGAGAGCTACAGCAAGCCCCCTCTGAAGAAACTTACCAAGAAAATCCCTTGATAGGGTCACCATAAGTCAGAAGCAACTTGAAGGCACACAACAACAACAACAACAACAGCGTAAATCAAAGCTGACTTGATGACACTTAACAGCAACAACAGTCCATCCAAACATAGGTCCTTCTGTACACATACACTGTAATTTGTTTTAAAGATTTGTAGTTAAGCTTAAACTGCATTTGTGTTCATTGCTAACTATGCCCATGATATGAAAATGTAATAAAAAGTGAAGTTGAAGGCTTTCATGCTTGGCATCCATAGTTTTTTGGGGTTTTTTGTGGGCTTTTCAGGCTATGAAGCCGTGTTCTAGGAGAATTTCTTCCTGATATTTCACCAGCAGCTGTGGCTGGCATCTTCAGGGAATGCTGGCATGGAAGAAAATGCTGAAGTATTTCTTAATAAAATGCATCAAAAGAGATATATGCTCCCGTGCCTAAGGGAAGAAGTATGCAGCCTTGATGAAACAGAATAAGATTTATTAAAAAGGATTATGAGGATGACAATGATGACAAAAAGGGTCTGGATTTCTTTAGAGGAAGAGCACATTTATCCTATTTACATAGTCTAAATGAGCACACTGAGGTGAGGAAAGGTGTAATGCAGCACACGGAGGACACCAGGTTGGGGTATACTATATTGGTAATGTATTTGCAAAAGGCACTCCTGGGCTGCATCCACACTGGAGAAATAACCTGGTTTGGCACCACTTCAACTGCCCTGGCTCAAGGCTATGGAATTCTGGGAGTTGGAGTTTGTTGTGGACCCAGAGCATACCGCTCTGGGCCCACAACAAGCTCCAACTCCTAGAATTCCATAGCCTTGATCCAGGGCAGTTGAAGAAGTGCCAAACCGGGTTATTTCTCCAGTGTGGATGCAGCCCTGGTATCAGATTTTGGTGACTGGGATGGGTGAGACAGCCAGTGCTTTTTCTCCCTCCTCCCTCTCTTGCACACACACATACACACACGCATGCACACACTCACACGGCCTTTCTGAAAGCTCACCAAGGTTTCACAGCATGGAAATGGCAATATTTCCATATCAGCTTCAGCACAGAAGGGTTCAAGGTCTGGCCAATTATTAACTGTTTCTAAAAATAATCCTCCGCAGCTGGCCTTTTGCTAATTCCCCTTAATGATCTGCACCAAAGAGTTCTGTAAACAATTATCGGCTCAGCCAGAAGGAGGGCCCTGGCCATGGACCACTCTCTCCCACAGGCCACCCACTCAAGAGGACTGGAAGCGGGTGAAGGAGGCTGTGCGGTGACCTTTGGGTTCAGTGTCACTCCTCTCTAAACAGATGCTGGTGGCTGGAGTGGGGCCTCTTCCGCTCTTGTGTTTGTTCTTAATGGAAAGCAGCCTTGGGAGGCCACCACTTGGCACCAAAGAGCAAAAAGGGAAGGGGCCAAAGGGACTGTGAGCAGAGGGAATTTTAACTCTATCTGCTCTTGATTCCTACCAATTAAAATTACAGTAGGCACTCTATCTTTCCTGGGGTTACGGGCACAGGACCCCGATGAAAGTGGAAAAATCACGGATTAAAAAATCACTACTTTTTTAACCTCTCCAGAAATCTCTAGATCCTCCAGCAGAACTCAATGGTCAACATCTGGACTGGACAATTCTAGAATCCGACCATAGGATTATGCTGGAGGATGTACAAATGCCTAGAGATGTATTTTCTCTAGGAATCTCCAGGTCCTCCAGCCCAACTCTACGGTTAACTTCTGGCAGAGTTTCTCTGAAGGACCTAGCGATTTCTAGAGAGAACATATTCATTAAAGCCACAAAAGTCAAAGCCATAAATGTGGAGGACTGACTGTAATTCCCTTCCCCCCCTTTCAACACTTGGATGATATTCTGTGCACTGGCTGTGTTGCGTAAAATTATACAAGAGCAATGTCAACCTATACCAGCATTGCCTTTATAGAAGTGTGGTGTACAGTTACACCAGGTTTGCATAAAATTACACCACCGTAACCACAATGGCATTACTGGATCAAACCACCGATTTCTCCAACTGGCAGAAGAGCTATGTATACTTCCATTGTACACGTTGATCCAACCCCCCACTCAACACTAACGACAATATTTATGGGACCTCCTAGAGAGCCACAAGTACTTGCACAACATTTACACAGAAGTAACTGTTCTTGCTCAACCATGAATAGTAGGATGTCATCCTTGCAACAACCTCCAAATAATGTAATTACTGGCATAATGGCATTTACTCCAGTGTAAAGCATCATCAGGATACTAGCCACTATTTCATCCATACTGCTCCTCTTGAGAGTAAAAAAGCACATGGAAGAGAAAGGATTTTGTTGACAAATGGCAGGAAGGGAAGGACGTGAAGCTCTCTCCATCATTCCTTTTCTGCTCCCCAAAAGGCAGCCTTCAATGCTTTGTTGTTGTGTGCTTTCCAATGTTTTCAAACTTATGGCAACCTTAAGGCGAAGCTATCATGGGTGTTCTGGGGCTGAGAGTGTGTGACTTCCCCAAGGTCACCCTCACCTAGTGAATCTCCACGGCCAAGCAGGGAATTGAACCCTGATCTCCAGAGCTGTAGTCCAACACTCAAAACACTGCACCATGCTGGCTCTCCCTTCCAAGACTACTTGCCATTTTATAAAAAACACACTGGGTGAAAATACTGCCTTGTGGCACTTGTGGCTCTTTGAAGTTTTAACATGTTTATTGGGCATTAGCACTCATGAAATCCAGCCTACTTCATCAGCCGGGGTCCACAAAAACTTGTGCCAAATAAAATCTGTTGCTCTTTGAGGGACCACTTAGACCTATACAGTACTTGGTTTTGCTGCAACAGGCTAATACAGCTGCTCTGCATTTAAAATTCTTGCACTGGGTGAAAACAGAAACAAAACTCCATGATACATCTGCTCTTTGTTAGAAAATACTATTTCTCCCCACACCCCATCGGAGAACAGAGTTTTCCCCCAGCCCTTTTCTCTGGTTGCCACAATAGATTCATTTTGATCCAAGAGATGAGTCACAGTGACAGCCCTAAGGTATGTGTGACAAGAGATCAGAGTAAAACAAGAGAAATGAGCTGAACTCAATTCTAAGCTACAATGTTTCTACATCAATATACAGGGTCCGGGGTATGAGCCCCCAAGAGCTGTACAATTACCTGGAGAGGCCCTTCTCTCTGTCCTACCACCTTCTCAGGCTTGTTCGATGGCAAAAAGGGAGAAGACCTTCTCGGTGGCTGCTCCCAGACTTTGGAACTCCCTGCCTAGGGAGGCCAGAATGGCCCTACCCTTGCTCTCCTTCCATCACTAGGTTAAGACATTCTTATGCCATCAGGCTTTTAGAAACTGCCTGAGATAGGCTTTTAATGCTGTCTGGTGCTTTTTAAATGTTTTAAAATGAATTTAAATGTTTACATATTTAATTTTTAAATTTATTAATTGTTTAATCAGATAGATAGATAGATAGATAGATAGAGATATTGAAGCTTTTAAAACAGTTGTTGCTGTGTTGTTTTTAAATATGTTGTTAGCTACCTTTGTATTCCATAGCATGGAGCCATGACAGTTAAAGTCATATCAAACTGCATTATTTCTCCGGTGCAGATGCAGCCCTTCTCTTAATAATGACTCAATATATAGTCAGTTTGATACTGCTTTAACTGCCATGGCTCCATGCTATGGAATTCTGGGATTTGTAGTTTTGTGAGATATTTGTCCTTCCTGTCAGAGAGCTCTGGTGCCAAAATAAACTACAAATGCCAGAATGCCACTGGATGACAATTAAAGCTGTGTCAAACTGCATTATTTCTGCAGTGCAGATGCAGCCAAAGGCAGACTATAAATGAATATAATCATCACCACGACGATCACCACCACTTTGCCTCACCTCCTCCTTTAAAAATTCCTATTTTAAAAACTCCTGCAGGAAACACTATCAACTCCCAGGAGAGACATAAGAGGGATGGAAGTGGGTTTCTGTGTTTTTATTCCACATCTTGCTTACCATGTCTACAATGTCTGCCATAGTCACAATGAAAATGGCTGACATTGCCCACGTGTTCCTGGCCCACCGAGTCCTGTCAATCCAGGTGGAAAAAGCCACAAGCTTTCGTGGAAAAACCTGTAAAATGAGAAGAAAGCATGAAAGACCCAAGGAACCATTTTGATAATCTCCTATGCAGATTATCAGATAGGGGAAATTGGGGAAAGAAAAAGGCACACTCCCAGCAAAGTCACATGATCGCGGTGAAGATTTTCAGACAAAGAGATTTCCCCGTGAATGGTTTGTTGCTGGAGCATTCCTGGATCTTCATGGATTAAGTCCTGGATAAGTGAGAAAAGTCTTCAGTACAATTGCGCGACTTTGCCAGGAATATGCCTTTAACTCTCAGATCCTCCTCCCTTCTTCTGATAATCTCTTATGTTTGCGCAAGTGAGAATTATTATTATTATTATTATTAATCTTTATTTATATAGCGCTGTAAATTTACACAGTGCTGTACATATAATCTTAAATTAGACGGATCCCTGCCCTCAGGCTTACAGTCTAAAAGAGACAACACAAAAGGAAGAGGGGAAGGTGAGAATCAATTGAAATGAAGACCAAAACTCAGTGGTAGTGTACAGGATTCTGGAATATTACAACAAAATAATACATCACTTGCTGCTCACTATTGTTGTTTTTAATTTAGATATTACTGACATTTTGGAACATCAATGATTCACATTCTATCCAAGAATCCAGGACCTGGTGAGGCATAGCTGCATAAACTAATATGTTCCAACTAGTGTCATTTGTAGTTTTGCTATTGTGATCATTTCACTCAGATATTTTTTCATGGGATTCTTGTTGTGCACCTTAAAGTAATTTCTGATTTACGGCGACCCTGCAGCACAGGAGTTTATTTGACAAAATTAGTTCAGAAGGTTTTGCCTTTGCCTTCCTCTGAGGCTAAGACAATGTGATTGCCCAAGGTCATCCATCAGTTTACATGGCTGAAGAGAGATTTGAACCCTAGTCTCCAGAGTCATAGTCCAGTGCTCAAACCACTGCACCATACAGCCTCTCTTTCTCCCTTTCCAATAACTTAAAACCAGCCCCATTCCACATACACAGTGATTAAAAAAGAACGGTGCAAAAGTAAATCTGACCTTATTCATTTTGCACCATTCTTTTTGAATTACTCTGTACTCTAGGAGGGAGCAAATGGGAAGAATATGTATGCTTTCTCAGAGACCATCTAATATTGCAGGCTGAGTTCCGGATGTGATACAGCCATTACAAATAAGTAATGGATAATTGGCCTTGAGAGAAAGAGTCTGGGTTCATCACAACAACTGAGTAACAGTTATGCATTTATGGAGGGTGAATCATTGTGGGGAAAGTTCCTTACCCTGGGAAAGATGGCAGCCAGTGAGCAAACAGTCAGGATGAGCAAAAGGATTTCACCAACAACGAATGTCACATAATTTGCCACCAACCTGCAAGGGAGAAATAGAGGAAAAGTAAATCACACACTGTTAGTAGAGAAGGTTTTTATCCTGATGACAGAGGAAATAGAATACTCTGAGAAACAAAAGGCACAGACACACAAACTCATAAGGCTTGCTGAAAGGCAGTGTGGTGAAGTGGTTAGCATATAGGGCTAGGACCTATATATCAAGTCCCAATTTTGGGGGAAAGCGGGGTACAAATAATAATAATCACAATACCGGTAATAATAGGATCTGGAGAAACCAGGTTCAAGTCCTTCTTGGCCATGAAGTGCACCATGAAGGATACCTAAGGAAGTTATTCTCTTTCTCTCTCTCTCTCCCTACCTTATGTCACAGAATTGGTGTGAGGACAGAAGAAGGGAGAGAGGTGCACACTGACCTGAGCTGCTTTGAGGAAAGGCAGAGTAGGGAAGTAATTAAATCCAGGTGTATCTGGAGGAATGTATTCTCCCATATGGGCCTACCCAGGAGGAAGAAGAAGGAGGAGGAGGAGGAGGAGGAGGAGGAGGAGGAGAGATGGAGCCTTTCCAAGGTGAAGTCTTGGAGCAAAAGGCAACAGACTTGATACAGAAAGCAGAGGTGACTAGAAGTTCTTTTGGAAGGTTTGTGCCCAGCAAGGAAAAGAGAGAAGAGGAATAAGGAGAAAGAAGAAGAATAGAGGAGGAAGAGAAGAGGAGGAGGAGAGAGAAGGGGAGAGTAAGAGGAGGAGGAGGAAGAGACAACAGGAAAAGAGACTTCATCTCAGCATTAGGAAGAACTTCCCAACAGTAAGAGGTATTTGACAGTCGAGGACACTCCCTCGGAATCAGTGGCATCACTAGCGAAGGTGCGGTAGGTAGTGCGGACTGCACTGGGCGACACATCGGAAGAGGAGTGACACCTGGCCGAGTGCCCCCTCACCTCCTTACTCAGTGCTGTTTTACTCATGAGTAAAGTGGCATTGGGCAGGGGGGAAGAGGGCATGGCCTTCTGGTCCCACCCATGGAGCCCCCAAAACCCTGCCCCCACAACAGGTGACAATCCACACTGGAATGTCACTGGGTGGAGTCTCCTTCTTTGGAAGTTTTTAAACAGAGGCTGGATGGCCATCTGTTGTGAGTGCTTTGATTGTGAGTTCCTGCATAGCAGAGAGTTGGACTAGATGGTCCTTGAGGTCTCTTCCAACTCTAGGATTCTATGATTCTATGAACAGTGACAAGCACACATTTTGGTTCTAATGGTACCTCCACAGAAATTTGACCATTCTCACCTTGGATCAATGAAAATCTCCACCACGGCAGTAAAGAAAAGGACAACACAGGAACAGCTGAAAGCCGCCCCACTCTGCTTCTCTTTCTCCACAGAGTAGCGTGTCTCCATCTCAGGGTCAATGAAGCGCATGGTCAGGCGGAATGTGGCTCTCCCCTTCAGCCTATCGGAAATATTTGTCACGTGACTTGCAAGTTCTACATTTTGCGGTGCATTGTGTAGCCCCAAAACCAGGCCCCCGATCACCCTTCATATTTGATATCAATTTAATATTAAAAGAGATGCTGGGGTGAGTGACCAGTGAGTGACTGGAAAGGCAACCCCAAGGCAGAAACATGGCCATACTGTATTTGGAAATCCGGTTGGCTCCAGCAAGGAAGTAAGCAAGGCACCAACTACAATGAGATCACCCATGGCATCAGCATAAATTCCTTTTGTTTACAGAAGGTGATGATGGGATTCTGGCGGAAGGAAATTATTGTGCATACATGGACAAAGGATGCTTCTACAGCAGCAAGGGGTTTTCCATTGTCTGAAATATTCACACCAATCGTCCAAACATTTACTACAGCTTCCAACCATTCTTATCCCCTGGAGAACCATTTAGCAGTTAGATAATCCATTCATCCCAAAGATTACTGATTTTCATTATATATACCATCACCGAAACACTAACAATTTGGTCTAGTTTGCAAGCAGGCAGACACTTTGTCAGTTCTACTAGGCACCTCAATATGCCAGCCACCCCACTTGCGAAGGCATCTATTGAACTCTCTCCATTTCAGACGCCCAAAGATTTGAACCATGCTTCAAGCTTGGTAAAATATCATTGTTAGCAAGGCCTTTACTATTCACTTTCTCCCACTTTTGTTTCATTAGTTCTTATATCTGTGTTTGTGTTTTGATTATTTTTCTTAATAAATCATAATAATGAATAATTTGGAATTGCCTCTGGAGTTCTGTGTGATTTAGAACCATTATAAATAGGGCTAAGATCCCAAGGCTAACTAGTTGCCCCATTCAAAATATAATTTGAGCTATTAAAATTCCCCTAAAACATATGAATTTCTGGGTATCTCCTAGAACCCCAGTATTTTGGGTAACAATTGTCCTCCTTTGCACTCATTACATCTGGTCACCCTGGTCATAATATGCTACTACACCCAAACCAAATGTGGCATGATAGAAAAAGCAATAGCAAGTACATTTCTATACCACTTACCAGTGTACTTAAGCACTCCCTAAGCAATTTACAATGTGTAAACCAACTGCCCCCAAACAAACTGGGTACTCATTTTAACAACCTCGGAAGGATCATAGGATGCAAGCCTGAGTTGAGCTTGAGCCCTTGGCTGGTCTTGAACTTGCAGTCTTATGGCTTGTGAGTGAGTGGATGCAGGAGAGACATTTAACCACTGCACCACCAGTTTCATTTTTGGCCATTTATTGTTGTTTAGGGTCCAAGAATGACACCAAAACTGCTGTGTTTTGCAATAGTTTGGGTCACTTTGGAACATTTTTCCTGCCAAAAAATAAACCAGAAAATAATTGGTGGGATCTTGGCGCTTGTGAGGGTATTTTTAGCGGCACCAAGGGTCACAAAATAGGGTTCCAGAGGGATTGCATGTGCCCCTTTGCCTGAGGTTAGGCCTCGGATTCAGTCTACCAAGACCTCACACAAAATTGATATGCTTCTGAATACCAGCTGCTAGGGAATATGAACTGGAGGGCACCATTGTGCTTTTTACCTGTTGTGGCAGTGGCATCAGTAGGGTTGACATCAGTGTGGTAACTCATAGTGTGGTAACTCATAGTGTCACTCCCTGCATTGACCTCCTCCCATACCAAACCATACAGAATCCTTAGTAATGTTTTTGTACTAACGTTACTCATACATCATAATTCCTATATATCACTGAATGTAATGGTGAGATTTGTGACATAAACAACTAGCAAAATTAAAATTACAGTACCATAAGCATAGCCTAAATGTACATTTATATAGTTTCATGCAAGAGCCAGCATGGCGGAGTGGTTCAAGTGTTGGACTACAATTCTGGAGACCAAGGTTCGACTCCCAACTTTGCCATGGAACCCATTGAGTGACCTTGGGCAAGTCACACCCTTTCAGCCTAAGGGGAAGGCAATGGCAAGCTTCCTCTGAACAAATTTTGCCAAGAAAACCCCATGGTAGGGTCGCCATGAGTCATTAATGACTTGGAGGCACACAACAGCAAACTTTCATGCAGTTTCTCAGTCACCCACATGGACAATTTTGGATTTCACAATATTTTGGAATCCTGAATAAGGGAGACTTAACCTATAGTGTGAAAGGCCTCCCAGTTATGCATTCAGTTGCAAATTCATTGGTGCATTCAACAAATTCATTGCCATTCAACACAAGATCTGCATAGCACAATCAATGGGCAACTCCACATGAAGAAATATACACTACACAACTGTGATGTAGCATTGTGGCCTGTGATGTTCAAAATGAAAGCTAGAGGAAAAAGAAGTTGGTATGGATCAAGGAAGGCCAAAATGGGCCACCGGGTGGATTCTGGGTGTCATTATACAAAAAAGTAATGGTCTCAATCTCAGGGAGCCACATAACAGATGCCAAGACAGTGTGAGAAAGGAAGACTTACGCCTGCACGGACTCTCTCTCCAGCAAGGCTTCGTTGAGCAATTTGTTAAGTTCTTGTTCATTCTCAGAAGCATCTACCACCCTCTCTGCCAGATCTCGCAAGCGCAGGCGCCTCCGAGGATTGGGAAAAGATGGATTCACCACCTGAGCAAAGGAGAAGAACAATGTTTGAGAGAAAAACAGAAATGTGAAAGTCTGGGAACTGAAGTAGGGGAAGGTAGGGAGGCCTACAACATATTGGAAGGCAGTGACACAATGACTTCTAAATGGCTGTTCAGTACATGAGTGGTGTGTTGTTAATCCATAAAGTTTCTGTATTCACTATGTGTCCATGCCAAATTCTAAGCTTGACTTGTGTGTGGGTGCCTGGTAACAGACATCCAGGACAAAAGAATCTAAGACTTACTCATTACATGACAGAGGAAATTTCTCACACTCCAAATGCCTAGGTCTGAATCCTACTGTAAAGAAGATAATTGAGTCAATAGCATTTACTGATGTGTTGACTTGCCATTCAACAATCAGTTCAATGAATCTACTTTAGTTGGTACTAAAGCACAGACATTCAGATCAGAGACAGTTTTTGTTAAACAATATGTCCTAGAAGGTCATTCTAATGGACAATTGTGGAAGGAACTGAGGTTGGAATGAGCTTGTTTTCTGCCACTCCAGAGACTAGGACATAGAGCAATGGATTCAAAGTGCAGGAAAAAAGATTCCACCTGAACATCAGGAAGAACTTCCTGGCAGTAAGAGCTGTTTGACAGTGGAATCTGCTGCCTCAGAGAGTGGTGGAGTCTCCTTTTTTGGAGGTTTTTAAACAGAGGATGTATAGCCATCTATCAGGAATGCTTTGATTGTGTATTCCCACATGGCAGAAAGGGGTTGGATGCCCCTTGGGGTCTCTTCCAACTCTATGATTCTAGGAGGAATGCAACGACAACCAAAATATGCACAGATATACATCTTTGCTTTCTATAATTCATTTATTTCATTTGTGTATCACCTTCCTCCCCAGAGAGACCCAAGGCAGCTCACAGACAAAACATTTAAAATTTCAGTAAAATTCAGACAATTAAAACTAAGATGTAGCTTTTTAGGAACAGAATCCTAACAGAATCTATCTGGGGACAGAGAGACATAATTCTGACGATTTATCATTCTTTCCCTGCCTAATCCTTTGGCACTCGTACCCTTGTGTCCAGTTCCTCTGCCTCATCAGGGGTGGTGCAGGTGGTGTTAATGCTTCCATTGCATTCTTTGGTGTTGATCAGCTGAGGTGAGTTCCCATGGGAAGATGAAACGGATAACTTCTGCAGCATGAAGGGAAATAAGAGAGGGACAAAGACACATGTTAGCTTGTTTGTTAGTGTGCAGTTAAATGGAAAGTTGACAAATGACTGTGTGTGTGTGTGTGTGTAAGGAATGCAGCTAGAAAAATGATAGCATGCAGTTGGGGAAATGAGAGGAAACCTGACACATTACAGTTTGTGCTTCCCTTATCCAAAATGCTTGAAACCAGAAGTGTTTTGGATGCCCCCCCCCCCCCAATTTTGGAATATTTGCATATACATAATGAGATACCTTGCAGATGGGACCCAAATCTAACCATGAAATTCATTTATGTTTCATATATACCTTATACACATAGCCTAAAGGTAATTTCATACATAAGAATTTTAATAATTTTGTGCATGAAATGAAGTCTGTATACATTGAACCATCAGAAAACAGTGGTTGCCACTATTTCGGCCATCATTTTGGAGTATTCCATATTTTGGAATTCCAGATAAAGGAATCTAACTTGTATTTGTATTTTTAATCTTATTAAAAAATTTAACATGCAAGTTGTTAGCTACGGTACCTTGGATTATATTTACAAAAGGCAGACTCGGTGATGTTTAGGTCTACAGCCCCATACTTTCCCCTTCTCTATTGCTTTTGCTGCCTTTGAACCCTCTTCTGGACTGTCTATTTTCTGCTTCTCCCCTCAAAATGTGAATGGGTTCTCCCACAAATCTCTAAGAACTGCAATTCATCTTCCACGACTTTTGGAGAGGGTAGTTGAGGACGGGTAGCATTTTTTGCAATCTATGAAGCTCAGAAATGCACCACAGAACCACTGCCCAGCCTTGTTTGAAATCATTCCTTTCCCACAGACCACCCCCTGCAGGCCACACCGCCAGCAAGGAAGCCCATACTCTGTAGTTCCTCTCAAAATGGTTAGGGAATGACATCGCATCATTACCTGCCACCATTTTGAGAGGATTGCTAGAAACTGAAATGTTTGGGAGTTTTATAAGGTTTTGGAGTGCTTGTGGTAGGGTGGGCTGGGTAGTCTTGTATGTTTTTACACTCTTGGAAAGTTTTCTGCATGGTTTGAGGGCAATCCCCCACCCAAGAAATTGCTTTCTTTTAGTAATAATAATAATAATAATAATAATAATAATAATAATAATAATATTTTATTTCTAGCCCGCTCCTCTGTATCCAATTGGAGCGGGTTACATCAAATATTGGGTTGTTGGGAGCTTTGGAGGACTGTGGAGATTTCTGGTGTTACAAAAGCAGGGCCCACAAGCAGATACTATGGACTGCTAAAAAGACAAATAAATTGGTCCTGCAGACAGCTTCGTGTAGTGGTTTGAATGCTGCACTATGACTCTGGAGACCAGGGTTCATTTCCCAGCTTGGTTATGAAACCCACTCTGTGACCTTGGACAAGTCACACGCTCTCAGCCTCTGGGGAAGGTAATGGCAAAGCTGTTTGGAACAAATCTTGCCACGAAAACCCCATGGCCTTAGGGTCACCGTACAAGTGAGAAACAATTTGAAGCCACACAACAACTAAGAGGCAAACCAAGCTTGAACTCTCCCTAGAAGCCAAGATAACTAAATTGAGGCTGTTGTACTTTGGCCGTATCATGAGAAAACAATACTCCCCGGGAAAAGACAATGATGTTTGGTAAGGCAGAAAGCAGTAGGAAAAGAGGAAGACTGCATGCCAGATCGATGGATTCCATCAAGAAAGTCCTGAGTCTGCAAGACCTGAGCAGAGCTGTAGAGGACAGAGTGACTTGGAAGTCTCTCATTCAGCGGATTGCCATAATTTGAAGTCAACCTGATGGTAGTTAATAGCATTAAGGAGTGGCATGAAGCTGATAGACCTTCTCCCCCCCCCCCCCCATTTTAAATAAACAAGTAAAAATAATAATAAACCTAAAGATAAACCCGGGAGGAGAACTTGGAATGCGATCAATGGAAGAACATACAGAAAGAGATATTAAAATTAATTGGTTTGGCAGTTTGCAAATATCACAAAGATATAATCATCATCATCATCATCATCATCATCATCTTTATTTTTATACCGCCCTTCCAAGGATCAGGGCGGTGTACACGCACAAAAATTTAAAACATATACAAAAGTTAAAACACAGTGGAACGAAGAACAACATTACAATTTTGGCCCAAGGGGTAGTGATATTCCAGTCCGAGTCGTAATGGGGGAAGGATAGCAGCGGGGGGAAATCAGGGGTAGGCCTGTTCAAATAAATAAGTTTTTAACCCCTTCTTAAACTGGGTAATGGAGGCAGTCAGCCGAAGCATTGAAAAGGACTTAAATGAACTTGATAAGTTATTCTGGGGAAAAGATAAAGGAAAGATTTCTAAAATCTATAAATTACTATTAAGTAGAGAATTGGAACAGGAGATGGTCTCCCCATACATGGTAAAATGGGCACAAGAATTAGGACGTAATATAGAGTTGGAGGATTGGGAGAATGCCTGGAATAAGTCTAATAAATTTACAGCTTCACAGGACTTTAAGGAAAACTACATAGAAGTATCTAACAGGTGGTATTATATGCCACTTAGAATCACAAAAATATATAGAATAAATGATTGCCAATGTTGGAAGTGTCATAGAGATAAAGGATCTTATCTCCATATGTGGTGGGCATGCCCAAAAGTTTAAAAGTTCTGGTATAAAATACATGAGAAGATTCAAGAAATTTTAAAAATCAAATTCCCTTTTGTCCCGGAATTATATTTACTGAATATGACGTCTTCTTGGGAACTGCAACAGAAAACAAATACTGGGAGAGTCATTTTATATCTGATTTCGACAGCCAGGATTCTTCTGGCAAGAAACTGGGGGGAAAAGCAGTTCCATGTACAGATGATTGGTTTCAAAAGATTATGGAAGTTAAGGAATTTGATAAATTAATGGTAATGATAAATAACAAATCTAAAAATAAGGTAATAAAAGAATGGGAACCTATTGAAAAGTTCTGGTTTAAAAAATGTAATCTAAAGGAAGAGCTGATATGAGATTATAACATGGTAAGGACGAATAGAAAAGACGGGGGGGAAACGAAAAAGAAACATAAAGTCAGGCATACAATTAGTAGGGTTAAAACAAGTTGTACAGACATCGAATAGGTAAATAAGAAAGATTACTATTTATGGTTTTTACTTTTCTAAGCAGTAATTTGGAAGGTGACTTAATAACATATGGGACTTTAACAGGTTGTCTGGTTAGAATAATAGAGGATTAAATATACTGTAGATGTAAAATAAGGCTTGTCGAAATATTTTGTTTCAGCTAGCAAATTTGGCTGATGCATTCAAGTATTTCTCATTACATAACATTGATTGTGATATTTGTTGTAATATCAAAATAAACTCAATTAAAAAAAGAATAAATGTTTCTCTTATTAAATAAATATTAAGAAACACGCTTAAATGAATGCACAATAGCTAAAAGGAACAGGTGAAACTGTATTAAAAACCAGAAGAAATTTCTGTCCCGTCCCCCCAAGTTGGGCAATGCAGAAGGTTCAGCTAATTGGACACTAATCGGCAGCATTTGTGCCATACCAGTGTGCTGACATGCAGGTGTTACTTGTGCATGAAACACAGTGCTCCCCAGGTGCAGTTCCAGCTTGACAGAGAGTTCAAAGCATGAGCCATCATCTGACATTTAAACAGTGACAAACTGAAATGAGGACTGAAGGAGTATCTTTAACCCTGAGAGTGATTAGCCCTCTGGGGCAGGTTACTTTGATTCCCCGCTGAATAGAGAACCGGGCTAATTAATCAGCTCCATTGATCCTGTCTGAGTAAATGGAAATGGAATGTAACACATGAAAGGACAAGGATGGAAAGAGAGGGGGAGGCAGACTTGGACCTGGAATCCTCCGCTCAGATAATGTGCCTTCAAATTATCTGAGCAGCACAGCTAAGAGAATAGTCTCCTTTTCCAGATCAAGCCTGAGGTCTTCCTAGAAGCCAGCACGACCAAACTGAAGCTATCATCCTTCAGCCATATCATGAGAAGGCAAGATTCACTATAAAAGAGAATAATGCTTGGAAAGGTAGAGGTTAGGAGAAAAAGAGGCAGACCGCATACCAGATGGATGGACTAAATCAAGGAGGCTACAGATAGGAGCTTGAAGGAACTATGTAGAGCAGTTGAGGACAGGAGGCCTTGGAGGTGTCTCATCCACAGGTTCACTATGTGTCAAAGATGACTCAAAGGCAGTTAACAACAACAAAATGAGGCGATGGGTTAAACTACATTTATTGGGGTCAGCATCACACAGGTGACAAGAGAGCAACCGCCAAATGAGACGGAAGCACAGAACTTGGAGATTCTTCTCAGCAGAGACTATAATATACCTCAGGGTATTTTGTACCCTGTCCACAAGGACAGAGTCTAACAAAGAAGAATAAAGGGATGCTTTGGAGAGTGGGGTGTCTGTCCCACCTCAAAGAGAATGCCAGACTCCTAGCTACCCTTATAGACATGCAGGGCTCTTGATTCCAGCTATCTGTGGGTAGAATAGAAAAATGTATTAGCTAGTCATGTCAGGAACTTTTGATTATTTTACTGACTTGGTTGAAGATGATCTTCTAGACTAATCTGTACCTTCTAACTTTCTTAAGTTTGTGAAGTTGAAGGATTTCACAGCTGGGATACATAGTTTTTTGTGGGTTTTTCAGGCTATGTGGCCATGTTCTAGAAGAGTTTTGTTTCTGAAGTTTTGCCAGCATCTGTGGCTGCCATCTTCAGAGAATGCAGCTCACACAATCACCCTAATGAATATCCAGTAGTATAAAAATGTATCATTAATACCAAAGTCAGAATCATCCACAAAAATCAGAAAGCAAAATCTGATGGCTTATTTGAAACATGGTTCTGTTTGGAAGACAGTTCTATGGACACCATGCACCTGCAACTCATATCATGAGACAACAATGGTTTAGTGGAAAAGACAATAGTGCTCGGTTAAGAGCACTAAGAAAACTGGAAAGACACATTACAGGTGGACAATCAAGAAGCCACAGCCCTGAGTTAGCAAGACCTGAACAAGTGGTTGATGACCAGGGCTCATGGAAGTTTCTTATTCACTGGGTCACCTGAAGCTGAAGCCGGCCTAATGGCAAATAACAGGAAATAATCAATTTTGCCTCGTGGTTTCAATGTCAAGATAATGAATCCACTCCAGGTTTTATTTCAACTTGAATGGTGCTATCCAGAATGTTGAAACCATTTGGGGAATAATAACTAGGAACATCCAGTCTGCCAATGTCTCAATTTAGGAGCAAAATAAAAGCCACAGGGGTAGTCTCTCTCATTCCCATTCAGCTCACTCTTCTTAAACGCAATGAAAAAGTAAAAAGTTGGTCCCTATTTCCACCCCATTTCTCACACCTCACAAATTAGCATCTAGCTAATGTGCTTGCACAGAAACACATCTGTGTGGGAAGTATTTCACATGGGTTTGTCTGCCTTGCTTCGCAGAACGTGAGCTACTTCTTGACAGTGCTTTGCAAGACTGTTTCTTCTTTGTAAAATAATCCAGGTAAAACTTATTACAAAAATGAAGCTGGTAAGTAACTATGATCTTACGTTTTACAATGAGACCTTGCAAGGTGATTCTTAGTGCAGAATTAAAAATACAATAAAATAAAAGGCAATGGCCTGAATCATACTGGCTAGTCCAAAGAATGAACAATTTACACCATGTAAGTAAATTATATGGACTCAATGGGTCTATTCTAATTTGCACTAACAACAGTATTAATATCGCAACTTCTTTTCTGGCACTTCCCTTTCCTTCAAAATTGTATATAGGATGTGATAGTTTGGGGGCTAGGGCCATGTAAACTGAGACTGAGAAAAAGGTCTTAAATTTTACTCACCCTGGGTTTGATGTTCCCTTCTACCCTTTATCCAAGCCCATTACTACCAAAACAAAGAATTACAACTTCAATTTCCAAAGGATCCATATATTCCCAGCTGAAATATTGTGCAAATGGGACGTGTATCCAGCATAGCAGAAATACTCACTACACCATTGATCCCATTCTTGAGTGGCTGCTTGGGTACTAGTACGAGGTAGGTGACTATCCCTTTCTCCTTCAGGTATTCACATCGTGATCCACCATCCCCAGGCTCCACTTCAAACTCTCCCTTCAAGCAATCCATGGTGCTCTGGGAAATGTGCACACGCCTAGAACAACCACATTTGAAGAAAAACTAGTCAGCTATTATAGAATCATAGAAACACAGAAAAGACCCTAAGGGTTGTATAGTCCAACCCCCTGCTGCCATACAAGATGCACACTCAAAGAATTCCTGACAGATGGCCATCCAGATTCTGTTTAAAAACCTCCAAAGCAGGAATCTCCACTTCTCTCTGAAGCAGTGTATTCCTCTATCAAACAGCTCTTACCAGAAGGACTTCTTAATGCTTAGATGGATTCTCTTTTCTGTAGCTTGACTCCATTGCCCCATCTCCTAGTTGCTGGAGCAGCAGAAAACAAACTTTTTCCATCCTCAATATGACATCCCTTCAAATATTTCAACATGGCTATCATGTCACCTGTTAACCTTCCCTTATCCATGCCAAAAATAAGCCTCTCCTCACCATTTTGGTTGCCCTCCTCTGGACTTGCTCCAGCTTGTCAATATCCCTCTTGAACTGTGGTGCCCAGATATGGACACATTACTGGTAGGAAAATTAATGTGTCATAGAGATAAAGGATCTTATCTCCATATGTGGTGGGCATGCCCAAAAGTTAAAAAGTTTTATGTGTTCTACCCCATTAAGAACCTAATTAATTAATATCCTGGTCGCACCCTTTGGACTACACTCTGATGCTGCTCCGGATCTTAATACTTGAAATGTTGGAGGGTATGCTCTCCCCAGAAGAGGCCAAATGGGCACCAATATTGGTACCATTCTGCTGCCAAGTAAAAACACAGATTTTTACTAAAGATTTCATCCAAATCTGCATGTGTGCCTAGTTTTAACCTGTCTTGGACTACTTTAACTGTTTTTAAACTGCCTTGTTTTAACTCGCTAGATTGTTTTGTTTTGTGTTTTGTTACTGTTGCTAATTGCCATCAAGCTTCACTTTGACATACAGTGACCCTATGAATGACAGACTCCCAAGTCCTAAGCTTGCAAATTCAGGACCATGGCTTCCTTGACTGAATCCATTTGTAATGCATAGGGTCATCAGGAGACTTGAAGGCATATACACATACACACTGTTGTTACTAGCTAGCTATTCATCATTGACCCCCACTACCTCATAACCAGGCAGAACAACCTCCCCCCCCCCCCCACACACACACCATTAACTTGTTAAAACACATTTATTAACTCTCTTGGGTTCTGGCTGGCTGCACTTTATTCATTTGCCTAATCCTTGCCCTGAAGCTATGAATTCTGACAGATGATGAGCCCAAGTGCACTCAGATTTATTTGTACTTCATCACAGCTGCCAGGAGAGAGAAGAAACACAGGTCAGGAGACATCCCTGAAGCTAGGAGGATGGGAGATGCATCCTATTGAGCAGTAAAGTGCTGTCACTGCAGGTCAAAACAAGGCACTTAGTGTCAATCACATGTCTGGGAGCCTTGTTAAGACCTCAAAGCAAAGTGACCTGTAGCACTTTGCAGCCACCTGGTGTTGCTCTGGAGGGCTCTGGATCTTCTGGGAAGATGCAGAGTTAAAATTCATTCTAAGAGGGTATATCCCAGTTCTGGTGCTGAATGGGCCAGACATCCTCAAGTTGTTCGCCCCAGTTCTGAGGTTAGGACCATGCATCATCCAGACTCTTCACCGAGAGGAGATGAAGGGACGATTTATTTGGCCCCTGCAGACAGAGTCAAAGACAAATGGGTTCGAAAACAAATCAAGCCTGAACTCTCCCTTGAAGCCAAAATGACTAAACTGAGGCTATTGTACCTTGGACACATCATGAGATATGAGTCACTGGAAAAGACAATGATGCTGGATAAAGTGGAAGACAACAGGTAGACCATAGTGTAGACAGACTGACTCAAGCAGGAAGCCACAGACCTGAGTTTGCAAAACCTGAGAATGGCTGTTAATGACAGGATCTCATTCATAGCATCATCATACGTCAATGGCATACAAGAACAGCAACAAAATGCAGACATGGTCATTTTAAATATGCTAGTAATATTCACATTAAAAACATATATCCCACTCAAACCCAACCACAAAAAAACATGATTCACCCTGGGATGCCTCCAGCTTCCATTTTGTTAGCCACTGTCACGTCTGTCGACCACACGTCATACTGCCAGCGCTTCTGTCCCAGGACTCCACCCAGGACGGTACCACTGTGCACACCCACACGCATATCTACATCTGTTTTGGTCTTCTCTCGCACGTAGCTTTGGAGAAAGGAGACAACCATGAGAAACCAAACTTAATCCAGTTCTTACAAAAACTCATCTGACCCATCAACATACAGAGAACCACTGTTTTTCTGTTAGAAATAGATCTCCAACTTTTCACTAGTTTGCCTGTAAGTTTAAAACACGCATTTTAACTGAGATGTGGGAATTCTCTGATATGGTACAAGTTGGGTCTCCCTTATCCAAAATGTTTGGGACCAGAACTATTTTGGATTTTTCTGGATTTTGGACCACCTGTACTTACATATATGTATAATTTATGGCAACCCTAAAGCAAACCTACCATGGGTTTTTCCTGGCAATATTTGGTCAGAGACTGTTTGCCTTTGCCTTTCTTTGAGGCTGAGAGAATGTTGTTTGCCCAGGGCCATTCAGTGGGGTTTTTATGGCTGAGCACAAATTTGAACCCTTGCCTCCAGAGTCACAGTTATTGTCCAGTTTTCAAAACAGTACACAATGCTGGTTCAAGGCAACCAACAGCACATTTAAAACACTTAGCTATGCAAAATCTTCAAAGTATAAACAATTTATAAAAGTTTAAAACATGAAAAACATTTACATTCATTAAAAAATAACATACAATCCTGTAAAAAGTACCACACAACATTAGAAGAAGCCTACCGCAGTCAATTTCTGACAGCATAAAAATGTTTTAACTTGTTGATGGAAGGAAAGCAAGCACAGGGTCAGCCTAGACTCCCCAGGGAGGGAGTTCCAAAGTGCCCTCTCCCTTGTTCCCACCAAGTAAGCCTGAGAAGGTGGTGGGACAGAGAGGAGGGCCTCTCCAGAAGATCTTAGAGGTCTGATGATTGCTCATAAAGGGAGATCTGGTCCTTCACATAGCCTGGATCAAAGCCGCATAGGGTCAAACAAACAAAGCTAGAAAGGAACTAGAGACAAACTTGCAAGCCATTACGAGGTTATTTCAGTTGCTTCTTTGCAACCAAGCATGGGAAGTAAAGGGTTTGTCCCAAGAGATCAAGAACAACAACAACAAAAAGGAGGCTTTGAAGAAGGATTTAAATGGTGAGGGAATGGTAAACTTGAATGTGGAATGTGGGTACATTCTGAATGTGGAGAAACAAATAATAAAAGGAAAGGAAAACTGCTTTTGTACAATGAAAGAAACTTGAGCTAGCAACAGTCCCAGAATAACTCTGAGCAACTCCAGCCTTCCTCTCTCATTCTGTATCTTTAGAATTTGAACTACAGTTCCTTGTTTCTATAACTAAGCGGATAAGCCAGCTTTCATTGTTGCTGTCCACTAGTAATTTTCCATAAACATCTCACTTCAGGGCCAGATTTTTCCATCTTGAAGGTCTCCGCTCAGCACAGATTTTTGTTTTAGAAAAGTGGAGGAATAATTACCATAGCTGGACGAATATTGTTTAGCTACAGCTTCATGGGTTGAGGGGGATAAAAGGCCTGGAGAAATATTTTTATCTCTTGGAGAAAGACCATCAACCACACACAATTGCAGCTCAGCAACAGACCCATTTTAAAGGAACAATTACCAATAATCAGTCTTTAAGGGGAGAGAACTATTACACACAAGAGGAAAAAAAGATAAATCCCTGTACAGATGCAATGAATACTAGCTTGTATCAAAGAAGACCAATAGGACAGTGAATGACAAGAGAATAGAAGACTGAGCAGTGATATGATAGCCATCTCTAAATATCTGAAGGGCTACCATAAAAATCAATGATACTCAAAGTGGTGGTCCCTGGGCTAATGCCAATCCCTGAGCCTGGGCTGCTGGTCCCTGGTCAATTTCAAGGAAACTAAAAAAGCATCGTAGCCAATGGGCATCATCATCATCATCATCATTACTATTTTCCAGTCTCTCTCTACAGATTGAGGTGGGTTACAAAACACAATAATATACATGATAAAATTACATAGCAAAACATAAATTACATAACATCAATAAAACATACTGTATATACTCATGTATAAGTCTAGAAATTTAGGTCAAAAAATTGACCCAAAAATCCTGAGTCGACTTATACGCGGGTCAATGTAAGTACTGTATCTCAACTCTTATTTAAAAGAAGGAACCATTCTCTGGTGAAAAGCAAGAGTATAATCTGTCCTGGAAGCACTGACCCCCTTTACTCTCTCATCCATCCAGTCTTAAGAATAAGCACAAAGAGGTATGTCTGATGGACTTTGGGAAGTTATTTGACATTGTTTTGCTTTGCTTCATCCTTTAGATCCTTTCCTATATGCCCCTAAATTAAAATGAGGCAGTTATCACATAATGGTCAATAAAAGAATTATCGGAACTGTTTGTCTTACTCTTTCAATTATTATTTTATTGACCATTTGGGTTTCTCACGATTGGAAGCTGCAAATTGGCACAAGAACATTTGCCAATTGAATGGTATACAAATTTAATAAAGCAATACTATAGCCTGAACCCACAGAATCTTAGAGCTGAAAGAGATCACAAGGGCCATCCAGTCCAACCCCCTGCCATGCAGGAAGACATAATCTAGCCTTTGTTTAAAAACCTTTGAAGAAGGAGACTCCACCATTCTCCGATGGAGCATCTTCCACTGTCAAACAGCTCCTACCATCAGAAAGTTCTTCCTAATGTTTAATTGGAATCTCTTTTTCTGTAGCTTGAATCCATTGCTCTGTGTCCTAATCTCTGGAGCAACAGAAAATAAGCTTGCTCCATCCCAGATATGACATCCCTTCAAATATTTCAACATGACTATTATGTCACCACTTAGTCTTCTCTTCTCCAGGCTAAACATACCCATCTCCTATGAAGGCAGGGGCTTCCAGATCTTTCACATACTAACTGGGAAGTCAAGATGGAGGTAAATCCCATTGCTTCTAGCCGGGACTAACAATAGAATTTAGGCCATTTTTTAATATTAGAAAGCAAAAGAAAAACCAATCTCACAGGTGGAAAACAGAAAAGACCTAAAAGGAAGAAGGAAAGAAGGGAATGCTTACGAAATGGCTTCTACCATAGCAAGGCCCATCATGATTGAACAAACAGCATGGTCTTCCCGGTAGTCAGGTAGTCCACAGATGCAATAGTAACAGTCTCCCAAGATCTTGATCCGGAGCTGGTGGTACTTCTAGAAGAGCAGGAAGTAAACCAGGCACAAAGCTAAGGATAGGGGTGAGAAAACTGCATCCTGTAAGCTGCATACAGCCCTAGGGCCACACTTTTGTGGCACCTGAAGCCTTCTGCCAGTTCCCCCCAAACCCCAACTCCTTCCATTTAAAAAAAAATGCTCTGGTTTTGGGGTGATTTTCACTCCAAATGCACATAAACATGTTCACATGAATATACATGAATTTCCATTTTCGAAGGGTGGTCTGGAGCAGATCCCCCACGAAAACGGATGGGTGACTGCACTTTCAAAAAGCAACAGCTGACGGCATCCATGTTATTGATCTTTAGAGGAGCTGTCTAAGATACTGAACAAATCTAGTGCCTTAGAAAGTTCCTTTAAATTCTAGAGCAAATTCACTGTATCACTGAGACAGAAACCACTAGGCACCAATTTCAAACTCGGGTGACTTTTCCTTTTCTCATTTGTAATACCCTAGATATGGAATTTCCTCTCCACAATAAATTCCCTTAGCACCAACTTACCCAAGTCTTTTTTGGCAACAGGTACCTTTCTATTTCTCCAGGACTTTCGATGTAAATCCTTTTTTGTTGTTTAATGCCTTCCAGTTGGTTTTGACTTATGGTGACCCCATGAATAAGAAACCGCCAAATCACCTATCATCAACAGCCCTGCTCAGGTCTTGCAAACTCAGGGCAGTCATGGCTTCCTTGACTGAATCTACCTCTCTAGTATGTGGTCTCCTTCTTTTCTGCTTACCCTTGATTTTACCAGCATTATAGTCTTTATAAATCCTTTCTTTTCAGGATATGGCCCAGGTATGGTTAGTACAGCTTGTACAGCTTTTGCAGGCATACATAGAAATGGGAAATACTGTGGTGTGGAGCATCCTAACTTTAGCATTCAGTGATCTATCTTTACACTTCAGGATCTTGTCTTCATAACTGCACTTCCAAATCCAACTCTTCTTCTGGTATTTTAACTGCAGTCTCTGCTCTGATGACTGAGCCCAAGTAGGGAAATCTTGAACTATTTGAATGTCTTCATCTTCTACTTTAAAACTCTTCATATTTGTTTTATGCTTCTTTTTGTTTTGCTGGAATTCATCTAATGGTACTCAGTTATGAATTATTAATCATGGCACTTACGCTTTAAAATCCATAATCATAAAATCATAAATTCTGAGAATTCTCAGAGTGAAGAGCCAGCAAAAACAATCAATTCCTTCTCTGAAGAAGAAAAAAATCCCCCTTCCACTAGACAATATATTTTGTTCTTTCAGTCTTCTTGTTTTCATACTCTGTCAAGTAATACTTAACAATGAATGCCCACCACTTTCTAATATGAGTATTATTAATACCTGTGTCTAAAAAATATATAATACAAAGATTAACTTTAAGGCCCTTTCACACTACTAAATCATAACACTGTGATTCCACTTTATCTATCATGGCAATATCCTATGGAATCCTGTGATTTGTAGTTCAGGAAGAAGTGTTTAGGATTCTCAACCAGAGGGCTCTGAGGCCTCTACAAACTACAGACCCCGGGATTCCATAGGATATAGCCATGGCAGTTAAAGTGGAATCAAACACTCTACTTGTGAAATTTGAAAAAAGTGTTTTCACTGTATATGTACTTTTGAACCTTTGTTGAACTTTTACTTTTGCAGGTTCAACTTTTGCGGATTTCATTATTTGCAGGTTAGCCATCGATAATTAAATGGGAATTTGGGAGGAGAATTGCAGCTTACTGTGGAAAATTGTAGATGATGCACATAGACCGGAATATGTAAAGAATCCCCCTCCTAAAAAGTTTCATAAAGTAACACCAAATATCCTTCTACCCCTGCAGCTCTGCTCCAGCCACATCCAGGACTACACGGCCCAGCATGCCGCAGGATGGCAAGATAGAAGCAGTGCTTCGTTCTGGTTCTTTAGCCCAGAGAGACAAGAATAAAGACTGAGTTAAGATGGTGTTTTTTCCATTTTCATGGGGGTCCTGAACCCTTAACCCCATGAATGTGGAGGGCTGACTGTACAAGTAAAAGCACATGCAACTAAAGACAAACAGCGAGTTAAGATTAAAATTGCATTGTACTGTCTATAGAATGAAAGCAGTTTAAAACATTGATTTTATTCAAAACATTGAATAAAAATAATGCAGCCAACAAAGAGAAGTCATTTCCTTGTAAAGCTTGATGGAACAGAAAGGTCTTCGCCTATCCATGAAAGGAGAGCAAGGAGGGAGCCAGTCTGGCCGCCCTAGGGAGGGAGTTCCAGAGTCTGGGAACAACCACGGAGTTGTCGTCCCAATAAATGTGCCTGCTGATGTGATGGGGTTGAGACAGGGGCCTCTCCATGTAGCATATATAAAACTGTACACTAGAGAAGAAGCAATGAGGAAAGAAATGCCCTTTTAATATATTTTATTTTGTTGTTCTTCTTAATTCTAATATCTTGCCTTTCTTCTAACATAGGACCCAAAGCAGCTTACAATAAGGTTAATGCAAGAAAAGAGGAAAACTTGATGGTAAAAAAAATAAAAAGGCATCATATTAATTTAAGTTTAAAAATCAATGTTGATATCATTCCAGAGTTCAGTAATAAACATATAAATTCAGCAACCCCCTTAGTTAAAAAAAAAGTTTATCCGGCCAATTTGTCATCCGATGCAAGCTAACAAAAAGAGGGCTAGTCTAGTCTTCCATAGGGGAGAACCCTACAATTTGAGAGCAGCCACCAAGAAGGTCCTCTCCCATGTCCTCACCAGATGGGCCTATGATGGTGTTTGGACCAGAAGAAAGGCCTTCTGTAAGGATCCTAAAATTTGAATAGCTTCATATATATGTATATATATAGAGAGAGATGGGTTACATCCGCACTGCAGAAATAATACAGTTCTGACACTATGGGGCTTTCTAGATTGGCAGGAAAGTGTGACATGAAGTTGCCTTTTCCTTAATGCTTAGTAGCTGCACCACAGCCTTTAGATGGAGCTGCGCTGTTCCGCAGTTTTTAAAAAAGAAGCTGGGAAAACCAGCACCTTTTTAAAGGTGCTTCTTCTCCCCTAAAACGCAAAAAAAAGCGTTTTCATGGCACACTTTCCCTTTTTCTCATCTAAAGGCTAGACTTTCATGCAGCCATGAACACACTTCTTTTTGCCAATCTAGATCAGGCCAAAGTTAAATGCCATGGTTCAATGCTATAGAATTCTGGAAACTGCGGTTTTGTGAGACATTTAGCCCTCTCTCTCAGAGAGCTTTGGTGCCACCACAGCACTGAGCCAGAGCAGTTAAAGCAGTCTCAGACTGCATTATTTCTGCAGCACAGGTGCAGCTATGGCCATTTAGACAGTCTGGTGCCTGTGTAATAACATGCAGCTAGTTTGCTCCAAATATTTCTAATTACCTAGACAAACTTAAGGGTGGAGCTTGAAAGACTTAAGAAGACAAATATCAAGGCTAACAAACTTACTGCTGCTAGTTTATCGAAGCGAGCAAAGAGTTCATTGAGAAGCTTCACCAATTCCTGGGCGCTACAGGAAGATGACAGCTGCGTGAAACCAACTATGTCAGCAAAGAGGATGCTGTGAAACAAAAGGCACAAGGCCCAAAGAAGAGTCAGATGGCTGCTGAACAGTTACTGCCAAGTAGACACAACTGACAAACTAATGTTACCTGTCTGAAGACAGATAATCTCCAATCAGTGTTTAAATGTCCAATCATCATTCATGCAATCAGCTGTGAACTATCTGCTGCAAAATTCATCTTCCCAAGAATCCCAGAGATTACAATACATTTTTCAAAGTAAAATTCTAGCCCTTAAGACTCAAGAGCTAAATGGAAGATGAATAAGACAAAATGTGACAACTTGGAGATTTTTAGGCCTGAACATTTTGATACAGGTGAGCTGGCTCTCAAGAATATCGCTATTGCTTTGCCTCATAGTCCACACACTGGGAACATCCTGATTAGACTACTGCAATGCACATTATATGGGGTTGCCCTTGAAGACAACTCAGACAATGCAGCTAGTGCAAAATGTAGCAGTTGGACTGCTGACTGAAATATTACACAAAACCCATATATGACTCTGGTTTTAACGGAATTACACTGGCTGCTAGGATGATTCCAGTCTGAATTCAAGTGGTGGTAATGACACATAAAGCAGGGTTGTCCCATCAGACAGAACAATATGCTGCGGGAAAGAATGGGAAAAGGCCTTCTCCACTGTGTCACACCAATTGTGGGACACTCACCCCTTGGAGGCCAAACGGGCACCCACAGGGCTGCTCTTCAGGAGCCAAGTGAAAACATTATTGTTCACAAAGATCCAAAACACATTGCAGAAATTTTGAGACTGCTTTAATTGCTCTGGCTCAATGCTAGGGAATTCTGGGAACAGTAGTTCTGTGAGACATTTAGCCGTCTCTGACAAAGAGGTCTGGTGCCACAGTAAACTATAATTCCCAGGATTCCCTAGCACTGAGCCAGGACAGTTAAAGCGGTCTCAAATTGGATTATTTCTGAAGTGTGTTTTGGACCAAAAGCTTTAGGGGCCCAACTAGTTTTACAAAAGCCAGTTATGCTGTTTTAATGTATACACGCTGGTTTAAATTTATTTAAAACTTTTAAAACTCTTTTAAATCTGTTTTTATTGTGTTAATTTGTTTAATATGTTTTCAGCCTTCTATAATCATTTTGTTATTCACTCTTAAATTTGTAAGACTAGCTTTATATTGTACACCACCAAGAAATCTCTGGATAAAAAGTGGGATGTAAGCATTTTAATAAATGCATACAAACATACATACATACATACATACAATAACTAATAATATATCCTCCTGTTCTATCCAAGGAAGCCTTCTTCAAGCTGCATACTTCCACATCTAGAACCTCTGTTTAGAAATCCCATCACCACCACTTGTTGCTGTTGGCCATCATTAAAACTGATGGGAGTTACCATGGGAGTTACATTTGGAAGGCTCTGGATCTGGGGATGAATATTTAGGAATCCTACTGGGGCAAGCAATTGTGTCAGGGCCAGAGCCAATTCCACATCCGCGCCATGGGTCACACTCACTTATCAGTAGTATCAAATACTTCCATATTCAGCCATACACTTAGCGAATCACCATTTTGGCCAGTACACGGCTGAAAAAATATATTTTTGCTGATGGAGGGCAAAAAAATGCCAAAAATGATCTAAACAAGATTTTAAAATCTGGAGAGTTAAGAGAACTTATGGATACTGACAAGGGGTTCAGAACACAAAAGTAGGATGACGGGGGAGTGTCATTTACAATCCATGGAGTGCACTTTCCCCATTCGTTTGCTACAGTCTTTATTTAGATTCTTGCTCGCTGTATGTTTTGTTGACCCTTGTAATGTTTTGCTTATCTTTCTGTCTATCAACTTAAACTTATTATCTCTGTGTCCAGCTTTTCTGCTCATTCTTTTTTTCTGTTTGCGTGCTTTAACCTCATTACATTTCTGTGGCTCAGAGCCAGACTTAAGTCATATTTGGAGCAGCCCCACTGAAACAACTAAGACTTACATAAGTGACACAGTTACTTAATTAAGCACCATTCTCTTCAGTGGGTCTACTCTAGCAGTGAGCATAGTGAATCTTGCAGGCCTAAAAGGTTCCTGAACCCCATTTTTAAGACCCTTGAACCCTCTCACCATTCCTCCAAAGCACCTTCCTCCCCCATTTTTTTTAAAAAAAACAGGGAATGAATTTAAGGCAATCTCTGCATCAATGGAGTCTAGAATGCCTCCTAAATATAAAACAACAACAACAACAACAACAACAAAAACAAAATTTATTTATATCCCACCCCAATACAAGATGCAATACAAGGTGGGGCTTGACCAAAGCAGAATAGAGTGGCACTATTACTTCCCTTGATCTAAACGCTATACTTCTATTGATGCAGCCTAAAATAGCATTGGCCTTTTTAGCTGACGCATTGCACTGTTGACTCATGTTCAACTTGTGGTCTACTTGGACTCCTAGATCCCTTTCACACATACTTTCATTCAGCCAGATGTCCCCCATCCTACATATGTGCATTTCATTTTTCCACCCTAAGTGCAGTACCTTACATTTCTCCGCATTGAATTTCATGTTGTTAGCGTTGGCCCAGCATTCTAGTCTATTCAGGTCACTTTGAATTTTGATCCTGTCCTCTGGAGTATTAGCTGCTACTCCTAATTTGGTATCATCTGCAAATTTGATAAGTATGCCCCCAATTCTGTCATCCAAATCATTAATAAAGATGTTGAATAGGACCGGGCCCAGGACAGAGCCCTGTGGCACCTCACTTGTCACTTCTTTCCAGGTTGAAAAGAAGCCATTGTTGAGCACCCTTTGGGTTTGGCCGGTCAACCAATTGCAAATCCATGTAACAGTTTACTTGTCTAGCCCACATTTTACAAACTTTTTTGCAAGAATGTCATGGGGGACCTTATCAAAGGCCTTACTGAAATCAAGATATACTATATCCACAGCATTCCTTTCATCTACCAAGCTGGTGATTTTATCAAAAAAAGAGATCAGATTTGTCTGGCATGACTTGTTGTTGTTGTTGTTGTCATTTGCCTTCAATTCATTTTCGACTTAAGGCGACCCTAAGGCATGGGGTTTTCTTGGCAACATTTGTTCAAAGGAGGTTGGCCATTGCCTGCCCCTGAGGTTGAAAGCACCCAGTGGGTTTCATGGCCAAGGTGGGAATTGAACCCTGGTCTCCAAAGTCACAGTTCAACACTCAAACCATTATGTCAGTGTTGACTTACTAATCAACAACATTTGGAGGGCTTATATGATTCCCAACTCTGGATCCAAGCCTTCCCTTCACTTGATTCTGCTCTTGCTTCACATCAACTTTAAACACTGCATTTTGCTGTCTAACTGCCTCTGATGCTCAGTCCATTTGGAAACTGCTCTCGTTTCAATTCTGCTTCTTGTGACATTTTAATTATTCATCATTTAAAAAAATGAAATAATGATTCTGAACAGCCCTGAGATATACTCTCTAAATGATGGCATAAATACTTTATGCAAACAAAAGATTTTGCTCAGGATTTTGGATTTTGTCTTTTCAGGAGGCAAACTCTGTCACGACACATCCTCCCTAAATATGATGATATGTGTTACCTGACATTCTCATGGCGGTACATGTACATGGTGTTAAACTGCTGCATCTCTTTCTGGCTTGCATCCTTCTTCATATCTTTCAACATTTCGTCAGCCACATGTTTGGGCAAAATGGAAAGCATCAATCGCTCCTGAGGTGAAGAAACAAAGCCAGGGAGAAAGGAAGTGTGATTAAAAGTCATCCAAATGGGCTCTCAATACTATATCAGATTAACTCAAAGGTACATTATTGTTGCTGTCATCACTGCAATTAATAACATCGTCATCTTTATTTATACCCACTTTTCCCACTATCGTCACCGTATCAAAATGAATGTAGGGATTTTCAAGGCTGGACCAAGACATTTTACCACCCAAGAAAAAACACAAGATGGCACCACTCTATATACATAAGTTGACTGGGCTGGCAACTGAAACAACTTGGTAACAGGCAAGATCAGCACCACTTTTACATATTTTCTGCAGAGTTAATACAGGTTGAATTCACTTATCTGAAATGCAGTACATTTTGATCAATGCTGATCAAAAAGAAATGTCTGAAAAATTTAATAAAATTGGGAAATGTTTATTGCTTATTTTCAGTTATATTGGGATATGAATCAGTTATATGTTTTGTTAAATAAACAAGTTTTTTTATTGTGGAATAACAAATATACAATCATGTGTGTGTGTGTGTTGTGTGCCTTTGAGTCGCGTCCAACTTCTGGCGACCCTACACCAAACCTATCATGGGGTTTTCTTGGCAAGAGTTGTTCAGAGGAGGTTTGTCATTGCCTTCCCCTGGGGTTGAGAGAGTGTGATTGCCCACAGCAGTCTCAAGTCAAGGTAAGTAATACTGTAGTCCCACTATAGTCCACACTAGTCAGGCTACGTCTGGAATATTGCGATCAGTTCTGGGCACTTCATTTTAACAAGGATATAAATAGGTTAAAACAGGTTCGGAGAAGGGCAACAAGGATGATAAGTGGAATGGAGCACAAAACATATGAGACAGGGTTGAGGGAGTTGGACATGTTCAGCTTGGGTGCCATGCTTGTACTCTTTAGATACTTCAGTGGCTGCTACAAAGTGGGGGGCCAGGTTTGTTCTCTGCTACCCCAGAAGGTAGGGCCAGTTCTAATAGTTTTAAGTTACAAAAGGGTAGATTTCAATTGAACATTACAAAGAACTTCCTGATGGTAAGAGTGGCTCAGCAATGGAACCAACTGTCTAAAGAATTGGGGGCGTCTCCTTTTCTGGACATCTTCAAAAAGAGGCTGGACAGCTGCTTGCTTGGGAAGCTTTAGCTGGTATTCCTGCATTGAGCAGAGAGTTGGACTTCATGACCTCTGGGGAAACCCTTTCAACTCTGCAATTCTATGATTGTGGCCTGCTGCTCCTATAGTGAAATAGAAACAACATAGACAAGATTTGTCCTCACAGAACTCAAAAGGAAGAATTTAATTCTTGAACCTGCTTCAAATTTAACAGGATAGTGTTAGCTGATCCTCTGCTTGTATTATACCAGTATTCCCTGCAGCAGAATACACAAAATGTGAGTGGCAAACATGTGTTCCTAAATACTGGGTGAACATGTGCTTCGGAGGTGCCCCTAGTTCAAACATGAGGATGGGAGAACAGGAAACTTTATTGACCAACTGCTTTGAAATACTTAGAAACAACCCTTCATCTTATGGTAGCAAGTTGGGTTATAAACTGTAATTAAACCTAATTAAATCACAAACAAATAAGGGCAGAAAATAGGAACATTGGACATGGCCTTTAATTGAATCAGACCCTTGTGTCTAGCCCGATATAGTCAACTCTGACTGGCAGCCATGGTTATCCAGAGCTGACTTTAGGCCACCCTGAAATCAGGTCTGTAAGGGAACGGTGGGCAAAAGTGCAGGGGGTAGGGCCAATTTTATACTTGCAAATAAACTCCTGCAGGTCACACCTGTGCAACTTCAATTGCTATTTTTGCTAATCCACAACAGATAGGAGAGGGCAGAGTGTGTTAAAAGGTTGGTAAAAGGCAGCAGCCATGTTTGAGGGCTTTTTTTGTGGTTAGATGTTACTTTCAGACAAAAAAATGCCCAAAACACAATTTTTAAAAAATATTAGGGCTGCTAGTGAGGCTTTAGGAGGACCCAGGGGTTTCAACAGTAGAATTATCTACTACATGGTACATATTTTCACAATTCCTGCTAATAAGCAAAGAAGCTGAATAAGCAAGCAGACTTTTACTGCATCAGTGCACTGAAGTAGATTGAAACCCATGGAAGCTCACAGTGAAATAATTAAATTACGTAGTCTTAAAAGTCTTCTCTTCTCCCCAATTTCTCACCAATTTCCATTTCAAGCAGAATTTTTTTCCCATGCCTATGGACTCAGTGCATCCAGGACCCGCCCAAGACATTTTGCTGCCTAAGGCCATACACTTGGATGGCCCTGATTAAAAATAAAGGAGGAGGTCATAGATGGATGGATGGATGGATGGGTGAGAGGATGGATGTGTGTGGGTTAAACTGGCACAGTGTTTGTCCAGTTTTTGTCCAGGGGGGACCGGCTGTTACATTATTGTTACGCCGGATTATTAATACATCCTTG
The DNA here is from genome assembly GCA_034509955.1 of Urosaurus nigricauda. Taxonomy (NCBI): domain Eukaryota; kingdom Metazoa; phylum Chordata; class Lepidosauria; order Squamata; family Phrynosomatidae; genus Urosaurus; species Urosaurus nigricauda. Next base: position 375,717,710 of record JAOEGL010000001.1, on the reverse strand, counting down.
AGGGAGGGACAGTTTCCTGACAATCTCAAACTGGCCATTGTGAAAACGATACTGAAAAAGCCCTCCCTCGACCCCCTGGATCACAACAACTATCGGCCAATTTCGCTACTGCCATTTTTGGGGAAGGTGATCGAGAGGGCGGTTGAGATCCAGCTTCAATCGATCTTGGATGAAATGGATTATCTTGACCCATTTCAAACCAGTTTTCGGGCGGGCTACGGGGTTGAGACTGCCCTGGTCGCCCTGGTCGATGATCTCCGTCTGGGCATCGACAGGGGTAGCGTGTCCCTGTTGGTGCTTTTGGACATCTCAGCGGCTTTCGATACCATAGACCATGGTATCCTTCTGGAGCGCCTGGTAGAGGTGGGAATCGGAGGCACTGCGCTCCAGTGGTTCCGGTCCTACCTCTCTGGAGGTTCCAGATGGTGCAGCTGGGGGACGTTTGCTCCGAAAAGAGGGCCCTCAGTTCTGGGGTCCCTCAAGGAGCTATTCTGTCCCCCATACTTTTCAACATTTACATGAAACTGCTGGGAGAGATCATCCGGAGGCATGGGGCGCGGGGTTATCAGTACGCTGATGACACCCAAATAGTCTGCTCTATGTCTCCGACTGATGCAGTGACCAGGGATGGCGTCGCTCCTCTTGTGGCCTGTCTGGAATCAGTAACGGACTGGATGAGGGAAAACAGACTCAGCCTGAATCCAAAGAAAACGGAAGTACTCGTGATAGGTTCTCCCGGCCCAGGGATGGAGGTGGTTCCACCTGTCCTGAGCGGGCTCACGCTTCCCGTTAAGGACACTGTACGCAGTCTGGGGGTGCTCCTTGATTCGTCGCTCCATCTTACTTCTCAGGTGGATGCAACGGTCAGGAGCACCTGTTTTCAGCTTCGGCTGTTGCGCCAGCTGCGTCCCTACTTGGACTGGAGGGACCTTGAAACTGTAGTACATGCTCTGGTACTGGATTTTTGCAATGTGCTCTACATGGGGCAGCCTCTGTATCACACTCAGAAGCTACAATTAGTGCAGAATATGGCAGCACGGCTGGTCACTGGAGTTCCCAGGGCCTGCCATATAACACCGATATTGAAAGATCTCCATTGGCTGCCTATTCGCTTCCGGGCTCAGTACAAAGTGCTGGTTATTACCTATAAAGCCCTAAATGGCTTGGGCCCAGAGTACCTGAAGGGCCGTCTCTCCCCACATAATCCGCCCCGCACACTCAGACCTACTGGGCAACAACTATTAAGAGTTCCAGAGGCCAGATTATCTACCACCATGAAGAGGGCGTTTTCTATCTTGGCCCTGAGCCTCTGGAACTCGCTGCCCATTGAGCTCCACTTGGCCGCCTCTCTTGCCCAGTTTAAAAAGGGGTTAAAAACATATTTATTCGAGCAGGCTTACTCCTGATTGTGCTCCCCCCCCCCCTTGTCATCTTTCCCCTCATTATTAGCCGGCTTGGAGCATTACCATTGTATGGCTGTATTGGCTTAATATTGTTTTATTGTTCTTGGATTGTTTTTAACTTGTGAATATGTTGTACACCGCCCTGATCGTTGGAAGGGCGGTATATAAATAAAGATTTTATTATCATCATTATTATTATACTTAATAGTACAGGTGGCCAAAGTATGACCCACGAGATGTGGCTGAAACACAACTGCCAACAGTGCTAACTTGCATAACCAATAGAGAAGCTTGCTGGGAGCTGTAGTCCAACAACATGTGGAGGACCACATGAGTCCCATTCCTAATTATGATATCAGCAAAAAGCAATATATTGGTGGTTATGACATATGGGAGCAAAGGTGTACATGATGGGTGAGAATTATATGGCCCATCAGATGTTATTGAAAAGAAATTGTCAGCAACCCCCACCATGGGGTATGCTGGAGAAGACTGATGGGAGCTGCAATCCAGCAACATCTGCATAATTCCCACCGCAGCCTAAATCTGATTGTTAATCCCATATAACCAACTGGAATTATCTAAATGTTGATGTACCAAGTTTCCTTGTGTCAGCAAGTCCATCTAGTTGAGAGTCACAATTAAATTTAGCTCCACTGTTGTTATTTACCACCAGGTCAGTTGCAACTTATGGCAAACCCTTTAAGAGCCCATCATCGACAGCCCTGCTCAGGTCTTGCAAACTCAGGACTGTGGCTTCCTTTATTGTGTCAACCCACCTTTAGTCTCCCTCTTCTCCTGCTGCCTTTCACCTTACGAAACTAAACCTTACTAAACTAAAGTAAACTAAAAAAAATGTACTTTTTTTTCCAGCAAGTCACGCTGTCTCATATTGCATTCAAAGTACAGTGGGCTCTCAGTATTTACAGTGGTCCCCCGGGCTACGAAAGTAATCCATTCTGGATTACCTTTTGTAACCCGGAAGTCTTCGTAACCCGGGGGACCGCTTTCTTGGTAGCGCCGCGCGCCAAATTTTAAGGGCCGGCGCTTTTTTTCTTTCTTAAGCCGGGTTTTTTTTAGCAAGCCAGGGCCGTTTTTCTGGCCCCGGCTCTTTCGTACCCCGGGGTTTTCGTACCCCGGGGTATTCGTAACCCGGGGGACCACTGTACTGGGATTTGGTTCCAGGACCCTTAGTGGATACCAAAATCCATGGATGCTCAAGTCGCATTATATACATTAGCACAGTAAAATGGTGTTAGTTATATAAAAAGGCAAAATAAAGGTTTGCTTTTTGGATTGTGTGTGTGTGTGTGTGTGTGTGTATTTTCAAGCCATGGATGGTTGAATCCGTCAATACGGAGGGCTAACTTAACAACACTATCTCAGTTTTGTCATCTTGGCTTCTACAGAGGGGTCAGCCCTGATTTTCTCTCAGACTCATTCCTTTGACTTATTAGGAGTCTGCGGTCTCTGTGGAACTCTCTTCCAACACCACATTTACTGTCAAAAGTTGCAGTACTCTCAATAGGTCCTTCAGTACCATATGGCACCTGCTAGATTTCCTTTGCATTTGACTCTAAAAATAAAAGGTGGCATTTCTATTGCACCATGACATCTCTTTCTTTCCTCGCTGGCAGCTACGGTTACTGCTCTTCCCCACTGCTCCCTTGGTCACATAATGTGCAAACTCTTCTTAGACAAGGAGCAAATGTTAGAGCCCTGTGGGATGCCGCTAGCTAGCACCTCTCTGAGTGCTAAAGTGCTGTCAGACTTGCATAACAGAGTTAGCAAGCTGCCTCTGGGGAGACTCTTAACAGAGAAAAATGATTGTTCCCAGCATGCATCGTTTTTAGAAGCAATTCCTTGGGTATGATGGCTGGGTGTAACAGAGAAATCAAGGCTTTAGCATGATTCACAGGTACACACGTGAAGCTGCTTCAGATACCAAGTCAGATTTTTTACATTTCTCAAGCTCAATGGTGTCTAAAATATCAGGATGTGGGACAAAATAATTTTCCTCCAGTTCTCATTGTTGGCTGTTTTGTTATTTACTACCAAGTCAACTGTGACTGATGGCAACTCTATGAATGACAAACACCCCAGAGCACCGGCTGTCAACAGCCTACTCAGGTCTTGCAAATTCAGGACCATGTCTACCTCAATTGAATCAATCCATCTACAATGCAGCCTTTTCACTTTTACTATTCTATCATTTCCCACTTTACCAAGTACGGTCATCCCTCCATTTTCACAAGGGATCCATTCCGGACACACCCTACTCCTGCGAAAATGGAAATTAGCATACATTCAAAGCCCATTGATTATAATGGGTGTGCGCCACTTTAATCCCTCTCCGCCTTCCCGTAACAAAAAGCAAGATCGTGGACTCCAAGTCTGCAGATTAGAAGGGACAACTGTTTTATAGTCATTTCCAATAAGTCACGTTATCTCATGATGTATCCAAAATACAACAGCCTCAGTTTAGTCACCTTGGCTTTTAGTGAGAGTTCAGGCATGATTTGCCCTAGGACTCATTCATTTGTCTTTTTAGCAGTCCTTTCCTGTTTCAGGGTGGGAAGTGCTCAAGAGAGTATACCCTAAGACAGCGGTTCCCAACCAATACTCTGTGGAGCCCTTAGGGCTCTGCGAGTCATAAAGGTTGGGAACCCCTGCCCTAAGCCCAAGAAACAAACAAAGGAAGAACCAAGCCAATCCAGGGTCACAGAGGAACCAAAGGAAGAGAGGAGAAGCCAAAGCAGTTAGGAATCATAAAATCACAGAGTTGGAAGGCCCTTGGGTGTCCTCCAAGGGCCAGCCAGTCTTATCCCATTCGGCTATGCAGGAAGGCACCATTAATGCACCCCTGACAAATGGTCATCCAACGCTGCTTGAAAACCCCCAAAAAAGGAGATGCCACCACTTTCCGAGGCAGCGCATTCTATTATCAAACAGTTCTTACAGTTGGACGGTTCATTCTACTATTTAAGTGGAAACTCTTTTTCTGCATTCATTGCCCCATATCCTAGTGTCTGGGGCAGTCAAAGACAAGCATGCGCCTTCCCCAATATATCCCTTCAGATATTTAAACACAGCTATCATATCACTTGTTAACTTTCTCTTCTCTAAGCTAAACATACCAGGTTCCCCAAGCTGCTCCTCAGAGGGCTGGAAATAAATTAAAATAAAATAAAATAAATTATAGGCCATTTGATACCACTTTAACTGCCATGACTCTGTTAGAGGATCCTGACATTTGCAGTTTGCTGATGAGGCGGATATAGACTTCTCTGCTAGAAAGAAAGAAGGGAAGAGGAAGAACAAGAAGTGTTTTCCTCCTTCTATTTCTTCTAGAGAATTCTAATGCTTGAATCCAGTGGAAGTCTCCAGAGATTTCTAACAGAGAATTAATTCTAAGGCTCCATCTATACTGCAGAATTAATGCAGTTCAACATGGCTTTAACTGTCATGGCGCAAACCTATGCAATTCTGGATTTGTAGTTACGTGAAATATTTAGCCTCGTCTGTCTGGTGCCAAAATCCCATTGCCTTGAATCTCACTGTGGAAGAAAGGGGTGGGGGCGTGGGGTATACATCTTTGAAATAAAAATAAAATTAAATTTAAAAACAAATCCCATTTAAAACTACAAATCCCAGAATTCCACAGGATGGAGTCATGACAGTTAAAGTGGTGTCAAACTGCATTAATTCTGCAGTGTGACAACAACCTTAGTCTTCCCTCCCCTGATAAAAATACAAATCCTCTGACTCGATAGGATGGATCCACAATAGCTGAAGTAGTATCTAACTGCTACAATAATATAATGTAAATAAACTCCTAGAGATACTAGGGATTGAAACTTGCCATTCTTCATGCAAAGCATGAACCATATAACTGAAATATGACACCACCTAAACAGTACATTGTATAAGAACCAGAAGTATTTCCATTGGTCTTGCTGTCTGTAGAGAGATCTTGTAGCACCTTTGAGACTAACTTTTTTCTTTCAGTTAGTTTCAAAGGTGCTACAAGATCTTGTACTGCTTCTACAGACTAACACAGCTATATCTTTGAATTCTATCTGTCTGTCTGTCTGTTTACCTAGAGCCCTGATGGCAAACCTATGACATGCGTGTCAGCACTGACACGCGTAACTATTTTTTATGACATGTGGCCACTGAGGCGGCTGCATGCCGAGAAGGATATTTCATTCTTGGCTCTTGTATGGCCAAGCACAGTAGCCTAGGATGAATAAGACTCTAGTCACCAATGTTTCATCCTTGGCTACTGCACTTGGCCATTCTGCGTTCCACTGCTCCCTGCTCTGCCAACGGACGTGAGTATGCCGGGATCTTTGCCCTCACTTCCGCCGACGGAGCAGGGAGCAGCGGAACGCAGCGGGGGGCACATCTTTGGGGGCCCTGCCATTACCAGTAACCAACAGTTAACTAAAGCAACCATTATCTACTGTTCTGGGGTGTCATGGATTTCTAATCCATCATTACTGAGATAAGTAATTTAAACTATAAATGTATAAACTATAAAAATAAGTAATCTAAACTATAAATATCGCGAAATAATGTTTTTTCCTCAAAGTGACACGCCACCCAAGTTATGCTCAGTTTTTTGGTGAAGTGTGACAAAACAAGCTGAAAAGGTTGCCCATCACTGATCTAGAGCCATTCCTACTGTGAGCTTCAGTGTTCTAACATTACCACCATTCCAACCAGCTGCAAAACACAAATTTGGACTTCAGCTCCACAAATCCCCCAACCAAGGAAGATTTTGGAGATTGAAATCCAAAAAAGTAATTTATGCAAACTGGGATCAGCTGCCACTGCACATCAGCTGATTTCACTGTCCACCTGAGTTGGTTCTGATTGGATAGATAAGATAGATGACTGAATCATTCCTGACATAGTAAAAGCACCTGCCTTCATATTACCTATATTAGTATTGGATATCAGAAGCAAAGGGACCCTGAATTATTGCTCCATCATTTCCTCCTTCCAACAAAGAGCTTCACCAAAATCAGTGACTTGTGCAGAAAAACACCAGAAGCTTCATGGAATACAGTCAGCCCTCCTTATCCAAGGATTTTTTTATACATGGATTCAAACATCAATGTCTTGAAAATATTTTTTTTAAGTTTAAATTCCAAATAGTAAACATTGATTTTCCATTTTATAATTAGGGACACCATTTTGCTACGCTATTATATTTGATGGGACTTGAGCATCCATGGATTTTGTTTCCTGGAACCAAACTCCAGCAGATAACAAGGTCCCACTGGTATGTCATCCTTCCAACAGGAACTTGCACATGTATACTTGAAAATAAATTCTCCTCAGTTCAGTTGGGACTTCTCCTCCATCCTGAACTTTCTAGGTGTCAGAGTAGATGGCAAATTTTAATCTAGAACAAAAATGCCCCTTACCTTTGGGAGAGACAGCTTCATGATGGTATAGATAAAAGCAGATTCAACTTTTCTCCTATTTGCAGCACTAAGATGTTATTGCAGCACTATGTTATGCCTGTTAAGTTCCCTATTCAGCACAGTCAGAAGAACACCCTCACAACATGTGCTTTCTCACACAACATGACATGCAGCATTTTGCCCGTGTCTCCCCTTCATAAGCTACCACCCTCTATAACAGTTTGCCTCTATAATGCAGTCCCATATTATATCAGGGAGTTCCAGGTTAGCTATCGCAGCCCATACAGTTTTTATTTTTAACAATAAAGAAGTAGGCGACTAAATATAATACACACACATACACACCCCACAGCACTGCTGATAAAATGTTTTGACAGCTTCATCCCACCCATACATCCACGCGAGAGCACATGCCGGGAAACACAGAAACCAGCCTCCAATCAAAAGCTCATTATCTGCAATATAAAACCCCACAGATACCAGGGTCCCTGCAGTTTACCAATCAATTTTTTCCAAGAGCATGTGGACAACATTAATATAAAAGTGAGAACCTGGACATCTCTTTTCTACTGAAAGTATATCCAATTAACAGCTTTGCCTCAGGAAACCACAATGGCTCACATTTCTCCCTTCAAAACGTTCTTGAACTCTGTTCTGAGGCTGCCTGTTCTTTGAAAATGTTTCAGGGATGCCTTGCAATGGGATCAGAAACATCCTTAACAAGTCTTCTGGCTGCTACTGATCTTCCCTGTAACAAACACGGATACAAAAGGTACTTACAGGAAGCTGCCTAGGTTAAACTATCATTTCATCTTATCCAGTGCTGTCTCCTCTGACTAGCAGTAGCTCTCCAAAGGCTTAGTACAAATCTGCACAACATGGTCCTAGGTCCTACTAGCTCAATACCACTTTGACAGTTATGGCTCAATCCCACTAAATCATGGGATATTTACCTTGGTGGTGCAGCATTCAGATTTTGCTGTCAGAGAGTTCTAATACTAGAGTACTAGAGAGCAACATTGCTCTCTCAGAGAAGTCTAAGTATCCCTATTCCTGTTGTTGTTATTTGATTCATAAAGACCCTATGAATAAGAGACCTCTGAGAACCCTGGTTCTCAACTGCCCTGGTCTTCATTGGCAGTCTCTCATCCCTTTACAATTTAGGATCTTTTCTAATTCTTTCATAGCTGCTCTCCACATTCTTAGTCATCTTATTTCTTGACTGCAGTCCCCCTTCTGCAAGGTTAGACACAAAGTACAGGTACTCTTTTACTATTTCAATTGCCTCATTATCTAGGTTGAATCTGTCTAGGTCATTATTTTTCTTTTCTTTTGATTGAGCAGTAACCCTGCTCTTGCACTTTTTTCTTCTATCTTTCTTAATAGTTGCTCCAGGTCTGTGATATTTTCTACTAATAGTATGATGTCGGCTGCATATCTCAGATTATTGATATTCCTTCCTCCTGTTTTCACTCTTCCACCTTCTGTATCCAAGTCTGCTCTTCATATAAAATGTTTTGCATACAAGTTGAACAGATAGGGTGAAAGGATGCAATCTTGCCTGACCTCTTTGCCAACTGGGAACCATTCTGTTTCTCTGTATTCTGTTCTTACAGTAGACTCTTGTCCTAAGTACAATCAGATGTCTTGGCATGTCTTTAAGAGAGTTCCATAGTTTTTCATGATCTATGCAGTCAAAGGCCTTGCTATAGTCTTTAAAAGACATGCTGTCTTGTTTTGGAATTCTTTGATGCATTCCATCATATGTTTGCAATTTAGTCCCTAGTACCTCTTCCTTTTCTGAACCCTGTTTATAATTCTGGAATTTCTCTCACTATGTATGTGTGGAGCCTGTGTTGAAGAATTTTGAGCATAATTTTACTTGCATGGGGAATTAATGCTATGGTCCTATAGCTGCTGCATTCTTTTGTGTCTCCTTTTTTGTAAATTAAGATGCATATTGAACATTTCCAGTCTGTTAGCCACTATTTGTTTTCCATATTTGTTGGCATATGTTGGTTAGCACATACGTTCAGGATTCTGTCAGTGTGGATTGTAGCAGATCAATTAGAATATCATCTGTTCCTGGTGAATTATTTTCCCCAAGTTCTGCTATTGTAGTTTTCACTTCACTTTTTAGAATTTGGAGTTCATCTTCGTATGGTTCTTCATTCCATGTTATCTTTCATTTTATCATCTTTTTTATATAACTCTTTCCTGGTCTTGAATTATGTTCTTTTTATTCTCATATAGCATCCTAGAGCTTGGTTTGAACTTTCCTTTGATTTCTTGGATTTTATGGAAGAAATCTCTCTTTCTTCATTTTTTTGTTGTTGTTCTTCTATTTCTCTCCATTGTCTTTAGCTTTCTGCACTAGTCATTGTATAGTTGCATTCATTGTTTTGACTAATATCCTTTTGTTTTGCTTCTCTTCTTTCTATTACTGCTTGAAATATTTTACCTGTCATCCATTGTTTCTTCTCTTTCTTTTTGACCTCAGAAAAATGTGTATTCTTCCTTTATTATGTCCCTAGCTTCTGACCATGGTTCTTCTGATTCCCAGTCAGTTATGTTTAATAGTGCAAATCTTTTTCTTATGTTGTCAGTAAATTCTGTTGAGATGTTGTTCAGCTCATATTTGGATATAATGACTGTCTTCTTCTGCTTCTGCTTCTGCTTCTGCTTTACTCTTATTCTTGATCCAGCTATGGAAGTCTGGATGATATTCAAGCACAGAGTTCAATGGGATCCACACATGCAATATGCTCAGGTTGCAGTTGGAATAATCCCCCCCTCATTTTTCCTAGTTTCACTTTGAAGTGTGCATCTGTGTGACAGGTGTAGAATAGGAGAGTTATAGGCAGTGGCAACATTCAGAACAGCCCGTAAGGCAAGTCCTAATGCTCTTGACAACTGTTGAGATGAGACTGAAATTCTGCCAGGGCCTGAACTGGTAATGTTTGCTGTTGCTACTGTTGTTTGCTGTTCATGTCCTCCTGGGAGTTTCTTGGAAAGGATGCAGTGGGGATAATCTGATGCTTCAGTTTTAATGAGCATGATTTGACAACCCAGACATGTTCAGGAAATGAAGAATTGGGCTTTTAATGCTGGCTGACTCTTTTGCTTTATGCTGAGACGTGACTTTGCTATTTGAGATTTCCAATCTTCCCGTCTGCAAAGGAAGAAACTCCAGAGTTGACTGTCTGTTCTTTTCAATGTAAGACCTCACAATGGCAGCCCAAAGGGTGGTTCCAAACACGGCTTTTACACTGCGCAATTGCATTGGCTAATTCACAGGATTTTATAGGAGGGCAGGATCCATACACCTATGCCTTCCATTGTAACCCTCCCATGTTTTCCTGCTGCTTCATCCTTTTCCTTGCTATAGAAAACCTATTAAGGATGAAAACAAGCAGAATTTGGAACCTACTGTATATACCCATGTACAACTCTAGAAATTTTAGTCAAAATGGCAATCCAAAAAACCTGGGTCTATTTATCCACGGGTCAGTTTAGGTACTGTTTGTTGTTGTGTGCCCTCAAGTCATTTCTGACTTGTGGCGACCCTAAAGCAAACCTATCATGGGGATTTCTCAGCAGGTTTCTTCAGAGGAGATTTGCCATTGCCATCCTCGGAGGCTGAAAGTGTACTACTTGCCCAGTCACTCAGCAGGTTTCCATAAGTACTGTACCTTAACTCTTACCAAAAAAAGGAACCACCCTCTTCTCTGAGTAGAGTGGTGAAAGGTGAAAGTTTAGTCCATCTGGGGAGAATCTAAAAGAAGCACCAACCCATCTCTATTTGCTCCACGGCAGCACCTCTTCTGGCCTTTTTTAATGCCTGGACATGAAAATGGCAGCAGCGGTAGCTCTTTGACGCTTCCCCTCAGAGGAGCACCAAGAGACTAGATGGAATATAAGGACGGAAATGGCTCCGAGGAAGGGGAACACTGAGGTGGAATATAAACAAACAATTAGCTAAATGTAATAGAAGGTAGGAATGTGTAAGCATTGTATATTTTAAGAATAATAAAATAAAAGTTTAAAAAAGAGAGACTAGAAAGGGTTGGTGCTTCTTTTAAGTTCTTGCCTTTCACCAATCTATACAGAGTAGGGAATGGTTCTTTTTTTTTTTTAATAAAAATTAATACTGTGCCTCAACTCTTGCTTTTCCACCCTTTTTGACATATACGTGGTTTCTTAGCTCCATCCGTTCATGGCTGCCTTCCTCACACATCGCACAGCCATCATTTACCATAGTTCCCTCCACATTCATCCAGCCTTTAGTGTGAGAACAAACAGTTATGCCTGCTAGAATTTTGTAATTTCTCTGGCATCATTTTCCTTTGCTGCATCCTTTATATTCTTTGTTAAATGTCCCTAGGTTTTACCTTCAACTTATTTATGGATCATACCAAAATCCTTAATTTTGTCTAGAAGTATAGTGTCTAGATCAAGGGAAGTAATAGTGCCACTTTATACTGCTTTGGTCAGGCCCCACCTGGAATATTCTGTCCAGTTCTGGGGACAATTTTAAAAGGATGCGGAGAAACTGAAGTGTGTCCAAAGGAGGGCAACTAAGATGTTGAAGGGTCTGGAAACCATGCTTTATGAGGAATGACTTAGGGAGCTGGGTATGTTTAGCCTGTAGAAGAGAAGGTTAAGAGGTGATATGATAGCCCTGTTTAAATATCTGAAGGGATGTCATATTGAGGAGGGAGCAAACTTGTTTTCTGCTGCTCCAGAGACTAGGACCCAGAACAATGGATGCAAGCTCCAAGAAAAGAGATTCCACCTCAACATTAGGAGAAACTTCCTGACAGTAAGGGCTGTTCGACAGTGGAACACACTCCCTCGGAGAGTGGTGGAGTTTCCTTCTTTGGAGGTCTTTAAGCAGAGGCTGGATGGCCATCTGTCAGGGATGCTTTGATGGAGAGTTCCTGCATGGCAGGGGGTTGGACTGGATGGCCCTTGTGGTCTCTTCCAACTCTATGATTCTATGATTCTATGGTTTCTAAAACCTGCCATCAAGTTATACCTGAGTTCAACTCATGCATAAGTCTATGAGTAGTTACCTGTAAACAGTTAGCATATATACTCGACTGTAAGTCAAGAAATTTATGCCCCAAAATTGAACCTAAAATTTTGGGTAAACATATATAAGGGTCAGTACACCAGTAGTGCTTAGCAAGCAAGCCTGATGCACCAGTTTCTTCCCTTTCCAATCTGTTTTGCAAGTCTTTGCTTCCTATCGGTAAAACTCCCCATTTAAATCCACTTGAATCTCTCTCTGGTCCGTTTTGCAAGCCCTGACTTCCTAACAAAAAAAACTCTCCATTTTAAACCATCTCTCCATTCCCTTTTGCAAGATCTTGCTTCCTATGGGGAAAAAAATCTCCATTTAAAACCACTTGCTTCTCTCACTAGTCCATTTTGCAAGACCTTGCTTCCTATGCGGAAAAAAACCCCTCTCAATTTAAATCCCCTTGCTTCTCTCTCTGGTCTATTTTCCAAGCCCTGGCTTCCTATGGAAAAAACTCTCCATTTAAATCCCCTTGCTTCTCCCTCTGGTCTCTTTTACAAGTCCCGGCTTCCTAAGGGGGAAAAAACTCCCCATTTAAATCCACTTGCTTCTCTCTCTGGTCCATTTTGCAAGACCAGGCTTCCTATAAAAACAAAAAAACAAAAAACCTCCATTTAAAACCATCTCTCCAGTCCCTTTTGGAAGACCTTGCTTCCTATGGAAACAACTCTCCATTTAAAACCACTTGCTTCTCTCTCCAGTCTGTTTTGCAAGACCTTGCTTCCTATGGAAACAACTCTCCATTTAAATCCACTTGCTTCCTTTCTCAATCCAGTGTTAAAACCTCTCCTCCAGCACCTGGGAATCAGTTGGGAGAGGTCCAGAGAAGGAGAAGGAGGGACGGAAGTGGTATTTCCCCTTTCCATCCTTCCTTATAGCCCCATCTTACCCTCGACTTATCCACGGGTCATATCAAAATCCAGGATTTTGACCCTGAAATCTTCCCTCGACTTATACATGAGGTCATATACATGAGTATATACGGTACATGCATGCATTTTCATAATGAGTTCATTAAAAATCATATTTCAAAATGAGCAGAACAAGTGGAAATGAAATTGTTGTGTTTTTTTTACAGTATGCAATTTTGGCATTTTTCCCTCCTTACCGGAGGTAGAAGGATGAGCTGCTGAAGAGCCCTCTGGGGAAGGAGCAGAGACCGGCCTAAGGGCCTAGTCCCACAGAGCCGCCTTAATTTAAGGTCCTGATTTTTAAGGGCCTGGATTTTTAAGGGCCTGGGTGGTCATGGACTTGCGGGGAGTGCAAATCTTAGTACTGTATTATGATCCTCCCCGAGACACAAGACACAGAGATTGTGGCGGTCAGAAGTGGGGATTTTCACACCACACTTGCCACAACTTTTAAAGGAAGCAATCTCAATCCAAATTGAAGGTAGCCAAATCACAAAGCAGTAAGCGAGGTCAGACAACTCGAAAATTGATAGATCAACAATAATATCCAAGCAAAATTCCAAGAGAATGGTCAAACAAGCCATTAGATCAAAACTCAAAGTACAAGCGATTCCACAAGTAAAGGTCCTTCATCCTGCTGGCGCGGCGGACAAAAGGAAATGGGGAAAGACAAAGAGCAGGAATACTAGGAGCTTTATAAAGGTGGGTAGAGCTACCACCAAAAAGTTGCAAACTAAGTTTTGCCTGGTGATTCCAATAGTTTCCACGCTTTACCACACAGGCGCAGATATAACCCATTTGTGTGATCCACAGAGACCATGAAGAAGAGCAAGTTACAACTGCAAGCTACAGAGGCCTGCATAGCTAACATATTTGGCCATGGCAAATGGAGGGCTTTGGAACCTCAGTCTATTGTAACTCCCTCTTGGGCCACCGATTTGTTTTCTGACTGGGCACCTTTCCCCACAGCCATTCAGTGGCCAAGCTGGGAGAGGTTTAGCCAGACAGGTGGACAGCTCAATTCATGCAGCCATTCCAGGAAGAGACAAACATGTTCCTGGATTGCCCAGGGGTCTTCTAGTTTCCAGGAATACAGCCAGTTGGCTCCATGGTTGTCCCTCGTCCACTCGCAGCCACAGAGAGAGGAGTTCCCAGCCAGAAAAACAAATGAGCATGCAGGGAAGGTTAAAGAGAACTAATGATGCCTGGCAGATCTTTACATTATGCAAGGACAATGTAGAATCTTAGCTATGAAAAGACACCAAATAATGCAATAAGGTACCTCTTAAACATTGGAAAGACTAGCTACAATTAAGTATATTTTCAGAACACACCAGTCTCTTGCAAAGTCCTTCATCTGAAAAATATCTTCATGAGAAAATATAAATTTATAACTCTGCAAGTCAGTATGGTGGTTTGAACGTTGGACTATGACTCTGGAGACCAGGGTTTGAATCCCTGCACAGCCATGAAAATCCACTGGCTGACTTGGGCAAGTCACATTTTCTCAGCCTCAGAGGATAGCAATGGCAAAGCCCCTCTGATGAAACATTCCAAGAAAACCCTGTGATAGATTTGCCTTAGAGTCACCATAAGCTTGTTAGAAAATTTTTGCATTCTCTCTTCCCTTCCTTAGATACAGTAGATAGATTTTCCTGCATTCAGACATGTCATTTGCTCCTACTGAATCACAGGGCAAATAACTTTGCAAACTGTTAAACAAACTATGTGTTTCAGATCACTCTCTCTTTTAGGATGTTCTCTCACACAAAGATTTTCTTCTGCCCTGTGGAGTTCCCATCTCCCTCCTCTCTCAGCTTTCTTTGGAAAGATAGTGAGATAAAGATTTATTCTTTACCTTAGCTATTCATTATCTAGATTAAGATATAGTATCTATGTATATGTAGATTAAAACTATTAGTAAACTTTTGTTTAAACTACAAGCTACTTGTGTGATTTTTGAGTCTGTCTCAGTTCTTAGGGAAGCATAGTTAGATTTAAAGCTAGACCCTAACAGGCTTGGCTTTGATATTTTTGATATTTAAATATTTTTGTTTCCTTAACAAAGGCTGGAACCTTAGGAAATTAATTGAAAATGACATGAAGGCACACAAGGGCAACAATTGCAGATTCAGGGCTTATTCTACAAAGAAATATTCTGTGTCTTATAAAGTTTTTATTATCCTATTAAAATCAATTCATTTGGAGTCTCTTCCAATTCTATCATTCCATGATTGTAAGGAATACTAGGTGCTGTAGGATGTGTTTAAGAGGAAGGAACCGATTATGGAACGCCTTGCTGGAGGAGATCCGTCAAATAACCAGCCTAGACAGCTTCAAAAAAGCTGTTAAGATGGATCTCTTCTGGCAGGCCTTCCCAGAAGTTCCATCTAATTTCTGTACTCTCCCTACTTTATGTAACCACTTTCAACAGGCTGAATTTTTAAACTGTATTATATTTAACCCTGTTTTAAAGTGGGGTGGTCAATTTATTTATTAAGAGTATGTATTATTCCAATATATTTTAGTCATGTAAGCCATCTTGATTGCTGCAGCAGAAAGGCGGGTTATAAAAATAAAGTTTATTTATTTATTTATTTATTTATTAACTGGCTAAACCATTTTTGTGTTCCTTGTCTAAGAAACCCTATGAAATTCATGGGGTCACCCTAAGCTGACAGGCAACTTAACAGCACACATATGCACACACACACACAAACACACAAACACCATATACCAACATGATAACAGTTTGTCACATATGTGGGCAGCCAAAAATGAAGACAGACTAGCCAACAGTTTTCCTGTTTTTGTTATGTTTTTTTCTAGGGAATGGACAACCAGCAGTTTGTGGGGGCAGATCCAATGCATGAGATCGGACGCAACATCTTCTGACCCTACCAATATGGTAAAAACAACATTGGTAATTCATAACCAGCATGTGATTAGGCAACCAGCTGCAATTCTGAGCCAGAGCACTTCACATTACATTATTTTGTTGGAAGTCTTATTCAGAGTTTCATAACTCCAAGTCATTTGGGGGTGGGGGAGTCCCTTCTTGCCTCCTTCCGGCTACTTCTGCACTACATTCCCAACCCTGTTTCTGAGCCTGACTTGAGTCCTCAGTTTCCAGACGGAGCACTGGCAAGAAAAACAAAGACCTTGTTGTAGGGAAGAGAAAATCCACACCCCTTTTCTCTGGGATGCATGGAGAATGGCCTTGACATTCAACAACAGACCAATACAGAGATTAACATGGAAATCACTCCTCCCTACCCAGGGTCACACTGTATGTATATGCATATATCCCACTCTCTTCCATGCCAGCATTCTCTGAAGATGCCAGCCACAGATGCTGACGAAACGTCAGGAATGAATTCTTCCAGAACATGGCCACATAGCCCAAAAAAACCCCACAGAAAACAATGGAGATTTTTACTTGCAAGTTTGCTCATGCTCTCAATTTCCCTGTTTTGTGGCACCGAAAGGGGCAACCTGTCTGGAAATGCTTGTCATTTGCTGTCATGGAAATGGGTTGCCATAGTGACCATACCTGAGATCCAAGTCAAATTACAGGATGTGGAAGGAAATTATTGGGAGCTGAGGGGGAAAAGGAAAAGCTAATACCCAACACAGAGAGAAGAGCAAGAAAACATTGTTGTCATTGTCGTTGACGATGATCGTGATTTCAGTCTACCAAATGCTACCAGTTGAGGTTTGGGACCATCCGTGGTTTGGATTCTATCCAAGGATCTAAGAATAAGTGATGTCTTGTCAAATTATGTGGCATGTTCTAAGCAGTGTCATTTTTTTGTAATTGCTTGTCATTGTGTGTCTTCAAGTCATTTCTGATTTATGAAGACCCTAAGGTGAAACTATCTTAGGTTTTCTTGGCATGATTCGTTGAGGGTGGTCTTTGCCTTCCTCTGAGGCTGAGAGTGTGTGACTTGCCCCAAGGCCACCCAGTGGGTTTACATGGCCAAGCAGGGACTTGAACACTGGTCTCCAGAGTCATAGGAGATTAACATACAATGGTGTTAACCTGAGGGTAACCTGTAGTTCATCCGATATAGAGGATCACAGAAGAATTCTGATACAGCATTGCATAATATTGCACTTTATTTGCAATTTTGCTAATTCAACATTTCACAATATTGCAATCTACTTATTACATTTACGCATCAGCTCCGCTCCACATCCTGTTCCCCGGATGATGCACAGATGCAGTAGGGTTTTTTAAAAAACTTTTTTAAACTTCTGGAACTGTGCCCACATGAACAGTGAAGGAGGAGAAGTTGAGAAATATGCACTGAACAAACTTGTACAATCACACAAGGTCCAAAACACACTGCAGAAATAATCCAGTTTGAGACCGTCTTAACTGCCCTGGCTCAATGCTAGGGAATTTTGGGAACTATAGTTTTGTGACAGATTTAGCCTTCTCTGTCAGAGAGCTCTGGTGCCACAATAAATTACAATTCCCAGGATTCCCTGGCACTCAGTCAAGGCAGTAAAAGTGGTCTTAAACTGGATTATTTCTGCAATGTGTTTTGGACCATTAGTTTAAAAATAAAATTACTGGGAAAGGGATAACTTGCCAAGTTCCTGTTGTAAACTATCTTTTGTTCCATCTGGGCACTGGAAATGGAGTGATTTCACCTAAGTCAGGAAGGGCAAGGAAATGGAGAGATCTCTATGTTCACCAGGACCATGTGCTCACTGTTATATCACAGCTGCAATGCACTGAATGATCACACCAGAAACTATTATTGGAAAAGCAGTGATATTTCACTACTTCAGAGGTTCCTCCCATGAATGAAAAGATCCACCAGGCAAACAGGACTACAGCTTAACTATGGGACAGGCACTGCATCGTGGGTTAAAAGAAATTGCAACGTCGGATTTCATACAGTTTATTCCCACAGTAAAACCTGGTGTGATAATCTCCACAGTCCGATGCTGAAACCACTACACCACACTGGCTCTCTTGGAATTATGCTCCTGCAATCATATCTATGGCAATTTCATTCAGATGTGTTGTCAATTCATTTGAAATTGGTCCCAGAGCACCTACCGCTACTTTGACTGCTGCTGTTTTCTTTTCCCAGAGGTGCTGAATCTCAATTTGCAGGTCCTGATGTTTCATAATCTTTTCTCTCTCTTTGTCTGTGATTCTGCTGTCCCCCAGGACTGTGACATCTATCATCCTTTTACTTTTTCTTGACTACAGTTATGTTTGGCATATTATGTTCTAATTGCTTGCCAGTTTGAATCTTAAAGTCCCATAGGATTTTAACATCACACAGCTTTCAACATTTTTAAGGCTTACCGTTATTCTTACTGCTAACTTTATTTATAGTCCACCTTTTTCCCAAAACAAGGCTTCAATTTAATTTTGCAAATTAAAAGGCAATACAGTTAAAACATACAAAAAAATGAACACTAAAATGGAAATACACTATGGGCAAAATTTTAAAACAATTAAAAGTATAAAGTTAAAAAATGATAAAAAGCAATTAAAAACTGTACAATAAGAACACGTACACTGCCCTCATTATATGCCTTTCCTTTAAAATTTCACTTCTCAAAAAGCTGCTTGGAATAAATAAGACTTTGCCTATTGAATGGTTGCGCAGAATCATAGAATACTAGAGCTGGAAGAGACCCCAAGATCCAGTCCAACCCCCTTCTGCCATGCAGGAACTCACAAAGCCCTCCCAACAGATGGCCATCCAGCCTCTGTTTAAAGACCTCCAAAGAAGGAGGTTCCACCATTCTCCGAGGGAGTGTTGAACACTGTCAAACAGCTCTTACTGTCGGGATGTTCTTCCTCATGTTTTGGTGGAATCTCTTATCCTGTAGTTTGCATCCACTGCTCTGGGTCATATCCTCTGAAGCTGCAGAAAACAAGCTTGCTCCATACTCAATACACCCCTTTGAATATTTAAATAGGGTGATCATGTCACCTCTTCTTCAGGCTACACATACATAGCTCTCTGAGTTGCTCTTCACAGGGCTTGATGGTTTCCAGACCTTTCACCATTTTGGTCATCTTCCTCACGGTCCACCTTCAACATCCTTCTTGATTTGTGGTGCCCAGAACTGGATATGCAAGAAGAAACAATCAAAGGACTAGACAGATGGCCACCCAGCCTCTGTTTAAAAACCTCCAAAGGAAGAGACTCCACCACCCTTTGTGGCAGTGAAGGGACAAAGCCGGCAACCTCTCTTCTAGAGAAGGAAGAAACTACCTAGAAACAGTTCATTGCTTTACATATAGGTAAAGGTGAAGGTTTTCCCTTGACACGAGTGTCTTGTTGGCAAGCATGACTGAACTGAATGCTGTTACCTTCTTGCTGAAGCGACACCTATCTATCTACAGTACTTGCATTTGCATGCTTTCTAACTGCTAGGCTGGCAGAAGCTGGAACTTGTGATGGGAGCTCACCCCATCAAGCGGCACATGGGCCTCAAACTGCCAGTCTTCCAACTTTAGATCATCAGAATTGGCGTCTTAACCACTAAGTCACTGGTTAGTGTAAATGCATATATACTTTCCTAAATTTTGGCTCTGGAAACAAAATAGATTTTAGTGGCATGTGTGAACCCCACATTTTCAATCTTTTCAGAAAGCTGTCACAGAAGAAGAAAAAAAGCTGTCACAGCATCCCTCCCACCCACTCACCTGGGATTGAGATCAGAAAATGGTAAGATGTTAAACTATTTTCCCAGTGTGGTTGTAGCACTGAAAGTTTATTTCACATCCATCCAAATATTACCCTACAAATAACTTTTGTGATAGAGCTGGAAACTATCGTGGGGGAAAGAAATTACCATCTCCTGATGCCTGCACAGATTATTTTTTTAAGGAATTCAAACACACCATTAAAGTTTCACAGGATAGAGCCAGTGCTATTCAACACCTTTCTCAATTATTTGAATGATGAAACTGAGGGCATGCTTATCAAATGTAGATGACACCTAATTATGAGAGGTAGCTAATACCTCAGTAGCTAATAGTCTAAGCCTGATAAATTCATACTGCTGGTTTATGTACTGCTGCCAAACCTGTTGGAAGGAAAAGGTATGTATACCATGTGAAGCTACACTGAAAACTGGAGTTGCCCACCAACAATTTTAGCAAGACAGCTCAATCCAGTACCACAGGAGTCTCACTTGTAATTCTGCTGTGTGCATACACCTTGGCCTCTTTCACCCTACAATTATAGGACTTTAGTGTGTAGCCACTCTGCAGATTTAAAGCAGTTTAACATCACTTTAACCGTCACAGAGACAAGAAGGATTAACCTGTCCATACCCACCATGCAAGAATACAACATCAAAGCCCTCCCTGGGTCAGATGGCCATCCAACCTTTAAAATCCTCTGAAGAAGGAGACTCCACCACTCTCTGAGGGAGTGTGTTCCACTGTCAAACAAAGTTCCTCCTAATATTTAGGTGGAATTTGTTTTCCTGTAGCTTGAATCCATTGCTCTGTGTCCTAGTCTGTGGAGCAGAAGAAAACAAGCTTGCTCCATCCATCCTCAATATGACATCCCTTCAAATATTTAAACAAGGCTATCACATTACCTCTTAACCATTTCTTCTCCAGGCTAAACATACCCAGCTCATAGGGCTTGGTGGTTTCCAGACCCTTCACCATTTTGGTCACCCTCCTCTGGACACGCTCCACCTTCTCAACATCCTTTTTGAACTGTGGTCCCCAAAACTGGAAACAATATTCCATGTGAGGCCTGACCAAGGCACTATTACTTCCCCCAGTCTAGACACTATACTCCTATTGCTGAAGCTTAGGGTTGTATTGGCTTTCTTAGCTGCTGCATCACACTGAATCCACTAACTCTCCTCAATTCCTTTTGCATATACTGCTATCAAATCAGGTATCCCCCATCCAATATCTGTGCATTCTATTTTTACTGCCCAAATATGTTACCCTACATTTCTTCCTACTAAAATTCATTTTGTTACTTCTGGCCCAGCTCTTTAATCTGTTCAAATCAGTTTGAATTCTGATCTTGTCCTCTGGGGTATTAGCTACTTCTCATAATTTGATGTCATCTACAGATTTGATAAGCATGCCCACGGTTTCATCATCCAAATAATTGATAAAGATGTTGAATAGCACTGGCTTTGTCCTGTGAAATCTTGGGATCTGCAGCTTGGTGAGTATTCAGCCTGGTCTGTCAGAGACCTTTGGTGCTTCACCAAACTTCCACAGGATGAAGCCATGGCAGTTAAAATGGTCTCAAAGTGCTTTATTACTGTATATTTCTATATAACCTTTGATCTCACTTTAACTGCCATGGCCTCCATCCTAGAGAGTTCTGGTATTTATAATTTAGGAACACACTAAGTATCTCTGCCAGTCAATTCTAAATATCTCATGTAACTACAAATCCCAGGATTCTGTAGGGTGCAACCATGACAATTAAAGTGGTAGCAAAATGTTGTAATTCAGAAGTTTAAAAGAGGCCCTGGCCTAGGCGCACTACCAAACTCTTTGCCAAAGAACATCATACTTTCAGACTAAGTGAACCCACTCCACTACAACCTCTCTGAAAGACTTTATCTCCCTACATGAGCCTGCCCAAATCTTGTGATGTTTAAGGGAGGGCTTTCTCTCTGTCCCACTACCATCAAGGTATAGCTGGTGAGGAAACAGAAGAGAGCCTTTCACAATGCAAAAGCTAGACTGGATCCCTCTTTCGCCTGTTTTTTTTCCAAGCAAGTAAGGGTCTTTCTATTTTAACAGGTCTTCAGTCTCTAGGGAATTAAGCTAGTTCCAGACGTCCACGTTAATTAGTGGCCAGAAATCAGAACCCTGGACAGCAAACCTGGAAACCTATTCTAGCGTTAGATCTAACTGCTTACTTACACTTGTTTTACATAGGAAACAGCCAGAATTCACAGCCAGGTTTGAGATTGCTCTGCCCCCTCATTTCCTTCCCCCTTCTCCTTTTAAATCCTGACCTAAGACAAAGAGAACATGTTTTGCAGGAGGCAGCTGTGGGGAGAAATTCAGTGTACCTTAATGTTACAAATGCTTCTCATCTGGCTGCTTTCCCAGGGACTAGTTCTACCGCTCAGCCATAAAACCCACTGGGTGACCTTGGGCAAATCACACTCTCTCAGCCTCAGGGGAAGGCAATGGCAAACCTCCTCTGAACAAGTATGTAAAGAGATCTTGTAGCACCTTTGAGACTAAATCTCAAAAAGAGATTCCACCTCAACATTAGGAGGAACTTCCTGACAGTAAGGGCTGTTCGACAGTGGAACACACTCCCTCGGAGTGTAGTGGAGTCTTCTTCTTTGGAGGTCTTTAAGCAGAGGCTGGATGGCCATCTGTCGGGGATGCTTTGATTGGGAGTTCCTGCATGGCAGGGGGTTGGACTGGATGGCCCTTGTGGTCTCTTCCAACTCTGTGATTCTATGATTCTAAATGAAAGAAAGATGTTTTTGTAGACATAAGTCTACTTCCTCAGATGCATCTGAGTTTCGTAGACTTTTGTAGCCTGAGCTTTCATAGATTTAAGTCTAACTCCTCAGATGCATCTGAGCTTTTGTAGACTTTCATAAACTGAGCTCATGCTGCCAACGTCTTCCTTTCAGTTAGTGCTACAAGAGCCCTCTACATACTGATTCTACAGACTAACACAGCTATATTTTTGGACGCCTCCTCTGAACAAAACTTGCTTTAAAAAAACCTATGATAGGTTTGCCTGAGGGTCGCTATAAGTTTGAAACAACTTGAAGGCACACAACAACAACAAGAACAATGTTCTACAAACCCTGATTGTTGTAAACTGCAACATTTCTTGTTTGTTCTTCTTTCTGCTGACCAGAACACTATAAGCAACCATATTGGTTGTCACTCAAAAACTTTGGCTGCTTGTACGCTGTTGATGACCGTGAGCTCATACTGAACTGAAGTTACAGAACCTTTGTGTAACCAATAAAGGGGTCCCTCTTGTGAATGACAAACTTTGGTTTCTCTGTGCTTTTCTTGGGAGCCCCTGCCCCTTGATCAACAGTAAACCTTTGTCTGACATTCCCAATATGCAAAGGGGTCAGGCACGGCTGCATCCGATCACCCTCCTTGTTCAACTTATATGCCAAAAACATCATAAGAAAAGCAGACATAGAATCAGAAGAAGGAAAGGTGAAGATGGGGGAAGGAATATCAACAACCCAAGGTATGCAGATGATACCATAATAATAGCAGAAGACATCACAGACTTGGAAAAGCCACTAAGGAATGTTAATGAGGAAAGTGCAAAGGAAGGATTAATGCTGAACGTAAAGAAAGCAAAAATTATGACCACAGAAGAGATACATAAATTCAATCTAGACAATGAGGAAATTGAAATAGTTAAAGATTTACCACGCCTAGGATCAAATATAAACATGAATGGTGACTGCAGTCAAGAAATAAGAAGATGATTGGGAATGAGAAGGGCAGTCATGAAAGGACTAGAAAAACTACGGAAGAGTAAAGATATACAACTGAGTACACCATATTCCCCATCATCATGTATGGACGTGAGAGGTGGACAGTAAAGGAAGCAGGCAGAAGAAAAATCAACTCATTTGACATGCGGTGCTTAGGATTCCATGGATAGCCAAAAAGACAGATGGGTCTTGGAACAGGTCAAGCCAGAGATTTGCCCATATAATGAAAAGGCATGGATCGCTGGAAAAGACAGCAATGCTAGGAAAGGTAGAGGGGAGAAGAAGGAGAGGAAGACTGCATGCCAGATGGATGGACTCAGCTGGGGGATACAGACATGGGATTGCAGGAACTAAGCAGAAAAGTGGAAGAAAGGGATTCTTGGAAGTGTCTCGTTCACTGGGTCACTAAGAGTCGAGAATCAAGGGCAGAAAACAACAACAGCAACAACAACAAGCTTCTTCCTTGGCTGGTTAAGGGTCCACCTGCAATACCATGTACCCGGGGGAAACCCAGTGGAATTCTGGGGTTCCAGAATTCGCTGAACAGTTTGAGAGGTTTTTTAAAACAGGGCATGCTGTACTTTTTATGTTTTACATGTATTTAAAACTGTTTTAAATACAGTGGGCCCTCCACATTCACTGGGGTTAGGGGCACAGGACTGCCATGAAAGTGGAAAAAGCGCAAATAAAAATGCTTTCTTTCTTTTGTACCTGAGAGAAGACCAGATCCTCCAGAGCAATTCTATAATCAACATCTTGACCACAGTATCACACTGGAGGACCTACAATACCTAGAGAACTGTTTTCTACCTGAGAGAACACCTCTCTAGGAATTTCCAGGTTCTCCAGTGCAATTCTGTGACCAATATCTGCCCGAAATTGATCATAGAATCATGCTGGAGGACCTACAAATGCCCAGAGAAGTGTTTTCTCTAATAATCTCTAGGTCTTCCGGCACTACTCTATGGTCAACTTCTGACAGAGTTGAGCTGGAGGACCTAGAGATTCCTAGAGTTAACATATTAATCAAATCTGCAAACAATCAAATCCACAAAAGGCAAAGCCACAAATGTGGAGGGTTAACTGTATTTTAATATGATTGTCTGTTTAATGGTGTGATGGTTTGTTTGTTTGTTTTAAATTTGTTTTAAATATTGTTTTAATTTTTTTTTTCAAAAAAAATTCAATACCACTTTGTTTCCCATATTGGGAAAAAGGAAGGCTAGAAATAAAATAAAATAATAAATAATCTACAATCTTTGTAACCATCCAGAAACATCTGTTTTTAGTTTTGGTATCCTCTACTTGTGGTCACAGGGAAAAGATGGAAGACTTGCAGGGGAAAGGTGGAGGGCTTCTCTCCTCCTTTTAGTCCTTCCTTTGAAATGTCACTTTGAGAAAGTTCTTTAATAATTTCTCTTTATTTTCCAAAAGTGCCTGAAAAAAGAGTTTTGTGTGTCTATGGCTGAACCCACACTGCAGAAATAATCAGCTTTGACATCACTTTTAACAGGCAAGGCTTAATGCTATGGAATTGAGGGAACCGTAGTTCTGTGAGACATTTAGCCTTCTCTGTACAGAGAGCTCTGGTGCCACAACAAACTACCGTTCCCAGGATCCCACAGCACTGAGCCATGGAAGTTAAAAGTGGTATCAAAGTGGATTATTTCTGGAGTGCAGATGCAGCCTACGTTGGTCTGTACATTTGCAGGAGAAAATGGGAAAATGTCTGAGTTCACCTTTGCATACACAAGACTCATTTTTTCAGACAATTAGATAATTAACCTGCTCATTAGAAACGATCATTGGTAAAAGGGCCCTCAGATGCTGTAATTATGGGCGATCAGTGCCTCACATGAAAGAGCTCATTCTCTTTTTGGCATGGATTGCAGCAGTTTCAAAGTACACAAAACTCCCAACGACAAAAGTAATAATTCAGATTGTATCACACACAGATCCCTTCCTTCAGCTCTCTGGGCGCCCCATTACGGCGTTTAAAGATGAAGCTTGCCAGACTAATGAGCTCCTCTGGCTCAGCTAATTGGCTGCGCAACTGATGAGGCTGGAGCAAGCTTTGCAAAGACGAACCAAAGGAAGCTCAATCCTTCTTAAGCATGGTGAAGCTACCTGTGAAATTTAGGCTGATATATTTACAATCTTGCCAAATAGCCCCCTGATAGGTCACCTTAGGATCAGCATAAGTCAGAAATGAGTTGAAGGCTAACAAGAACAACAAAAAACAAGATGCCAACTCTGCCCACACATTTATCCAGGGAATGTCATCACAAGACTTAATGGCATCACCCACAATATTAGGAGGGCCTTCACGTGCTCATCCTCCAATGTGATGTGTGCTATCCTGTGTCAGCAATGTCCTTCAGCATTCTACATTGGGCAAACAGGCCAGTCCCTCCGCCAGAAGATAAATGGACATAAATTAGACAACAGGAATGAGAATACACAAAAGCCGGTGGCAGAATATTTCAGTCTCCCTGGGCATTCCATCTCAAACCTCAGAACAGCGGTCCTTGAACAAAAGAACTACAAAGGTAGATTGGAAAGAGAAACAGCAGAACTGGAATTCATCCACAAACTACAGTCCCTCCAGCAATGGGTTGAACAAAGACGATGGAGGAGCCCTACATTTATCTACTCCCCTCACCACAGGCTAGTCCCATTGCAAAACTAGATCTGCCACTTCATCTCCATGCACAAAGACCAGTTTCCAATGGCTTTATGCACTAATGACCATCAACCATCATTAAAACTGGACCTGCAACTTCATCTCCATACACAAAGGATTTGTAATTTGAATTGACACCCTCACATACCAATGGCATATATATGTCTGTCCCTGGCTTCGAATCCACCAAATGCATCTGAGGAAGTAGAATGAAGTCTACGATCACTCATGCTGCCAATTTTTTTCTTTCAGTTAGTCTCAAAGGGGCTACAAGGTCTCTCTACATACTGATTCTACAGACTATCATGGCTATATTTTTGAATTCTACCAAAAAAGCACTTACTAGTGAGTCAGCAGTACTAAATAGAGTAAGGCTAAATGCCAAGCAAACACACACAAGGACCATCATGTCCCCGATGATGAATTTTATGCTCTTTGTTTGTTGATGTTGCTGTGTTCCTTCAAGTCCTTTCCAACTTATGGCAAGTGGATGGGGTTTTCATGGCAAGATTCGTTCAGAGGAGGTTGCCATTGTTTTCCCCTGAGGCTGAGAGTATGTGACCTGTCCAAGGTCACTCACTGAATTTCATGGCCGAGTGGGGATTTAAACCTGGCTTGACAACAATACATGTGAAAGGGATTGAGGAGTCCCAGTTGTTAGCATCTGGCCTGGCCTCCATTACCCCTCCTATTCTTGTATTAACCAATACATAGGATAAAGGGCGGGGGGGGATTTGCCCTGTTATGACCCTACATTAGACGCCATTATTGAGATTCTTCCATCACACAGAGGCTAGGTTCAGGAACATCAGTTTTATCAAATATCTCTGGACATCAAGGATAAGGACCAGATCTCAAAAGATCAATAGATGTCAGTTTTATGACAGACAAGATACTAGAAGTATCTCTGAATCCTAGGATATAGGTGTGCTTGATATACCCATTCACACCTTCAAGGCAATTCCAGATATTTCCAAGATGATTTGGTACCCATTTCAAAGACCCCTTTAGTCAAGATGTGCTCTGGCATTCACCCCCAGGGTGGAAAATTCCTATAAGAAAGGGTGCCATTCCTTTGTTCTTTGGCTAGGCTTGGCTTGGCAAGTCTCTGCTCCAGTGCCTATTGGCACTCTGCCACTTACTCGCTTAGCACCTCAAACGCTTGCCAATCCCAGTTTGTCCGGGAGTGCTTGAGTATCCTTTCCAAACCTTATGCATAGGAACCAGCTTTCCTCAGGTGCAGTATTACCCTTGGAAGTCCTTTTTCTGTTCCAGCATAACACCTTTGATTTTCCTAGTTCTAGTGTGCGTCCGTACTTGCATGAGTGAAATGAGAGCATGTTGATTTCCCCTTTAAAATAAAACATGTGACTTGAAGCTTTGCCTCTGGAATTCTTTATACCTCTGGACTCGGTATGTATAGGTTAAAGATCCCACAGCCAGCAACCCGGGATTAAGTCATCTACCTTGAGCTAATTTAATCCCCCAAAATAGAAACTGGTAGTTATGGTAAATGCCTATTTGGACATGGGCACCTTAGTAGGTTACACAGTAGACAACAAGTTGAGCATGAGTCACCAGTGTGATATGGCAGCTTAAAAAGCCAATGCAGTTTTAAGTTTTATCAATAGATAACAGGGTCTAGATCAAGGGAAGTAACAGTGCCATTCTATTCTGCCTTGGACAGGCATCACCTGGAATACTGTGTCCATATCTGGCACCATTCAAAACAGATATTGAGAAGCTAGATCATGTCCAGAAGAGGGGCAGCCAAAATGGTGAAAGGTCAGGAAACCATTCTTTATAAGAAGAGACATAGGGAGCTGGGTATGTTTAATCTGGAGAAGAGGATAAGAGGTGATATGATAACCCTGTTTAAATCTTTGAAAGGATGCCACACTGAAGATGGAGCAAGCCTGTTTTCTGCTGCTCCAGAGACTGGGATACAGAGCAATGGATTCAAACTACAAGAAAAGTGATTCCACCCCAACATTAGGAAGAGCCTTCTGATAGTAAGAGCTTTCTGACAGTGAAAGATGTTCCCTTGGAAAGTGGTGGAGTCTCCTTTGGAGGTTTTTAAACATAGGGTGGATGGCCATCCATTGGGGATGCTTTGATTTAGAGTTCCTGCATGGCAGGGGGTTGGACTAGATGGCCCTTATGGAGTCTTCCAACTCTATGATTCTTGGATACTAAGAACCCCAGCCTCTAGATTTGTAGCCCAATACTCCATCCATTATGCCATACTGTCTCTGTACTGTTTGTTTAACCTTGGGTCCTTCAAGGATCTGGTCCTTTTAGCCATTTTCCAGAATCCTAACAAAGCTTCTGTTGCAAGTACATGTGAATCAGCTGGTTCCCACTCCACGCAGCGTCGGCGGACTCATTATCGATGCTTCAAATTCGCGTGGGCCAAGGGAAAAGACAGGTTCCACCAAAAGAGGAAAAGAGGCATGTTAAGCAAAGACAAAGTTCCATCCTTGTTTTCTGCAGTGAACGTTTAAAAATAAATTTTTTGTCTAAGGCACATTCTAATTTTATTTTGGGTTTTGCTCTGAATGTAAATAACTTGTTTAATTAAGTGGATTTCTTTCCCCAAGAGCCCACAGGGGTTACGCAGCAGTAGCAGATACAGAATATGTTGCTATAGGAACGGCACTGTCACCATGGCCTCCCTCTTGATTTCACAGAGAACGGGCAATCTATCACAGTATAAACAAGGAGAAATCTTCCTCTTCTCGCACTCATAGCCACTGTGAGCTGCAAGGCAAATCCAGGACTCCAGGGCAGGAGCTATTGGACTGTCTAGAGAGACACACTGTCTCACCTGGAACAGGTTGAATCTCCCTTATCCAAAATGCTAGGGACTAGAAGTGTTTTGGATTTTGGATTTGATTTTAATTTTTAAGTTTGGAATACTGTATTTGTATATACAGGCTGAGTCTCTGTTATCCAAAATGTCTGACACTGGACGTGTTTTAGAGAGCCAGTGTGGTATAGTGGTTTGAATGTTAGACTACAACCAGGGTTTGATTCCTAGCTTGGCTACAAAATCCACTGGGTGACCCTGTGCAAGTCACATACTCAGCCCAAGAGGAAGGCAATGACAAACCTCCTCTGAACAAATCATGGCAAGAAAAACCCATGACAAGGTCGCCCTAAGTTGGAAATGACTTGAAGGTATACAACACACAAACAGATGTGTTTTGTGTAGGGTAATTTAAGTTTCCTAAGGCTTCAGCATTTGCCAAGGAAACAAAAATATTGAAATATCAAAGATATCAAATCCAAGTCTGTTACAGTCTAGCTTTAAATCAGCAGAGTAGCAGAAATGTGCCTTTTTCTACCCATGCTTCCCTAAGAACTGAGACTGACTCCAAAAACAACACAAGTAGCTTGCCATTCAAAACAAAAGTTTACTAATGGCTTTAATCTATATCTGGAGCAGCAGAAAACAAGCTTGCTCCATCCTCAATGTGACACCCCTTCAAATACTTAAACAGGGCTATGATATCATCTCTTAACCTTTTCTTCTCCAGGCTAAACATACCCAGCTCCCTATGTCTTTCCTCATGGGGCTTGATGGTTTCCAGGCCCTTCACCATTTTAGTCGCTCTCCTTTGGACATGCTGCAGCTTCTCAACATCCTTTTTTGAATTACTGTATAGTTGAATCCCTTCAGAAGCTAGGAGTCCCACATCATCTCTTATGTTGCAGGCTCTGCTCTTTTCTCCTCAGTAAGGGAAGCCAGTGATGGCAGGAACAGGATCTTTACAGTGGTGGATCCTTTCAATGTCCAAAATCCAAGGTCTTGACAGATTTAGGGAAGTCTGAAAGATCACTTCCTGATGGCTTTGGGCCAGTCTAGTCAAGGGCTTTGACCAGAGTTGGGTTAAATCAAAGCCACTGTCCTTTGTTGTTTTATTGTTTATTTTCCATTTTAAGATTTATTTTGCTGTTTTAGTGGCATTTGCTGGAAGTTGCTTTGAATGTGAGAAAGGGCCTACAAATATTTTTAATAAAAGAAACACAACAAAGTGAACAGTTCCCAAATAAACATTCCTTGTTTGGGGAAAATAAGTAACTACTCTTTTCATTCTTTTAAAAAAAGCTAATCATAACATATTAGTGCATGTAAATTGAGGCAACTACAAGGATTACCTTTAAAAAAGAGAACATAATTTTACTAGGAATACAGTGAACCAATTATGCACAAAATGCATCTTGGCAACTGAATAAAATGGCAGAATATATTATTTGAAACAATTAAATAGTATTGATATAAATATAATAGAATCATTTATTTGGCTTGTTTCTGTACGAACAAAATGGCACCGTATATGGAAATGACAACGAGAAAAATAAAACATCAGCCCAATTTCTCACTATGCATGTTATTTTGGAAGAATCCACGTATTATATTTATTGTGCATTTCCTTTTTTTAAAAAAATACTTTTTCACATCCATTTCTCATGCCACGTGAAGCCACCTCACCCAAGTGTTCATTCCATCATTAATGCATCGTAGCAGCAATGTGCAAATTGCCATTTACACATCTGAATTTCAATTGCTTATATTTTGATTTAACCAGAACCCAGGCTGAACTATGACTAGACAGCTGAAGAAAGTAAGACTTTGGTGGGCATATGAGCAAGGAATATGGGATACAATCCAGTGGAGACTTCTCTTTAAGAAACAAAACATGGGTAAGTCTCAGGCTGTGTCCAAGTTTAGTAAATGCTTGGGAGAAATTTCCCCAAATATGGTATTAACTGAAATCCGACCATAATAGCATAATAGCATCGTATGCTCATAACTTTCAGGAAGATTCTAATAGTTTACGTACACTGCCACCAATAACAAAACCCCTTTTCCAACATGCAACATGAAATAATGTCCACTGGCAACTGATATTAAAGGTAGTATGCTTTGCTGGTTGTAACAGTCACAATTTTTTGTAAAATTAAACTTTAAAAATAGTGGCTACCAAGTGCCAAGGCAATGGTAAAACCCCAATTAATCACCGTATTGTCTGCATTGGGGTAGAAACTGTATGGCCTATTTGCCAAATGAGTATCTTATGCAGGCCTTGACAACTCCACTAACTCTTCTCAAAATGGGAGAGAGGGGGGCTAGCCCCAAAATGTGACTTACAACTGGAGAATATCTCTAGATGGTGTAACCTTTGGCTCAAAGGGCTATTTTGGGACATATGCTGTCCTGAAACAGCCCTTGGGGCCAAAGTTACACCATCTAGAGATGTTCTTCGGTTGGAAGCCCTTCAGTTGGAAGGAGGGAAGAACATGTCCCAAAATAGCCAAAAACAGTGAAAAGAAAGGTCGAAAAGCAAGCAGAAGTGAATTCTAGTTACTTAGAACATCACTTCCAGTTTGTTTCCATATCTCAGGGATTGGCCCTGCATTTCCAGTCCTCAGGGTGAGGAGGAGGAAATCTTGGTGCAAAAGTACTTTAATGAAAACTGTGTGTGTGTTCCTCATTTACTAATTTGGTGTTTTTTATTTGAATGGCATACTCTCTGCACCTGCAGTTGATGCTTAATGCCATCACCCGGGCCCTCCTCTGTGCCATCACAAGGAGTCATCTCTAAGTTTCAGATTTTGGCCCTTGAATCTCAAAACCTGTTTCAGCCCTGACCTGGCAACCCTAATTCAAGTCACTTCTAGGAGGAGTACTGTGGATCCAGAGGTGCCAAAAACAGCCCTTCTGCATGCCCACCCTTGAGCTGGATTATGCCTCTGTTAAGGCTGTGGCCCTTAACAGTTACAATTCCTTGGTACTTTGGAGTTTGGGGGAACATGGAAAGAGCCCTTAAGAGAACATCTTTGCCAAACAATAAATAGAAGACCTGATATAAAAATGTCACTTTCTTTACAAACAGATGCCCCACAAATCAGTAATGCATAAACTCACATCTTTGGCAAACACAAAGTGCAGGAACAAACGGATGATGAAAAACGTATCTCCAAAACGTTGGAGAGGCTGTGACACCTTAGGCTCCTTTGAACAAATGTGGTTGGACTGTCCCAAGGTTAAAGATTTTTGGAACGCAATACTGATGCAAATCTCTCTTACTGTGAAACAAACTGTAACTTTCTGTCTGGGCCTTCTCTTACTGTCAATTTATTGTAAAGAGAACATTAGTCTGAAACATCGTAAGCTTAGCACATTTCTCATCTCGACAGCCAGGAATATAATTGCAAGAAGCTGGAAAACAGAAAATGTACTAATAAGCGACAGGTGGAAAAGAGTTTGGGACAGTTGGTTATTGGAAAAGCTTTCTTATACTTTTCAACCTACCATCTGAACTAAGACCAGAAATTGAAAATGCAGGCCTATGGCTAACAGCTTCAATTTCTTTCTCCTGTTTGCCTGATGAAAAAGCCAGTGTGACTTCGGAAGCTTGCAATATGTAATTGTGCATTTTGGTTGGCCCAATAAAGGTACCATTGTTTGGATGTTTTCAATTCTGTAATGGACAAAAGAAACTGGATACCTTTTTTGATGATTGGTCGGTGTTTACTGATTACATCAACGCCAACTCATTTGCTATCGGAACTCCTGCTCATCAAGCTCTTCTTTGGAAAGAAACTTTGATCCCAACTTCATCAACTAGCAAATCTGAGTGATGTCTTTAGGATTTTGTTACTGCTATTACCCCACAAAGACAGCTGTTATGCAAGTTTACATATAGACCTCCACGGCTATTTGCTATTTATGTATTAATTGTTTGTTTTGTATTGTTGTTATAAAAGAAATAAAAACATCAAATAATAAAAAAGTGATGTGACAAAGATGGTGGACAAAACAATCACAGCTAAAGATGTGAAGACAACCTGGGGGTGAGTGACAGGAAAAAAAAGGGGGGGAAGATAATGGGTTTTTTTTTCCTAAGCCTTCTTTCCAGGAAATACTGGAGGGAAATAGATTATGTAATTCAGTCTGAGCCTCCCTTACCTAGAATTCTGAAATCTGAAATACCCTGAAAACTAAAACTTTTTTCATGCATGGCTGATATACTGACACCTTTGCTTTCTGATTGCTCAATGCAAACAAACTTTGTTTCATACACAAAATTTATTTTTAAAATATTGTATAAAATTACCTTCAGCTGATGTGTATATGAAATATAAATGAATTTCATGTTTAGTCTTGGGTCCCATCGCCAAGATAACTCATTATGTGCATACATGCAAATACAGGCACTCCAAAATCCAAAACCTATTTTAATTGCCAATCAGCTTGTTTTCATTCATGTGTGGGCTGATTCCCATGAGCTCAAACTTGATCCGAAGTTACAAAACCTTTGGTGAAATCAATAAAATGGTTCCTCTTGTGAATTACAAGCATCTGGTGTGTCTGTGCTTCTCTTAGGAGCCCCTCCCCTTCATCAATGGCAATATTTGTTTGTAAATAAGTTCCATCTTTGACTGGTTCAGGGTCCACCCGCTATCCCGTAGTGCATTCTGAAAGAAAATGATGGAAGGAAGGAAGGATCCGTTCCAGACCCCCGTGCATATGGGAAAAACTGCCTATGCTGGAATCCTATGGGTTCCTGTGGTGACATGCTCTCATGCTCTCTCATTCCCTATTCCAAATGTTACCACTGATATAAAATGCTTGGAGCAGAGGTGAAAATCACAAGGGCCTTCAGAGGTTTTTCAACTACAAGTTCCAGCAGCCCCAGACACAACAGCCAATAACAAGTAATATTAGAGTCCAAAAACATCTTGAAGGCCATATGATTACCACTTTTTGCTTTAGAGCAGCCCAAAGTGAAGTTTTGGGTGGAAGGAAAAACTGGTCTTAATAATAATATTAGTCCTAAATATAGTAGGCCAACTGAAATAATTAAATATATATGCTGATTTATGAAGTTCCTATTGATTCAACAGGTCAACTTTAGCTGGAATTAACAATGGGATTTTTGGTAATTCTGAGTTCCGTTCAGTTCTGGAACTTTCCTCCAATGGTTTTCAGTCTTGGTCCTCTAAATGGACATCAGTACCCAGAATCACTGGCCCTTCTCCAAGCTTCTGTGAATTGACAACCAAAACATCTGGAGAACTACAGTTTAAGACATTTGCTGTTTTACTCATAGCAAATTCCCAGGCTCTCAAGTTTTAGTGTGTCTTTTACACCAGGTTTTGGTTGGTGAGTATCAAGATTCTAGTTAAAATTGAAATACATTCCAGAAGTCTAAAGTGTGGCTTTGTATACTGTTTGTCATTGCAGCTATATCACAAACTAAAGTTGGGATCTTTAAGAGGCAAGCAAATGAACTCCAGGGAACATAGCTTAGTATGAAATTCACTTTAAGTCAACAGGCAACTTCAAGGCAAGTACACACATACAACAGAGCACATTTATTATACAGCTAGATTTTAAGACCTAGCATTTCTATTTTGAAAGCTGTCAAGTAACAAGACTAGGAAATATCCTCGGGAAAGCTGCAGGTGAAATGTGGTGAAATGAGGAGAGTTCTACGGCTACCATGAGCAGAGAAATACTGTATATACTCATGTATAAGTGCAGAAATTTAGTTGAAAAATTGACCAAAAAAAAAAAACTGGGTCACCTTATTCATGGGCCAATGCAACTACAGTCTGCCCTTCTCATATGTGGGGGATCCATTCCAGACAGGCACACACCCATGTAAAAAAAAACCTATGCACAAATCCCATTTGTTTGTATGGTGGTGCACTCCCACGCGTGGTGCTGCACGCATTCTTTTGGAGTGCACACCACTTTGTCCCTTGACGCTTCCCATATGCATACACTCAAAGCTGCATATGTGAAGCCCGCATATGGCAAGACTGTAATGTACAGTACTTTAACTCTTATCAAAAAAGGAACCCTGTCCTCCTCAGAGTAAAGTGGCAAAAGACGAGAGCTTTGTCCATCCTGGGAGCACCTAAAAGAAGGGCCAACCCCATCTACTCTCTCTGCCATAGTGCTGCTGCTTTTGACCTTTCTAAATGCCTCGGTGGGAAAACAGTGGCAGTGGAAGCTCTTGGGAGCTTCTCCTCAAAGACGCGCCAAGAGGAATCAGACTTTTGAATGATTTGAATAAAACATTTGTGTGGCACCGTGGTTAAATGTCTGTACTGCAGCCACTCACTCACAAACTACAAGATTGTGAGTTCAGTCCCAGCCAGAGGCTCCGGGTCGACTCAGCCTGGCATCCTTCCATAGGTTGCTAAAATGAGTACCCAACTTGTTGGGGTCAATTAGCTTACATTTTGTAAACCACTTAGTACATCGGTAAGCAGCATAGAAATGTACTTGGCTACTGCTATTCATCAACTCTTCCGGGTTAAAACCAGGCAAAATTGTTACATTAAATTTAAAGGTTATAATCACAGCTAACATAGTCACCATTTTCTTTGCTTTGTCTTTTCCACCATTTACAATAGTTCCCTCCTCATCCACCCAGCCTTTAGGGTGAGCACAAATAGTTATGACCACCAGAACTGTGTAAGTCCATTGGCATAGTTTGCTTTCCTTCATCCTTTGCATTCTTTGTTACAAGCCACTATGTTTTACCTCGATTTATCCACAGGTCATATTAAAATCCATCATTTTGGCCCCAAAACCTGTAGTCAAATATATACAGTACATCCAAGAACAAATCAAGTCTGAACTCTCTCTAGAAGTCAAGATGACTAAATTGAAGTTATCCCACTTTGTGCACATGTTGAGTCAACAATAGTCTTGGAAAACTTGTTATACAAGTTCAAGTTGCTGAAGTGGCTCTTGGGAGGTCTCTCAATCATACAGTCCCCATAAGCTGATGCCTTGACAGAACAGAGACCTTATAACATGGAACAAAGATCAGGCATATATGTCTTATGCTAAGTATATATCCTGCTTTTCTGAATCATCAGGTTGTTACAAAAGGCTTTCTGTGCCTGGTCTTAGGCTTGTCTCCTTATCTTCATATTTGAATTTTATTTGTTTTTATTGGACATCATGCGGTATATGGGTTTTGTAATAAATGTACAGTTTTAAAGGGAAGGCAAAAGGCCCTTAGAAAGTCAGAGTAGCCAGAATGCCATTCCAGATAACCAAATTTGACACCTATTTCCATATCATGGGGGGGGGAGACAGGAGAACAAAAGAAAATATCCATCAAATGTAGTATCTCAGCCTTCTAAAAGGCAGGGCTTCAATATTTCTTTGGTAAGTGACATGACAACGCTACCCTAGGATCTTCTTGGCAAAATTTATTCAAAAGACATATGTTGTTGCCTTTCTCCAAGTCTGGGAGAATGTGTCTTGTCCAAAGTTGCCCAGTGGGTTTCTGTGGCTGAGCAGGGATTTGAACCCTGGTCTCCCAGAGTCCTAGCCCAAAGTTCAAACCACCAAACCAGCACTACTCAAAGTGATGCTCTGTAGGCCTTTGCAGGTCTGTGACCCATCAGATACTGGTCCACAGAGAGTTTCCAAGAAAGAAATACTTGTAGCCAATCATCAAAAATATGGTCCTGATCACTGGCACATCAGAGGGGGAAATCTGCCAATCCTCTACATTAGTAAGTCTGAGAAGCAATGCACTATCCTACTCTGGCTCTCAGGGTTTGAATGTTCTCTATAATTTACTCACAGTCATGATAACTAGAAGCACTGAAAGGCAATTAACTAATCTGTGCCCAATTTTTCATTTTCAAAATAACAAGTCCCTATGGTTTGTTTTAACATTTCAGTAAGGTCTGTTGTTAATTTCATTTGTTTTGTTTGCTACTCTAGAAATTCTTATGCAGTATAGAAATGTAGATAAGCAATCATCCAGACCCTGGCTGGAAAATCTAACTATGGGATTAATGGCCAACACTGGGAATGGACCCTGATAGGAACCACACGTACGTCCGTTCATGTCTGGATCAATCTCCAGCAGAAAAGATCCAGCCCCACCAACCATCATTCTAGAACAGGATCCCTAGAATAGGGGGCATGCTATTCGCAGATGTCACCAAATCAGGAGGAATAGCTACCAAATCAAGAGGAATAGCTAATACCCTAGAGAACAGGATCAAAATTCAAAATGACCTTAACAGATTAGAAAGCTGGGCCAAGGATAAGAAGATAAATTTCAACATGGAAAAATGTTAGATACTTAGGCAGAAAAAAATGAAATGCATATATATAGGATGGGGAGGGACCTGGCTTAACAAGATGACATGTGAAAGGGATCTATGAGTTCTAGTAGACCACAAGCTGAACATGAGGGAACAGTGTGATGCAGCAGCTAAAAAGGCCAATGTGATTCTAGGCTGCATCAATAGAAGTAGAATGTCTAGATCAACGGAAGTAATAGTGACACTCTACTCTGCTTTGGTCAGGCCTCACCTGGAATAATACTGGGTCCAGTTCTGGGTACCACAATTCAAAAAGGGTATTGACAAGCTGGAGGGTGTCCAGAGAAGGGCCACCAAAATGCTAAAGGGTCTGGAAACCATGAAGCTCTATGAGGAGAGACTTAGGAAGTGGGATATGTTTAGCCTGGAGAAGAAGAGGTTAAGAGGTGATATGATAGCCTTGTTGAAGTATTTGAAAGGATGTCATATTGAGGAGGGAGCAACGTGTTTTCTGCTGCTCCAGAGACTTGGGACACAGAGCAATGGATGCAAGCTACAGGAAAAGAGATTCCAGCTCAACATTAGGAGGAACCTCCTGATAATAATAGCTGTTTGAAAGTGGAACACACTCCTTCCTTGGAGAGTGGTGGAGTCTCAGTCCTTGGAGGTCTTTAAGCAGAGGCTGGATAGCCAATTCTCGGGGGTGCTTTGCTTGAGACTTCTTGCAGTGCAGGGGATGGACTGGATGGTCCTTTTGGTCTCTTCCAACTCTATGATTCTATGATCAAAGGCAGAAGGAATTTCCTGTCTCTGTGACCTGCTAAACATGGCTGCTGAACGTTATAACCAAGCAATGCATATATCTGTTTTTTCCTCCTCCCTCCCAATGCCCTCTCCTTTCATGTTGTGCCTGTTAGACTATAAGGCTGCAAATAGGCAGTGTCTAATTTCCCAGATTTGCAAGTTACTCTGGGAGCCTATCTGGCTACAAAGCAAGATAAAAATGGAATAATTTTTAAAATTTAAAATTTAAAAAAGAGTATTCGTGCCATGCACAAGCCTGGTGCCACTCACTGCCTGTCCTGATTAAATATTGTTTTCTATCAGATAACCATACAGAGCATACAAATTTCTGCCATGGGAAGCACACCCTTTGTAGTCCTCTTCTTGTTATAAACCTTTCCTGCCTGCTTGCTTTCCTTATACTTGTTAGTGCTTCTCTCTGGGAACCCTGTCAATTTATAAAGCCTTGGCAGCCTACAATTCTTTCTCAACAGTATATAAATATCCCCGAAAGACCCATCAAAACACCCACTGTCGCCTATAAAAATATATCTTCCCATGAACCCACAGCTCAGGCTGATATCAGTAGCATACCAGTGACGCTTATCAGCAAAGTATTATGGACTGTCTGGTGTAGGACAAAGGATCAAAAGTTGTCAGCAAGGCCAGGAGGTGAGAACTGGATGCAACTGAGTCTATTAAAAGGGTGTCATGGATATTTTTAACCTTCTTCCAAATAAACATAAAAAAGGGCATGTGCCATTTTTTGTTTGAAATCCTTCGCACAGTGATTGCACTAAGGATGGGGAAGTGAAAGACCAGAAATCACTTGTGGTCCAGAGCAAAAATCGGGAACGCTGTATTTTTGGACCACAACTTCCAGAATTTAACAGCTACAACAATACAGGAGTTGTATGCCAAAAAAAAAAAAAAGAAAGAAAAGAAAAAACTTCTAAGCTATTGCTAAGACCAGGGACAGTGAATTGACTCTCAGTTTTATGGCCTTTTTCTTTAAATCTCACCAACCAAGTTTTATTAGGAATTGTGTCAGAGCCTACATGGTCTACTGGTTCGTGAACTGGGCTGCTTCCACACTGTAGAATTAATGCAGTTTAAACGCTGCTTTAATTTTCATGGCTCGTTCCTATAGAATCCTGGGGTTTGTAGTTTGTTGTGACACCAGAGCGCTCTGATAGGGAAGGCTAGATATTTAACAAAACTACAAATCCCAGAATTCCATAGCATTGACCCAGGGCAGTTTAAGTGGTGTCAACTCTGTAGCATAGATTCAGCCCAAGACTCCTGGATACCAGGGTTCAAAGCCCTGCTTTGCCATGGAAACCGACTAGGTGTCCCTGGGCAAGTCACAGCCTGAAAGGAAAGTAATGACAAGCTACTTCTGAATAAATCTTATGTAGGATAGGGTTGCCATACATCAGATGCAAAGGCACATAAGAACAACAACATTCAGAATGCTATACAGTATAAAGTTATGGGGGAAAGAAAGCACGCCCGCATATGGCACGGGCACATTGTACATGCATTCAGTCCGTATGTTCACTCCATGTATCTGAGGAAATAGACCAAGTCTACAAAGGCTTATGCTGCAATGTCTTTCACTCATTTTGTCTCAATGGTGCTACAAGATCTCTTTGCATACTGATACTCCAGACTAACATTGCTATGTCTCTGAAAAGAACACAATGTTATACAAAATATAATAGCAGAGATATTTAGAAATCCAGAATATAATATCAAAAATGCTAAAATCTTAGGGCCTGATTTTAACATCCTTTTCCACTAAGTCACTCTTCATGTTGCCATGCTTCACGTTTTCAAGCAACATTCTGGAATAGATAATGCGTCTCAGCCATAACTGAAAACCTACTTCTGGTTTACATTTCTAATTTTATCAGCCAGTTTCTTGCTGATTAGTAAGCATTTATGTGAATCTGAGGTGGTTAGGCTAATGTTCATATGCCTAACACCACTCCAGAAAGCATTTGGGTGCCTTTAATATGAAATTATTCAAAACCAGGAAGGATCATGGAAGCGTCCAGGAAATATAATTTTCCCTATTAAATAAGACGTACAGAATGTGTCTCATAGGGACTTTTAAATATGTGTTTCTAGGGAAAACCCCCCCCCCATGCAAACACTACAAAGACTTTTTTAAAATTGGTCACTTCTAGTTTCAAAAGAAATATTCCATATTTTTAGCCTCCAGTGGGTTTGGGGAGTAATTTTGCCTCCCATCCCAATGAATTCTTCTCCATTCTCCAGGATTAGGTTTTCAAATTCCATATAGAATCAGATCTGCTGCACACACTCACACTCAAACACATACAAATTCAACAACCAGAAAAACACTACAAAAAGTTATATCTTTTACCTCCAAATCAAGTTCCAAGTTGTTTGCAGGACTGAAGGAAGGAAGATAAATTTTGCTATAGCTGCAGTTTTGTGGCTCTTACCTGCTGCTGGCTTTGTTCCTCAAGATTGAGCTTGACCTCCAGAGACTGCCGGGCTTCAAGGAAGGCTTTGCGGTGCTTGCGATCTGCCATGTAGTATGACATGATGCCCACGCAGATGGTACACAGGTAGATGGCAACGTTGGACAAGATCTTGAATGGAAGGGGACAATCAATAAGTCTCCAGAATTATGAGGGTGTTTCATTTACCTCAAACAGGTGCAGGGATCATTTTAACCCGTCCTAGACCCAGAGCTTGAAACTAACAAGTTCCAACTGCAACTGCATCTGCAACTAGTTTATTTTGGAGGGAAACAAGGATACGAGAACATTATATTTTAAAAGCAATGCACTGTATATATTCCTGTATAGGTCTAGAAATTTCAGTCAAAAAACCAACTCCAAAAACCTGGTTCAACTTATCCACGGGTCAAGTATCTTACCTTAACTTTTATCAAAAAAGGAACTCTTCCCTTCTCTGAGGAGAATGCAGAAAGGTGAGAGCTTAGTCTGTCCCAGGAGAACCTAAAAGAAGCACTGACCCCTTCTACTCTTTCTGCTGCAACAATCGCTTTTTGAATACCTGAGTGGGAAAATGGTGGCAGTGGCGGCTCTTTGAAGCTTTCCTTCAAAGTAGCACCAAGAGGATGCTTAGTGGGGAGTCAGCTCTTCTTTGAGGTTCTTCCAGGACAAACTAAGCTTTCACCTTTCTTCACTCTACCCAGAGAAAGGGATGGTTCCTTTTCTTATATAAGAATTAATACTTTAAACCTTGCCTTTATATCTTTTTTGGCATGTGTGCACTTTCGAATCCCTGCCTGCACCTGGGTTCACCTCCCAAACACATCACATAGCCACCATTTAGTTCCCTTCTCATCCATCCAGACTTTAGAGTGAGCACAAAAAGTTTTGTAAGTTTTTGGCATCGTTTCCCTTTGCTTCATCCTTTACATCAATGGTACTCAAACTCCCCCCCCCCAGACCCCTTTACATCTATGTGCAGACATTGCACCCCTCCACACTCGATATAGCATATGAATACCAATATTTTGTTTATTTACCAGGCGTATTTTCATTTGCACCTTTATGTATATTCATATTTTTTACATTTTATAAAGAAAAAACATCATTCAAATTAAAACAATTTTATTTAAGTAAATTCAGTATTTAACTCAACGCAGGTATAAATTTTACACATAAAAGTCTGGGAAGCTCTCCTCTGAGGAGTATTGCCATTGCTTTCCTCTGAGGCTGTGTGACTTGGCCAAGATCACCCAGTACGTTTTCAATGTCAAGCCTGGATTCAAACCCTGACCTTGTGGAGTCTTAGTACCAACACTCAAAAACTACACCACACTCACCCTAAGAATCACCTCTATGCTTGTAAGTAAGCTTGCAACCTTTGGCAATCCTCTCCTAGGGTCTTCTTGGCTGTATTTATTCAGAGGAACCTTGTAACTGCTGAGAGGGTGATTTACCCAAGGTCACCCAGTGGCTTTCAGTGTCCGAACAGGGATCTGAATCCTGGTTTCCCAGATTCCTAGGCTGCTGCCACACTGCAGAATTAATGCAGTTTGACACCGCTTTAACTGTCATGGCTCCATCCTATGGAATTCTGGGATTCGTTTGTTTTTACACCAGAGCTCTCTGACAAAGAAGGTTAAAATGTCTCACAAAACTACAATTCCTAGGATTCCACACCATTGAGCCATGGCAGTTAAAACTGTGTCAAGCTGCATTAATTCTGCAGTGTAGATGCAGCTTCAGTCCATCATTCACATCCATTATAACACACTGGAAGTACAGTCAGCCCTTCTCATTCACAGATTTTTTTTATCCACAGATGCAAGCATCCACGGTTTGAAAATATCCAAAAAAAAGTATAAATTCCAAACAGCAAAGCTTGATATTCTATTTTATATAGGGGACACCATTTTGCTATGCCATTGTATTTAATGGGACTTGAGCATCTATGGATTTTGGCATTCATGGTAGATCCTGGAACCAAACCCCAGCGGATAACTGAGACCCACTGTATACATAACTCTCTTGCTTCTTATTTTCACAGATAATCAACCAGTCAGGGAGGAAAAACTGTATGGAGTGAAGAGAATTTGGGGACGATGGGTGGAGAACTAAGCTTAAAATTGGCTGGCAGCTAGCTGTTGAAGGCTGTGCTTTTCCAAAGGCACATACTTTTTATTTTTTATTATTTTTTAAAAAAAGAAGTACTTATTTTCTGTGTTTTAATTTAATCCCATCTTCTCTGGGGTTGCTAAGAGACAATAAACAGAATGGCATGTTTATCTTTTCAGATAGCACTGCATCTGAATCATAGCTGAACTGGGAAAATGATCTCCTCCCCACACTATACTGTATATCTCTCAGAAGCTACAGCACACACATACACACAACCACTCCCTCCATGAACCAAAACCACAGCCAAAGAAACAGAAGCCAAAGAAGCCTGCAGGAGAATGCATTCATATCCATTTTCTTCTGTGCCAAACCCACTGTACCATCCTGAACACACACCCAAAAATGTCTGATATCCAAAAGCTCAACAGAGTCAGGCCTGGCCCATACAGTGGGCCTCCCATATCCACAGATTCTGCTATCCACAGCTTGCAAATATTCCCAAGAAAAAAAGAAAGAAAAATCCTCAAAAGGAAACCTTGATTTTGCAGTTTTGTATAAATAACAGCATTTTACTATTCAAAGTCAAAGGCTTTCACGGCTGCGTCCACAGTTTTTAATGGGTTTTTCGGGCTATGTGGCCACATCCTGGAAGAGTTTATTTACAGATGTTGCAGAAACATCAGGAATTAGCTCTTCCAGAACATGGCCACATAGCCCGAAAAACCCACAAAAAACTATTTTACTATGCCATTGTGTACATCACCCCCTCAATATCCACAGATATTTTATCCATGGAATCAAGCAATCACAGTTTGAAAATAATTTTAAAGATATATAAATCCCCAAAGGCAAAGTCTGATTGTGCCATTTTATATAAGAGTCACCATTTTACTATGCCATTGTATTTAATGGGACTTGAACATCCATGGATTTGAGTATCCACAGGGGTCCTGGAACCAAACCCCAGCAGATACCATGTCAGCATATTGTAATAGAAAATTAAGATCTGTTGAACTGCACAGTCATGATGTGTGTGTGAGAAGTCCAGCTTTGTTTCCTGATTTCTTTAAGGTATCTCAAGGTCTGGCTGAGATACTGAAAATCACATTCACATATGTTCGCAGCATGGCATACGTACCTCTCTCTCTCTCTGCCTTTTCTTTGCTAACAAAGATTAAGAAAGGACTCATCCCACACTTTCTACAGGCGTGTTGATGACTAAAAAAGCTGATCCGAGATAACATACCAAGGGCCCCCCACAACAACAACAACAATATTTAATTTAATGGGACCTCTTAAGCTACACAGGGCTTGGAGAGGCGCGCGCCGTTTCATTTTTCTTATCTAGTCAAGGAAGTTTTTAGACAATAGAAGGGAAGCTGGCCTGAAGCATCAGAGGAAGTAAATCAGAGACTTGCCTCTGGAAGGAGCTAATAACCAGCAGCTCACTACATACCTATAGGCCCCGTGACTTGAACTCAGTGACAGAGCTTGGGAACAAAGGCCAAGTCTAGCAAGGTAAGCCCACAGTCTTTTTCCGGGCCTCATTAAGACTTCTCAGTATGGACACTGAAGGCCCTGCTGCAGTCACCTGCAACACCTGTGGGATGTTTGTCTTCTTGCCTACAGATGTGGGAAACTACACCTGCCCTAAGTGCAAGTTGGTAGCCCTCTTAGAAGAGAAAGTACAGCAGCTAGAGGAGCAGATATCTGCACTCCAGCATCATAGAGAGCAGGAGATTCTCCTGAACAGAACAGACCAGAATGTCTTCGGTGGGAAACACACAGAGGA
This sequence comes from Urosaurus nigricauda, assembly GCA_034509955.1. Taxonomy (NCBI): domain Eukaryota; kingdom Metazoa; phylum Chordata; class Lepidosauria; order Squamata; family Phrynosomatidae; genus Urosaurus; species Urosaurus nigricauda. The sequence goes on along the minus strand of JAOEGL010000001.1, from coordinate 375,673,443 downwards.
AGTTGCTGGAGTGGAGGAGGACACTCCACATACAACAGAGGTAGATGCTTGGAGGAAGGTCACACACAGAAGTAAGGAAACCAGGGAACGTTCTGTGAGCTGCTTGCAGCTACAGAATCGCTTTGAATCTCTCTCTGTTGTCAGAGATGATGAGGAAAAGCAGCAGGGACAGACATCAGGGACAGAGCAGGGGAGCCTGAGAGTATCACGAAAAGGAACAGCCACTGCTAAGCCTCGGAGGAGGCGCGTGGTCGTGGTGGGGGACTCCTTGCTGAGGGGTACAGAAGCAGTGGTTTGTGGGCCTGACAAGATGTCTCGGGAGGTGTGTTGTCTCCCTGGGGCAAAGATCCATCATGTGACGGAGAGGCTGACAAGACTTGTCAAGCCTACTGACCGTTATCCCCTTCTTTTGGTTCATGTGGGAACCAATGATACTGCAAGGCACAGCCTTCAGAATATCAAAAGGGATTATGAGGCTCTGGGAAGGAAGCTGAAAGAGATGGATGCACAGGTTGTCATCTCATCTCTACTCCCGGTAGAAGGGCATGGTCCAGGAAGGGAGAGGAAAATAGCAGAGGTGAACAACTGGCTCCGTAGATGGTGACGCCAAGAACAGTTTGGATTCTTGGATCATGGGCTGCGGTTCCATGAGGAGGGACTTCTGGCAAGGGATGGACTGCATCTCACGCCAGTTGGCAAAAACGTTTTTGCCAATAGTCTGAAGAATCTGATCAGGAGGGCTTTAAACTGAGTTACGTGGGGGAGGGAGACAGCATTCTGGAAGGCAAAAGGGATGGAGAGAATAGTCAAAGTGGCATAGAGGAAACAAGGCAAACAGTGAAAGGACCCAAGAGTAGGAGGCAAAAAACCATGCAAAAGCAGCAAGTAAAGAGGACACATGGTCTTAAATGCCTCTCCACTAATGCACAGAGTATGGGAAATAAGCAGGATGAACTTGAACTCCTAGCACAACAAGGGAAATATGATATAATAGGCATCACTGAAACCTGGTGGGATGAGTCTCATGATTGGAATGTAGAAATAGAGGGGTATAACCTTTTTAAGAGAAACAGGCCAAGCAGGAAAGGAGGAGGAATAGCATTATATGTCAGGGATATTTACACCAGTGAAGAGATGCAGGAAGTCAATACTGGAAGCCAGGTGGAGAGCATCTGGATAAAAATTAAAGGAGAGGGAAACAACAGGGATGTTACTGTGGGAGTCTACTACAGACCCCCGACTCAGGCAGAGGAATTGGATGATGCCTTTCTAGAACAGATAATCACATACTCAGAAAAGAGAGATGTAGTAGTGATGGGGGACTTCAACTATCCTGATATTTGCTGGATGTCAAACTCAGCCAAATCCTCAAGGTCTAGCAAATTCCTCACTTGCCTGGAAGACAATTTCATTGTCCAACAGGTGGAAGAAGCAACAAGGGGATCAGCCATCTTAGATCTTATCTTAACCAACAGGGAAGACCTAGTTGATGGGGTGCAAGTGGTTGGATCCTTAGGTGGAAGTGACCATGTTCTCCTGGAGTTTGTAATACAGTGGAAGGGAGAAGCTAGGCATAGTCAGACACACACTCTAGACTTTAGGAGAGCTGATTTCAATAAACTTAGAGAAATACTGGGGGTGATCCCATGGTCAAGAATACTAAAAGAGAAGGGAGTTCAAGATGGATGGGAGTTCCTCAAAAGGGAGATACTGAAAGCACAATTTCAGACAGTTCCAATGAGGAAGAAAAATGGAAGATGTCTCAAGAAACCGGTATGGATGACTAAGGAACTTACAACTGAGCTAAGTTTTAAACGGAACATGTATAAAAAATGGAAAAATGGGGAAATCACGAAAGAGGAATTCAAACAAATAGCCAGCGCATGTAGGGATAAAGTCAGAAAAGCTAAAGCGCAAAATGAACTCAGGCTTGCTAGAGAGGTTAAGAACAATAAAAAGGGCTTTTTTGGATATGTCCGCAGCAAAAGGAAGAAGAAGGAAATGGTAGGATCACTGCGTGCAGAAGATGGCAAAATACTAACAGGGGACAGAGAAAAGGCAGAATTACTCAACACCTTCTTTGCTTCAGTCTTCTCAGGAAAGGCAAAGGGTGCCCAACCTAAGGATAATGGAGCAGAAGACAGAATAGGGGAATTTGAGCACAGAATAAGTAAAGAGACAGTACAGGAATACCTGGTTAATCTAAATGAATACAAGTCTCCAGGACCAGATGAACTACATCCAAGGGTATTAAAAGAACTGGCAAAGGTGATATCGGAGCCATTGGCAATAATCTTTGAGAACTCCTGGAGAACAGGAGAAGTCCCAGCAGACTGGAGGAAGGCAAACGTTGTCCCCATCTTCAAAAAGGGAAAAAAAGAGGATCCCAACAATTATCGTCCAGTTAGTCTGACATCAATACCAGGAAAGATTCTAGAACAGATCATTAAGCAGAGAGTCTGTGAACATTTAGAAGCCAATGCCATAATCACAAAAAGCCAACATGGGTTTCAGGTAAACAAGTCATGCCAAACGAACCTGATCTCTTTTTTTGATAAAATTACCAGTTTGGTAGATGAAGGGAATGCTGTGGATATAGTTTACCTTGATTTCAGTAAGGCCTTTGACAAGGTTCCCCATGACATTCTTGCAAACAAGCTTGCAAAATGTGGGATAGACAAGTTAACTGTTACGTGGATTTGTAATTGGTTGACTGACCGAACCCAAAGGGTGCTCAACAATGGCTCCTTTTCATCCTGGAGAGAAGTGACCAGTGGGGTCCCACAGGGTTCTGCCCTGGGCCCAGTGCTGTTCAACATCTTTATTAATGATTTGGATGACAGAATTGAGGGCATACTTATCAAATTTGCAGATGACACTAAACTGGGAGGAGTAGCTAATACCCCAGAGGACAGGATCAAAATTCAAAATGACCTGAATACTGTATACTAGAAAGCTGAGCCAATGCTAACAAGATGAAATTCAACACAGAGAAATGTAAGGTTCTGCACTTAGGGAGGAAAAATGAAATGCACAGATATAAAATGGGGGACACCTGGCTGAATGAGACCACATGTGAAAGGGATCTAGGAGTCCAAGTAGACCATAAGCTGAACATGAGTCAACAGTGCGATGCAGCAGCTAAAAAGGCCAATGCAATTTTAGGCTGCATCAATAGAAGTATAGTGTCTAGATCAAGGGAAGTAATAGTGGAGAAACTGGAGCGGGTCCAAAGGAGGGCAACTAAGATGGTGAAGGGTCTGGAAACCATGCCCTATGAGGAACGCCTTAGGGAACTGGGGATGTTCAGCCTGGAGGAGAAAAGATTAAGAGGTGATATGATAGCCCTGTTTAAATATTTGAAGGGATGTCATATTGAGGAGGGAGCAAGCTTGTTTTCTTCTGCTGCAGAGACTAGGACCCGGAACAATGGATATAAATTGCAGGAAAAGAGATTCCACCTCAACATTAGGAGGAACTTCCTGACAGTAAGGGCTGTTCGACAGTGGAACACACTCCCTCGGAGTGTGGTGGAGTCTCCTTCCTTGGAGGTCTTTAAGCAGAGGCTGGATGGCCATCTGTCATCGATGCTTTGATTTGGAGGTCCTGCATGGCAGGGGGCTGGACTAGATGGCCCTTGTGGTCTCTTCCAACTCTATGATTCTATGATTCTATGATTCTATGGGACTTGAGCATCCACTGATTTTGGTCTCCACAAGGGTCCTAAAACCAAAGTCCAGCAGATGCCTCTCAAAGGGAGAGAAAGGCAAGCCAGCTCCATCAGGCCTTGCCTGAAAGAAGAAGGCCCTCCCTCCATCCACCATCATCCAGAAGGAGAGAAGGGCAGGCCAGCTCCATTGGGCCTAATCAGAGTAAGAAGAAGGCCCTCCCTCCAGGCCATCTGCCATGGTCCAGGCCTCCGGGGGAAAGAAGATCTGCTGGACTTTCCCCCTTCCCCACTGCCATTCCCTTAGATTGTAAGCCTGAGGGCAGGGAAATGTCTAATTAACATTTTTCCAGGCTATCATTCTCTGAAGATGCCAGTCACAGATGCTGGCGAAACATCAGAAAGGAACTCTTCCAGAACATGGCCACATAGCCCGAAAGCCCCACAAAAGAACTATGGCTGCTGGCCATGAAAGCCTTTGACTCCACATTGTCTAATTAACAATTTGTAAGCTGCTCTGACAGCCTTTTGGCTGAAGAGCGGGGTATAAATAAATAAATAAATATTATTATTATTATTATTATTATCATGATGATTATTATTATTATACCAAGAGCTTATGGTACTTAGATGGAGGGGGGAAAACACAGGGGAGCCATGGCTGCCAGCCAGAGTTGGCAATACTGGGCTACTGTACACGAAACAGGGGTCTGATTCAGTATAAGGCAACTTCCAATATCCCCGTGCAGAAGGTCACTGGTTCAATATCCATTATCTCCAAACTGAGCAAAGAAAGAAACCTTCCTAAGATCCCTTAGGAAGCTCTTACTGCCAATAAGAGACAATATGGGGTGCATCTACAATGTAGAAATAATGCAGTTTGACACCACTTTAACAGCCACCTTAACATTAGGAGGAACGTCCTGACAGTAAGAGTTGTTCAACAGTGGGACACACTCCCTCAGAGTTTGGTGGAGTCTCCTTCTTTGGAGGTCTTTAAACAGAGTCTGGGTGGCCATCTGGGTGGCCAACTCCCATGCTTTGATTGGGAGTTCCTGCATGCCAGACTGGGGTTGGACCAATTCTATGAGTCTATAATTCTATGATTCCATGCCATGGCTCCAGTCTACATGTTTTGCGAGGTACTCATTCACAGAGAAGGCTAAAAATCTTGTAAAACTACAAGTCCCAGGATTCCATTAGATGGAACTCCACCACTTAAAGTGGTGTCAAACCACATTACTTCTACAGTGTGGATGCACCCAAGGTTGGGCTACATGGATTTCAATGTAAGACAAGATCCCATGCTTCTTTAGCCCTTAAAATTGCTGAAGACACCTCACACCTACTGGTAGTTGTAATCTGGGTGTGTTCCGCGTGGTTTGGTGGACATAATTGTTCCAGCATCACTTGGAAAGAATAGGAGATCAGGCAATGGGAGCTCCAAGTTGCAGCAGAAATCAAGAAACCCTCAGGATCTGAACAACCAAGGATCATGCAGGTGCCTCAAGAGATAGCTGACCATCCACCGTAAACCTCAACAAATGATTGACAATGCTCACCCCAGACAGCTGAATTGGTCCCCATTCAAAACTTCCCCTTATTGCTGAAGCATGTCACACTATGTAGGGTCAACTGGAAGGAATTTAATCTCTTAATATGATCCTAAAACCAAAGACAGAAGCTGGGAGAAGATAACCAGCCAGAAGTGAATTATTATATATATTATATATCACCGTTGTTGTTGTTGCACATCTTCAAGACGTTTCTGAAGTCTGGGTCTGAGAGTGTGTGACTCACCCAAGGTTGTAGGTCACGACATACAAAAGTTAAAAAGCACCTAAACCAACAGAACATCTAAAACCAGTTTAAACAAATTAACATAACAAGAGCAGCAAACATAATCCAGCATAAGTGATGCAAGGCTTCTTTCCTCGGGAAAAATCCCAAAGGCCATCCAGAATAAAAATAACTGACACCAAGAACCCCCACAGACATGATGACCAGAGCATAGGGAAAGTATGCTTTGTTGGGGATTTTTGGCTTCCAGAATCCCACAGCCAGGGGGATTCCCAGAGTTTTAGTATTAAAAAGAAATTAAACAACATTTTAATTTTTCCAAAGCTCTGTTTATGACAAAAGCCTTGCTCCCTTGGCCAGCAAAAGGGCTCCCCAACCAAAGAATCCTAGAATCGTAGTTGGAAGAGACCCCAAGGGCCATCCAATCCAACCCTATTCTGCCCTTCAGGGATACGCTATCAAAGCCCCCCCAACAGATGACCATCCAGCTTCTCCTTAAAAGCCTCCTAAGAAGAAAATTCTACCACCCTCCAAGGCAGTGTATTCATGTTAAAACTGCACTGCATTTTCTGCTACCTTACAGTGCCCTAATTTTATTGTGAAGCAACACACCCCTTGTTTCTGCTGCTACTAAATATGGGAAGGGCTGATGGACAGCGGAAAAATTGGGAGGGGACACATTTTTCTCCAAAGCCTTTTTTTCTGGAAAAAAGTTTGAAAATTGAGGAGAAATGGGAGAAAACTGGATTAAGAATGTTTTAGATTGTAAGCCTGAGGGCAGGGAACCGTCTAATTTTAAGATTGTATGTACAGCACTGTGTAAATTTACAGCGCTATATAAATAAAGGTTAATAATAATAATAATAATAATAATAATTTTAGTATGATGAATAATTTTTTTAAAAAAACCACACAGTTCTCCTATAATGCTTCACCTTAGGGGTTATTTTTAAAAAGCTATGTAGCAAATAGTCCTTTTATGTATCAGATCATTGCAATTCCTGGTCTTGGTTTCCTCTTCTTATTTTCTTATTTTCTTTTTTGGGGAGAAATGAGTGCATTATATCTGCTTGGCACTATGGAAAACTAGAGGAGACAAAATAACTTTCTCTTTCACTAACGCTTATAATTTCTTCTGTTTTTATGGTTTTTGACTCACAAAACCAAAGGTTCCTCATCATTCAGGAGCTTTTAGCTCCATTTGTAACAAAAAGATAAGTATAAGGAAACTTAATTTGTAATTTAACAAACTTTATTTGAAATGTGATCATATTATATTATAAATATACAAATTATAAAATTATAAATTCTAGTTATAAATGATAAATATATAATTATAAATATATTATTAGAAAATTATAAATATTCTATATACCAATATGAAAAGTGTGCAAATATCACACTTGTTTTATTGCCCCCCCCCAAAAATGCTGCTTTCTTCTTAAAAACAAGTATGATAATTAATTTTCTTTTGGATCTGTTGGCTGCTGCAGCTGCTCCCCAGAATGTTGAATTCAGAGGTACAGTGCTATTGAAAAGGAAGGCTCAGTTTGGCTCTCATGATGATTAATCATTAACAGATTGACTGTGCTCAATATAGTTGTCTAAACTGCTATTAAAACTCATGGTTATCAACATCTCCCCATTCCATATGGCATGTAATGGTGGTGGATGCCATGTCAGTGGGATGGAAAATCCACTCCAAGGTTTCACAGTCTAAGCTTTTAAAAGTGCAGAAACTTAATTTTGGAATAGGGTTTGGGAACTTAAAATCATGGAATCCTAGAGTTGGAAGAGACCCAAGGACCATCCAATTCAAACCCATTCTGACATCCAAGAAGATACCATCAAAGTCCTCCTGCCTCTGCCTCTACCGTCCAACCTCTGTTTTAAAACCTCCAAAGAAGGAGACTACACCACTCTCCAAGGCTGCATCTTCCACTGTCAAACAGCACTTACCATCAAGAAGATTCTCCTAATGTTTAGGTGGAACCTCTTCCCCTGTAGCTTGAATCCATTGCTCCGTGTCCTAGTCTTTGCAGCAGCAGGAAACAAGCCTGCCCCATCCTCAAAATCCCTTCAAATATTGAAACATGGCCAGTTAAGTTAGTCCTTAACCTCCTCTTCCTCAGCCTAAACATACCCAGTTCCCTGAGATGCTCCTCATCTTAGGTTGTGGTTTCCAGACCTTTCACTATTTTGGTCACCCTCCTCTGGACATGTTTCAGATTTTCAAATATCATTCTTGAAATGTGATGCTCAGAACTTTACACAGAATTCAAGGTGAGGTCTTGAACTTCAGAGTGGAACCCACAGCAGATGCAAAAAACCCATCTGTCTGACTTAAAACCACCAGCCACTGCTGTCCAGTTGTTTCCATTTCCTGTTTCTGGAAGATGAATAAGTACACATAACAAAGATTTTGGTGAATCTTTACTAACCACAAAAACACTCAGCTTGCACAAAAGGGCTTTTAGGAACAATCATTAAACCATGGTGTGACAATCATCATTAAAATGTTAGAAATGAATTTTTTATGTTAAAAAAAGTAATGACAACAGAAATTACTAAAAGGAGGAATGCTGTACTTATTAACTTTCTGCCTGCCCACAGCAGTCTTTACTGGCTGTACAGCCCTCATTTTGCACAAAGGGCTCTAAAAACAATGACAAACAGTTGGGCAAAAGCTCTATAAAACTGTTGCAAACAAATAATAGCAACAAGAAGTACATTTACAACAGCAAGTTGTAAGCCGCTTAGACACTCCTTAGGCGGTATGAAGCGGTATATCAATGAAGCTGTTTTGTTTGTTATTTCTATACCACTTATCAGTGAAATAGCACCCTCTAAGCCATTTACAATGTGTAAGCCAATTGCCCCCAACAAGCTGTGTATTCATTTTACTGACCTACGAAAGGATGGAAGGCTGAGTGGACCCTGGAGCCCTGCCTGGGATCTAACTCACAACCTTGTGGCAGCAGTACCGGCATTTAACCACTGCGCTACCAGGGCTTTTGTTTGATTTAAATAAAAATCAAATAATAAATGGCAACAGAAATAAAAAGAAGAGAGGACAAATGCTACACCCATGGAATGCCTGCAGCCCTTTCTGAACAAAATAGGCAGCAAGCTACGTAACAGAAATGCTGAGCTATGAAGGCTGTCAGGGTTTAAAACTAGAAGAAAAGTGCTACCCCTTTTTCAACAGGTTCAGAGGAAAACCCATAAGGGAACCATGGGGGAAACCCTCCTCTTCCCGCACCCCAATGTACACCAGTGACTTGCTGTTTTTAAATACATTATAGTTGCTATGGCAGCCAACCAAACTGTGATGATCCTACTCATTTCCACAGGGAAGGAGGTAGCCTTCTCCTAACAGCAATGGCAGGGCACAGCAAACACGTATCCACCCCTTCTCTCTGTCTATCCATCTGGAAACACTCAGTTATTCTGGAAAATCTGTGTGTGTGTGTGTGTTTACTCACACAGAGAGAAAGAGAGAGACAGAGAGAGAATACATGCCAAAGAAGTCAGGAGCTGAAATGTCTGATCCATCCATTAAAATTCATAAATTTTTCCCTGCTATAGTATCTTTTTGGGATCCAGGTTAACCTGCAAACAGTGTCATTCAGCTATTATAGATAAAAGATAGATAGATTAGATCAGTGATCTCCCAAACATTCAGGAGTAGCATATTGGCCATAGAGCAAATCAAAAATGCACCAAACAATGACATCTTTATTGGACCAACCAAAACACACAATTACACATGGCAAGCTTTCAAAGCCACATGTTGCAAGTTTTCAAAGCTTTGGAGAAGCCAGTGGAGCTTTAAAAGCTTGCAACATGTAATTGTGCATTTTGGTTGACCCAATAAATGTATCATTGTTGTGAGCATTTTTGATTTACTCATAGGAGTTGTATATGCAAATGTTTATGTGGTTGTACAGTACAATCAGCTGCATATTCAACTGTACAGGTTGTTGGATATCCTATTGTGCAACACTGCCATTTAACACAGGAGTTGAATAGCACAATGAATGTATTACTCAAAGATTTATGTCAGAGTGGCTTGCTCCGAAATGCCTAAAAGCTACTCTGGTGGGTGTGGAGGACATTGCCACCATGTCTGGAGTTCCCTGGAGCCTCCAGGGGTCAACATGAAATTTTGCAAATACTATTTTTTTTAAACCCTCAAAACGCTCTCTAGGGACCCAGAAAGGCTCAAAACATGTCCTCTATGGGCATTTGAAGGGAGGATTGGTTTATTTATTTATTTATGTATGTGTTTGTTTATTATGCAGGAGAAGGTGCAGTGAGGGATGTAGCTCTCCACTTTCTTATAGAGGGCTAATGCAGCACCCTAGTCTTCCACATTTACCTACTGAAGATTTAAATTATGCAATCCCGATGATAGATCTGAGCAACCATGGCCAGCAGGCCACATAAATATACAAGCACACAGTTGTTGTTAACTGCCTTCAAGCTGACTTCAACCTATGGTGACCCTATGAATGAGAGACCTCCAGGTCTCCCTGTCCTCAACCAGCTTGCTCAACTCTTGCAGATTCATGGCTTGGTTTCCCTGATTGAATCCCTCCAACTGGTATAGAGTTTTCCTCTTTTCCTTCTGCCCTCAGCTTTACCAAGTATTATTGTCTTTTCCAGTGAGCCTTTTCTACTGATGATATGATATGACCACCTCTTGGCTTCTAGGGAGAGTTCAGGCTTTGTTTGCTCTGGAACCCATTTGTTGGTCTTTTTAGCAGTCCACAGTATTCACAGAACTCTTCTTCAGCACCACATCTCAAATAAGTTGATTGTCTTCCTATCTGCTTCCTATTGCACAGATAAATACACAAAACGCTCCCAACCCCTGCTCGTTAGAATTGTGGCTAAGATGCCCATGCATCCTCAAATACTGCTTTGAATTTGCCCAATTAGAAAGAACATCTTAATTGCAGTGGAAGATTTAGAGGCCGTCAAGTACTAATACGTTCCACTGGTCTGTTGTGTTATTACTGTGCATGCTATTGACTCTGGAGGTTTCTGGCTCCCTGCGGAGGTCATCTAGGGCTTCAGTTTCCAGTGTTAAACACAAGCAATTAGTATTAAAGAGGGCAGGGAGACAATGAGACTCAACAACACAAACAAACCTCAGTGGCCAAGAGGGCATTGCAAATGGAAAAGGAAGCCATGGGAGGGGGGGGGCTGTAAATTTCCAAGCACACACATTTATTGTGACAAAAAATCAGTATACACACCACATTCCTAAGAATAGCACAGAACCAGCCAGGGAATTTAAGTGCCTCTGAAAGGGAGCAAGGAGGTGCTTTAAACTGAGTAGACTTTTAGAGGTCTTAGGAACAGGAGCCTTATATGTCACTGGTCCACCAAGCTCAATACTGGCAGCCATGTCCCTCCAGGGATGCAGGCAGATTTCTTTCCTACCCCAACCTGCAAGGACTGGGGATGGAGCCTGAGAACCTCTGCACAGGAAGGGAAGATTCCCTTTGGAAAGTTGCCTTATAATGGTGCCCTATATAAGTATTTGAAGGGCTCACATTGAGGATGGAGGAAGCTTGTTTTCTGCTGCTCCAGAGAAGAGGAACCCGAACAATGGATGCAAGCTACAGGAAAAGAGCTTCCACCTCAACATTAGGAGGAACTTTCTGACAGTAAGAGCTGTTTGACAGTGGAACACACTCCCCTGGAAAGTGGTGGAGTCTCCTTCTTTGGAGGTCATTAAGCAGAGGCTTAATGGCCATCTGTCAGGGGTGCTTTGATTGTGAGTTCCTGCATGGCAGGAGGTTAGACTGGATGGCCCTTGGGGTCTCTTCCAACTCTACGATTCTATGGTTTATCAGAAAGCAGTTGCTTGCAAGCAATGTAGAGTCTGATCTCCTGTCGATGGGGACTCAGCAGACTGACATTTCCTACCCCTTTCCTCCAACCATCCCTGATGTGACAATCAGAAGTAGGATCCCTGTTGCAATTCCTCTTCACACCAGAGGTAACTGGCAAAGAGTTTGGGATGGAAATGCCAATATGCTGCTGGAACAATGGATGCAAGCTACAGGAAAAGAGATTCCACCTCAACATTAGGAGGAACCCCCTGACAGTAAGAGCTGTTCAGACAGTGGAAGATGCTGTCTTGGAGTGTGGTCAAGTCCCCTTCTTTGGCCTGAGATACCACCTAAACCTTAGGAAAAACTGCTTGATGGAAAAGCAGTCCAGCTGTGGAATAGATGACCTTGGAAAGTGCTGGATTCTCTACTGTTAAAGTTTTTAAGTAGAGGTCGAATACTCATCTCCCAGAGGCACTTTACCTGCAGATTCCTGTACTAGGAATACGTTGGATTAGATGGCCATTGGGGGTATCGTCCAATTCTATGATTCAATTGTTTCTTTCTAATACAGAACCCAAGGCAGCTCACTTACAGGTTAAAATATAATGCAGCTAAAAATCAAGACAAAAAAGCACCATAGTTAAAAAGTAAAGCATGTAAAATTCTTCACATAAATTACCCTATTAAAAACAGAATTAACTTAAAGGTATTTAAAACACAAAAGGCAAAGATAAAAAAACAGATATCCGCCCACCAAGCCTCATTAAAAGACTCTTCCACAGCAACCAGTTAATAGCCAAAAGGTTTTCTAAATGAAAAGGTCTGTTTCCTGCCTGGGAAAGGAGAGCAGAGAAGGGCCAGCGCATGATCCACCCTTTGGCCCTTGTGATGCGCATTGCTCATCATGTGGGCTGTGATCACAGGGCCTCTCCTCTCTTTCCCCTTTTGCTCCTCAAACGCCATCCTTGCTGAACCACCATCTGGTTTATTAATAGCGCTGCCCCAGAGGCACCCATCCAAAGGTCTATGCAACAATTGTGATCCTAATAAACCTATGTTTATTTCTAGACACTGTGTTCTGCTTGTATTTTTTTCCCTGAGTGTAGAGAACTGGGGCGTATGCTGCGTTGCCAAGGTTTTGCTGCCCCAGTACTCCCTGTACCACCAAAAATTCAACACAGAGAGGACCAAGAAGCAAGCTAGGAACGATGCCTTTGTTACAGCTGAAGCCAAGGGCTCAGCCATTGTGCTCCGGGATGCTTTCCAAGTGGAGAGGGAAAAGTCCACTTTTAATGGGGCTTCCTTGGGATTACTGCATTGCCCAAAAGGGCCACCATGAGTTTCCATGCGTGTGTGTTTAACTGTATGCAAGCAAGCATTAAAAATAACCCATAATGTAACATGGAATGAGCTCGGTTAAACAGTAACATCATCCTACTCCTTCTATTTAAGTGTTTTGAATAATTTTATCTTTTTAACTGTATTTTTATTCTTTGAATAAGCAATCTTGTAACAATATAATCACTTTACTATGTTTTTAATTGTATTGCTCTTTTATTGTTGTGACCCACTCTGGGTCCCAGTGCTGGGGAAAGAGCAGGATATAATCATCATCATCATCATCATCATCATCATCATCACCACCACCACCACCATAATTCTACTCTTTCTCATAGAACCGGTACACAAATTAAAATAAATACCATGGAGTTAATGACGTAAAGCCTCAATTTTGGGGCATAAATTTTTAGACATAGATGAGTATATACAGTACTCTCTCTAAGGAAGGAGCTCCAGAGCCTGGGAGCAGCCACTGAGGAGGCCCTGTTTCTCTACCAGACATACCTGTGAAGGTCATAAAATCATAGCATTGGAAGAGACCCCAAATGTGCAGGAACCCACAATCAAAGCAGTTGTGTCAGATGGTCATCCAGTCTCTGTTTTAAAACCTCAAAAGTAGAAGACTCCGCTATACTACAAAGTGGTAGGAATGAGAGAAGTGCCTCTACTGAAGATCTCAGGGATCCAACAGTATCAATTGCAGCTATCCAAAGACCTCCTGCTCTCTCAAAACACTGCAGCTTTTTCTCTTTCCTGCCCTTTAAGCTCAGACCTGAATGTCTCTGCTTCTTTTATTTCTTTAAACTCTTCCCTTTAATGTAATCTTTTAAATTAAGCTATTGGCAAAACTACTTAATCCTTTCTTTCTCACTCTGATGAGCCCTGGTGGCACAGTGTTTAAATGCCTGTACTGCAGCCACTCACTCAAAACCATAAGGTTGCGAGTTCAAGACCAGTAAAAGGGCTCAAGCTCAACTCAGGCTTGCATCCTTCCGAGGTCGCTAAAATGAGTACCCAGATTGTTGGGGGCCAAATAGCTTACAGTTGTAAACCGCTTAGACACTCCTTAGGCAGTATGAAGCGGTATATAAATGAAGCTGTTTGTTTGTTTGTTTGATGTCCCTCCAAATATGTTACACTAGAACTCCCACAGCTGCATGTGAAACAATATTCATTGCTTGACATTGGTCCCTTTCGTGTCCATGCAGTGAGAGCACACAGATTCCACTTTAACTGCCATGGCTGCATCCGACATCCTACGGCTTGTAGTTAGCTGAAGTGGTAGCGAAGCCCGCTAAGTTTCTAAATACTCCTCTCAAAACTGCAAATCATAGAATTCCACATAATGTTGCCAAGGAAGTTCGACAGTGGAACACACTCCCTCAAAGGGTGGTGGAGTCTCCTTCCTTGGAGGTTTTTAAGCAGAGGCTGGATGGCCATCTGTCAGAAATGCTTTGATTGGGAGTTCCTGCACGGCAGGGGGTTGGACTGGATGGCCCTTGTGGTCTCTTCCAACTCTGAATTTCTATGATTCTATGATTCTATGAAGTTAAAGGGGAATCATAGCACTATAATTGCATGGTGTAATTGGGCACTACAGTAGTCTAGCCTTATCTGTGGTTTTAGTTACTTGTAGTATGCCATAGTCCAAAATATAACATAGTCCCCCCCCCCCTCCACTTTATCCATGGTTTTATTCTCCATGCTTTCAATTATTCACGGTCAATTACATTTCAAAAACATTTACATGTATAGGGTTTGGAACTATTCAGGCATCCACTGGGGGTCTTGGAAGATATCCCCGGCAGATAAGAAGGGGAACTGTTGTACTGGTCTTTGTCCAGCTCTGCAGAGATCTCCAGTAAATCAAGAGATTTCTACTAGCCTACATAATATATCCATCTATGGCCATGCTGCCTAAGGTATTTGGAGAGCTATAATCCAAAAAGTCACTTTTATGAAGTGTGCCCACTTCAGTGGTCATGGTGACTGTGGAGGTGGGGGGTGCAGGGTGAGTTGGAGTCCAAGAAATTGCAATGTTCCATGCTCTTCAATAAATAACTGCCTTTAAGCGAACTCAAAGATATGGCCATGTTATTCTGGAAAACAGTATGCAAAGGGATTTTGTAGATTCCTCCTGTATCTGAGGGAGTAGGCTCAAGCTTACAAAAGTCTTGTTCATTCCACTTCTTTCTTTCAGTTAATCTCAAAAGTGCTACAAGATCCCTTAAGACAGTGATTTCCAAATTTTGGTCCTCCAGACGTTTGGAACTTCATTTCCCAGAAGCCACAGTTACCTTGGCCACCAGTCAGGAATTCGGGCAGCTGAAGTCCAAACCATCTGGAATATCAAAGTTTGGGAAGCCCTGCCTTAAAAGAACTCAGTTAGGGTTCATTTGCCAAAGTATCCATATTTCTTTTGCACACAGTACATTGACCAGAAAACAAGACTGGGTGCACGTTTCTGATCATGCCAGCCCTCTTTAACTAAAAGCTAGAAACAGGATGAGTGTACAAAATACAAGCCCGGACTTCTCTTTCAAACCCACTCTACACTACCTCTACTTGCCCACCTGCATTTTGGAGAACAGCTGTGCAGTTGTTTCCAAAGAGAAGCTTTTGGGGACATTGTGTGCACGAGACACACTCAGGCACACACATGGAGAGGCCCGAAGAAAGGAAAGGGGCATGTGATCCATCTTTTGCAAAGCACTCACTGTCCAGAAATAGCAACGTGATAAAATACACACGCACTCCACGCTTGCCAGGTGACATGCACACACATATACAAACTGAGATATTCACCAGCATTAAAACATTCACAGCTGGGTTACAGACTGATGAAAATAAAGCAAAGTTCTTTAAAAGGCAAGAAGCTGCTTCGTTTCAGAAGCTGTGGTCCTTTTGTCCAGCACAACAACCCTGGTATAAATGGCAAGGTAAGATTTGGTGCAGTGACAGCAGTAAAACGGCCACAGGTTCTTTGCGGTGATAGGAAGGATAGCACAGATGTTATCTCTCTCATGAAAGAAAGTGGCCCCCAACAGCTCCTGAGCTCTTCTGGAACTATAATGGCAGCTCTGTCTGGCCATGGATATGGCTCTGTCATTCATATTCCCATTCGATGAATGACTTCACAGAATCATAGAACTGAAAGAGAGGGTAAGGGCTATCCAGTCCAACCCCTGCCATGCAGGAACTCTCAATCTTCTGCAATTCTGCAAGGAAACCTGGAGGACAGCTCACAGTTTATGCTCAAGAATGAGCTGAAAATGAGCAGGAAATAGGAAGCCGTCTCTCGCACACTAGGGACTTGTTCAGTTTTCTGAAGGAAAAAACCACAGGAAAATCAGTTGACTGAGACACACCCTCAACATCTGCCTCAGCTTAGCAAAAAGTGTGTTCCAATTCACACACATCCTAATGGACTTGAAGGGTGGACTCTATTTAGGAGAATTATTACACAGGGCAAAAACCTTCAGTGCTCCTCAAAGATCCCATGCAGAGTTTCAAAATGTTCTTCTTTGACTTTGAGGTGAACTTTTTTTTCCTTTTCTTTTCTTTTTTTACTACTGTATTATTACCAGCAAAAAACCCCCAAAAGATACATAAAATCAACTCAGCAGGAAACACACAGGACACAACATCCTGTAAACTCACCCAGATTGGTTACAGTATTTTACCATCAGCAGTTCTTCCCATAAATTACTGGGGGTGGGGACACAGCTCCCAGAATGCCCTGGCCCAGCCAAAGTGGGCCATGTTGGTTGGAGGGATTTTATTAGATTTAATCCTAAAAATAAGTTCTCCAAGTTCTGATTTTATGGAATAATACACACACACACACGCACACACTGGATTACAGCAAAGGTGGGAATTAAGCACCTCTCTGGATTCCCCTGGTTTGTAACTTCCAGCACTCCTAGTCAGCATAGCCAAAGGTAAGGGATGCTGGGAACTGTAGTCCAACAACATCTGGAGGGCTGCATGATTCAGCTGTAATACCATATAGCTTATAGGCTATAACGGTGTGAGTCCAAAACATCTCAACCAATGTTGAATCAGTGTATGCTAAAAGCCACAGGTTTAACCACTATAATAACTCTCTTCCACCAACCTCTCATCTTCTCTTCACCAAAATGTTTGAATTGTGGGTTCCAAATAAACTATCCACACTAATATCATGTTGCTGTTGTTTTTTGCCACCATGCCAACTTCAATTTATGGAGAGCCTATGAATGAGAGAGCTCCAAGATCCCCAGCCATCCATTGCCCTGCTCAGGTCTCACAAACTCACATTAATATCTAGTTAGGCATTTTAAAGATTTAACTCCTGCTTTTCCTAACAACAGCAGCAAAATCAAGGTGGGTTTTTATGCAAATATGTAAAAAGTACATGGCTTGCTATGGATTTTCTACCCCTTCCCATGAAAGAAATGCTATCTCTTCCCCCTTCAATAGCACAGTGGCAATAAAGGTGTGGACAAAGGGTCTTTAAATCCATAAAGCAGATGTGTTCAGGAGGGAAGTAAGCATTGGAAGAAGCCATCTGAAAGGGGAAGTTTGCCAAAACTCTGTGTTCCTACTCCACTTGATTGGGATAAAAAATACGGTATAAGGACTAGAAACTTGGTGCACAGTTTCATTCACTTTTAAAAAAAAATCAGCTGAGATTCCCAAGAATCCAAAGTGTGCCCAGTTTTTCCACATTATAAGTGGAATGCCACAAAAGTTGAACTGGAGATTTAACAGCTTTAATTTTAGGTAAGCTTATCATTGTGGCATTGTTGTATACTTTCAAGTCCTTTCCATTTTATGCCAACCCTAAGGTGCAACTTACATGGGGTATTCTCAGCAAAAATGTTCAGAGGGTTTGCCACTGGCTTCCTTTGAGGCTGAGAGAATGTGACTTGTCCAAAGTCACCCAATAAGTTTTCATGTCTGAGCAAGGATTCAAACCCTTATCTCCCAAGTGTCTGAAATCATTGTCCAAAAAGTGCATGCAGCTCTGATATATAGTTCAAAGGCTATGGAGGAATATTTACCAGCTTTGACAGATATACCAGTTCCTGGACTGGGATATCTTGGCCACAGCAGTTCCAACATTAACAATCCCAAGATTTTGTTGTTGCTGTGGGCCTTCAAGTTGTTTCCGACTCATGGCAACATATGTTGTTGTGTGCCTCCAAGCTGTTTTTGACTTACAATGACCCTAACATGACCCTATCATAAGATTTTCTTGGCAAGTATCTTCAGAGAGGGTTTGCCATTGCGATCATCTGAGGATGAGAGAGTTAAGGCAAACCCTATAATGGGGATTTCTTGGCAAAATTTGTTCAGAGGGAGTTTGCCAGCATGGTGTGGTGTGCCCAAAGTCACCCAGTGGGCTTCCATGGCTGAGCAGGGATTTGAATCCTGGCCTCCAGAGGTTTGTATTCCAATGCTTGAACCACTACATCACGCTGGCCCTCTAACTTCAAGATTGTGGGTTCAATCCCAGCCAGGGCTCAGGCTCAACTCAGGCTTGCATCCTTCCAAGGGCAATAAAATGAATACCCCACTTGTTGAGGGCAATTAGCTTACACATTGTAAACCACTTAGGGAGTGCTTAAGTGGACTGATAGGCGATATAGAAACATACTTGCTATTGCTATTGCTAAGAATAAACTATCAAAATGTGGGGCTTCCGTTGAAGCTGGTCCAGAAGTTGCAACTGGTGGCTGAATGCAGCAACCAAATCACTGGTTAGGGAATCCCCTGGACAGCATATTGTATCTTTGCTGAGAGAACACACTGGCTGCCAATATGCTACTGGGATTGTTTGTTAAGGTTTTGCTATCAGCATCTAAACCAGCATAAACAACATGGGAGCAAAGGGATCTTGTAGCTCCTTTGAGACTAACTGTGCCAACGAAGTCGCAGCATGAGCTTTTGTAGACTTGGTGTACTTCCTCAGATGCATGGGCCATAGACTTTTGTAGACTTGCATGGGCCACACATCTGAGGAAGTAGACCAAGTCTATGAAAGCTCATGCTACGACTCTTTTGGCACAGTCTGTCTCAAAGGTGCTATAAGATCTCTTTGCATACTGATATTCCAGACTAACATAGATACTGCTTTATCACACTAGGGGGTAAACAGGATTTAAACGAGAGTTAAATGAGAGTTAAACAGGAAATGCCCTATGTTTATCATAAGACATTTCCTGTTTAACTCTTGTTTAACTCTTGTTTAAATCCTGTTTGCCCCCTTGTGTGATAAAGCAGTATGTCTCTGAATTCTACCACTACAAGAGCTTCCCCACCACCATTCACTTCTCCTTTTGTGTCATGCTATTTTTAGATTGTAAGCCTGAGGGCAGGAAACCATCTAATTAATAATAATAATAATAATAATAATAATAATTGTAAGCCGCTCTCAGAGCCTTTAGGGCTGATGGGCAGGTTATAAATACCATAAATAAATAATAAAATAAGTTATCTGAAGAGCTGCTGTGCCTTAACCCATTTTTTCATGCCCAGTCAAAATACAAACTCATTTTTAGTGGTGCTCCATGACTCCATGCTGTGTGTCATAGAGATGCAGTACTGTTGAGTGACAGACTAACATTCTAGAAGACCAAGGTTCAAATCCCTACTCACCAATGGAAGCCTACTGGTAACATATGTTTGGAAAAAAGAAGGAATGTAAATAAAATGATTGATGGAAAAGTGATTGATTTGGGCAAGTCACATTCTACCATCCTAAAAGAAAAGCAACAGCATGAACCTTCCACCCTCAAAAAAACCCTACAAAACAGCTGGTCTAAGTCAGAGTCAACTTCCAGGAACGTAACAACTACATCATACCAAGTTTTTAGTAATGCAGGGTGTGCTCTACACTGAGGTTTCCCAATCTTTGATCATCCAGCTGTTTTGTACTTCAACTCCCACAATCCTTTGCCAGTCTGGTAAAAGACGTAGGATTCTGGGAGCTGAAGACCAAAATATCTGGAAGACCCAAAGTTAAGAACCACTGCTCTACGGCATTCACTTCCTCTGGCTATCAGGCAAGAGGACAATGTTCTGAATCTCCAGCAATTCTTCAACTTTTTCATCATCAGTTTTTCAGTTGCATCTTGTATTAACCTTGTTGCAAGCCATCTTGAGTGCTATGACAAGGAGAAGGGGGTCATAAATGGCCCCCTCCCTGCTGGCCTTTCATTGTCAAGTAAAAACATTTTTATGTAGGCAGGCATTTAGGATATAACGCATAGCAGGGTGGCTTTTATGGAACAGGTGGGTTTTTAGTTACAGTATTTTCATGTGATGTTATATTGTGTTTATTTTCATGTGATTTTATATTGTGTGTAGATGTTTTTAATTGTTTTGAATTTTACTGAGATTTTAAATGTCTTGTCTGTGAGTTGCCTTGGCTCCCTCCAGGGAGAAAGGCAGCATATAAATGAAATAAAAATGAATAAATATGTAAATTAAATTGAATGGATTAATAAATAAACTCCCAGCAGCCCCCTATCAGGGAGGACAAAATGAAGGTATTGTTCCCCAAATAAGAGTTCTCAAATGAAATTTTCCTTAAGTCCCCAAATGTCTAGCATTGCTAGATACTTGAAAATCATTCATACCTAGAAGTCTTCTAATTGCTGTGTTTATATTCTTTTGATCATTCATTTTGCCTGTCCTTCTTTTTGGATGCATAAATGCTATTTTTAAATGCTCAACTGAAGTTTTAATTTACTGCAATGCTAGAAATTTGGGGACCAAAGAAACATTTCTTGGAGGGGCAGAATTTTTATTTGGGTGGGGCAATGGCCTTGTTTTGCACATACACACACTATAGTTGCACACCAGCACCAAGCCAATGGCAAAGAATGCTAGCAGTTGCAATCCAATAACCAAGAAGTGGAAGAACATACAAATGCCTCGTCTGTTTTGAAGGGTTGTTCTTTGCTGGACAACTTTAGTCACTCACAAAAAAAGATAACATTTTTTAAAAATAGCAGAAGCTTCATTTCCTCCCTTTCATCAGATCTCTGGGTCTTAGCAGACCACACACTAAACAAGAGTCAACAGGGTAATGTGATAGTCAAAAAAAGCACATCCAATTTCTGGGCTTTATCAGCAAGAGTATCGTATCCAGATAAAGGCAAGTAGTAGAGCCATCCTATTCTGCTTTGGTCAGATCTCACCGGGAATACTGTGTCCAGTTTTGGACACCACAGTTCAAGAAGGATATTGACAAGTCGGAACATGTCCAGAAAAAGACAATGAAGATTATAAAGAGTCTGGAAGCCAAGCCTTATGAAACACAACTGAGGGAGCTGTATTTTGTTTTATTTAGCTTGCAGAAGAGAAGACTGAGAGGTGACATGATAGCCATCTTAACATTTCTGAAAGGATGTCGTGGAAAATATGGAGCAAGGTCATTTTTTGCTGTTCCAGAGAGTAGGACACGGAACAACAGATACAAATTACAAGAAAGGAGATTCCACCTAAACAT
The DNA here is from genome assembly GCA_034509955.1 of Urosaurus nigricauda. NCBI lineage: Eukaryota > Metazoa > Chordata > Lepidosauria > Squamata > Phrynosomatidae > Urosaurus > Urosaurus nigricauda. Next base: position 375,652,286 of record JAOEGL010000001.1, on the reverse strand, counting down.
TATGGGGAACTTTCTCACTGTAAGAACTGTTCAGCAATGAAATAGATTGCCTTAGAGGGTGGTAGACTCTCCTTTTTTGGAGGTCTTTAAGGAGAGGCTCAATGGACACCTCCCATTTTAATTGTGTATTCCTGCATGGCAGGTGGTTGAACTAGATGACCTTTGCAATTTCAAGTCTAAGATTCTATGGTTATGTATATATTAATGATAAGCCTTTGTTTCTTAATCAGAGGCAACACAGTGTTCCTTACCTGCCACAGCAAGTCTTTTCCATTAGTGTTTTCCTGTTGCTGCTGTTGTTGCTGTTGTGCAATTGTGACCCCCAACACCAGAGTGTGGATAGCACAGGAGACGGAGGAGATAAGGACGATGGGTGTGAGGCGCAAGGGGAGAGTGATGAAAAAGGAGAACATGAAGAAGGCTTGCCAGCCAACCGTGTCACTGGCTTCATGATAGCGGGCAAAGTTCAGGCCCAGGTAGCAGAATATCTGGGCAGTGATGAGTATCCACAGGATGTAGGGCATGAACTTCCGGGTGACGCGATCTGGCAGCAGTTCATACTTGCATAGGATGAAAAGGAGGACCTGGGTCGCCAGGCCCACTGCGGCCGCCAAAGTGGGCGCCAGCTTCTCTGAGGGATACACCACAGTGCACATGATAATGACATAGCAGTCAAAGAGGGCAGCAAAGACCACCAAAACCAGCAGGGTCTCATGGCGCTGCCGCCGGAAGTAGGTTTGGTAGAGGTTCTCTAGAGACTCCGGGGAGAACGTCAGGCGCATAAAACGTGGCAAACAGAGGCAAGAGCCCGAGTTCCTCACCGTTACCTCATGGGTCCGGCCTACCCCATGTTCAGGGTCAGAAGGCAAGCTGACCGAATAATCCGCAGAGTATTCCGCTGAGTATTCAGGCTCGGAGAAGGCCCTGTTGCGGGGCATCTTGGCTGTTTTTGCCAACTGACGCTCAGAGAAATTGTGAAAAGGTTCCTCCAATAACCAAATATTGACTCGGGGATGGTGCAGCTCCCATAAACACTAAACTGAGAGGCAAATTCAAGGCATGAAGACCTCAGGAACAGTTAGCCATTGCCTGTTTCCAACGTGTTTCAGCATCCAGCACAAGCATGTCCCTAAGAGAGAGGGGAGAGAACATATTGGTAATACAAAAAATACATAGAGCAGCCTATAGTTATTATTTCTCAGCCTAGTGCAGCCTACGTATATCAACATTAATGATAATAATGCTTGTCAGAGTGACAGTAGTGATAATAATGATGAAGATAATAACAATAGCAATAATAATAAAACATGTGGCTTCTCCACACACACACAAAACACAGCTATGGCAGTTTGGGGTTATTTTAACTGCCACAGCTCCCTCCTATGGAATCCTGGGATTTGTAGTTTTGTGAAGTATTTAGGCTCCGCTGGAAGAGAGCTCTGGTCCCTCATCAAATTCCAGGATTACACAGGATGATGGAGCCATGGCAAGTATATTACTACTACTACTACTACTACTACTACTATTATTATTATTATTTTAATCATCATAATAATTAGGAAGACCTTCCTGACAGTGATTGCTGTTCCGACAGTGGAAGACACTCCCTGGGAAATTGGTGGAGTCTCCTTCTTTGGAGATTTTTAAACAGGGGCTGGATGGCCATCGGCTGGGGATGCTTTGTGAGTTCCTGCATGGCAGAAGGAGTTGGATTGGATAGCCCATGAGGTCTCTTCCAACTTGATGATGATGATGATGATGATGATGATGTCATTATAATCATCCCACCTTCCTCCTGATACAGGGACTTAAGGTGACTAATGTAAAATTTAAAACAGTACAATTTTTTTTTAAAGTGGAATCAAAACAGGTTTGTGTGTATCTTGTTGCAATTGTCTCAGGTGGCAAAATGCCCTTAAAAGATCTCCTGGGAAACACATCCAGGGCTCCTTGTTTTACTTTTCATCCCATGCTTCTCTATCTCTGAACCAGGGAAGGAAAGCCATGCAAAATTATTAGGGCAGATTCATCCATCCCCTGCTCCTTTTTAGTCCAAAATCCAAAACAATAGTCCAAAATCCAAGGGTGGCTAAGACAGTGACACCTTTGCTTTCTGATGCTTCAGTTCATGCAAACTTTTATCTCGTGCACAATATTATGAAAAACATTGTGTATAAAACTGCCCTCGGTCTATGTGCAGAAGGTGTATGCAAAACATAAATTAATTTCCTGTTTAGATTTGGGCCCCAGCTCCAAGATATCACCAATATTATCTCATGATGTCTATGCAAATGTTCCAAAATCCAAAACTTCTTCTGGTCCCAAACATTTGGGACAAGGGAGACTCTTCATGAAGAATGGGCAAAGGTTCATCATCCAGCTGACCTTCTTTTACAATAAAATTTTAAAAATAAAAAATAACAAAATTTTAAAAAGAGCCAGGAATGTTGCCTCCATCTTTAATTCTATTTTAATGTTCCCTTTTGTATGTTTTGAATTGTATTCTTTCAAACCCTAAGTTGCCTTGAGCCCCAATTTGAGGGGCAAAGATGGGATATAAATGAAATAAGTAAGTAAACAATAAATCTCCCAACCTTCCTCAGTTTACCTTAGTGCCCCCCCCCTTTTAATTCTGTCTTAATAATGCTCCCTTTTGAATGTTGTGAATTGTATTTGAGTCCCAATGGGATATAAATGATAATAATTGTAATCGTAATAATACCCCTCCTCTGGTTTACCTCAGCGGCCCCCTTTTTAATTCTCCTGTAAGGCTCACTTTTGTATTGTTTCAAGCTTTGGGTCCCTATTTGGAGAAGTGGGGGGAGAAAACAGGATATAAATTTAAATTAATTATAATTAATAATTATTATTATTATTATTATTATTATTATTATAAATAGGTCCCCTACCCTCCCTCAATTTACCTCAGCAGCCTCCTCTGTAATGCCATCTCAATGCTCACTTTTCAATGCTTTGAATTGCAGGGAATCTCAAATTTTTTGGGGGGGGGGGATAATGTGGGATATAAATGATGATGATGATGATGATGATGATGAATAGCCCCCCTTCAGTTTATGTCAGTGGCCCCTTCTTTAAGTCTATCTTGATGGTCACTTTTGAATGCTTTGAATTGCACTGAATCCCAGATTGGGGGGGGGGGGGATGTGGGATATAAATTACTATTAATAATAATAATAATAGCCCCCACCCTCCCTCAGTTTACCTCATCAGCCCCCTTCTGTAATTTTCAATGCTTTGAATTGCACTGAGTCCCAAATTTTTTTTTGGGGGGGGGGGTGGATGGGTGGGATATAAATAAATATTAATAATAATAATAATAATAAATATTAATATTAAAATTAATATTATTGTTGTTATTATTATTATTAATGGAGTAATAACCCCCACCCCACCCTGCCACAATTTGCCTCAGCAGCACCCTCTTTAAGGATGCTCAGTTTTGAATGTTGAGAATTGTATTGAGTCCAAATGGGATATAAGTGATGATGATGATGATAACAGTAATAATAATAATAGCCCCCCCACCTCACCCTCTTTAATTCTGCCTTAATGCTCATTTCTGAATGCTGAGAATTATACTGAGTCCCAATAGGATGTAAATGATTATGATGATGATGATGACAATAATATTAATAATAATAATAATAATAATAATAGGTCTTCTAACCCTCCCTCAATGTACCTCAGCAGCTAATCTCTAATTCTCCTTTAATGCTCACTTTTGAATGCTGAGAACTGCACTGAGTCCAAATGATGATGTTGATGATGACAATAATAATAATAATAATAATAATAAGCCCCCCACCAACATCTCTTTAATTCTGCCTTATTGTTGAGAAGTGCATTGAGTCCAAATGGGGTATAAATGTTGATGATGATGGTGATGGCAATAATAATAATAATAATAAGCCCCCCCACCACCACCAAAATCTCTTTAATTCTGCCTTAGTGCTCACTTTTGAATGCTGAGAACAACTGCATGGAGTCCAAATGGGACACAAATGTTGTTATTGATGATGATGATGATGATGATATTAATAATAATAATAATAATAATAATAAGCCCCCACCCTCCCTCCCTCCCTCAGTGTACCTCAGCAGCAGCAGCAGCAGCAGCAGCCTCTCCTTCCTTCCTCCCTTCCTTAATCCATTCCTTGCCTGAGTCTGACTCTTCTTGGAGCCTTCTTGGGCCAGAAATAAAGCTGGTCCTTTTGAGGCAGAGAAGAAAGAAGCCAGGCAGGAGGAGGAGGAGGGATGGATTGGAAGAAGAAGAGAGGAAGGGGAGCCCCCTGCCTTGCCTTGCCCTGCCTTGCCTTCAGACCCTCCTCCTCCTCCTTCTCCTCCCACCAGGCCCCTAAAAGGCTCCGCCTCAAAGCAGAAGGGAGGCAGAGAGAGGAGGAAAGCAAGCAGAGCCAGAGACAGTCCCCCTCTCTCTCTCTCTCTCTCTGGCAAAGGCTGAAGCAGCCAGCAGCAGCCATTCCCTCAGAACAGGGGCCTAGTCCCCTCACTCAGCCCTCCTTCCATCACAGAGGGAAGGCAGCCAGTAGTCAACCATTATATACTTTACTGGAATTTAGGAAGCACAGCATCATGGAGTTGGAAAAGACCCCCCAAAAAAGGGCCATCCAGTCCAACCCTCCTCTGCCCTGCAGGAGCTCACAATGAAAGCCTCCCCAAAAGATGGCCCTCCTCCTCCAGCCTCTCTTTCAAGGCCTCCTAAAAAGGAGGTCCCACCACCACCCTCTGGAGGAGTGCCTTCCATTGCCAAACAGTCCTTGCCATCAGGAGGTTCTTCCTAATGTTTAAGTGCAATCTGTTTTCATAGAATCATAGAATTGGGAGGGACCTCCAAGGGACATCCAGTCCAACCCCATTCTGCCATGCAGGAACTCTCCATCAAAGCATCCCCGACAGATGGCCATCCAGCCTCTGCTTAAAGACCTCTAAGGAAGGAGACTCCACCACTCTCCGAGGGAGTGTGTTCCACTGTCGAATAGCCCTTACTGTCCGGAAGTTCCTCCTAATGTTGAGGTGGAATCTCTTTTCCTATACCTTGCATCCATTGTTCCAAGCCCTACTCTCTGGAGCAGCAGAAAACAAGCTTGTTCCAACCTCAGTATGACATCCCTTCAAATGTTTAAAGAGGGCTATTGTATCTAATCTTAACCTTCTCTTCTCCAAGCTAAACATCCCCAGCTCCCTAAGGCGGTCCTCACAAGGCATGGCTTCCAGGCCCTTCACCATTTTAGTCTCCCTCCTTTGGACACATGGCTCCAGTTTCTCAACATTGTGGTGCCCAAAACTGGACTCAATATTCCAAGTTGGACCTGACCAAAGCAGAATAGAGTGGTCTTAGGCAACGATGGTCTTAGGCAGCCCCTGTAAAATTCAACCCCCAAAGGGGACACGACCCACACATTGAGAACCACTGGCATAAGGCATGGTTTCCAGACCCTTTGCCATTTTGGTCATGTTCTTCCTCCTCTTCCTGGCAGGGACCATTGGTGTGGAGTCAAGGGCTCAGGATCAAGTCAGAATCAAGTCACTTCAATGTTTTATTGTAATATGTTTTTAGGATTTTTATTCATGAGCCGCCTTGGGGAGAAAGGTGGGATAGAAATCAAATGAATGAACGAATGAATGAAATGGCCTGACTTGGCAAAAATTACACACTGGAGTTTATCAGATGGAAAGAATTTCTCTTGATTTCAAATTGAGCCAGTTGGAGCCAATTTGAATTCACATGAATTCGCTAGTTTAGTGAATTTATGTGAATTCCAATTGCATTCGGAATGCCTTCAGAATGACTTCCCATTACCCGAAAATGATCCCCCATTGCCCAAAATTGAGTGAGATGCTTTAATACGAAATAACGTAAAACCCATGATTAACAGAGTTGGAAGAGACCCCAAGGGCCATCCAGTCCAACCCCCTGCCATGCAGGAACTCTCCATCAAAGCATCCCCGACAGATGACCATCCAGCCTCTGCTTAAAAACCTCCAAGGAAGGAGACTCAACTCCACTCCAAGGGAGTGTGTTCCACCGTCGAATAGCCCTTACTGTCAGGAAGTTTCTCCTAATGTTGAGGTGGAATCTCTTTTCCTGCAGCTTGCATCCATTGTTCCGGGTCCTGTTCTCTGAAGCAGCAGAAAACAAGCTTGCTCCCTCCTCAATGTGACATCCCTTCAAGTATTTAAACAGGGCTATCATATCACCTTGAAAGTGTCTTACTTTGGCCACATCATGAGAAGCCGGGACAAGGATGACTTGGTTAGTGGGATGGAAGCTGGGAGTGACCATATTCTCCTGGAGTTTGTTATACAGCAGAAAGGGGAAGCTAAGCACAGTCAGACACACATTCTAGACTTTAGGAGAGCTGATTTCAATAAACTTGGGGAAATATTGAGGGTGATTCCATGGTCAGGAATACTAAAAGATAAGGGAGTTCAGGATGGATGGGAGTTTCTCAAAAGGGAGATACAGTACTAACTGAAGGCACAATTTCAAGCTGTTCCAATGAGGAGGAAAAATGGGAGATGTCTCAAGAAACCAGGATGGATGACTAATGAACTTTCAATGGAGATAAGTTTTAAACAGAACATGCCTAACAAATGAAAAAGGGGGGAAATCCTCAAAGGGGAATTCAAACAAATAGCTAGCAGGTGTAGGGGTAAAGTCAGAAAAGCTAAAGCGCAGAATGAGCTCAGGCTTGCTAAAGAGTTTAAGAACAATAAAAAGGGCTTTTTTGGGTATGTCCGCAGCAAAAGGAAGAAGAAAGATATGGTAGGGCCACTGGGTGGAGAAGATGGCAAAATGTTAAGAGAAGACAAAGAAAAGGCAGAATTACTCAACACCTTCTTTGCCTCAGTCTTCTGTGTTAAGGAGAGCAGTGCTCAGTCTAGTAGAGTAGATGACACAGTAGGGAAAATACAGCACAGAATGGGTAAAGAGGTAGTACAGGAATAGCTGGTTAATCTAAATGAATTAAAGTCTCCAGGGCCAGATGAAAGTTTATCTCAGAACCACTTAGAGAATTCTTGGACAACAGGAGAAGTCCAAGCAGATTGGAGGATGGCAAATGTTGGCCCCATCTTCAAAAAAAGGATAAAGAGGACCCAAATAATTACCAGTCAGCCTGACATCAATACAAGGATGTATACAATACAAGAGTATAGGCAGAGCAGTGGAGGACAAGGGGTCTTGGGGATGTCTCATCTACAGGGTTACCATGAGTCCAGGGCAACTCAAAGGCAGTTAACAACATCTTTAACCACCAGGCAGCCAGGGGAGTCCTTCGCCAATCCTTCTTCCCCTTCCCACCGTATCGTTGCAGAGTTGTTACTCAGTGGTAGTGACTTAGGTGGAGTGTCAATGGTGGAGCCACCACCGATTGAGCTCAGCCAAGCATTGGCCATCATCCTCTTCTCCCAGGCACCATGTAGGCCGAAAGTGTTACCCCTCTCCAGTGATGTATTCAAGTCTTTTAGTCCAAGTCTCAAGTCTTTACCTTCAAGTCTCAAGTTACTTGGATATGTAACAGGTTGACTGGCTGCACCCAAAGGGTGCTCAACAATTGTTCCTTTTCATCCTGGAAAGAAGTGACCAGCGGGGTGCCACAGGATTCTGTCCTGGGCCCGGTCCTATTCAACATCTTTATTAATGACTTGGATGACAGAATTGGGGGCATACTTATCAAATTTGCAGATGACATCAAATTAGGAGGAGTAGCCAATACTCCAGAAGACAGGATCAAAATTCAAAATGACCTAAATAGACTAGAAAGCTGGGCCACCACTAACAAAATGAAATTCAATGCGGAGAAATGTAAGGTTCTGCACTTAGGGCGGAAAAATGAAATGCACAGATATAGGATGGGGGGCACATGGCTGAATGAAAGTACGTGTGAAAGGGATCTAGGAGTCCAAGTAGACCACAAGTTGAACATGAGTCAACAGTGCGATGCGGCAGCTAAAAAGGCCAATGCTATTTTAGGCTGCATCAATAGAAGTATAGCATCTAGATCAAGGGAAGTAATAGTGCCACTCTATTCTGCTTTGGTCAGGCCCCACCTGGAATACTGTGTCCAGTTCTGGGCACCACAATTCAAAAAAGATGTGGACAAACTGGAGCGTGTCCAAAGGAGGGCAACTAAAATGGCGAAAGGTCTAGACACCATGCCCTATGAGGAACGCCTTAGGGAACTGGGGATGTTTAGCCTGGAGAAGAGAAGGTTAAGAGGTGATATGATAGCCCTGTTCAAATATTTGAAGGGATGACAGATTGAGGAGGGAGCAAGCTTGTTTTCTGCTGCTCCAGAGACTAGGACACGGGACAATGGATATAAATTGCAGGAAAAGAGATTCCTCCTCAATATGAGGAGGAACTTCCTGACAGTAAGGGCTATTCGACAGTGGAACACACTCCCTCGGAGGGTGGTGGAGTCTCCTTCCTTGGAGGTCTTTAAGCAGAGGCTGGATGGCCATCTGTCGGGGATGCTTTGATGGAGAGTTCCTGCATGGCAAGGGGTTGGACTGGATGGCCCTTGTGGTCTCTTCCAACTATAGGATTCTATGATTCCATAGAAGGAGAGATTCTAGAGCAAATAATCAGTCTGTAAGCACTTTGAAAGGAATGACATGACCACTAAAAGTCAGCGTGCGTTTCTCAAAAACAAGTCATGCCAGACTAATCGCGTCTCTTTTTCTGATAGTCACAAGCTTAGTAGATAAAGGGAATGCGCTTGATGTAGCGTATCTCTATTTTAGTAAGGCCTTTGACAAGGTCCCCATGTATATTTGTGTGAATAAGTGATTAAAAGCTACCGAGTGACGTTGAATAAGTCACTTTCTCTCAGCCTCAGAGGAAGGCAAAGACAAACCCCTTCTCAATAAATTTTGCCAAGAAAGGCCTTTAGGGTTGCCATAAGTCAGAAATTACTGAAAGGGACACAGTAACAACATATGGTTTGTGTCAAATTTATTTATTTTCTGTGATAGGGACTGCCTTTAGAGGATTGCAATTGCATAATCTCCTTGGGAAATGTAAATTTTATTTCTAATGCTGCGGTACATGGGGGGCCATCAGCAGCCAGCCACAAGTTAATTAAGTTACATAACTCAATTGCATATGAATACTGAGGAACAACCAAAAAAGTACCCAATACATGAATATTGTAAATTCACCAATGATGAATGGGAAATTAACAAGAATTATATGTTCATAGTGGGTATCGCAAATCATCAACAAAAAAAGTTATGTAATTCATACCTTGAAAATTCACCATGCACCATGTATTGATGTCAGGCGGGCCAAGAAAAAGGGTTCATGTAAAAAATGGTAAGCCAGGTGTAAAACTTGCCATTTAAAGGGAGCTTTTAAAATGGTGATTTGCATGTTCCAAGCACTGATTCAGAGTCGTATTTCACAGCAGAATTTTCAAGGGGGTGTCATATTACAGAGCCCTGTGTACAGTCAGCTTCTTGAAACCATGATTATGATTTGGTAAAAGGAGAGTTTACATATTTGACTAAACATATTGCCAGTGTTGTAATGGGTTTTGCACTGAACAAATGTTGCACATTGGGCCAAAAGATGCATGAGTCGGATCTATCTATCCTAAAGTCATAGCCCTTTGAACTCACATTAATTGACATGGCTCCATCCAAGGGAGGCCTGGTGGTCCAGGTGTTAAATACTGGTGCTGTATCCACAGTGTTGTAAGTTAGAATCATAGAATCATAGAATCATAAAGTTGGAAGAGACCACAAGGGCCATCCAGTCCAACCCCCTGCCATGCAGGAACTCACAATCAAACCATCCCCGACAGATGGCCATCCAGCCTCTGCTTAAAGACCCCTAAGGAAGGAGACTCCACCACAATCTCCGAGGGAGTGTGTTCCACTGTCGAACAGCCCTTACTGTCAGGAAGTTCCTCCTAATGTTGAGGTGGAATCTCTTTTCCTGCAGTTTGCATCCATTGTTCCGCGTTCTAGTCTCTGCAGCAGCAGAAAACAAGCTTGCTCCCTCCTCAATATGAAATCCTTTCAAATATTTAAATAGGGCTATCATATCACCTCTTATCCTTCTCTTCTCCAGGCTAAACATCCCCAGTTCCCTAAGGCGTTCCTCATAGGGCATGGTTTCCAGACCCTTCACCATCTTAGTTGCCCTCCTTTGGACATGCTGCAGTTTCTCCACATCTTTTTTGAATTGTGGTGCCCAGAACTGGACACAGTATTCCAGGTGGGGCCTGACCAAAGCAGAATAGAGTGCCACTATAACTTCCCTTGATCTAGAAACTATATTTCTATTGATGCAGCCTAAAATTGCATTGGCTTTTTTAGCTGCCGCATTGCACTGTTCACTCATGTTCAGCTTATGGTCTACTTGGACTCCTAGATCCCTTTCACACATACTTTCATTCAGCCATGTGCCCCCCATCCTATATCTGTGCATTTCATTTTTCCGCCCTAAGTGCAGAACCTTACATTTCTCTGCATTGAATTTCATCTTGTTGGATCCTAGAGGAGGGCTCCAAGGTCCACTCAGCCTTCCATCCTTTCAAAGGTCACTAAAATGAGTACCCAGCTTGTTGGGGGCAATTGGCTCACACTTTATAAACCACTTATGGAGTGCTTAAGTGCACTGAAATATAGACATGTATTTGCTATTGCTATTGGTGTGGAATCATGGTATTTGTAGTTTTCTTTTATCTCTTCTAGAATCTTAGAGATGGAAGAGACAAAAAGAGCCATCTAGTTGAACCCCCTGCCACACAGGATTACACAACTATAGCATTCGGGAAAGATGGTCATTCAGCCTCTGCCTAAAGTCCTCCGAGGACTACCACCCTGTCAGGCAATCTATTTCACTCTCAAACAGCACTTATAGCACACACACACACACACAAAGAGTCCTTCCTAAAGTTTAGGTGGAATCTCCTTTCGTCTAATTTGAAATCATTGGTTCATGTTCTAGTCTCTGGAGAAACAGAAAACAAGCACACCCCATCTTCTCCTTGATATCCCTTCAGATATTTAAAGATGTCTACCATGTCTCCTCTCAGTCTTCTCTTCTCCAAGCTGAAATATATTGGTGTTTTTTTTTAATTAGTTCTATGGGGTTTGTCTTTGCCTTCCTCTGAGGTGAGAGTGCAGAGACTTCTATGGTGCCTAGGCCTGGAGGCAGATGAAAGGCCCTCCCTCCATCCCAAATGCCACTGTCCTGTCCTCAGAGGGACAGAACCATATTTGCTGGACTGAATCCTATTTCCCACTGCCATTCCCTTTTCCCTGTTTTATTTCGATTGTAAGCCTGAGGGCGGGGGACTGTCAAATTAACAAATTGTCAGCCACTCTGAGAGGGTGGGGTATAAATACACTAAATAAATAAAAATAATAATAATAAACATACCCATCTCGCTCCTCATAACGGTTGGTTTCCAGACTATTGATAATCTTAGTTGCTCTTCCCTGGAGACATTCGAGCTTGCTGATATCCACCTTGAACTGTGGTGCCCAAAACTGGACACAGTATTCCAGGTGAAGACTGACCAAGGCAGCATAGAGTGGCACTACTGCTTCTCTTGATCTAGACACTTTGTGCTCTCATTCACGCAATCCAGAATTGCATTTGCTTTTCTGGCCGCCACATCACACTGTTGGCTCATGTTTAACTTGTGTTCTACTAAGATCCTTTTTGCATGTACTGCTTTCAAGCCAGATGTCACCCATCCTATGTTTGTGCCTTTCATTTTTCCTTCCAGGTGTAGTAACTTACATTCCTTTTGTTAGATTTGGTGCAGGTCTCCAAACTGTCAAGGTCACTTTGAATCCTGTCCCTGTTCTCTGGAGTATTAGCTTGCTGTTCAAGCCATTCCAGCTTATGACAACTCTAAGGCAACCCCATCATAGGGTTTTCTGGGGCTGAGAGTGAGTAACTCACCCAAGGGCAGTCAGTGGATTTCCATGGCCAAGTGGGGAATTGAACCCTGGTATCCAAAGTTATAGTCCAGAGCTCAGATCACTATACCATGCTGGTATTAGGTATTTCCCCTAATTTGGTGGAATCTGCAAATCTGATAAGTGGAGAAAGCAAAAGGGAAACACAAGGGAGACAGTGGGTGGTTGAAATTCCTAAAGCCATCCTCCCAATCCAGTCATCTTGAATCCTATTTTGGGAGAAAAGTGGGATATAAATCCAATAAATAAATAAACTTAGTTAAGGTATAAGTTAAAAAGCCGTTGTGTTCAGCTTTTCAGAGATTCGACAGATAACCTCAGAGAATTGTGTTCATTTATATTGCTACAGTGAGATTCTACATGATAAAAAAAAGGCAAGTCAGAGATACCTGCATTTTGGAAGAAGCCTTCTGGTGGTCTCTAGACGGTTCATTCTGATTTCTGTTCCTGCCCTCTGGAATACTGAAAGAGACCAGGGTTCGAATCCCGGCTCAGCCATGGAAGCCCACTGGGTGGCCTTGGGCAAGTCATGCACTCTCACCTCAGAGGAAGGCAAAGACAAATCCCCTATGAACAAATCTTGGCAAAGAAATTCTGTGATAGATTCACCTTTTGTTGTTGTTGTTAACTACCTTCAAGTTGACTTCCACTGATAATGACCCAATGAATGAGAGACCGCCAAGTTGATCCTGAGATGTTTTAAAGACTGTCTGTACCTAGGACTAAGGTTTAATGGAAATCACCACCGGGCATGTGTGCTTGATCCCTCATTTTGAAAATATAAGAAAAATTGTTTCTCAGAATCATCTCCATCCTTAAGTACAACTGGAGACACTAGGCCATTTTTGCTATTTGGTTGTGGGATCCTTCACTGGAGGAAGAGGACTTTATGTCCCAAAGAGGTGGGACTTTATTCTTCTTGGCAGTATCTAGCTCCTGGCTTACTGATGGAAAGCAGGGGTTTGTTGTTGTGTGCCTTCAAGTCATTTCAGACGTACGGCAACCCTGAGGCGAATTTATCACAGGGTTTTCATGGCATGATTTTTTTCAGAGGCAATTTGCGACTCCCTTTTTCTTAGGCTGAAAGAGGGTGACTTGGCCAAGGTCACCCAGTGCATTTCTGTGGCTCAATGAAGATTTGAACCCTGGTCTCCTGGAATCCTAGTCCAACACCAACCACTACCCCAGGCTGGCTGCTGGGAGGAAGATGCAGATACGCAAATTACGTTCTACCAGATCTAGCTTTTTAGGAACAAAGAAACTGGTAGATCCAGGAACTGGTACAACCTAATTTGAGTATCTGCAACCTCTGCCCACTTTCTGTCTTAAGCCAGCAACTAAATGCAAATTGCATGGCTTGAACAAAAGCCACCCCGGCTCTTTTACTTTACTATTGTCCTTTATAAAGCGTTCTGGAGAATTCAGAATTGTGAACATTATTGTGTGGCCTTAATGACAAGGTTGACTTAATGTGTTATCCCAATATAGATACAGACATTTTCCCCCTTTTTGGCTACCATGGGGGGCACATGCTTATTTCACGGCTCACTAGCCTAAAGTCAAAACCACCCTAATTCATTTGGAGTTTTATGTCCCCTTTGCTACCAGTCTTGTATCTTACCCAGGAGAGAGTGAAAGGACTGGAGAGGCCACCATCTCCAGTAGATGAGTAGATCTCAAGTAGATGAGCCCTCTCTCCATGCTACACCATCTTACCCAGGAAGGAGTGAAAAGACAGGCCACACTCCATTGGGCCTGTCACAGAGTATGAAGCAGAGCCCTCCCTCCAGTCCATCTGCCTTGGTCCAGGCCTCAGAGGGAGAGAAGAACTTTTGGACCTGATCCCCTTCCCCACCACCTTTCCCTTCTCCTTTTGTATCGTGTCTTCTTAGATTGTAAGCCTGAGGGCAGGGAACCGTCTCATTAAAATAATATTTGTAAGCTTCTCTGAGAACTTTTAGGGCTGAAGAGCGGGGTATAAATAATAATAATTATTATTATTATTATTTGCCATAAAGGCTGACTTCTGAGTTTCACAAACCCTGCAATTCATAGACTATACATAAATAAATAAAAATATAGTATGTAGCAGGGCAGAATCATGAGTGGGAAACTAGGAAGAGGAAGAATTCAAAGATATAGCCATGTTAGTCTGTAGAATCAGTACACAGAGAGATCTTGTAGCATCTTTGAGACTAACTGAAAAAAAGAAATTGGCAGCAGAAGCTTTCCTAGACTTGGTTATACTTCCTCAGTTGCATTTAAATGTATCTGAGGAAGCAGACTGAAGTCTACAAATGCTCCTGCTGCCAATTTCTTTCTTTCAGTTAGTCTCAAAGGTGCTACAAGATCTCTGTAGGAAGAGGAAGGTTTGAGTACAATGTTAGGCATAGTTAAAATGAATTGTTGTTCATATCATTCTGTGCCAAGCTAAACATTTCCTATCAAAATACGATGCCTCCAGTAAATGCCCAAATGTTTTCTGCATTGCTGGTACAAATGAGGTGATTTAATTTAGCAATGGTGTGGAGTAAAAGATGGATATAATCATTTTAGGAAAACTTGCTTTTAAAATAGAGGCTATATATTTGGAGGGGGGGGAATACGATTTTCAGAAAGATAGAAGGACACGTGGCCCTACAGTGGCGCCTAGTGGCCAATGCAATAAAACTCAGGCAGCTTCTCCAGTGGAGTTTGTTTGAATAGAGCACAACCATGTTGATAAGAAAAGGACTCCGGGCTTCCTGGCATATAAACATGCACTGACAAACTACAGGTTGCTTTCCAAATCCTGACACTGCTTGTCCACAGTCCAGCTTGCAAACTATTGCACTTTCCTTACTAAGTACATATATGCCTTAGGATGTCTCCCTAACAGGAAATAGTTGGCCAGAAGGGATCTCCAGTTTGGGGTTTTTGTAGAGCAATGGCTCAGGCAATGCTTAGTGCAACTGCATAAAAGATACTGACACTATGCAAATGCAAGACAGTGGTCCATGTCACAAAAGCACGCTTATCCAAGCAGAAATTCAGGGGTAGCCTGGATGTTTTCTGGATTTTAAGATACTGCATTATAGCCACAACAGGGGGGTCCTTAATAATAATAATAATAATAATAATTTTTTTTTTATTTCTAGCCCACCCCTCTGAACAGGCAATCAGGGTGGGGTACAAAAAGATTAAAACAACAAAAATTAAAATAGAACAATCCGATCCCCACCTCCCACCCTTTAAAATAAAATTAAATCAGCAATGAGTTAAAACATATCAATATCAATACCTAAAAATTCTGGAGCTGTATGGGTGGGCTGAAATCATGGAGGAAGAAGGCTGGAAGAAGTCTAAATCTTGGATTTGGAGCCAGGAGATGTTAAACACTATCTGGGAAGGCCTGCTTGAAGAGATGCCTCTTTAAGGCTTTTTAAAGCCATTGATGGATGAAATGAGAGGCATTTCACCCAGCAGGTCATTCCACAGCTTGGGGGGCGATAGTCTGCACCCGCCTGGTCTTCATGGGCTGTAGCAGGTTCCTCCCAGAGGACCGGAGTGTGCGGGGGGGGGTGTTCATACGGGAAGAGGCGGGCCCTAAGATAGGATGGACCCAAGCCATGTAGGGCTTTAAAGGTTAAAACCAACACCTTGTACTGCGCCTGGAAACTAATCGGCAGCCAGCAGAGAGACTTAAGCCCAGGTGTTATGTGCTCTCTCCTAGGTGTTCCTGTGACAAGGCTGGCTGCCATGTTTTGAACCAGTTGTAGTTTCCAGGTTAAGCACAAGGGTAGCCCCATGTACAGCGCATTACAGTAATCCAGATGTGAGGTTACCAATGTGTGTACCACAGTTTCTAGATCCCTCACATCCAGGAAAGGGCGCAGCTGGCACATCAGCCAAAGCTGATAACAGGCACTCCTGACCATCGCATTCACCTGACTAGTCAAGTGAAGCGATGAGTCAAGAACTACCGCCAGACTGCGAACAGAGTCCTTTGAGGAGAGTGTGACTCCATCAAGGACTGGAGATTGTATTCCCAAACCGGGTTTCGGGCCTGTAACTGTAAGTACCTCCGTTTTGTCTGGATTGAGCTTCAATTTGTTTCCCCTCATCCAATCCATTACCACCGCAAGACAGTCATTGAGAGGAGAGACGATAAAGAGTTATCCAGTGGACTGGGGCCTTCCTATTTGAGGTTTCAACTTCCAACAAAGGTAATACATTTTCTTCTTCTTCAATTTGGACTGGACTGGCATGTTTTACCTCAACACCACCTAAAGTTTTCCTGATGCAAAGGCATGGAGGCTTGTTGGGAAATCCAGTGTCCTCTGCCTACAAAGGGGACTGCAGCCTCACAAGGATAGAGACATACTGGATTGCAAAGAAAGTACTGTATCTTTATTGAGCTGCAAATGAATGTTAAATTTCCTGGACTTTGAAAATCTCACAATTGCCACATTGTCAGAAGGACAAGGCATTAGCCTTCAAGATATAAGAACAGAAACAGCAAAATGCAGGCCTCTAAATAACATCTTAAATTTTTTCCCCTCCTGTATGGCTTTTAACACCTTGCCTGATGAAGAAGCCAGTGAAGCTTCGAAAGCTTGCAACATGTACATTGTGCATTTTGGCTGTCAGTGGATTTTTGATTGGATTACCCAAGCAAGGCAGTTGAGACACATGACTAGATGTCTTGCATTACTAGCTGACTACGTTTTCAGGTCTTCTTGGCTGCTTCTCCACTGCAGAGAGAATGCAGTTTGACACTGCTTTAACTGCTATGGAATACTGGAATTTGGAAGTTTCTTGTGGTACCAGAGCTAATGGAAAAGGCTAAATATCTCACAAAACTACAAAATTCCAGGATTCCATAGCACTGAGCCATCAGTTAAAGTGATGTCAAACTGCATTCTTTCTTCAGTACAAATGTAGCCCTTCTTGCTTAAATTTAATCGTGGAACATGAAGGAAAGGCCACAAGGATACATCCTCCTTGCTTTCTTGGAAACAACCTGTTATATGGTTAGCCTTTTTCCCCAGGGGGGGTGGGGTCGGGTGGGGGGAGAGTTAAGACTTGAGCTAAAAACAAAAACCTACACACATGGAAGAAAGGCCACACTGGTTGTCAAGGCACGTTTATGTAAAGAAAGCTCTGGGATTGTATGGCACCCAGTGATCCTGACTTGAATGAAGGCACTCAGCAGAGGTTTTAAAAAAAACCAAAACATCCTAATCATAATCCAACTTTGCATTTAATAGATCCCTCCCACCAGCTTCACATCATTTGAGGCCATAAGCCTAGTTGTCTGTGTTTATACCTATTCCATCACTCTCCCAAATGAAGGTGTGTCAACCCATGTGCCATGATCTAAACAAACAAACTTGTATGTCTAGGCAAGTGTTTGAGATCTCAGTTAAACATTAAATAGCAACTCATATGCAGGACAGCAAAAACAGCAAGTATGTTTTAAATCCAATTTAATCTTGTAAAAAAATAATACATAGACTTCCAAAGAACCAAGGTTTTCTATATGTGAGCATGCAGATATCACCATTCCAGCTTTTTTCATTAGCTTTACACTGATCTACACTATCAGCCAGTGTCTAGTATGGGGCATTTTGTGTAAAACTAGTCATTGCAAAATAAATATAGTGCATTCAGATCCATACATCGCACAAAGAAGTGTAGGGGGAAGTCTCTGAACAGTAGAAAATTCTTTGGAGAAGGAAAAAAAAAATCTCTGCCTTTAATGGCTTGGAATTTGACCACCCTGCATTTCCCTTTTTCCTTCTTTCAGAAACAGAGTCTTGCCTGGAGGAAACAACTTTGCAGAGAAATATGATCTAAAGGCCTGCAATGCCTGTACCAAGGTTCATTCACAGGGACATATAAGTGCATTACCCACAGTATCTATGTTCCTTGTACCATACAGAATCCCCTTTCCTTCCCATCCAGAATTCAGACTGTATGAATGTGGGACATGAAAGACCATGAGGACTTTGCAACCAAAGTAGCCCTACAAAACCAAGATGAGAAGGTAGCAGCACAAGTAAAGTGGTCACTTCCCATATAAGCTGCTTACCTTATCAGTGTCAAACCAAGCAGCCGACCCTGAACATTTTCAAGAGCAGGATCTGACTCAGCCACATCACCTTCACACCACTTAAAAGAGTTCCAATCCCTTTCTGCTGAATTTTGCTTTAGAAAAGGGGGGTATTCTGCCATCTTAACAGAGCAGCATCATGTTAATACAGCAGGAGTTCTCCACATTATTTGTCCTGCAAATGGAGAGCTGGCTGCACCTTTGGTAGACTTGCGGGAATGAAAATGGAAAGGCTTTTCACCCCAAAAAGGATGTGAAAATGACAACCACAGGCAATATCTGCTGTAAGAGCAAAACAAAAAATATTATTTCTATTAGCCAAGGTATCATGGGATTTCACCCACCTTCTCACTCAGTTTAGAGTTTCAAGCCTCCTGGGTTGTTTCGATTGTCTTTTTACCATTTGATTGCCAATGCACAACTCAGAGGTGAGGAGCTATTGCCAGATCTGAGAGAGAAGTGAGCAAGAAAATCTACCCAGGGCAAATTGTTTTAGGCTCCTGAAAAATAAGTGGCATCTTTTCCTTGAAACAGTTGTGTGGTTAAAGCTAGCAAGAAGGTCTGCTATTTTTCAGGGCAATCTTTCTGACTGTTGAGGAGATCAGGAAGGGCTGTAGTTCCCTACTTCATATTTAGACCCCAGGAACAAGAGAGTTGGAATGGAGGTGAAGAGAGAGATGGTTCTGGAAATGGGAACTCAAGAAGTCACAGGCTCAACTGGAGGTAGCACCTATGGGCACAAGAGGGCATGGGGAGGAAGCAGACCTCAATAATGCAATACAAAACAAAGGTAGGAAAGTGTAATTGCAATATACAGCCAACCCATAAGCCCATGGGAATTTTACATTACAAGGCATTCACAGTGGTCAGTAAATTGAACATCAGTTTCAAAGGAGGATGTCTAGAACTGAGGGAGCACTACTGAGTATTTGCAAACATATACAAGCATACACACCCCTGCCTGAGGCTTAAAGTGCACATGTGGATCAATGTATACTTATCTATCTAAACACACACACTGCAGGCCACAGCCTCATTTTTGGCTGGAGGGAGGCAAATCTCTCCCAATCCCTACCTCAGTTCATCACAAATGAAACTGCTGCTGCTGCTGCTGCAAACTAGCAAGACACATTCAATGTGGCCCATCCTTGTCTGTTTTTAAAGTGCTTCCTTCTCCCTTGCCTTAGAAAGCAAGGCTGCAGAAAGAGGATCTCTGGGCCTCTCCTGATTGAAGCATTTTAGTGCCTACATACAATTATTTTCTGAATGTAACAGAGTCTTCATATGCCAAGACTCCACACATGTCCTAAGTAGTGAGATAAAGAGGTGGCAATAACTGGGACAAGTCCTATCTCCAAAAGAGTGCCATTTCCATCCCCTCCCACTGCACAACCAAGTTGTTCTTTTAAGCAATGAGAGAACAGGTTAATCAAGGGGGACTCCCAACTGCCACAAAGGATGGGAAGGGTGCCCCATGTTCGTATTCCACTCGGTTCATTTGTCATACCGCTTTCAGAGAAGATCCATGGTAGTGGGGCCAGCTTTGAGGGATGTCACCTTGCAATTAAAATAAAGCTTCCTACAGTTCTGTGAAGCATTTCAGAAGTAGCACCCTCTTGCTTTACAACTTTCAGGCAACAAACAAACAAACAAAAAACCCATGAAATACTTCATCAGGCCCAAAGAAAGTATCCTGCTATTTTAAACCAAATCATGAAATCAAGAAGAAGCCCATGAGACAGGAATACTGAACTCAAGAGTGAAGATCCCTTTCCTACAAAGTACAGAAGGCCTCCATGACTGATTTGCTCCAAAAGGTGGGACTGCATTGGAGAGCATCTTTTCTAGTTTAAGTTAAGGAGTAAACAGACAAGACTGAAAATTGACACAGATTAACTCCCCAATAAATAAAACAGGCAAAAGGAAAACTTCCAAAACGAAACAAAAAAGGAAGATCCTCACCCATTTAGGCAGAAAAATATTGCCAGGAAAGGCCAGATAAACCCCATCTACAATAGAAAGGGAACAGTCAGTTCAGTGCTTCTTTTTTATTCAATGGAAAGTTGCCAGTGACTGGGACTAACCAGGGATGTGATTTCACTGCCCTTAGGTAGGGACCACCTTCTGAAAAAACCTTCTATTGGCAGAGGAACAAAGGTACAGCTCGCAGCAAAACCTACATCAGGATATCAAAGTTGAGGTAGCCATTCTATAAATACCTAGAATCAGAGTATTAGGACTAAAAGCAGCCATGATGGTTGCGCTCCTTCAGAAGTGTGCAGTGATTCCCTACAGAACACCATCAGCCTGTGCCTCAGGGAAATGCATGCTTGAATTCATCCATGAAGAGTAGCTTTAAGCTCATCACTGCTGCATGAAGGGGCACAAAGAGGAATTCTGATGCCCTCAGCTGGTCATGCCATTCTTTTTCCTAAGGTAGAACAACAGAAGCACTGATTCATGTGCTTCTGTTGTGAAAATATTCATTTCCCTTAGAAGTGACAGGTGGGCCTGGAAGGCCACTTGATGATGTATTCCACAGCCCATCTTAAACCAAGACCAGAAACACAACATTCCAAAGCAAAAACTTCAGGGAATGCTCCTTTAGAGGTTCCAGGGGAAAATGCCCACAAGGAGAGCAGACTGAACTGTCTCTGCCAGGAGAGAAAGCTGCCCTGCCAGCTCCCAAGCTTTTCCTGGTGCCAGAAAGAGTTTTCACTACCATCATCCCACTTGCAACTACACATCACTGACAAAACTGTACTATGCCAAAATAATGGCTTGTTTACACCAGTACACTGCTCCAACAGGATTCTGGTGTTATGGTTTAGTTCCCAAGCTGTACATGAGTGGACCAGTAGTGCATGGTCATTGATGTAGTTCTGATCCACCTAATCATATACTGATCTGCCTATCATTGATTTGGACTAGGCATGTCAATGGTGGCATGCTGCTTCCTCGCTCTATGGAGGACGGCTGGAGTTTCACATGTGGGCCCTGGACTTAAGACCAGGGACCTATCACATGTATGCTGCATATAGGAATGGATTTGAGAGCAATGCAGTAGATTGCAAGGCTGGAAGAAAGAGAATGGAATTTATAGAGGGGAGAGGGATGGAGTAGCTAGCTGAATGAGAAGTAAAGAAAGGAATGGGGAAAGGAAAGGCTTTGTTCCTGCATGAGTGGGTGCATATGCACGCCTACATAGTGTGATACAGTTCTACAGATGGCAACAATACAACTAAGCATGCAGAAACATGGAAAAATATTGGCCTGAGATTCATAATGCTTCAAGATCCAGCTCTCAGATTATCCATAGCCAATATTTCTTAGGGACTCCATTTTGCTGGGAAAATAACTGTTGAATGTAATGCCTCAAGAGGTCATTAAAACTCTTAATAAATATTCATTAGGCAGGGCACTAAGGAAAAACAGCTCTTTCTAAAGGTGAACCACTCTTCCATTGCTTTTAAGAGAAGGCAAACTTTTGGGGAAGTACTGGACAATATTCTGTTGGTGATCAAAATGAAAAAAAAAGAAGCCTTGCCATCAGCAATCTAAGCACAGGAAAAACACTCTGCCTAACTAATATTCATTCCTCCATGGAAATCCTCCTCCACAGTAGGAAAATATAAATCCTGGCTGCCCTGGTTCAGATGTTCCTTCAACATGAATGTAGTTTGCTTATTTGATTTGTTTTTTGGGGGGAGGGGGGCCTGATGGTTCTGCACAAATTTTATTTGTATCCCGCCCCCTGAGACCAATCGGGGCAGCTAACAACATTAAAATACATTACATCCAATCTCATTACTAGAAAATTAGCCCCTGCACCTTGTGTGGGAAGATCAATGAGCCTAAACCTTCCCAGCTAATCCCAGAGCAGGATAGGTCACATTACAGTACTAAACCAGTTGGATTCAAATAGCAACTCGTTGACATGCTGCTTGATGGGCTGTTGCCCCTGTCCCAACTATGTGCTGGTCTTGGTGGCTCTCAGTGCCTCAGTTCTAGCTGTCATGTTTTCTTATCCATCTGTGGGCAGCAAAAGAGACCTTAAGAGCCTGGAATGGATAGTTGGCAAATATCATACAACTATGGGATAGGCAGAGGGCACACAGACCCTTTATCAAAGAAGTGGGCTGAAACAGTAAAAAGTGGCAAAATACTAGATCTTGGAGGGTAATTCAGACCAGGCTGAACCCAAGCACCAAATTTAGGTTAACAAAACACAAGTAATGCTACAGAAGAAAATCTTTCACGTACAAAATATTTTAAAATCAACTCAGTCCAAGGCCAACTTCCCTACAGGGGAAAGAAAAGGACATTGTAGTTGCTGCAGCAGCAAGATGGATTTGGGAATCCTCACCAGATTAACAACCCACATCAAGCTGGTTCCAGCAGCACAGGAAACATTTTGAGATGAATGAGAAACACACAGCAAGAGGAGGCTGCTTCTAATAGTTCTCTCCCTGGGCTTCGTTCTCACCATCATCGCTTGAAGTAGGAGGTAACTCTTGATGCCTTCCGCTTGGACAAGAGGAGGGCAGCCCACCCAACAAGGCGTCCTTCGTCACCTACTCTTGGGAGAACAAGCTGATTCCTCCTTGTTTACTTGATGTTTTTGAGCAAGGCAGTCCGGGCATTGACCACAGCTTTGAAGGCATCCTCACTGCCAGGAGCCATGCATTTGTCTGGGTGGAGGAGCACTGCCAACTTCCGGTAAGCTTTGTTCACCTCATCCCTGGGAGGAAAGCAAAAGAGGCCTTCATCAGGCATTGCCAACACAAACACAGGCTTAACAAATGAAGACTGGAAGGCTGATACTCCAGCGGAGGCTGGACCACAGAACCCAAAATGGAGCAGCCTTAATATTAACATTACTTGGTGACATTTATTTATTTAAATATTTATGCCCCCACCAATATAAATAGATTAAAACAATTTCAAGCAAAAAAAGTTAAACATGTCAACAGGTTAAAACCATTTTAAATCATGCACATAAGCATGGTTTTTGTAGAACAGTTAGGTTCAAAGGCTTTTCTAAACAGCCATGCTTTTATCTGGTGCCTAAATGAAACCAGTGGTGCCACCAATTGGTTCTCCATAGAGACACCATTCCACAACTGGATTCTACATTCTCAGGGAAGATTATTGACCTTGCTGGTGGGACACAGAGGGCCATTATAAAACATTGTGCATACTCTTGTGAGCACAATGGCCATCTGTTTTTAAACTTAAAGTAAGAAAACGCCAAGAACAGTTTGGATTCTTGGATCATGGGCTGCGGTTCCATGAGGAGGGACTTCTGGCAAGGGATGGGCTGCATCTCACACCAGTTGGCAAAAACATTTTTGCCAAAAGTCTCAAAAATCTGATCAGGAGGGCTTTAAACTGAGTTATATGGGGGAGGGAGACATTATTTTGGAAGGCAAAAGGGCTGGAGAAAATAATCAAACTGACATAGAGGGAACAAGGCAAACAGTGCAAGGACCCAACAGTGGGAAGCAAAAAAATTTGCACAGGCAGCAAGTAAAGGGAACACATGTTCTTAGATGTCTCTACACTAATGCACAGAGTATGGGAAATAAACAGGATGAACTCGAACTCCTAGCACAACAGAGCAAATATGATA
Organism: Urosaurus nigricauda; assembly: GCA_034509955.1. Taxonomy (NCBI): domain Eukaryota; kingdom Metazoa; phylum Chordata; class Lepidosauria; order Squamata; family Phrynosomatidae; genus Urosaurus; species Urosaurus nigricauda. The sequence goes on along the minus strand of JAOEGL010000001.1, from coordinate 375,628,578 downwards.
TAATAGGCATCACTGAAACCTGGTGGGATGAGTCTCATGACTGGAATGTAGAAATAGAGGGATATAACCTTTTTAAGAGAAACAGGCCAAACAGGAAAGGAGGAGGAATAGCATTATATGTCAGGGATATTTACACCAGTGAAGAGATCCAGGAAGTCAATACTGGAAGCCAGGTGGAGAGCATCTGGATAAACATTAAAGGAGAGGGAAACAACAGGGATGTTACTGTGGGAGTCTACTACAGACCCCCGACTCAGGCAGAGGAATTGGATGATGCCTTTCTAGAACAGATGAGCACACACTCAGAAAGGAGAGATGTAGTAGTGATGGGGGACTTCAACTATCCGGATATTTGCTGGAAGTCAAACTCAGCCAAATCCTCAAGGTCTAGCAAATTCCTCACTTGCCTGGAAGACAATTTCATTGTCCAAAAGGTGGAAGAGACAACAAGGGGATCAACTATTTTAGATCTGATCTTAACCAACAGGGATGACCTAGTCAATGGGGTGCAAGTGGTTGGATCCTTAGGGGGAAGCGACCATGTTCTCCTGGAGTTTGTTATACAGCGGAAAGGGGAAGCCAGGCATAGTCAGACACGCATTCTAGACTTTAGGAGAGCTGATTTCAATAAACTTAGAGAAATACTGGGGGAGATCCCATGGTCAAGAAAACTAAAAGAGAAGGGAGTTCAAGACGGATGGGAGTTTCTCAAAAAGGAGATACTGAAGGCGCAATTTCAAACAGTTCCAATGAGGAAGAAAAATGGGAGGTGTCTCAAGAAGCCAGGATGGATGACTAAGGAACTTTCAACTGAGATAAGCCTTAAACAGAACATGTATAAGAAATGGAAAAATGGGGAAATCACGAAAGAGGAATTCAAACAAATAGCCAGCACATGTAGGGGTAAAGTCAGAAAAGCTAAAGCACAGAATGAACTCAGGCTGGCTAGAGAGGTTAAGAACAACAAAAAGGGCTTTTTTGGGTATGTCCGAAGCAAAAGGAAGAAGAAGGAAACAGTAGGGCCACTGCGTGCAGAAGATGGCAAAATGCTAACAGGGGACAGAGAAAAGGCAGAATTACTCAACACCTTCTTTGCTTCAGTCTTCTCAGAAAAGGCAAAGGGTGGTCAACCTAAGGATAATGGAGCAGAAGACAGAATAGGGGAATCTCAGCACAGAATAAGTAAAGAGATAGTACAGGAATACCTGGTTAACCTAAATGAATATAAATCTCCAGGACCAGATGAACTACATCCCAGAGTATTAAAAGAACTGGCGAATGTAATATCGGAACCATTGGCAATAATCTTTGAGAACTCCTGGAGAACAGGAGAAGTCCCAGCAGACTGGAGGAGGGCAAACGTTGTGCCCATCTTCAAAAAGGGGAAAAAAGAGGATCCCAACAATTATCGTCCAGTTAGTCTGACATCAATTCCAGGAAAGATTCTAGAGCAGATCATTAAGCAGAGAGTCTGTGAACATTTAGAGGCCAATGCCATAATCACAAAAAGCCAACATGGGTTTCAGAGAAACAAGTCTTGCCAGACAAATCTGATCTCTTTTTTTGATAAAATTACCAGTTTGGTAGATGAAGGGAATGCTGTGGATATAGTATATCTTGATTTCAGTAAGGCCTTTGACAAGGTTCCCCATGACATTCTTGCAAACAAGCTCGTAAAATGTGGGCTAGACAAGGTAACCATTACATGGATTTGTAACTGGTTGACTGACCGAACTCAAAGGGTGCTCAACAATGGCTCCCTTTCATCCTGGAAAGAAGTGACCAGTGGGGTCCCACAGGGTTCTGTCCTGGGCCCAGTGCTATTCAATATCTTTATTAATGACTTGGATGACAGAATTGGGGGCATACTTATCAAATTTGCAGATGACACCAAATTAGGAGGAGTAGCCAATACTCCAGAAGACAGGATTGAAATTCAGAATGACCTGAATAGACTAGAAAGCTGGGCCAACGCTAACAAAATGAAATTCAATGCGGAGAAATGTAAGGTTCTGCACCTAGGGAGGAAAAATGAAATGCACAGATATAGGATGGGGGACATCTGGCTGAATGAAACTATGTGTGAAAGGGATCTAGGAGTCCAAGTAGACCATAAGTTGAACATGAGTCAGCAGTGTGATGCAGCAGCTAAAAAGGCCAATGCTATTTTAGGTTGCATCAATAGAAGTATAGTGTCTAGATCAAAGGAAGTAATAGTGCCTCTCTATTCTGCTTTGGTGAGGCCCCACCTGGAATACTGTGTCCAGTTCTGGGCACCACAATTCAAAAAGGATGTGGAGAAACTGGAGCGGGTCCAAAGGAGGGCAACTAAGATGGTGAAGGGTCTGGAAACCATGCCCTATGAGGAACGACTTAGAGAGCTGGGGATGTTTAGCCTGGAGAAGAGAAGGTTAAGAGGTGATATGATAGCCCTGTTCAAATATTTGAAGGGATGTCATATTGAGGAGGGAGCAGGCTTGTTTTCTGCTGCTCCAGAGACCAGAACGCGGAGCAATGGATGCAAGCTGCAGGAAAAGAGATTCCACCTCAACATTAGGAGGAACTTCCTGACAGTAAGGGCTGTTCGACGGTGGAACACACTCCCTCGGAGTGTGGTAGAGTCTCCATCCTTGGAGGTCTTTAAGCAGAGGCTGGATAGCCATCTGTCGGGGATGCTTTGACTGGGAGTTCCTGCATGGCAGGGGGTTGGACTGGATGGCCCTTGTGGTCTCTTCCAACTCTATGATTCTATGATTCTATGATTCTATGTCCTTCGTTATTATCCCTCATCTCCTCCTGAGACATAGAGAAAGACTCTTCTACAATTACACCCAGAATTCAGAGGTCCGTGAGACATTCATTCTCTGCAAAACTTAAAGTAAGGATGAAGGCTGGCCACTTCTATACAGATACACACATCCCATTCACAGGATGATAGAGGACTTAAACAAAAGGGTCTGATGCACAGGCATCACCAAGAAATAATCAATATAGCCAATAGGCATGTACAGTCACTGGGGGCAACTAAGGGACATACAAGGAGAGGGAGGTATCTGGCAGGTTTGCTGAGCAGAAAGGTATTATATACCAGCCAACCATCCCATACAGGAGACAAACAGCTTCCTCTTACCATAAATCAACAGGACCTCCTTCCTCCAACATTCTCCCAGGCCATTCTCCCTCCCGCCAAGCAGCACAATTTCCTTTTGCCGGTGCCTACATTTACAATGAATAGTTCCTGCCTAAATGCTGGGTGAGTCCTGCAGTACCTTGTGGCCCCTGGCTTAACACCCAGCATGTCCCAGCTGTCCTTGCTGCTGCGGATTCTTCGGATGGTGTCTGCTTGCTCTTTGGTGAAACCGACGCTCATGCTGGCCATGGGGCGCTTCCCACCATTGTCACACAGATCAACAATGGCTGAATAGAAAGTCTGCAAGCACAAACCAACATTAGCAAATACTTCTACTTGCCCACTACTAGCCATCTTTATTTCATTTCCCACACCACAATCTCCAGAAGTGCCTCAGGCCCAGTAACCATGGAACAATTGTAAATTGGGTGTGCAAGGTCAGGATTCTTAATCCTCCAAGACAAACAGCTTCAGCTGTTGCAGAACCACCCTATCTGCCTGAAGCCACGTTACTTGCGCTCCACCTGCAACTGCCTTTTCACGTCTCAGGGCAGCAGCTGTAGGGCTCTCAGGTATTCTTCTACTCCATGCAGTGTTCAGCATATGAAAGTGGCCATTACATTTCAACAGTCATTAAATTTTATCTTACTCAACACTGGACCTTTTGTCCCCCCCCCCCCTTTTCTCTTCATGCTCCGTTCTCTCTCTCAATAGCCACTTAGCAATCCCACCAACACAATGGGGTCCTCATTGATAGACACTGCACAAAAAGTAAAACAACTCTCCGAGGTTTAAAAGTAGGCTTGGATATTTGGGGGGAAGGGGGCACCGGGAAGTAAAAAACTGAGCTTGAAGGGTACAGGTCCTCAGAAAATAAAACATGGGAGAACAGCAACACATTTCACAAGGAAAATAAAAAAGAGGAAGGAAGTATTCCCAGGAATTGTTAACAAGAGAATGTTTATAAACGTCTACCACCATGCTATTTGGAGTAAGCAATTTCATTTTTACCAAAACTGTCCTTATATAACTCTTTTACACTGTGATGTTTAATTTTTACATCTGTACCTAGCCTTCCCCCATGTAGCATAAGGTAGCATATATGGTTGCTCATTTGACCCTCATAACAAGATAGTATTTCCAGATTTTAAGTATAACTGTAAAAGCTAAGCAGTGAAAAAAATCTGACAGTGGAAAAAAGTGGGTGTTGGAGGTGAGTTCTACAGATATTATGAACTGTAAAAAAAGCCACACACATATAAATGGATCAAAAAAAATGCAATCAAGGAAAATGCAGACTTGAGTCTGCAAGACCTGAGTGGAACTAAGGGTCTCTTGGTGGTCTCTTATCCGCAATGTCACCCTTAAACGCCAACTTAAATAGGAATAAGAAGATCCAGGGTGACCCAAGGTCTCCCTGTAAGATCCATAACTCACTGGAGGAGTGGAACCTAAATTCCCTGATAATGTCAGATTAAGATTCCAGTCTCCACTCAGCCATGAAGTTCACTGGGTAACCATGGCCCACACATTTATTAGTATTTATTTATTTACGGTATTTATACCCCTCCCTTCAGCCCTAAAGGCTATCAGAGAAGCTTATAATTATTATTATTTTTAATTAAACAGTTCCCTGCCCTCAGGCTTACAATCTAAAAAGATAGGACACAAAAGGAGAAGGGAATGTGTGGGGAAGGGGATCAGTAGTTCTTCTCTCCCTCTGAGGCCTGGACCAAGGCAGATGGACTGGGGGGAGGGTTCTGCTTCTTAATCTAGGCCAGGTCCGATGGAGCTGAGCCTATACCTCTCCCTCCATGACCAGACAGCACCAGATGGACTGGAGGGAAGGCTCTGCTTCTTAGTCCAGGCCAGGCCCGATACAGCAGGGCCTGCATCTCTCCCTCCATGGCCGGATGTCGGTTAGTTTATGCTACCCAACTAATATAGCATACTGACTCTCTGTGATGATTCTTTCATGATCACAATAACTAATCTATAAAAAATCCTTGTGCGTTCAGATCACCTACTCACTGAAAAGGCTGCCCAGCCCACTGCATCTCTGCATCAATGAATGCTTTCACTTTACTCTCTCCTGCAGCTTCAACTGAAGACAGAAAGGGATTCTGCTCTGTGTAATTGGAACATTCAACCACACATAGATGTCTAGTACAATTTCCTTTCCTTTCAAAAAGCTGCCAACTTCATCTCTGAATAAATCCTTCCACTGAAGGCATCCATCTGAATCAATGGTAACTCATCCAAAAATACAGGAGACAGGGCCATTTTTACTCCTACCACTTCAAAAGATTTAATTTTGGAATGTGTATGACTGAAGAGAACAGCCAGTTCAGAAAAGTTTTAACACTCGTTCTAAAACATGTGGCTGTAAGACACACAGGCAAGACAGTAAGCCAGAATCTAAAAGGCATAATTCAAAATGCTGGCAAATCATACTGTTTAACATATTTTTAAAAACCACCTAAATACAGATCCTTTTTTAAAAATGAGAAGTACACACTAAATCCTGATTCACATTCTGAACTAGAGCTTTACTCCTCAATAAAAGTAATATGATTCATAATACATCCAAGCATTATGAGCCAGGATAATTCATGTTCTGAGCCAGGATAATTCACGTTCTGAGCCAAGCAAATTTGCACAAACATCACGGATACATGCCATTGTCATTCAAATTTTCAGCTCGCAGCTGAATTAAACTTTGCCTGCCTAACTTGCAGGCATAGGCAGATAAGCAGCATCACTCATACGAGGCCAGAGGACGTCTCCTCAGAGTTCTCACTAAAGGGGGCTTGCAGGGCACTGGATGCCAAAGACAAGGAGGGTGAAATGCTGTGTTGTTTTGCATAACATTTTTACCTGGAACATCTCATTGATTCCCTCGCCTGTTTGTGCTGAGGTCTCAAAATAAAGGAAGCCTCTACTTTCTGACCACAGCCGGCCTTCGCTTTCATCCACACAGCGGAGCTTGGTACAGTCAATCTGAAATGCAGATGGGAGAAAAACATGATCTAGGGCAATCCATTGCTTTTGGCTCCTCTGGTTCGCTTTTAAAATCACTGAATTCCCTAAGTCATGCTGCTCTATGACCTAGGGTTATAAACAAGGAAATTCTTACACCTTACTTGCTTCTTAGAAATTGTTACCTTGTTGGCACAAACCACAAAGACAATGTTCTCCATGTTGCCATGTGGTCCGAGTTCCTGCTTCATCTCAGCAAGCCATGCATCGAGGGCATCAAATGATTCCTTCTGCCCAACATCATACACTAGGATTACACCTTGGGTGTCTTTGTAGAATTCATTGCGGACCTAAACAGAGAACAGAAACAAAGCAGTGGAAGCTACAGAACAAGAGCGGGGAAACGAACATTGGCTTACCTTGTGAGATGTTTGTTTTCAGCGATGAGGGCGGAGTCATCCTTCATGAGGGTTGGTTCCCCCTGTTTGCTCCAATCAGGCAGGACTATGACTTTTGGGCGTGTCCACCAGGGGAATCCATCCCCCTTGTTTGCCCAGTCAATGTATAGCCAAGCAGAGAGAGTTTATAACAATGAAGAAATACTAACAACAATAGAGAAAGTTTAACCATTTAACTATAACAATTCTAGACACTAGAACAAGGATCCTATTAACCTTACAACACCCCCCGACACCGAGAAAACATTCCTCAGTTACGGGTGGGCAGGATGACTCCGCCCTCATCGCTGAAAACAAACATCTCACAAGGTAAGCCAATGTTCGTTTTTCCAGCGTTGAGGGCGGAGCCATCCTTCATGAGGGACATACCAAAGCTCCCTAGATGGGTGGGAACTGAGGTAAGGAATTATAGGATGGATTGAAGGATCCGTCTACCAAATGATGCCCCAGCCAGTTGGAAGGCATTGATTCGGCAGCGATGGATAAATATGGAAGGAGATGACCAAGCGGCCACCCTGCAAATATTGGAGAGAAGAACATTAGTGGTTAGGGCGGCAGGTGTGGCAGCACTGTGAGCGGAATGAGCGCTGACCCTTCCTTGCAGCGTATTACCCATCATCGACTCACACTGAGAGATGCAAGCCCAGATCCATCAAGCCAGGGTCGATGAAGAAAAACTTCCCAGGTATGTAGGACCGAAGGAGACAAATAGACTGTCTGATTTGCGCCATCGACAAGTGCGTTTGATGTAAATACACCGAACTCTGCCTACATCTAGTGTGAGCCAAGTCTTTTCAAGTTCCTTTTTGGGGTCAGGAACGAATGAAGGGAAAATGATCTCCTGTGCTCTATGAAATGTGAAGTTAACTTTAGTCATGAACATCAGATCCCGTCAAGCAGAACTGAATCCTCGCAGAAGATGCATATTTCACTCCTGTGGCTAGTGCTCCTGGTTCAGAAAACCTTCTAGCTGAACTAATAGCATTAAAAAAAATACTGTTTTCCAGGTAAGAAACTTAATATCAACTCTGTCAAGTTATTCAAACTGTGGTTTGGTTAATGCCTGAAGAACTACATGAGGGTACCAATTAGGGTATCTGTGAACTGTGGGAAGTTTAATAAGAGAAGCTGTTCTCAAAACTTTATATATACACCCTCTCTCTCACACACACACATATATATGAATGATTAGACAGTTTCTGGGACAGTATGATTGGAAGAGCTGATGTCCAGTAGGTGCCTTTCAATATCCACATGTGAAGGTTTAATCCTGGATATGGTATTTGACCTTGAGTTAAGAGATCTTTGTGATTGGAAGACGAACTGGTTTCGTGACATCTGGAAGATCTCTGGAAACCCTGCCCTTCTGAAGTCACGAGAGACGAGACCGGAGCATCTACATGAGGGATCTGGAGTTTGGCTATTGGGAGCCACAAACATGCTTCCCGTCACCCTAAGCTGGCATCCAACCTTATGTGGAACTTCAACAGGGCCTAAATCAGGCAATCCTCTACAACTGGCAGCAAAAACCACCATTCAAAGAGGTTTGATTTAATCAGTGTATGTCAGAACAGATTATTTATGTGTACCATCTGTTTTTTGATACAGCTAGAAGAACTACTGTAGGCTCCTGGCATGAAATGGTGTTCATGCCAAACGATTAACTGAAACAGATCAGGCAGTGTAGATGCACCAGTAACACTAGGTCCAATAACTGGGAACAACCTACCTGCTCGAGGGTGTTCTTCATGGATCTTACCCTTTGCTTGGTCAGGTAGACTGGTCAGCGATGTGTCTACAACCACTCCAAAGTGATGCAGGTTCTGAAATGGAACTAGGTAGTTCTTTTCGTAAATTACCAGAAAAACATGTCTGGATAGGAAAGAAATCACAACTCGACATCTTATATATATCCTATGGGAGAGAATGAGATCTATCAGGACATTTGAAATTATGGGTCTATATGAAGGTCCCACTGTTTTCAAGACGTGTCTATCTGTGTAGTGCGTGTCACAGAAGAAAACAACAGACTGAATGGTAGAACCTTGTATGGAAAGGTTGGTAAGATATTTGTGATAACGTGGTAGCTTGGGCTGTGGGCAGGAGACCACTACCCAAAAAACAGGAACACACAAAAATCTTGGAGGAGACGTGTCTCCAGACTTGTCTGGATAATCTCCCATCTGAACCTGTGATTATTATAACTCAATTGTTATTAGATAGATAGTATAGTGTTGTTGTTGATGTTTTTATGGCCTCAATATCAATCAGACATTTTGTGACTTTTATATCAATCTATGTTTGTTTGCCTTCCTCTACCTTAAGGAGGCAATGAAAAGTCATATGAATGGTATAGAAAAATATATCAAAGTATATTTTAACAAACAGCTTCATTTCATTTATATACCGCTTCATACCCTTAAGGAGTGTCTAAGCGGTTTACAATTGTAAGCTATTTGCCCCTCAACAATCTGGGTACTCATTTTAGCGACCTCGGAAGGATGCAAGCCTGAGTTGAGCTTCAGCCCTTTGCTGGTCTTGAACTCGCCACCTTATGGTTTTGAGTGAGTGGCTGCAGTACAGGCATTTAACCACTGCGCCACCAGGGCTGACATTTAAGGATGTTGAGGTCTTCTTATTATTCCTAGTCTCAGCCAAGAGACTTTATTCCAAACAATTTGTCCCCATTAAGTGGTGAGAATCTTAGATATTTTTTGTAATGGGCATTTTTATGTGTCAGTTCTTTAGTCAAAGTCTGTCCTTGAACTGGTCTTGGATTACATCCAATCTCATTTAGGCTAGTGTCTCCAGACATAGCCACTACCTTTAACCATAGTTAATACCCTGATAGTACTTTATTTTGACCTTAAGTGTTTGTTTGTTTGACAAGTGGGCTAGGCCACACATGTTTAGCCCCAGAAAAAAAGGAAATAGCAGACACCTTAGTTGAGCATAAACTCTGGCAGCCACAAGTGGCATCTGTTGATTCTCATGACAAAGAGGGCTGAGATGTAACCATATATATGTAAACAGCTATTGGATTTAGAATCACAATAATAAATTATGGAGGCCTTGTTAATATCCTCATAAAATCTGCATGAAATGGAGTATTTGGTGTTGAAGGCCCAGGCTTGGAGGAGGGAGGAATATCCTTCCCTGAGGAAATCAGGATGGATCATCCTCTAGCTTCAACTGGTCAGAGTTGACATTAAATTCCAATATATAAGTTGTACAATAATACCATAAAACAAGTACAGTAATAATAAACAAATACAGTAATAATGAAGGATCATCAGTCCCCAAACATCTAACAGATTTCAGGAGCTTTCAGGAGGTACTGAAAGGCCCTCATCTTTATTTTTTATTTTTAACTCTTTTTCAGATCACATTCCTCTTCTGAGGAGTGAACTATAGGTATTATTTTCCTTTGTTTTACAAAAGGCATATTAGTTAGCAGAAGCAGCAGGCCTTTCCTTTTCTGCCTAGCTGCCCTTAATCAAAATGGCTGCCACACCTTCAGTTCCAGCTTTGCCTATTATTTTTAAAAAGGCAAGCACAATAAATAAATGTCTTTTTGGCCAAATTCTCCCAAGGAGAGATTGACACCTTAGACCAGGGGACAATGGGGCAGAAGCAGACTCCCTGCACCTGGAAATCCTTTTGTTAATCCTCTCTGATCCCTTCAGTCTGAGTGGATCTTGGAGGAAGGAGAGGAGAAGGCAGTTGGTTTTGGAGGGAAACTCTCCATTTGAATCTCTGAAGCAACTGAAGCCTCCTTCAAAGCTGGCAATGCAAGTCAGAAACAAATCTCTTGGGTAAAGCTTAACCCACAAACATAGGATTAAGGACTGAATCCTCACTCACCTCTTGAAATCTGCCTTCTCTCTCTCTCTCTCTCCCACTGTCCAAACCTCTTGCCGGGTTTGATGTCCGCAGTGGGGCGCAATCTGGCCAGGGACAGGGCCTCCCAGCCGCGCCAAGGTCTGTCAGGGTCTCTATCTCACCACCCTGGGGCTGGTGTTCTGGCCCCCCTCAGACCATTCTCCCTCAGAGGCAGAAGAGGACTGAGATTTGGAGAGAACATCCTCATCTGAGGATTTTAACTGCAAGCATTTTGCTTCTTAGCCTTAGATGGCGCTCTCCATTATGTTTATGCTTGGAGGAATAAACCTGAAGTAGCATTGGCATGGCTCCCGCCTTTTTTGAGTTTGAATTTGTGCGCCAAGGAGGAACGTTTGGGTGCAAATTTGCCCTGCTCCAAAGGGGAATGGCATCCCTGGAAGAGCGGGAGGCGGGGGGGAAAGAAGAAGAGGGTTCCCTAGGTCTCCTGGAATTGTAAAGGAGCCTGTCCCTCTGTGAGCCCGACTCCAGGGGCTGAAGGACCACTGAGCTCCCTCCAGTGAGCTTGGGGTCCATCTTGGAGGGACGACTTTCCAAGGGGAGAAGGCGTCCCTCGAGAATCTGAAGAATGAGGGAGAGGAAGATAATTCCCTGGCCCTCCTTTATCTCTGAGTCCTTTCTGCCTCTGACCCTGACTCTTGGGAAGAATTCTCTGCCACGGCCTTAGCCTGAAAACGGGCCCCTCTCTGAGAGGAGACCGTTTGGGAGGCAATACAGGATTGCACCAGCTGTAAGGCTAGTAAGGAGGAGAAGGGAGCCGACGTTCGGGAGGGAGAGGCTGCAGGGTACCCAAGCTGCTCACTGCAGCATTACTCACATTTCTCTCGGCGTCCTCCTTGCCGACCGCACCCTCCCGATTTCGGGACAGGTTCCTGCGGTCTCTCTCGTCCTCCTTGCTAACCGCACCCTCCCGATTTCGGGACAGGTTCCTGCGGTCTCTCGCGTCCTCCTTGCTAACCGCACCCTCCCGATTTCGGGACAGGTTCCTGCGGTCTCTCGGCATCCTCCTTGCTAACCGCACCCTCCCGATTTCGGGACAGGTTCCTGCGGTCTCTCGGCATCCTCCTTGCTAACCGCACCCTCCCGATTTCGGGACAGGTTCCTGCGGTCTCTCGGCGTCCTCCTTGCTAACCGCACCCTCCCGATTTCGGGACAGGTTCCCGCGGTCCGGCGCCTTCAAGCGCGGAGAAAAGGGATATCCCTCCTCCGGCTGCGCCGAGCGGTCTACAGGCCACACCTCCCGGGTCAGGGCTGATCCATTCCTCTTGTGGAGAGCCTGGGTAGCATGGCCAGATTCCCCAGACATGCCTGGGCCCTCTAGCTCTTCGGACCTTAGTCGGCCCTCACAGAGAGAGAAGAGGTAAGGAGTAAAAGGAGAATAAAGAAGATTTTGTTTTGTGAGTAAAGGAGAGTTAGGAAAACACGACCTGACGAAGCGAAGGCAGGAACTAGACTGGGCAAACAAGGGGGATGGATTCCCCTGGTGGACACGCCCAAAAGTCATAGTCCTGCCTGATTGGAGCAAACAGGGGGAACCAACCCTCATGAAGGATGGCTCCGCCCTCAACGCTGGAAAAAGAGTAACCGCAGCTACCATCAACCTATAGTGTGGGGGCTTGAAACTGAGCATGGAGGAAAAGCAAAACAAAGATAGAAGGGAACAGCAAATAAACCTCCCTCATCAGCTACCTCCAGCATGTTGAAAAAACCATAAATCTATATACCTGGCCACCAAATGGAAACTGTAAGAAAAGCAGAGGTGAAAGAAAAAAGTCATCTGTGGATGCATTTTAGAAGAAGCTTTAAAACAGACTCTAGCAAATTTCTTATGTTTTCGTTTACCTGTGCAAGGTATGCCTGACTTGGTTGTTTCATTTCACATATGCATGCTGTCAGCTTAAGATAACATGCTGTGTTGTAGGAACCAATTTTTTCATGTTATTACTATCTCTGATGGCAAAGTTTCTGTTAAAGAATCAATGCCCAGGAAGATATCTACCTGGTTAACTGAAAGCAAATGGATCTTGTAGCACATTTGAGACTAACTGAAAGAAAGAGGCTAGTAGCCTTAGCTTTCGCAATTATTGTGATTAACTGAGGTGACCCTATATATTCTCACTTCATTCTTCACCTGGCGCCATCTTGATTTCCTGAGCCAGAAACCCCCAGATCTATGTTTTGCTTTTTCATTTACCTCATAGAAGAAAGGGTGTCCAGCCATGTCAAAGATATTCACTTTGATTTCTCTGTCCCGGACCAGCACTCTAAAAGGAAGACAGCCATCAGGTTCAAGAACAAGCATTCACAGAATCATAGAGCTGAAAGAGAAGACCTCAAGGGTTATCCAATCTTCCTAATGCTGAGGTGGAATCCCTTTTCCTGTAGCTTGTCCTAGTCTCTGGAGCAGCAGAAAACAAGCTTTCTCCATCCTCATCACGGCATCCCTTCAAATATTTAAACAAGGCTTTCATGCCACCCCTTAACCTTCTCTTCTCCAGGCTAAACATACCCAGCTCCCTAAGCAGCTCCACTTAGAACTTTATGGTTTCCAGGCCTTTCACCATTTTGGCTGCCTTCCTCTGGACATGCTCCAGCTTATCAACATTCTTTTTGAACTGTGGTGCCCAAAAGTGGAAGCAGTATTCCGGGTGAGGCCTGTCCAAAGTGGAATACAGAGCTAATATGACATCCCTCCATCTAGACACTAAACCTGTGTGGATGCAGCCTAGAATTGTATTGGCTTTTTTAGCGGCTGCATCACCATGTTGACTCATGTTCCGCATGTGGTCTACTAGGACTCCTAGGCCCTTTCTCATGTAGTCGTCCCTCCATTTGTGTGGACTTCAAATCCACATTCCTTGCTTACTCACGAGGGGCAATTGGAGGGACTTAAAATGGGAAGCAGGCCCATGGTGAGATTGCGGGTGTCTGCCATTCAAGTCAATAGGGCTTGAATATTAGCAGATTTCTGTTTTCGCGGGGGGGGGGGGGGAGATCCAGAATGGATCCCTTGTGAAAAAGGGTGAATGTTCCCTCATCTTCAGTTTGACTTTCTATAACACAAACATTTGCAAGAGCCATGTCCTGTGTCCCCAATGCAGCTGAATTTTGATGAAGACACTCAGGAACTGATAAAAAGTAAATTACCTGTGAAAAGAGAATAAAAAGCAAATCAAAAAGCTACTGACTTTTGCTCACACTGCTAGAAACGCTTGGTTGCACGTATAAAATCCTCTCCCTGTCAAGAGCCCTGCCTCTCTATGTGATGAATTTAATATGTAATGAGAGATCCACAAATATATTCACAGCAGCTACTTCTGCCAATATCACAGCAGCAAAACAATGAATGATTGCAATAGCTGAACAAGCTTCCAGTCATTCTTTCTCACACAGATACATGCACTGGCTCGGTTCTCATCGCATCAGACTATTTTCAGGAGCCACTATATATAATTGCTGTCTGTTGTGAAAGAAGGGTACTTACTTGGTGACACCATAATCAATGCCAATTGTTGCAAGGTACTTGGGCACAAACCGCTTCTCACAGTAGCGCTTTATAATGCAGCTCTAAAAAGCAAAAGAACGGTGAATGTTATCAAATTGGCTCAGCTGTCTACTCAGCTCCCAGTAAGCTGAGTTCTGTGGGGCTAATTACAATGTACATCTCTCAAAACGAAGGCTCCCTGTATGTATGTGCAAATTGTAAACTGGATACAAATTAACACAGTTGTTAAGTCTTTGTTTTCAACTCAAAAGTTTAAGTTCCTATTTCAAAGAAGCCGTAATGTACCCCTTTCTCTAAATCCGGATGATAGTTTTGCCATTTATGATTACTGTTTAAACATATAAATCCACTCAGGATATTACAGAACACAGTTTCATGTGCAAATAGGCAGGTGACTTTCCCCGAATCATACAGCAAATCATGCAATACCAGCTACAGTGATGGAAGAAAAGTTCCCAAAACTTGTCAAATGACAGTGTTAATAAAAGGTGACGAGATCTATCTTGTTTCTATAAGCTTCCTTCCTATAGCTTTATGAAAATGTTGGGTTTTTTTAATTCCAAGAAACAACATTCAGGTTCAAAATCCTAGAATGTTTTCTTTACGTGGTTCAGTGAATAATTATGTATTGTCCCATTCCTTTTAACTCCTATTTCCATTTAGTGATTAATAAATGACTATTTTATCTTGAATTATAAGCCTATAATCTTTTATTTTTATATATTAAAAACCAAGAATCAAAGAAGAGGAAGAGACCACAAGGACCATCTAACTCAATCCCATGCCAAGCAGGAATACACAACTATAGCACTCCTGCAAGATGTCTATTTTACTTTTGCTTAAAGACCTCTAAAGAAGGTGTGAATACCACTCTCCAAGGCAGTCTCTTCAACTGACAAACAGCTCTAACAGTAAACAAGTTCTTCCTAATACAGTTGGCCCTACATATCCACAGATTCTTTATGCACAGATTCAAGCATCCATGGCGTTAAAATGTTTATACACATATACACCAAGAGCAAAATTATTTTCCCATTTTGTATCGGGGCAGTTTAACAAACTATTATATTTATTGGGAAGTGAGCATCCATAGATTTTGGTATCCACGGGGGTACTGGAACCAAGTCCCATTGATACCAAGGGTTCATTGTATTTAGGTGGAATCTCTTTTCTTATAAATTGTATCCGCTGGTCCCTGTGCTGGTCTCTTGAAGATGGCTATCATAAGCTCTCTGAGGTCCAGAACACACTGCAGAAATAAATAATCCAGTCTGAGAGCACTTTAACTGCCCTGGCTCAATGCTAGGGAATTCTGGGAACTGTAATTTTGTGAGACATTTAGCCTTCTCTGTCAGAGAGCTCTGGTGCCACTACAAATTCCAGGATTCCCTCGAACAGTTAAAGGGGTCTCAAACTGGATTATTTCTGTCTTCTCTTCTCCAAGCTGAACATCCTTAGCTCCCTTAGCCATTGTTAAATAAAATACGTAAATAAAATTCATCATTGAGTTGGTTACTAGGCCTTTTACTCTCTCGGTTACCCTACTCTGGATACATTCCAGCCTGTTAATATCCTCCTTGAACCATAGTGCCTAGAACTGTATTCCGGGCAAAGTCTGACCAAAGTAGAATAAAATGGTATTACTTCCTCCCTTGAGGTGAATACTACAATCCTATTGACGCAGCTAAGAATTGCATTGGATTTTCTGCCCCCTGCACCACACTTTTGAGTCATCTTTAGGTTGTGGTCTACTAAGACCCCTAAACTTTGTTCATATGTACTGCTGTCAAGCCATGTGTTAACCATCCTGTATTACTGCACTTCATTTTGCAAGGTCCTTATTTATTTATTTCACTTTTATGCCACTTTCCCCCCAGGGAGGACCCAAGGTGGCTTGCAGGTACTGGTAAAAAAAAATAAAAAGTTTTAAAAAATTCAGTAAGAGTCAAAACAGTTAAAAACAGGGCTCCATCTTAGCCTCCTTAAGCCGAAATCCTAAGCTTCCTTTTTCCTAAATGTGGTACCTTTCATAGAATCATAGAGCTGGAATCCAAAAGGGGCCTTCAGTCCAAGCCCCCGCTATCTTATCACACTTATTATAAATGTTCTAATTTGGTATTGTGCATTTTATGTCTCAAAGTGGCCCCATCCTGTAGCGGCGGAAATGGTTGTGTGGAAGATTTACATCTATGGCGCCGCTTGCTGCATGATTGCCCCAGAGAGCTGATGTTGTCACAATTTGAAACACAATGTGGGCCAACACTGTCACATTGATCCAAACACACACTGCAGAAATAATCCAGTTTGAGGCCACTTGAACTGCCCAGGCTCAGTGCTGTGGAATTCTGGGGATTGTAGTTTGCTCTGGCCCCAGAGTGGAGCTCTGAAACAACAAACTGCAATTCTCAAAATTCAATAGCATTGTGGCAGAGCAGCTAAAGCAGGGTCAAACCAGATTATTTCTGCAGTGTGGACGCAGCCATAATTTGGAATGTGAGGAACAGGAATATATATTTAATCCTACTATTATATTATACTGTTTGTGACAGCAGAAGAGAAGATAAGAATTAATGATAGAATCAATCAGTTGGAAGAGACCTCAAGGTCCATCCAGTCCAACCTCCTTCTGCCATGCAGGAACTCTCAATCAAAGCATCCATGACAGATGGCCATCCAGCCTCTGCTTAAAGACCTCTAAGGAAGGATACTCCACCACCCTCTGAGGAAAGAGCATGTTCCACTGTCGAATAGCCCTTACTTGTCAGGAAGTTCCTCCTAATATTGAGGTGGAATCTCTTTTCTTGCAGCTTGAATCCATTCTGAGTCCTGTTCTCTGGAGCAGCAGAAAACAAGCTTGCTCCCTCCTCAATATGACACCCCTTCAAATATTTAAACAGGGCTATCATATCACCTCTTAACTTTCTCTTGTCCAGGCTAAACATCGCCAGCTCCCTAAGTCATTCCTCATAGGGCTTCATGGTTTCCAGACCCTTCACCATCTTAGTTGCCCTCCTTTGGACATGCTCCAGTTTCTCCACATCCTTTTTAAATTGTGGTGCCCAGAACTGGACACTATTTTTCCCGGTGATGCCTGACCCAAAGCAGAATAGAATGGCATTATTACTTCCCTTGATCTCTGAATTTTAAATGTGGATTGTTTTAATATGCGTACATCTTGTTTGTGCTTTTTAAACAGAGGTGTGTTTTAAATGAAGTTTTAACCGACGCTGTCCGTCTCTCCCCATAGACTGAGGCAGGGAACAAAAACAATTAACAATTTATTTATTTAGAGTAAATAAATTGTTAATTGTTGTTCCCTGCCTCAACCTGTTTGGAGAGGCAAGTAAGAAATAACAACAAAAACAATAATAATAATAATAATAGTAAGGAATTATTATTATTATGAATAACATCCTCCTGGTGTGTAGATGTGTGAGGCCTTAAGCTCCTTGGAAGAAACAGAATATATATATTTTTATTATTATGATGAATATGAAATATGGATTGTTTCATTATGTGTAGATCTTGTCTGTCCTTTTAAAACTGAGGTGCTTTTAACTTACGTTGTTTGTTTGTCCACACAGATTTGAGGCAGGGAACAACAACAACAGCAAACAATTTATTTATTTACCTTAAAAATAAACAAATAAGCAAATGGTTAATGGTTGTTGTTGTTCCCTGTGTGGACAGACAGGGAACAACCACCATTAACAATTTGTTTATTTGTTTATTTAGAGCAAATAAATAAAAAATGTTCATTGTTGTTGTTCCCTGCCTCAAATCTGTGTGGAGAGGCAGGTAAGAAATAAAAATTATAATAATAGTGGGAAATTTATATTATTATTATTATTAATTTCCCCTCAGAGTGTAGATGTGTGGGGCCTTAATGTCAATTATAATCACAAATGTCAATAATAATAGCTTCCCCTCAGGAGTGGCCCACTTTGCCCTGCTCCCAGAAGCCTTTGCGCTTGGCCACACTGTGATGCCCCATTATTCTACCCGAGGCCCCTCAACCGCCAATAAAGGCCAATTCTGATGAGGGCCTTCTGATTGGCGGACCGCCTTGCCACTCTCCCTCCCTCGGGCCAATCAGACGCCTTCCTCACCTTGCCCACCTCCGCGTTGCCCATGGAGATGACTTTGATCCTCAGCGCCTTGCGCGGCTCCTTGCGTTTGGCCTCCATGGCCGCGGAGGGGTTTTAAGGACTCAGGAGGCCACTGTAGATCCCTCACAAAGAGCCCTCCGCCGGCCTTTCCCGCTCTCCATGGCTCGTTTGGCGCTGGCGACGAGGCCGCCGGCACTCTTTCCAATCTCGCGAGACTTGGCCTTTTCGCTGCGAACTCTCGCGAGATTGAACCAGAGTTCGGTTTCTATAGCTTATTGGCCCCACTTTAGCTCAGTGCTAAAGGATCATGGGATTTGTAGTTTCTGGTGAAGCTAGGCCTCCCTGGTTTTTAATAATCTTTTATTTCATTTTTTACAAGCAGAACAAAAACAATAAAAAGCATACAAAAACCAAACCAAAGTTCTCATAAAATCATTCTATATCAGTAAATCAATCCTACACACATACAAACTAGTTAATTTTAGCTATTAATACCAATAATTACTTCTAATAATTAAAATTAAAAACAACACTACACATAATCAAACTTTCTCTTGACAGAGAATAATAATAATAATTAATAATAATAATAATAATTTTATTTATATCATGCCTCCCAAGAAGGATAGAGGCAACAGTAAAAAATACATACTAAAAATAAAATAAAATAGGTGAAATGCCTCACAAAGTTGCAAATCCCAGAATTCCACAGCTATGAGCTGTGGAAAATTAAAAGTTAACCAGCTTCAAAACCTGAGTTTAAAGTCAATACTGTTCAGGGAAGCGTTCCTCAGCGTTACATGATTGTTATCCAATTTTATTTTAATTATTTAATTAATTAATCCACTATGTTTTATCATTTGAATTTTAAGACGTATTAATGTGCATTGTGTTTAATTATTTTCGTAGCATGTTCACCGTAGGCAGGATTATTTCATCAATTTTAATGCTTTGGATTTAAAGCGCTGTGTAAATTTACGTCGCTTTATAAATACAGCTCATAATAATAGTAATAATATGTGTCAAACTGGATTATTTCTGCAGTGCAGATGCAGCCTCCGTCAGGATTGGACAGAGAATATGGGGGATAGCTCCTGGAAAGAAGAGGATATAGATAAAATCCTTTAAAATTATATTTATTAATAGTTTTTTGTGGGTTTTTCAGGCTCTGTGGCCATGTTCTAGAAGAGTTTGTTCCTGGTGTTTCTCCACCATCTTCACAAAAGATGCCAGCCACAGATGTTGGCGAAACGTCAGGAATAAACTCTTCTAGAACATGGCCACAGAGACCGGAAAACCCACCAAAAAACTACAAATAGCCAGATGTTTCTTGCTTGCTGTTTGATTAGATAATAATAATAAGCAAATGTTAAAAGGTCAGTGTGTAGACATGCGAAATGCTGTGTTAGCCAGAAATTTGGAGGAAAGGGATATGATATGAACTTTCTTTCAGCATTTGTGGTCACTCCCCCATCTCCCATCTGTCTGGTTTCGGTAGGCTCTTTTGACCACAGGGCTAGCCACACTTCCAACCCTTGGCAACTTAGCATCTGTTTATGTCAGAAACTTAAATGTTTTATTTCCTGTTTTCTGCAGAGCTTTTGCAAGTGGTCATATGCATTTGGAGTTTATCAGACGGGAGGAATTTCTCTTTATTTCAAATTGAGCCAATTGGAGCCAATTCGAATTCACGTAACTTCACTAAGTTTAGCGAATCTACATGAATTCCAATTGCATTCGGAATGCGTTCAGAATGACTTCCCATTACCCGAAAATGACTCCCCATTGCCCGAAATTGCGTAAGATGCTTTAATACGAAATAACATAAAACCCATGATTGTGTTCAGAATGATTTCCTTTTTGCCCGAAATTGCATGAGATACTTTAATATACAATAACGTGAAACCCCATGATTGCATTCAGATCGCCATTGGATTATACTTCCAGTTTCCATCGTCTGATAAACTCCTTAGAGAGAGAGAAATAGCTGTATACAACAGAATGAAAGGAACCCTAAGGCCATGAACATATCATGCGGTTTCCTTGGTAAGATTTGTTCAGAGGAGGTTTGCCACTGCAATCCTCTGAGGCTGAAAGAGTGTGGCTTTTGCCCAAGGCTTGCACATCTAGCCTGAATTAATTTTATATACAATATTTGTAATAATTTTCAGTTGGGAATATGGAGGATGGCTCCTGAATGGAAGAGGATTTTAATATAGGCGGCCCTAAAGTACAAGAGCAGACCAGGGTAGGTTTTGTTTGTGCATGATCAGCTGGCAACCATACTGTAGCCTTACAACTATGGTCCAAAACACACTGCAGAAATAATGCAGTTTGGGACTGCTTTAACTGTCTTGGATTGGCACTAGGGCATCCAGGGAATTGCAGTTTATTTGCAACACCAGAGCTCTCTGACAGAGGCTAAATGTCTCACAAAACTACAGTTCCCAGAATTCCCTAGCATTGACCCAGGGCAATTAAAGCAGTCTCAAACTTTCCGCAGTGTGTTTTGGACCTATCTAGCCAGCCCTATAAAATCCAGTTTAACCCTTCCATACCACTGAATTAATGTTTGGCCATGATCATGACAGCCCCATTTGGTTGCCTGTAGGGACCACAGCCACTACACCTGTCCTTAGAATCATTGAATCACAGAGTTGGAAGAGACCATAAGGGCCATCCAGTCCAAGCCCATTCTGCCATGCAGGAACTCACAATCAAAGCATCCCCACTGAGAGATGGCCCTCCAAACTCTGCGTAAAGACCTGCAAAGAAGAAGACTCCCCTGGACTCAGAGGGAGTGTCTTCCACTGTCTAACAGCTCAAAGTTCCTCCTAATGTTGCATCCATTGCTCCACTGTGTCCTATTCTCTGGAGCAGCAGAAAACAAGCATGCTCCATCCTCAATGTGACACTCCTTCAAATAAAGTGTGTTCTTTAATCTCACAACCCTATTATCACAATGGTGGGACAATCCCAAGTCCCCACAGGCTGCCGACTATTATAAGCATGCCTTCAAGGGCAGGTTCAAATGTTGGGAATTCTGGCTGCAGGGCTTGGGGTACTGCCCTAGGACTACAAAACGCATTATCCGAATCCTAAATAGGTTTACTTGGAAGCAAATGAAAGAAAGAGCACATGGGCAAGACTGAAGCGTAACTAGGGAATGGTTCCTGGCAGTAATGAAAGTTAATGAATGCAATTTACATAGTTGCATGGCTCAGAAGCAAAGACTCTACACAGAAGCTCCAAGATGGATCAGACATTTCCTCCAGCTAGTTTTAGGGCAAGAATGGTAATGGCTTGGAATAAATAAATAACAGACAATGAATTATGGAGTTGTTTTCCTTTTTTTTTTTTTAAAGATCTTATCAATGTGTTTTGTTCTCTCTCCTCACATTTAAGTTAGTCCTCCTCTGATTATGCTTATAATGGTTACAAATAGCTCTGGTTGGTAGCAGTTAGATAAGCCTCATGTGTCTTGAAAACGCACCGACGTCTTAAATTAAATCAGCATAATGAGCCTTCCTATAATACTTGCATGTCCGCAAGGTATGCTTGGGAATATCTAAGCAGACCATTTTCTTTGTAGCCTCAGAAAAGACGTGACACATTGAAGTTTTAATGCAGCACTGAGACAACAATGGGACCATCCATTAACACTCATGTGTAGTGTCTGGTTGGATTTAAGGACAAATGAGAAGTTGGATTAACTTTAGGCCTTCTCCGATCGTTTATGAAGTGGAGTGGTTGATTAAAGCAAAGGCCTGCCATGGCTCTCTATGCCATGACTGAATGCTGCAAAGAGGCTACTTATTGGCACTGGCAGCTGATTATTCTCATGTTAGTGGGGCAGTCAATCCACCCTCAAGCTATCGAAGGTGCTTGCTGTATTCGGGGGATAGGTTTCAGGACTGTAGATAATAGTCCTTTTAAAATTGAGACTAGAACCTGAAACAACCCAGTGTCATCAAGACTACACAAGGTAACTGCTACATGGATTTGCAATTGGTTGACTGACTGAACCCAAAGGGTGCCCAACAATGGATCCATTTCATCCTGGAGAGAAGTGACCAGTGGGGTCCCACAGGGCTCTGTCCTGGGCCCAGTCCTATTCAACGTCTTTATCAATGACTTGGATGACAGAACTGGGGGCATACTTATCAAATTTGCAGATGACACCAAATTAGGAGGAATAGCTAATACCCCAGAGGACAGGATCAAAATTCAAAATGACCTGAATAAACTGTAAAGCTGGGCCAAAGCTAACAAAATGATATTCAACACAGAAAAATGTAAGGTACAGGTTCTGCACTTAGGGGAGAAAAACTAAATGCATGGATATAGGAGGGGGGACACCTGGCTTAAGGAGACTACATGTGAAAGGGATCTAGGAGTCCAAGTAGATGCTTTGATTGGGAGTTCCTGCATGGCAGGGGGTCAGACCAGATGGCCCTTGTGGTCTCTACCACCTCTATATGATTCTATGACTACTTTTGAGCATGTTGTTTTGAGGATGTGTTGTTAATTACCCTCAGGTCGATTTCAACCTCTAGCAATACACTGAATGGGGCATCTCCAAGACTCCCTGTGCTCAACAGAGCTGCTCAGTTCCTTCAGACTTAGGGCCAGGTCCTCTTTGATCAAGTCTATCCATCCGGTGTATGGTCTTTCTCTTTTCACTGCCCTCCATCTTTCCAAGCATTATTGTCTCTTCTAGTGAGTCCCTTCCTGCCTTCTCATGATGCGTCCAAAATATGACCTCAGTCATATCCCTAGAAGCCAAGTTCAGATCCAATTTGCTCTTGTACCCATCTGTCTGTCTTTTTAGCCATCCTTGGTATCCACAGAATCCTTCTCCAGCACCACTTCTCAAATGAGTAGATAAGAAGAGTTATTTTGGATTAGTCTAAAGGGCTACCCACAGCCTTCTGGTGCAAATAAAACCTGGGAATAAGACCTGAATGTAAAATCACATTCTCTCTCTCAGTAAATGGAACATGACAGTCACATTCCCTTTCATACTGGAAGGAAGCAATGACCATTACGATGGTGGCCATCAATAAATAGCCTTTGTTACTGTGGTTATTTCTTGTCAAATCAACTTCATCCTATGGCACCCCTATGGATGAAGAACCTCACAAAGACCTTGTTACTAATAGTCCTTCCCAGGTTTCACAACTAAGGGCAACCGTGGTTTCCTTGATAGAGTCAATTCACCTATAGTATGGTCTTTTCCTATTGCCTTCTACTTGGCATCAGTTAACAACAACATGTCATTTCATGTTATGTCCAAAATACGACAACCTCATTTATAGTTTTTTGTGGGTTTTCTGGGCAATGTGCCCATGTTTTAGAAGAGTTTATTTCTGATGTATTGCCAGCATCTGTGCCTGGCATCTTCAGAAAATGGCGAAACATCAGGAATAAACTCTTCTAGAATACGGCCACATCGCATGGAAAACCCACAAAAAATCTATGGATGCCAGTCATGAAAGCTTTCGACTTCACAAAACCCTATTTAGTTAACATGGTTTCTCATGACAGTTCGGTCCTCATTTGCTTGCACGCCCAGTTGTCTGTTTTTAGCAATCCATCGTATCCATAGTACTATCCTCCAGCACCATATTTCTAATGAATTCATTCTCCTGTTTCACACCAATACATAGAATCTGGAAATACTATGGCATGGATGATCCTGACTTTGATGTGTAATTATGATGTATATCTTTACATTGATTGCCTTACCCTCCATGAACCTGGGCACTCACTTTTCCAGATGCCCAAGATGGTGGTCAGCTTTACATCTTGTGGTAGCAAGGGTTAACTCCTTGTTGTGAAGGACCTCTTTATCTCTCTTGAATGTCCTGCTATTCAACTTTAGTGGATGCCCCAATCAGGTTCTAGTATTAAGACAGGTGAAAAACCTTCCACTTTACTTGACACCGTGCACCACTTTATGAACTGTCACACACACACCCCATGTGTATTTCCTAAGCTAAAAGCCACATTGTGATCTTTTCTCGTTGGGGAGGTGCTTTTTTGACCATTTTTGTCACTCTCTTCTGCAATCTTTTTTCCCTGCTTTTCAATTATTGTTTTTCAGGTGTGGTGGCCAGAACTGTACACACTGTCCTAAATGTGGTTGCAACCACAGATTTTACAGAATCTTTCCCCAAATACTAGATCAATGTTTTCACTGGCTTATACCATTAAGGTCCTTTCTCTTTAAGAGGGAGGTGTCCCAGAAGTTAACAAAATACCAAATAGGCCTTCCCTGGGTCTAAAATTTGGCAAAAGCCCCCACCCCAGCCCCTCATGGGTGCTTACAAGCAATATATAGACACACACACACAGAGAATTCAAAATATCTTTGACTGCTCTGTATGTTGATTCCTCAACATAGGCCGCATCCCCACTGCAGAAATAATCCAGGCTGACATCCCTTTAACTGCCATGGCTCAGTGCTATGGAATTCTAGTTTTGTAAGACATTTAGCCTTCTCTGTCAGAGAGCTCTGGTGCTCTCATATATTTTGCTTTATTTATTTATTTAGCTTTTATTTATCTTACTCTTTTGACCACAGTGCAATGCCACTGGAGCTTCAGACTGTGCCATGTTTGGCAGAGAAGCACACAGAGATTTGGCACGGGAGTGAACTTATTTTAAGTTTGTTTGTTTTCAATCTGTTTATGCTGGGAAAATGTGTGAGGGGATTACCTTGGGGGGAAAACTAGTGTCTAGCTCTCTACAACCATCCCAAGGGCCATGTCGGGTAGCCATTTTGAACATGGGTGAGGAAACAACTTCTCTGGTGTCCATTCCCAGGTGGATTATGTATTCCCCATATTTTCCCACATATCAATCAATCAATCAGTCAATCAATCTTCATTTACAGTCAACAGACCCATCAAGGCATACAATAACTTAAGATAACATAAATGGAAAGGTTGCATAACACATAAACCAATATAAAATGGAGATTACTTAAAATACAGAAAGAGATAAGAATTAAGTGGTCAGATTAGATTACAATATTGGAGATTGTTTAGATTATGAAATTATAGATCTAGGATATAGATTTGTTAGTCAGTCCCCTTTTTAATAATTCATTCTCTCTCATTTTAACAGCCAGTGACAAAAATTTTGCAACCGACAGGGTTATACTCAGATGCTCAACTAGGCACCCACCAAGATACCATCCAGATATGTGTGCTTTTCTGCATCTGGCTAATACTCCTAGGCAAAGTCTGCAGCTGGCTGAAAGAGTGTGAGGGCCAGCCTAACCCGTTCCTTTTACCTGTAGTTGGGTGTATTTAGGGCCTCTAAACAATCTCCAGCACATGATACTCTCAGTCAGCCATGTGGTTATATTTGCTATAATGACCTGTTTCCCCTCCTTCACGTTTAGGCCTACCAGATGCTCTTACAGGGGATGCTGTACACTATGGACATGCTGATCACAAAAATACAAGAGGAAGCAAGGGCAGCATATAACTAGTCACCACACAATAGGATAGGAAATCACTCTCACATCACGTCTGGCCCCATCAAACTTTGTTCAATTTGTTGACAAGCTCCAGAGAGAGCAAGCACAATTGGCTGAAAAAAATGAATATGTGCAATCATGTCCTGG
Source organism: Urosaurus nigricauda (assembly GCA_034509955.1). Taxonomy (NCBI): domain Eukaryota; kingdom Metazoa; phylum Chordata; class Lepidosauria; order Squamata; family Phrynosomatidae; genus Urosaurus; species Urosaurus nigricauda. The sequence continues at coordinate 375,602,861 of JAOEGL010000001.1, read as the reverse complement.
AAGGTGTGCTTCTCACCTTAAACATGCTATCAGAGGCCATCACTTCACTCCGGCATCAATGCCCACTGTACCACCAGCCTGGTCAAATAAATACCATGCACAGATGCCTTCTCTCAGCCTACCCCTATGGAAAAGAGATGCTGACTGGGCCCTTGAACCTCCTCATTCTTCTAACCCATTTATGCTGCTGGAAATTAAGTTTTTTCTTCTTGGATACAAATCTAGGTTCACCAGTCAGATTGTCTGATTCTGTCAAGGTCCCAATGGACCAGCAGAGTTATTCATTTGCTTACTGTACTTACTCATATCCTGCCTTTCACGTAAAATGGGATCCAAGGCAGCTTACAATAATTTTAAAAGATCCAACTAAAACATTACTTTACGAAAGTTATAAATAAATTAAATGCCAACTTTATTTTAAAAAACATAAATGAAACAGTTAAAACATTAACAATACAGTACTTAAAGAATAGCTCTTCGTACACCACCAATGGAAGAATAGTGACATCACTGCTTCTACTGTACTCAGTTGTGAAATAATATATAATCATTAAAATATTTACAATATTTACATTAATTAAAAATATTTACATTAATTAATTAATTACAAGATCTCTGTTAGACCTGCCCTGTCTTCCTGCAGTGGTCTATCCATGTTAATAAAATAACAATAAATAATTTTTTTATTTTTATCCCGCCTCTCCAACTGGAGAGTGTTACCCACTCGCTGCATAAAGGCAGTTGTTGCAGCCTGCAGGAAAGCTTTGTCTGCAGAGAAAAGAGAGAGGCACATAGGGCCAGGTTATTTCCATTCCACCAATATTATGGTACCCATCAGCCACCCTGGAGATAGCCCCATGGGGGGGTGGGAGGTGGCTTGTTCTGTCTCTGTCACCAAGCGGTACTTACAGCTTGGAATAGTCCAAAGGCTTTCTCTTTTGCTGTCAGACTCCTCTTCTGTTTATGTCTCCCATTCCTCTATCCTGGTGCCTGTTGGAAGGAAAAGAATCTTCTGTAGTAAGAGTAGGGAGGTAGAAGGACCAGTTTCATACCTGTAACTATAGTCCTTGGAGTTGTCATCTGTGAATTCGCACACCTGGGTACTCTGCACTTGCGCAATGAATCTTCAGAACCTTCTAGAATATTTATATAAGTTTTTGGCAGTAGTTCTATCCATCCTCCGCTCTCTCTCTCCCTATTCCCACTCATTTATCTCAGTTCCTAAGGACACCGCTTAGAAACATTCCAAGGATCAAAGATGCAGGATCACAGAATCATAGAGTTGGAAGAGACCACAAGGGCCATCCAGTCCAACCCCCCTGCCATGCAGGAACTCCCAGTCAAAGCATCCCCGACAGATGGCCATCCAGCCTCTGCTTAAAGACCTCTAAGGAAGGAGACTCCACTACACTCCGAGGGAGTGTGTTGCACCGTCGAACAGCCCTTACTCTCAAGAAGTTCCCCCTAATGTTGAGGTGGAATCTCTTTTCCTGCAGCTTGCATCCATTGTTCCGCGTTCTAGTCTCTGCAGCAGAAAACAAGCTTGCTCCCTCCTCAATATGACATCCCTTCAAATATTTGAAGAGGGCTTTTCAAATATTTGAAGAGGATACATAACAAGGGGATGATGGGTGGGCTGGTGTGAATTCACAGATGATCACTCAATGGAGATTATCAGACAGGGATGAGACATCCTTGTAGCATAATTTAAAAAAATCATACAACATCACACTAATAATAATAATAATAATAATAATAATAATTTTTATTTATAGCCTGCTCCTCTGTCCAGGCAATTATTCTGTCAGTATCCTGTCATTAAATGGTGATTGACCGTGATCACGCAAAAGACTTTCACATGACATTGCGCTTATCCTGTCATTGTCCCGTCATTGAAGTGGAATTGTCCTGTCCTTGCCCTTCATTCTGTATTAAAGGAAGAACGCATCTCACTCAGAAATAGAACTCCTCAGAAAACAACTCACAAATGAAAAAATTTGGATGAAAAATCTGGAAACACTGTTAGCATCCAATTCAAAGGATTCCTATCCTATTCAGGGAAGTAATTCTGATCCAGAATTTCTGCAAATCTGGAGAGAATGTAAAGAATATAAAGCTATATTAAATAAATAAGAATGTCACATGGCAGAAATTCAGGGTAACAGCAAGGTTCTCACAGCGGAAAGAGACAAAGGGGCAGTCTGTAGCCGCCCCAGGAAGCAGCAAGATGGGGCCAAGGCTCCCACACCGGCAGCCTCGAAGACCCCACCTCATCACTTCCGAAGGCCACAGGGAAGTGGCAAACTGCCGCTTCCTCGCGGCCTCAAAGCCGGGTGCAGCAGGCGCCCTGGGCGCCCGCTGCATCCCACTTTCCTCAGCGGTGCCAAGGGGAGAAAGGGGCGGCCCCTTTCCCCCCTGGGTCCTTGGCGCAGCCCATCCAGATCAGGCCAAAGTGATCTGATTTATGATCAGGCACAGGAAGAAGTAAGTCAACTGCAAAAAGAAGCAAACAAAATCCCCAAAGCTTCTAAAACTACAATGACTGCCCAGACTGTTTTAAGATGACTGAAAACCAAGAGAGTGGTGATTTATGTGGAAAATATGACGACATCTTCAAAAGCAGTGTTGCAGGATGCTGGTGAAAACCAAAATGTTGCACAACCCAAAGAGGCTCCTTCACTGCATCCTCTTCCTCCTCACTGGATTTCTCAACTTGTCTGGAGTGCCGGTGTCATCCTATGCATAAAAGCAAGCGATTGGAACAATGCAGAATGTCTATGTGACCACTTGTGCCTCAGGAGAAATGTTATGGAATGTTACAGTGGCACTTACCTCCAATGATAGTGGGCACCCCCATGAGTCACTCAGCGATCCTTTAACTCCTGCCATCCTTCTCTTCCTGTTTTACTGCAGCTTGGAGGAAGGGGAAATAATCACTGCTTGTTGGGAAACAGTTAGGATTCCAGCATAGGTTCTTGTGGCTCCACAAGTCTGTCTGAACTGGCTGAAGAGTAACACTCCTCATTCTCCATGCTACAGATGTCATCCAAGTCCCAGTCTACTAAATCCAGCAAAGAGGAAAACATCTCCAAGGGAAAAGTCCAAGAGGTCCCTTCCACAGATTCCTTGTGGCTCCTGAAGTCTGAAATGGAGGCAGGGAAAGACCAGAAACATGAAGCAGGCCCAGGCACCCAGCCAGTTACTGGCTGTAGAACCGGGTAGCAACACCCGTTCCCCAGGGAAGGGGATAAAAGCTGGGTGCCTGCTGCATCTAAGAGAAGCCAGCATGGGGTGGAGAGAAGAGCAACCCAACCCAGTACTCCTGGAAAGGGCACCTCTCAGTGGTTTGTCATTACCATGGAGAAGCTTCTCTCTTTTTCAACAAAGGAGGTTCTACATCGTCTGTGCCGGATGTTTACCCATCACCCCCCTGAAATGATTGTGGATGTGGTAGACACTGTGGCACTGAGGTATTTGGAACATTTTTGGACTCACCTAAACTGGCCTGTACTCAGCTGATGTATGCTGTCCTCAATTCAGAATACTGTGACCTGGATGCTACAACTCTTCCTGGCTAAGGCCAAGGAGAGGCTTTGGCTGCCTCATGAGAGGGAGGAAAAGCTTAAGATCAAGGTGAAGGCGATCAGAGTCCTTGAAGCCATTATAAAACACTTCAATGAAGTCCTATTGGAGAGGCGGGATAGAAGTAAATATCATCATCATCATCATCATCATCTGGTTGGCAGCCTACTGCAGAGTTTTGAAACTGAAAAATGCTTTCTAAAGTACAGTCAGCTCTCTGCATCCATGGATTTTTTATCCACGGATTCAAGTTTGAAAATATTTTTAAAATGTAGACATTCCAAAAACCAAACAGGATTTTGCCATTTTATATAAGGGACACCATTTTACTATGCCATTATATTTAGTGGCAATTGAGCATCCACAGATTTTGTTATCCATGGAGGATCCTGGAACCAAACCCCAGCAGATAACAAGTTCTCACTGTATTTCCTTTCCAGAATGCAAGATTTATGGTTTGACTGTAGTGCTTTCACACACTGGACAGAATATGTGAATGTGGTCTGGGGAGAAGACTTTGGGTTGGTGTGCCCTGTAAAAACACCTACCAGGGTTTCCATATGTGTATATGCATACACACATATAGGTACATAGCTTTGTATATCTTCTTTACCAGAACTGTACTCCATTTGCACTGTGTCTCAGAGGGATGTGAGATTCCTCACATGACTACTCTCTCTCTCTCACACACACACACACACACAACCACTGTATTTTTCTCTCTCTCCCACCTTCAGATTGCTCTCTCCCTTTTGTTGCTTTCTTTAAAATTCACAAAACTACAAACCCCAAGATTCCTTAAGCACTGAGGACTCTTTCACACTGGAGGAATTTCTCCCAACTTCGAATGCAGCCAATGCGAATTCGCGTGAATTCGCTTGTTTAGCAAATTTATGTGAATCCCCATTGCATTCGGAAGGTGTTCGGAATGACTTCCCATTACCCGAAAATGACCCCTCCTTGCCCGAAATTGCGTGAGAAGCTTTAATTCGCAATAATGTGAAACCTATGATTGCATTTGGAGAGACTTCCCTTTTGCCCGAAATTGCATGAGAAGCTCTAATTCGCAATAACGTGAAACCCTATGATTGCGTTTGGATTGCCCTTGGATTATACTTCCAATTTCCCACGTCTGAAAGTGTCCTGAATCATGGTAGATAAAGTTACCTCCTTAAAAAGAGATAATTTACATCAGACCTTGTAAAGGGCACCCACAGAGGATGTCTCAAAATGGAAGATGTTGGTCAAAACTGAAAACATGTCAAAATGGACAACACGTTGCCACGCCAAATTTATGGCAAAGGCTACTGCCACTGTGCAGAATTAATGCAATTTAACAGTGCTTTAACTGTCATGACTCAATGCTATAGAATCATGGGATGTGTAATTTAGTGAGGCACCAGAGCTCTCTGACAGAGAAGACTAAATACCTCACAAAACTACAAATCCAAGACTTCCTTAGCATGTGGCCATGGCTGTTAAAGTGGTATCAAACTCCATTAATTCTGCAGTGTAGATGCAGCCTACATCCCACTCTGCCCAATGACTGAGAAGCACAGTGTAGAAATCACCAAATTAAACCACTGTAAAAGGGGAAACGGCTAAAACAAATTAATTAACCAACAACAACTAAAAGTCCAGAAGTGGTTTTGGGTGTTGGACTACAACTCTGGAGACCAACATTCAGTTCCCTGCTTAACCAAAAACAACAACAACTAGGTGAATTTGGCTAAGTCACACTCTCTCAACCTCAGAGGAAGGCAATGACAAACCCCCTCTAAAGAAATTTTGCCAAGAAAACCCCATTATAGGTTCACCTTAGAGTTGCCATAAGTTGGAAACGACTTAAAAAACAACAACCAGCATACAAGGATTGTTTCCCATAATAGTAGTAGTAGTAGTAGTAGTAGTAATAATAATAATAATAATAATAATAATAATAGTTCTCAAAGGCCTGTTGGAATCAAAAGGTTTTTACCTGCTTGCATAAAGATAGTTTGTCTGCCAAGGAAGCTCTTCTCAGGAAGCTGGAGGTACTGCCTCAAAGTTGTCGCATGTTACGTCACTCCTTCCGCCATGACAAATCAAAAAGTAACTACTGTAAACAAAATTTGATGTTATTTAAATAACATTTTGGAAAGACAGTAGTGCTTAGTATGTTTTCTGATATAAAACATTTTAAACTTAGCTAACAATATAAACTTACTTGCATATTAACATGTTGCTTCAAATTTTGTGCGTTCTCATTTTATTGATGGAAATTATGTCATTTTACTCCTCTGTAAATTATTCTTCTGTTTTGTCTGTTATTTACAAAGTCTAATAAACAGAAAGGAAAATTTCAATAATCTGGTGAGAATATGGGTGGTGAGAAAGTACTTGGAACAGGACAGGCATTTTAAAATTATACTGTATATTTCTAATTTTATGTTAGATTATTATTATTAATTTATTAATTTTTATTAAACAATTTACACAACAAACATCAAACATACAAACCTCCAACAATCATCCATAATTCACTTCGTATTATTGCACCATGCCATTATTCCTTAATCCTTCTATCTTCTTTCCTTATGTAGGATTATTTTAGTGGGTTCTAGGTTTATGTGTATGAGCTAGCATGGTTTGAAAGTTGGACTATGACGCTGGAGAGCAGGGTTCGAATCCCTACTTGGCCAAGGAAGCCGACTGGGTGACTTTGGGCAAGTCACACTCTCTCAGCCTCAGAGGTGGGCAAACAAATCTTGACAAGAAAACCTCATGACTGGTTCACTTTAGGGTGTATATAAGTAATTCAGTTTGGCATAACTTTTAACTGCCACAGGTCAGTTGCCAAAGTTTTACTCTGGTGCTCTTCCAGCCACTCTGATGGGCCGCCAGCCACAATCCTGGCAGCAAAGTCGGCATTAAAAGTATCCTCCCAGACTCAGCCTCTTTGCTGTTGCATCTCTGCTGGCTACAATCCTGGAAACAAGGAAGGCGAAAGAATAAATATGAGGGCCTAAAACAAATCTCCTGGTTCCGAACCAGCCTCTTTGCTGCTGCTGCACGGCTGGCCATGTTCCCGGTGGCAAGGAAGGCGCAAGAATGGCAGCAAACCCAGAGGAGGCTATTCAAAAGTTCCTCCTGCCTAACGAGTAGGAGCCAAAAGCCCGTCCCCTGCAGTTGCTTCCCCAATCATGGAATCAGAGTTGGAAGAGACCCCAAGGGCCATTCAGTCCAACCCCCTGCCATGCAGGAACTCCCAATCAAAGCATCCCCAACAGATGGCCCTCCAGCCTCTGCTTAAAGACCTCCAAAGGAGGAGACTCCAGCCCAGGGCCGCAAGGGAAGGAGAAGCCAGAAGGAGCGGCAGCAATTGTTCCCCCAATGCCCCGCGCAATTGGGCCGGACTCTGCAGCCCCACTCAGCAGCCCCGACATCTCTGGAAACCGGGACATGCAGCTGCAACCAGCCGGGACATTTTTATAAGCTTTAAAACCCTGGGACGTTCCTTGTTTTTCAGGACAACCCTACTTGCTAACCTGCTCTGCCTCAATAGTCCATGCCAAATCCTCCCTCCATGTTCCTATCCAAACAAATCCAGTGTCAGATTTGTCACTAAAGCTCCTGCCACAGTGCTACAGAATTAATGCAATTTGGCACTGCTTTAACTGTTTCCACAAAGACGTAATTAATTAATGGCAAATAACCTTTTGCGAATTAAGTTTTTCAATTTCAGGGAGTTTTACTTCTGGTTTCTGGGAAGTCTTTCTATTCTAAATGGTGGTATGTATCATTTGATGTTTTTTCTAAAGGAATTGAGGAAATTCTTTTTTAGTTTTTGGAAAAACATAAAAAGAATTTCTAAAATCCACAAAATTTTTACACACCTCTCCAGGGGAAAAATAAGAGTCGTATTCCAGAGGAGTTGTGATTTTCTCGGGGTTTCGCCCATAAAATGATTGATATTTCAGCCTTTGCGGCCAAAGTCGGAAGCTGCAACAAGACAACAACTACTGGGTGACTCTGGGAAAGTCACACTCTCTCAGTCTCTGAGGAAGGCAATGACAAAGCCCATCTGAAGAAATATTGTCAAGAAAACCCATAGTAGGTTCATCTTAGGATTTTATCACACAGGGATAATTGGAAGTATAAACAGTGATTGTCCCGTGAAAATTACGCATTCGAAATCAACATTTTCACACGACATCACTATTAAAGTGCCATTATCTCATAAAAATCATGCAATTGCAAGAAAAAAAATTTCACACAACTCTGCAATGAAAAGCAATTAAAACGCCATTATCCTGGGAATAATCAGGCAATAAACAGCAACAAATCATTCATGGGAAAATCCTGTGAATGATTTGTTGCTGTTCATTGCCTGGTCATTCCCGGGATAATGGCGCTTTTATCGTGCTGTGTGTGAAAATGCTACTCACATTTTAATTGTGACTACATGATTTTCACGGGATAATCTCCGTTTAAATTAACAATTCCTCCCGTGTGATAAAGTCCTTAGAATCGCCATAAGTTGGAAACGACTTGAAAGACACAACAACCGCCAGTATACAAGGCTTGTTTCCAATAATAATAATGATGATGATGATGTTCTCAGAAAGGGGTTTTTACCTGCTTGCAGAAAGATAGTTCATTTCCCAAGGAAGCTCTTCTCAAGAAATACTGCTTTGAGGCTAAAACCAGGGGAGCATTCACACTATACAATTATAGCGCTATGGTTTCAAATCAACTGCCATGCTTCTGTCCCATGGAATCTCGAGGCTTGTAGTTTGCTGAGACACTGGAGGGCTCTAGCTGTTAAATCCCTCTCCCTAAACAATAAATCCCAGGAGTTCAAAGGACCAACCCATGGCAGTTAACGTGGATTAATGACACCACCACCATTCCTTCTTCCAGTTTCTGAGTTGCCCAAATTGAACTAGAATACACCTAGAAACTAGAAAGAAATCCTGCTCACACCATCAAGGAGATCGCTTTCTCCTCCTTGTTTCCCTCTACAACACTCTCTTTCAATGCTGGGCTGCCTCTGCACTGCAGAATTAATGCAGTTTCACATTGCTTTAACTGCCATGGCTCAATACTATGGAATCCTGGGATCTGTAGTTTTGTGAGGTATTTTGCCTTCTCTGTCTGAGAGCTCTGGTGCTACAGCAAAACACAGATCCCAAAACATATTTATTTATGTATTTATTGTACCTCTTCTCTTCCTTACTACCTAAAATGAGTAACACAGCATGGAGCCATGGCAGTTAAAGTGGTGTCAAACTGTATTATTTCTGCAGTGCAGATGCAGCCTAACTGGTTCAAACAAGCTCCCTCTAACTGACTAACATGGCTACCTAAATAAAACAAACCACATAGGACCTTATCAGACGTTGGAAATTGGAAGTATAATCCAATGGCAATCCGAACGCAATCATGGGGTTTTATGTTATTGCGAATTAAAGTATCTCATGCAATTTCGGGCAAAAGAGAAGTCATTCCGAATGCAATCATGGGTTTTACATTATTGCGAATTAAAGCATCTCACGCAATTTCGGTCAATGGGGGGTCATTTTCGGGAAATGGGAAGTCATTCCAAACACATTTTGAATGCAACTGGAATTCACGTGAATTCGCTAAACTATTGAATTCACGTGAATTCGAATTGGCTCCAATTGGCTCCATTCTCAATAAAGAGAAATTCCTCCCATCTGATAAGGTCCTAAGTAACACCAGGAGCTAAATGACACTAACAGCAAAATGGCAAGAACAGCTTCCTCTGACTAGTTAGCCTTTTCCCCCCTAACACCTATTGCTAACTGACTTTGAACGAGCTTCGAACTCTGAAAAAGGCTAACTATCTCACAAAACTAAGATCCCAAAATTTCTTAGCAATGAGCCATGGTAGTTAAAAAGGAGTGATTTTAGATTAGTTTTAAAACTTTTGTAAATTACCGTATTAGGCAGATATGTTTTAAGTATTGTAAAACACCTTGTATCCCATTTTGGGAAAAAGGTAAGATACAAATTCAATATTTTTATTTTGAAGATTTTATTTATGCTAAAATCAAAGAGATTCTGTTCTGTAGAATGAATGTTCTCCCCAAACTATTCTTGCTCAGTATGATAGTTGATGAACAATTGGAAAAAAAGACAGTAAATTATTATTATTTTTACGACCTCTTTAGCACGGATGATATTTGCTAAAGGTTGGAAGAAAAAAGATTGCCCAAAATTACAAGACCGCCTAGACTTGTGGATTTTGTGGAATTAGATAAACTTACTTGGATACTGAATGGTGCCGATTGGGAACAAGAAAAAAAGGTTTGGGCTCCGCTGTTAAAATACCTGGGAAAAAATGGAGAAACATTAGTTATTTAAAAGCTTAAATGGAACAGAAGTACTTGTTTAATGTATTAATTTCTTAAGTCTATATCATGGTTTGTATTATCCAGGCTAAATAAATCAGATAGGAAGGCTCAGCTACCTCCTCCTTGAAGACCTTCTAGATTCTCTGGGATGAAAAGTAGATAGAAATACAGTGGACCCTTGTTATACACTGGAGTTTGGTTCCAAGATCTTCCGTGGATAACAAAATCCATGGATGCTCAAGTCCCGTTAAATATAATGACATAGAAAAATGTTGCCCCTTATATAAAATGGAAAATCAAGGTTTGATATTTGAAATGTATAATTTTTTTGAACATTTTCAAACTGTGGATGCTTGAATCCATTGATAAAAAATCTGTGCATAAGAAGCGTCGACTGTAAGAATGAAATTGAAGAAGTCAATTTTTGTTGTCTATTATGTTGCAGGTTTGTATCGGGAAAATTCACCATTTATTTATGAAATTTATTTTAAAAATTATAAATATATATATATATATAAAAGGAAAACTGAATTTCCACTGGGGACTTCTTTGGCAGAAGAATAAACTGTTCTCAGTCATGTTTTCTGGGTTCGTTTGTCTCCTTCACTCTGTCATACTAAGGGTTTTTTTAAGTTTAATTACAAAATAATTCTTAGCAGAGCCCATCATCGATTACAGTTTTACATTATCTTATTCATTTTACGTGAACCATGGCTTCTGTGAGTTCACACGCAACAATGGCATCGGTAATGCTGGGAACGAAAAGTCACTCTGGAGAGATGGACACATTATTATTATTATTATTATTATTAGTAGTAGTAGTAGTAGTATATACCACTTTCCCCCCAAAATTGAGACTCAAAGCAGCTCACAATTTTTAAGAAAAAAAAATTGGGAAAAATACTGTACACAATATGATTCAAGAAATATTAGAAATTAAATACAAGCTTAGCCCAGAAATATATTTGTTGAACATGGTAAATAAGATAGATCCCCAAATAGAGAAGAAATATTAGAAAGTACTCTTACATATGATTACTGTAGCCATAATATAGATTGCTCAAAAATGGAAAAATCAAGATTTGTCCTTAGTGGATGTACAGCTTACCTGCAACTATGTTTCTTTGAGTGGTCATCTGTGACTATCTGATTTGGAAGAAATGGGCAAACTTACCACCTGATTCAACTACAAAGATGTAGAGAAAACAGATGGATGAAGAATGGTCTCCAGTAATGAATTATTGTAAAAAAAGAATGGCAGCATAGAAAAGGAGCAGGAATACCTAAAGAGAGAGAAAGAGAGAGAGAGAGAACAGTATAAAATGGAAAATATCAGGTTTAAAGTAATAGCATGCATTTACTGTATGTATTAAAACTAAGAATATTTGCTAAATGGTTATAAGAAATCACAAGACTATATGGAGTATAAAAGTGAAATAAAGTGTATTTACTGTTAGAAGACTAGTGGAAGTATGAACTATTAACTATGATGACATGGTATGACAAATAATAGAATCTGAGATGATTATTTGTATACATTTTTTCTTATTTCTTTTTGTGTGTTTTTATGTTGTATATTTGTACAAAGACTATGTTTGAACATCTGCCAGAGGTTGACCGCAGAAGTGTGCTGGAGAACCTACAGATGCCTAGAGAAGTGTCTTCCTTAAGAACGCCAAGGTTCTCCAGCACAACTCTATGGTCAACTTCTGGCAGAATTGCATTGGAGGACCTTGAGATTCCTAAAGAGAACATATTAAACAAATCTCCAAACAATCAAATCTGCAAAAGTCTACGCTGTAAATGTTGAAAACTGACTGTACCACGAAAAACATACAAAATGTGAGCATTAAAATAGAATCGAATGATTACAGGTTTGAAACAAATCATACCATAAAATTAAAATAAAATGTAATTTTAAATGACAAAATATTTTTAAAACAGCTCAGTTAAAACAATACAGTACAAACAAGGTTTCTGTTTGAAAAGCCTGCCTGAATGAATGCCTATGTATCCCTTTCAATTTGCTAAGAACCACCACATTTTTGCAGCTGTTTTGCAAACAGAATTAAGGTTGATCAAGTGAGACCTTGGTATTGATGGGGATGGATACCAAAAACTACAGATATTCATGATTTAAAATGTAATTTTACCTGTGATTAAGGCATCAAATCTGAGAAGCAATGTGGACCAAGGAAGGGACCCTGGAAAAAGAAAGCCCAGGCCCCTGGAGGAACCCCTTCTCTCTGCTTTTGCTGCTGGGAAGGGGAAGAAGAAGCAGGAACAATAATGAGAGGCATGCTGCTCCTGCTTGCCTCCCCCTTTCTCTTGCTGACTTCAACGGTTTTAATTCTTTCATATCAAATATTTTCTTTTAATTTTATTCACTTGATCATCATAACAACCAACGCACACAGTGCTTAGTGAAGAAATATTAGCTGTTTCTTCATCCATCACTATGCAATTACTGTGTGCTAAGGCTTCTGAACCTGGGAGTTTAGGCAGGCAGGAGACTGGGGCAGCAGCAGCAGCAGCAGCAGCACCTCCCTGGGGTTTGCAAACAACTGCAATGCTGCTGATTGTCTGATTTGAACCAATCACACACTCAGCATTGCAAACCAAACCCTCAGAGGTTCAACTCAGACACACTCAGCCAGCATTGCAAACAAACCAAAGCCTCACATACTCAAATTGGAGCCTCAGACACTCAGCACTGCAAACCAAAACCCCATTTCACAGGATAGGTTCAAATCAGACACTCAGCACTGCAAACCAAAGCCTCACAGGCCTAAATCGAACACGCAGCATTGCAAACCAAACCCCCATTGTGCAGGATAGGTTCAAATCAGACACTCGGCATTGCAAACCAAAGCTTCATAGGTTCAAATCAGACACTCAGCATTGCAAACCAAAACCACATTTTGCAGGATAGGTTCAAATCAGACACTCTGCATCGGAAACTAAAGCCCCAGAGGGTTTCTTTTCCTGTTTGCAACTCCCAAACTTAGTCGCCAGCAAAGATGTCTTGAAGCTCCTTTAAAAAAGGCAGAGTTACCACCCCCATGTCACTGGCCTTGGCCAGCTGATTTGCTCTCTTAAAATTTCTTTTAAAGGCCTTCGCATTGGTCCTACATTCATTACCAGTCCTCTGAAACTGGTTTTTCCTAAGATTTGCTGCAATTGTCTCGTAAACTGCTATATGTCTGTGATTACTACTGAGCTGCACCTTCACAGTTTGCTCCCCCCAGAACACTATTAAATCCCTTGTTTCCATCCTGGTACTGCCAAGAAACCCCTACCCCCCTCTCTTGGAGTTGTCCTCCATCGCCAAATATTCCCTCTGCCAAACCCAAGAAAGGGACCGCAACAACCAGCAGACCGCTTTGCAAAAATGGCTTTTTAAAAATGGCTCTCTCCGAAGGGTTTGGGCATGGGGGGAGGCAGTCGGAATGGTGGGTGGGCATATGGGGCACAATAGGTGGGGCTGTCCAAGCCTTGCCAGGATAGGTGATGGTCAGGCTTACCTGTGACCGCCCATCATGCCCATCCATCTTTTGTGCCCACGGTCAGCAACACCCTCTCTTCCAGTTTATTGTTGTGGCCAAGACCACATGGCAAACAAACAAGGATGGCCACCATTCCCTCCCTCCCTCCTTCCCCCCGAACCCACCCCCTAAATATGCCCCCCAAACTGTATGTGCTACTTCACCCAAATACCGAAAAATTGTTCCCAATTACAAATCAATGTCATGCAAAGCCAATCTGCCGCTTAGGCACTCAGGCAGAAAAGAAAAAAAAGTTTAAAAATGGTGTTCAACGGGTTTCATCACACTACAATTTATATGGAGTAGGGGAGAGTTATGCGGTCGGGTGTGTAATATGCTTACCGCATTTGGAGGTCAATTTGCTAAGTTCGGACACACGACAGAGCGCCTAGGCAATCAAAAGCTTAATTTTTTTGGAAAAAAAATAAAATTCTCTATGCACACGGTTACCTTACCCTGCTGATCTGAACCACCGAGGGAAGGCTATACGAACGGGAAGAAATAGCGCCGGGAATGCCAGGAAAGATAACAAAGCAGGTGACACCCTCAGCCCGACCCCTTTAACATTGCTCCTCCCCTCCTAAAATACCGATTTGGACACCCTTGTCATTCCCATTAATTTGCCCCGGATCAAACACAGTCCATGGCAAAAGAACCGCTGGAAAAGTGGTGTCAGGATAACCCGGGGTCAACCTGTGCTCTTTCGGGTTTTTGCTGGAGAAATCAATCAAATGAGGATCAGAAGTGAATTCAAATGGGAACAATGTCCCTATAATGAGGATCAAACGCGAATCCAAATGGGAACGATGTCCCTATAATCCGATTCTTGATTCGCTCTATAACTAGTGGTAACGCAGCCTTGGTTGACTTTAACCGGCCTGGGAAGGAGTTAACAAGGCAGGCAGGAGCAGCACTTCCCTGGGTTTGGGGATTTGGTTTGCAATGCTGTGTGTCTGATTTGAACCAATCAGACACTGAGCATTGCAAACCAAAATGACATTTTGCAGGATAGGTTCAAATGAGACACTCAGCAAGCGTTGCAAACCAAAGCCTCGTAGGTTCAAACCAGACACTCCGCATTGCAAACCAAAGCCTCATAAGTTCAAATCAGACACTCAGCACTGCAAACCAAGGCCTCGGGTTCAAATGAGACACTCAGCATTGCAAACCAAAGCCTCACAGGCTCAAATCGGACACTCAGGATTGCAAACCAAAACCACATTTCACAGGATAGGTTCAAAGCAGACACTCGCCACTGCAAACCAAAGCCTCATAGGTTAAAATCAGACACTCAGCATTGCAAACCAAAATCCCATTTTGCAGGATAGGTTCAAATCAAACATCGCATCAGCATCGCACACCAAAGCCTCAGAGGTTCATACCAGACACTCAGCATTGCAAATCAAGGCCTCAGCATTGCAAAACAAACCTCATTAGGCTTTGGTTTGCAATGCTGAGTGTCTGATTTGAACCTCTGAGGCTTTGGTTTGCAATGCTTGCTGAGTGTCTCATTTGAACCTATCCTGTGAAATGTGGTTTTGATTTGTAATGCTGAGTGTCTGATTTGAACCTCTGAGACTTTGGCTTGTAATGCCGAATGTCTGATTTGAACCTTTCCTGGCAAACACTATGGTCAACATCTGCCAGGCATTGACCATAGAACTGCGCTGGAGGACGTACAAATGCCTACAGAAGTGTTTTCTCTAGAAACACCAAGGTTCTCCAGCCAAATTCTATGGTCAACCTTTGGCAGAATTGCATTGGAGGCTCTAGAAAATCCTAAAAAGAACATATTAATCAAATCTGCAAATAATCAAATCTGTAAAAGTCAAAGCCGCAAATGTTGAAAACTAACTGCACCACAAAAAACATTTAAAAATGTGAGCATTAATATAGAATTGAATGATTACAGGGTTGAAACAAAATACTCAATAAAAAATAAAATAAAATGCAATTTTAAAAAATAAGAATCTTTTAAAAACAGCTCAGCCAAAACAATATATTACAAAGGTTCCTTCTGTTTGAAAAGCCTGCCTCAATGCCTAAGTATCCTTTTCCATTCATTTGCTCTGAATCACCACATTTTTTGTGGGAAACAGAGTTTTACTGCAGCTGTTTTGCAAACAGAATTAAGGTTGACAAACAGTGGGACCTCAGTATCCGTGGAGGTGTGGACCCCCCTGCGGATACTAAAAACCGCGGACAATCAAGTCATGATTTAAAATGTAATTTTATCTGAGATTGAGGCATCACATCTGAGAAGTAATTTGGGCCAAGGAAGGCACCCTGAGAAAAGAAAGCAAAGGCCCCAGGAGGAACCCCTTCTCTCTGCTTTTGCTGCTGGAAAGGGGAAGCAGGAACACTAGAGGCATGGTGCTCCTGTTTTTTGCCTCTCCCATTCTCTTGGCTGACTTTAACCGACCTGGGAAGGAGTTAACAAGGCAGGCAGCCAGGAGCAGCCACCAACCTTGGTCGGGGACTTTGGTTTGCAATGCTGTGCTTCTGATTTGAACCAATCAGACACTCAGCATTGCAAACCAAAATCCCATTTTGCAGGATAGGTTCAAATCAAACATCGCATCAGCATCGCACACCAAAGCCTCAGAGGTTCATACCAGACACTCAGCATTGCAAATCAAGGCCTCAGCATTGCAAACAAACCTCATTAGGCTTTGGTTTGCCACAATTAAGCTCTATCTTAGAAGAGCAACTGTCCCTGAGCCTCACCCTTTGGGATCTACCGGACAGAAAGGACAGGAACCACCGAAACACGGTGCCACTGATCCCCAACTCTCTCAGCCAATCCAACAGGATGGCATGATCAATGGTGTCAAAGGCCGCAGAGAGATCTAAGAGCATGAGCAGGGTCACATTACCCCTGTCGACGCTCAAGCGGAGGTCATCCATCAGAGCAACAACACAGAAGCAACAACAACCGTGTGTCTCTGTGTTTCCAAGAGCTTTACCATACCAGAGGAAAACTCAGGGCATTTGTACAGTAAATAGCATCTCGTCACACAGCTAATTAAGAGAGAGTGGATTGCAGAAGGTCAAAGTTCAGAAAAGAGATTTACATCAGCAGATAAGCATCTCCTGCAAATCAAGGTAACATAACCTATCAGTAAAAGAGTCTGGGTTTAGGAGTCATTTTGCTAGTTCATATGGCTTTTGGCAATAGTTCTGTCAGTGGAAAGGTTTAGGACAAGATGGAAACCTGCAATAAAAAAGGAAAGAAAGCAAACAGAAAGATGGTTTGCCAGAAATCAATTAGTGACATGGTCTGCATTTCAATTAAGAGCCCTTTCCGCACCATCACTCATGCAGGAAGCCGGAAGGAGAAACCTCTCAGAGTGAGATCTCACAGAAACAGGCAAAGCTTACACGTTTGAGACCCACGATCAATCAACAGTTAGTGGCCTCAGGTGCTAGTCAACCTTTAAAGATTTCCTATTCTTGTCTGGGGAAATCAAAACAAGGTTTTGGCTGCAAGAAGAACAAACAATTGGCTGCAAGAAGCAAAAGAGAACAACACTGATTGGGTTTGGGCCATTAGCTGGAGCTTTGCTGAGCTGGGCCAAGGGTTCATCTAATGTCAGCAGCCTCCTGCCAACCCAAAATCCCTTCGGAAACACCCGTTCGAAAATACATTTCACACCAAAGCAACTGCAAATTCCAACGTTCTGCAAATGTATGGGTCAGTCACACATTGGATGCATACTGATTTAAAAGCAACAGCGCAATGGTAGAGTGCATGTTGAACATGCAGGAAAGCATGAAGCCCAGAATGGGGAGGGGGGGCGCAAAGGGACTTGAAACACACACACACACCCCGATCTTCTTAGATTAGGGCCTTATTCCCACTATGTTTTAAACCGGTTTGTAAACCGACTTGAAGTGGTTTAAATTACTTGAACCGAATTGCTGAAGCAGTTCAGAGAGGGAGGCCATGCACTAGATCCATTTAATCTGCGTCTTTTTGATGCTGATTTTTTCCACTTCCTTTTCGATAAATCGAAGTGTCAACAAGATGCGGATCGTAATCAACTTAATTTTGCCCTTTGACTGGCTGAAGTGGGTCCACTTTGAATCAATTTGTTCATCAACATGAATGACAAGTTGGTTATTTTACAGGGGAAAAATGTCATCGGAGCAAACGTAGTGTGAACCACGCTCTGCTGTCGAATCGATCCATCGATTTGGATCATAAACCAATTTATTTGTAAGTGGGAATGAAGCCAAGGAATATAATTGGCCTTCTGTATCCACAGATTCTCATTGATTCAATCATCCACAGCTTGAAATATTCCAAAAAGATATAAATTCCAAAAAGGAAACCTTGATTTTGCTAATGTATATAAGGAACACCATTTTACTATGTCATTGTATTTAATGAGCATCTACTGATTTTGGTATTCAATGAGGGCTAGGGTCCTGGAGCCGAACCCCAGCGGATACCAAAGGCCCACTTTATTCAGAGGAGGTTTGGCATTGCCTTCCTTTGAAATCTAACCTATGGCACCTGGTATTAATTGGTGGTCTCCCATCTAAGTACTAACCAGGCCTGACCCTGTTTAGCTTCCAAGATCAGATGGGAACTAGTGTCTTCAGGGTATTTGTAATTTTGGGAGCCAGTGTGGTGTAGTGATTTGAGTGTTGGACCAGAGTTCGAATTCCTGCTCAGCCATGGAAACCCACTGGGTGACCGTGGGCAAGTCATACTCTCAGTTACCCTAAGAGCAGGGATAGGCAACTGCATTTGTGATGCAAGCGTGACCTCAGGGCCAGAAAGCCCTGAGATCTAGTCTGGAAATGGAGGCCTTTGGAGAAACTACCTGGACCCAGGACCATGGCAGACCTCTTGCATGTTATCATCCCTGACAGCTGCCATTTGTTGGTGCTATTGTTCCTGGGGCTCTTTTTCCTATTTGCCATACTGAAGACTGCCCAAAAAGTGAAGGCATGCTGGGTAAGAGTCAGGCTTTTGATGTGGACAGGAAGAGATTTCTGATCCTGGCTCTAAATATGGATAGGTATGGAGTTCCCAAGCAATATACTCTGGAGGCTAGGGATGTTATTTTGCATTAATGAAATTCAGCAGGAGCTAGTGTGGTGTAGTGGTTTGAGTGTTGCATTAGGATTCTGGAAACTATAGTTCTCACTGGGTGACCGTGGTAGAATGCAAAGATATAGCCGTGTTAGTCTGTAGAATCAGCATGCAAAGAGATCTTGTAGCACCATTTGAGACTAAGTGAAAAAAAGAAGTTGGCAGCATGAGATTTAGTAGACTTCAGTCTACTTCCTCAGATGCTTTTGGTGGAGTGGAAGCCAGTGACAGACATATATGGGAGACCTTACGCAAATCATCCTCTCTCAACCTCATAGGAAAGCAGTGGCAAGCCTCCTCCTCAGAACAAATCTGGCCAAGATAACCCTAAGAGAAGGGTGCCGTAACTTTGGGAGCCTTCATGGTATCGTGGTTTGAGGACTTTTTGAGACCAGGGTTAGCCATGGAAGCCCACTGGGTGAACCTGGGGAAGTCACGCTCTCTCAGCTCAAGAGGATGGCAGTGACAAAATGCCTCAAAATTGATCTTGCCAAGACAACATAAGGTCGCCATAAGTCAAAGCTGCCTTGGAGGCATGTAACAACAAAGATCTCAGTGGAACTTGATTTTTAATTTTTTTGTAAGCAGCCTTGGGTCATATGTTGGGAGAAAGATGGGATTTAAATTAAATAGATAGCTAGATAGACCCCCCCCCCCAAATCTGATGTTTTTTCTCCCTTAAATACTTGTATGCTGAAGTTACGTAGTCCAGATCAACAGGCTAAGTAATTATACAGCTGAAGAGAAAAGGGGTGCACCTATACTGGTCGAAACAATGCAGTTCGACACCACTTTAACTGCCATGGCCCCATACTACAGAATCCTGGGATTTGTAGGGTTTGTGATACACCCACACTCTGGCAAAGAAGGCTAAAGACTTTGTAAAACTACAAATCCCAGTATTCCATAGGATGGCGCTTTAGCATTTAAATTGGTGTCAAACTGTATTGTTTCTACACCGTAGACGCACCCAAGAATAGGCAAAGGCTGGCTTGCCACATTTGCAAGAAGTGAAGGAGCCTGACAGAGCTCTCCAGAGAGGCAATTCCAACATTTTGGTGCCACCATCAAAAGGTCCTTGGTTTCATCACCATCATCACCTCCTCTTTTGGTGGTGGGTCACAGAACAGGGCCTCCTGAGGCACCCTAAAGGCAGGAGATGGTTCCTAAGAGAGAAAGGTCACAGGGAGCTTCCTGGGATCCCAGGATTTGTGCTTTTGGAATGACATATTCTCAGGTTGAAGTTCCATGCATATACTGACTGACATTGCCAGGCACCACTTTCTGGAACATCAGCAGAAGGTGTCTTGAGGACTCAGGTTGTGCCCATGAAATTCTGGAGCCTGGGATGCTCTTCCATTCTGGTGACAATATGCCACGACCTACTGAGCTCTAGGGGCAGAGTACCAAAACCACCCAAATCTTCCTCCTTTATCTCTGGCAGGTTTCTCCTTGTATTTGTCCTTGTGTCGAGAAGCAGCAGCAGCAGCAGCAGAGAAAGGATGCAGCAGGATCAATAGGTGAGCACTGCACCCCCGGGCGATCCCTTCCTTCTCTTTCCTTCCAGTTGGGTAGCAGTTGGGGGTCTGGCTCTTTGCTGGTGGCATGGTGGTAAATTTTGAAAGGGCAGGCCTAACCTTACCACACAGTCTCTATAGCATCCCCTCCAGTATTTCACAGATGAAAACCAGGACACCTTTGGCCAAGCAACATCAGCGTGTGGTCAAGATGACAAAAGTTATGAATGAGGAAAAATGGACAGGCTGGGTGAAGCTGCAGCAGTTTGCGGTTGCCTGAGTTCACTGCATGGGCCAAATAAAACAGCCTCCTTGCATCCTCTTGGCAGAGAGACCAGATGACTCAGGACCCAAGTTCTAGTGCAAACAGATCCAATGATGTCCAGCCTGTTCAGCTCCAGAACTGGAGTATGTCCCTCTTAGGGGCTGTACAGACCGCCCCTTTTAGAGCCACATTAGGGCTGTGGCGACCACACGCTGTGGCCCTGATCTTGCCTTTCCGCAGCGCAAAAAGGAGCTGCAAAATGGCTTTTTGTGTCACTGAAAGGGCACTGTAGCTGCCAGTGCCATGGCTTTTCAGCACTCCTTTGTCACTGTCATGTAGATACAGCACCAGAGAAGTGCCAT
Source organism: Urosaurus nigricauda (assembly GCA_034509955.1). Taxonomy (NCBI): domain Eukaryota; kingdom Metazoa; phylum Chordata; class Lepidosauria; order Squamata; family Phrynosomatidae; genus Urosaurus; species Urosaurus nigricauda. The sequence goes on along the minus strand of JAOEGL010000001.1, from coordinate 375,582,127 downwards.
GACACTGTACGCTGGGTGGTGCAGCGTGCGTCGTCACGTCGGCCTGGGGCAGAGTCAGGCGTGAGTTGTGTAGATGCTATGTCCCAACTCCACCCCCAGGCCGGCCAAAGATGATGGTCTGTACAGCCTGTTACTGTTTGCTCCTGATCTTTTCAGAATCATAGAATCATAGAATTGGAAGAGACCATAAGGGCCATCCAGTCCAACCCTCTGCCATCCTGTTCCAATGCCAGGCAGCTGTTTTAAAAAGTACCACCTGGCACATCTGAGCCACTTGGCCCATCTGTCTGTACCAGTAGTAGCTCGATCTGAGGTCAGAAGAAGATGCCCAATCATGTGATTGAGGCTGGCCACCTCGTTCTGACCCCAGAGTAAAGTAACCCGTCGCAATGGCATATGCACCGAGTGTCCCATCATCAGAACAGAGACGTTTTGTAATGGCAGGGTCAGGATAACTCTGGGGTCAGGATACTCGGGGGCCAGGATACTTCTCATCACCCCTGATCTGTGCAGACCGGATCTCAGTTTGCAGTAATAATAATAATAATAATAATAATAATATAATAAAAAAATTATTTCTAGCCCGCCCCTCTGATCAAGCAATCAGGGGTACAGAAAAAAAGTTAAAACAACAGCAGTTAAAATATCCAATCCCCATCCCACCTCCCCCCCTAAAAAAGAATTAAATCAAGCAACAAGTTAAAACATGGTATAAAACAAAACAGTATTAGCAGCATCAAGTTAAAAGTCCTTGAGCTATATGGGTGGGCAAAGGCTGGAAAAGCTCTACTGCCAGAGTTTGGAGCCGGGAAGTATTAAGCATTTTCCGGGAAGGCCTGCTGGAAGAGATGCGTCTTTAGGGCTTTTTTGAAGTCATTAATGGATGAAATAAAACGCATCTCATCCAGCAAGTCATTCCACAGCTTGGGGGCAACCGCTGAAAAGGCCCTCTGGAAGGTCTACACCAGCCTGGTCTTCATGGGCTGTAGCAGATTCCTCCCAGAGGATCGTAGTGTGCTTTCATAAGGGAAGAGGCGGTCCCTAAGATAAGATGGACCCAAGCCATGTAGGGCTTTAAAAATTAAAACCAACACCTTGTAATGTGCCCGGAAACTAATTGGCAGCCAGTGGAGAGATTTAAGCACAGATGTTATGTGCTCTCTCCTAGGTGTACCGGCGATAAGCCTGGCTGCCATATTTTGAACCAGTTGTAGTTTCCAAGTTAAGCACAAGGGTAGCCCCATGTAGAGCGCATTACAGTAGTCCAGATGTGAGGTTACCAGTGCGTGTACCACAGTTTCCAGATCCTTCGTATCCAGGAAAGGGCACAGCTGGCGTATCTGTAAGCTAAGGACAAAGGGGGAAATTGGGAAGAAGAGAGAGACTATGACATTTTAAAAGCAACTGGAAAAGATGGATGACAGAGAATTCCTCTGGGCCAGTTTAGGCCCATGAGAAGTCTTTTCTCCAGGAAGTGACCCAGAAATTGAGGTTTGGGTGGGGAGCTTGTTGTGGAGGCCACCAGGACAATGTTGGATGTGCTTGGGATCCATGAGCTGCACCTTCCCCATCCTGCCTTAAAACAATTTTTAGCAGTCTTAATCTCCAGGAGCATTTTTGTGCGGTTTTTTGTTTTTGTTTTGGCAAAGTTAATGATTCTTCCAGGACCCCCCACGGACATCAAAATCCATGGGTGCTCAAGTTCATTCAATACAGTGGTGTAGTAAAATGGTGTCCATTATATAAAACGGTAAATTCAGTTTTGGAATTTATATAGTTTTTGAATATTTTCAAGCTGTGGATGTTTGAATCCATAAATAAGGATGCCATGGATGTGGAGGTCTGACTGTACTTGGATTACAACAGGGATAACACATAACAAGACTTTGCTGCTGGGAACATCCACATGCCCTCCAGCTCCTGTGGGAACTGCAGCTAAATTCAGCAAGGAAAAGGGGGAATTTGTGGGTGGGAGGTGGACAATGACCTCATAGTTCCTGCTCATAAAAAATGTCCCTGAAGAGGGTCTAGGGGTCTTAGTAGACCCAAGCTAAACATGAGTCAGTAGTGTGATACAGCAGCCCCAAAAGCCAATACAGTTGGACTGCATCAACAAAAGTTTAGGGTCCAGATTAGAGGAAATTATTGTGCCACTTTCTTCTGCTTTGGTCAGATCTCCCCTGGATCCCCTGTCCAGTTCTGGGCACCACAGTTCAAGAAGGATGTGGACGAAAGATACTTTTAAAAATTTAATAGTATTTTAATGTGATACTTGTTTAATTGTACTTCAGTGTTTTTATTAACAAGTTTTTTTAAAGCTGATCTTGTTTTTAGCTTTTATAAGCCACCTTGGGCCCCATGTCAGGAGCAAGGCAGCATATAAATCAAATGAATTATTTAATTATATTTTAATGATTACTTTTTGTTTGTTTTTAATTATACTGTTATTTTAAATTGTGAGCTGCTTTGAGTCCCAACTTTTGGAGGAAAGTAGGATATAAATAAATACAAGAGGAGGAGGAGGAGGAGGAGGAGGAAGAAGAAGAAGAAGAAGAAGAAGAAGAAGAAGAAGAAGAAGAAGAAGAATTATTATTATTATTATTATTATTATTATTATTGGTGTTGGCAGTAGTGAATGTAGAGTTGGTATCATATCTCAGAAACCAGCAAAATCACTAAGATCCTCAGTGCTCGACCGAAGGTTTGGTGCCCTTTTCCTTTTCATGACAATCATTTTTAAAAAGCTAATGCAATTCTGGCTGCATCAACAGAAGAATAGTGACTAGACCAAGGGAAGTCACAGTACCACTCTATTTTGCTTTGGTCAGACCCCAATTGGAATACTGCATCCCATTCTGGGCATCACAGTTCAAAAAGGATGTTGAGAAGCTGGAGCGTGTCCACAGGAGGGCAACCAATGTGGTGAAGGGTCTGGAAACCATGCCTTATAAGGAACGACTTACGGAGCTGGGAATGTTTAACCTGGAAAACAAAAGGCTAAGAGGTGCTATGATACCCATGTTTAAATATTTGAAGGGATGTCTTAGTGAGGATGGAGCAAGCTTCTTTTCTGCTGCCCCAGAGACTAGGGCATGAACAATCAAATCAAGCCATAGGAAAAGAGATTCCATCTAAACATTAAGAAGAACTTTACTAAGAGCTGTTCAACAGTGGAATACACTGCCTCAGAGGGTTGTGGAGTCTCCTCCTTGGGAAGTCTTTATACTGAGGTTGGATGGCATCTTCAGGAGTGATGTAGTTGTGTATTCCTGCATGACAGAGGGTTGGATTAAACAGCCCTCCTATGTCTCAGATTATATTATTCCCAGGGCTTTGACACTATAACCTCTGGCCCTACTACACCCCTGCTCTTTGCATCCCAAGTAGCTAACAGATCTTTCTCATGTTTCTTATTTTCAGCTCCACTGGCAGGAGACAAGGGCACAAACACAGAGTCAAGGAGAAGTTGGCGTACAACTATAGACTCCGACTGGAGTTGGCGCACAACCACAGACTCTGACTTTAGTTGGCACACAACTACCGATTCAGAAAGGAGGTAAGCCATTCCTCATGCTCACTGTCTCCTTATAAGCCACTCATTCACTCCACAAAGTGGTCTGTCCTTTTCTTCAGCTAGAAGCAAAAATCTCTTGCTAAGTGACTTTTGTGTTCTCTCTGAAGAGGCAGGGACAAACTTGGTGGAAATGCAAGAGGAAAAAGAGAGGAAGAGCTGGAAGGTCATTGGAGTGGCAGTTTTCCTTTTAAACCACTTCATTAAACAAACCATAAAGTTTTGCCCTGTATCTTACCATTTTGTGTGAACATAGTCCATTGAGACAGAAGCAAGGAATTAAATATTTCTGTGTTCAGAAGGCTTACGAAGGCAAACCTCAGTGGGTTGTTTAATGTAGGGATGGACAAATGTGCGGAGAATGGAGGCTATTTCCCTTGTGATCTCCCTCCTCCACAAGCCATACTGGTACTCTGGCACAACTAGACATAACAGTACTGTATAATAAACTGGAACACACGTATTCACAGTGGAAGAATTAAAGGAGACAAAGTCCCACGTGCTGTACAGCGATCAGAAACATATTTCTTAAAAGGCCTAACACATTTTGGTCTTATCACCAATTGACCCTCTTCAGGGCAATTCTTAGAAAATGTTGGAGTTGCCATCTACACAGTCTTTCTTTCTAATACTCAAAAGGTCCAATTATATAGAGCAGCGGTTCTGAACCTGTAGGTTACAACCCCTTTGGGGGTTCGAATGATCCTTTCACAGGGGTCGCCTAAAACATTGGAAAACACATATTTCCAATGGTTTTAGGATTATTATTATTATTATTAATTAGCTTTATTTATAAAGTGCCATAAATGTAGGAATAATTTTATGGTTGGGGGTCATCACAACATGAGGAACTGTATTAAAGGGTCACAGCATTAGGATGGTTGAGAACCACTGCTATAGAGTGTGCAGGCTGCAATGCCAAAAATTTATGGGAATTACTCCCAAGAACGCCAATTGGTGATAAGGCCAAAACATGTTGGGCTTTTTAAGCAACAAAAATTTCTGACCATCATATAGTATGTGGGACTCTGTCTCTTTTCATTCTGTTTTGACAGAATCCATAGATGAGGTGTCCAGCAACTCCGTTGATGCCAATTTACTGGATAAGTTTCAATCTGTGAGTACTGATGAAGTGGACAAGCTCCTTGAAAAGTGAGAAAGACGACTTGCCCTCTCGATCCTTGTCCATCCTGGCTGGTTGTCCGGGGGGAATGCGTTGAGAGCATTCCTACGGGATACAATCAACGTGTCCTTCAGGGAAGGTATTGTCCCATCTTGTTTGAAGGAGGCAGCGGTCAAGCCCCTCCTGAAAAAACCTTCCCTAGACCCCCTGGATAAAAACAGCTACAGACCAGTCTCCTTGGTACCTTTTTTAAGCAAGGTGATCGAGAGAGCAGTTGCTTCCCAACTCCAAGCTCCCTTGGATGAGACCAATTATCTCGATGCATTTCAAACCAGCTTCAGGACAGGATATGGAGTTGAGACTATCATGGTCGCTCTGGCCGACGACATCTGCTTGGGCATTGACAGGGTAGTGTGATCCTGCTGGCGCTCTTGAATCTCTCAGCGGCTTTCGACACTATAGATCATTCATAGAATCATAGAATCATAGAATCACAGAGTTGGAAGAGACCACAAGGGCCATCCAGTCCAACCCCCTGCCATGCAGAAACTCTCCATCAAAGCATCCCCGACAGATGGCCATCCAGCCTCTGCTTAAAGACCTCCAAGGAAGGAGACTCCACTACACTCCGAGGGAGTGTGTTCCACCATCGAACAGCCCTTACTGTCAGGAAGTTCCTCCTAATGTTCCATCCTCTTGGATCGGCTGAGGGAGCTGGGAATCGGAGGCACTGCACTGCGGTGGCTCCATAATCATTACAATCAAAAATCCATTAAAGTCAAGGATGGCTATCAGAAAAGGAGCCAAGAGAGTCACTCACATACTCACAGAGTAAGATAATCAAGAATGAGTCAAAGACCCACAGAGATAAACAGAGAGTGCAGGCACGTGCTGTCTTCCAACTTTTAAATAGTATTTCCTTGAATAACAAGAACTGTTGCTACCTTGCATGATTATTCTTGTCCTAGCTCTGGCTTGAAGTGTCTCTGCTTGAACAACAAACTTCATGAGCTCAGGGTACAGTATTTTGATTTTTTTAAATTTGCTACTAAAGCACACACTATACACACAAATGGGACATGACACCCAGATCCAGGAAGACTCAGGATTTTATCACACAAAGGAGATTGGGAGTTTATCCCATGAATATCCCAGAAAAATTGTGTAATTACGCAATTATTACTGGCCCCTCCTTACTTGTCTGAACCTCTTTCTCCTCACACTCCTTCTCGTACCCTCCGTTCTGGTAGTCAAGGTCTCCTGTCCCAGCCAAGGATTTCCACTGCCCTGTCCCGGATTCAGCCCTTCTCACTTGCTGCCCCTCACTCCTGGAACCTTCTTCCCCCACATGCACACCTCATCACTTCCCTAACCAGGTTCAAAACTGAGTTAAAGACTATATTATTTAGGGAAGCATTCCCAGGACTGTGCCATCTGCCCCAGGATGCCTCCTTTTAACTTTGTATTAAGAAGCCATGCCCTCCCTCCTGTCCATCTGCCTTGGTCCTGGCCCCAGAGGGAGAGAAGAACCACCAGACCTCACCCCCTTTCCCATCACCTTCTCCTCTTCCTTTTGTGTTGTCTCTTTTAGACTGTAAGCCTGAGGGCAGGGATCCATCTAATTTAAGATTGTATGTACAGCACTGTGTAAATGTACAGCGCTATATAAATAAAGGTTAATAATAATAATAATTTCACACAGTTTCACACAAAACCCACCATTAAAGTGGTCACAAAGAAGCATTAATGCACAGCTTTTTACTTTTGGAATTTCAGCGACAATGCCTTTCCGATATTGCTTTATTTTCACAATTGTGCATGATAATCATTTGCGCAATTATCTGCCATTCCCACTTCATTTGCGGGATGCTTTAAAAATGCTTTAATCTCTCTTTAATGCTGAAATCAGCCCCAATGTGATAAAACTCCTTAGAAGTGAACAGAAATGTTGAAATTTTGTTATAGGGGCTTATTGCACAGTTTTTAAAATCGACTTAGTGCTCCTGAATTGAATTCTAATTCAGGTTGCATCTAGATCCTATCACATGGAATTTTGCAGCTGACACCACTGGGCAGGTGCAGCCCTCCTGTAATAACCTTCCCTTGACCCCCTGGATAGGAACAACTATAGACCAGTTTCCTTGCTACCGTTCTTAAGCAAGTTGATCAAGAGAGCAGTTGCCTCCCAAGCTGTCTTAGATGAAACCAATTATCTTGATCCATTTCAAACCGGCTTCAGGACAGGATATGGAGCTGAGACTGCCATGGTCCCTCTGGCTGACGACCTCCGCTTGAGCATTGACAGGGGTAGTGTGACCCTGCTGGTGCTCTTGGATCTCTCAGCAGCTTTTGATACAATAGATCGTTCCATCCTTTTGGGTTGGCTGAGGGAGTTGGGAATTGGAGGCACCGTGTTGCGATGGTTCCATTCCTTCCTCTCTGGGTGAGGCTCGGGGACAGTCGCTCCTCCAAAATTGAGCTTAATTGTGGCATCCCTCAGGGCGCCATCCCCAATGCTTTTTAACTTCTATATGAAGCCGCTGGATGAGATCATCCGGAGGCATGGAGCGCAGTGCTATCAGTACGCTGATGACACTCAGATATACTTCTCCATGACCAGATTCTCGGCTCAGACTTCAAATGGTGTCTCTCCTCTCAATGACTGTCTTGGAGCGGTAATGGATTGGATGAGGAAAAACAGATTGAGACTAAATCCAGACAAAACGGAGGTACTGACAGTCACTGGCCCGAAGCCAGGTCTGGGAATTCAACTTCCAGTCCTAGATGGAGTCACACTCTCCTCTAAGGATTGTGTTCACAGTCTGGGGGTACTCCTAGATCCAGCGCTTCACATGACTCATCAAGTGAATGCGATGGTCAGGAGCGTGTGTTACCAGCTTCAGCTGAAACGCCAGCTGCACCCTTTCCTGAATATGAAGGATATGGAGACTGTGCTATATGCTCTGGTCGCCTCATGCCTGGATTACTGCAATGCACTCTACATGGGGCTACCTTTGTGCCTAACCTGGAAACTTCAATCAGTACAAAATATGGCAGCCAGGCTAGTCACCAGAACATCTAGGAAAGAACATATAACACCTGTGCTCAAACCTCTCCACTGGCTGCTGATCAGTTTCCAGGCACAGTACAAGGGGTTGGTTTTAACCTTTAAAGCCCTACATGGCTTGGGTCCAACATATCTCAGGGACCACTTCTTCCCGTATGATCCCCCTTGCACACTCTGGTCCTCTGGGAGGAATCTGGTACAGCCCTTGAAGACTAGGCTGTCACAGACCTCCCAGAGGGCTTTTTCTGCAATCGCTCCCAGACTATGGAATGGCCTGCCGGATGAGATCCGTCTTATTTCCACTCTCGATAGCTTTTTAAAAGCATTAAAGATGGATCTCTTCCAGTGGGCCTTCCCAGAATAATCTCCCGACTCAATAAACACCCCCCCTGTCTCTATGGTGACGATTGCTACCGTCTCCCATTGACACTACTGTTTGAATTGCCCATTGTTATTTGTTTTGTACTTGTTGTTTTAATTGTATTTTAATTCTGCTTTGGTTTAATTTAGTTTTAAGGGGTGGGAGGGTTAGAGAAGGGCTAAGGAATGTTTTTATTGTTGCTTGTTTTAAACTCTGTTGTACGCTGCCCCGGTTGCTGTGCAGAGGGGCAGTTTAGAAATAAAATAATAATAATAATAATAATAATTATTATTATTATTATTATTATCTTGCAACTAAAACTAACAACATACCATTTTCAGGGTATTTGCCAATTTTAAACCATATTTTCCACGTTCATTGTGGGTAGGAGGTTTTTGTATGCTGGGAGGAAAAAAACTGCATTTTTCAGTAGTTTAAAAGTGAAAGTGTATCCACCCAAAGTTTGGCTCTGAGAGTTTTGTGGGTCTTCTACTGAGCTTAGTGGACCACGCTCTCCTCTATCCCTGCTTTCCAAAACAGGTTTCTGTCCCTCATTTGACTTACGATTCTATCACATGAGGCTAAAAAGCGGAATTTTAACAAGATAAAAGCATCTCTGGCCAGTTGTTATCATACAATATCGTGTCCGTCCTGTTGCTGCCTTGCATTCCTTTTGTTATTGTAGTGCACCATTTCATTGGCAGGCGTTCTATTACAGTTGGTCTTCCACATCCATAGATTATTTATCCATAGATTCAATGATCTATGGCTTGAAAATATTTTAAAATATGTACAAATTCCAAAAAGCAAAGCTTTATGTGCAATTTTATATAAGGGGTACCATTTGACTCTGCCACTGTATTTAATAGGCCTTGCACATCCATGGATTTTGGTATCTACAGGTGGTCCAAGGTCCTGCTGTACTGCCTTCATGCGATAGGCCCCTTCTGCTGCAGTTTTGCTTCTCAGGCAGTCATATGGTATGAATGGGCATGATTCTGTCCCTCTCCCTATCCCTCTCCCAGTGATGGCGGCTGCCAAAAGCTTCATGAAAGCAGCTGCTGTGTACACATTCACACAGCAGCCAGCTTGAGGAGGTAGTTGGCAGCTGTGATTTCTTGCATCGGGCTGCTATGTGAATGTGCACACAGCAGCCTTGCACTTCAGGAGGAGGGGAGAAGGACTGATCAGGGTTGCCAAGTGCTGCCCGAAGATGGTAGATGTGCGCACATTCACACAGTAGCTGACTTTAGGAGGCAGTTATCAATCATGATTGCTTATTCCTTCCCCACCTTCCTGGAAGGCAGCATTTACATTGTGGGAAACAGATCCCACAACATGGATTGTCAAAGCACTACTGTGGGGGGAAAGTGTGATAAAAATGATGCCAAACCAATATGCTTCCATTCTAATCTAGCGTGATTGTGGCGGGACTGCAGGCTTGTGTGATAAATTTGTTAGACCATAGGGTCCAATGCAGACTGGACCCAATTGTTCTGACCCTTTGTTCCGATTCATATCTTTTCCCCTCTTCTCTGCCCTATGCAGGACGCTACGCTCAACATCCAACACCTCCCTGGAATCAATCATCTCCCTCTGCAGCTGGACTGGGTCATCAGGGGCGAAGAAGACCAAGATCCCATGCTCTGCATCCAAGATCTCCTTGGGGTCTGTCATTTCTCTCCGCAGCTGGACTGAATCATCTGCAGGTGATGCCCCCTGTAGCAGCTGGTCTTCTGGAACAGCAGCCTCCCTATCACTTCATGAGGATGCTCAGGTTTTCCAACCACACCAGGGCAGGGTGAGGTCCAGGCATCTTCACCAGAAACCCTACTCCTATCCCCATGCCAACTTTGACCTACATCTGAAGGAGTGGAAGAGGCAGCCAGCAAGAGCCACACTCTGGTCTAGTTCCATGACCAGGTTGATCCCTGTTGCTGCTCCCTCCTGGCAACACACCACTCTGAGCAAAAGAAGCCCTACCCACCTGCAGAGACACGGTCAGAGGGTTGGTTTTCTGGACTACAAAAAACAGGAGTTGCTGGAATGGCACATCCACAGGAAGCATCAAGCAAAGGTTAAACCCCCATCACGCTGGGCCTCCAGCACAGGAACCAGGCCAAAGTCTACTGTTGCCACTATCCAACACTGGGGCAGGCTGGGGCCTCAACAGCCTCTCCAGAAGTCCCACTCCTATCCCCATAGGGGCTTCTATGGAAAGCAAAAGTTGTTGGAGTGGAACACTGATGAGAAATATCAAGATAAGCTTGCAAGCCCAGTGCACCGGATCTCTAACAGAGAAGGTAGGAGCCAGGTTGAAATCACTCATGTCCCATACTGGAATGAGGTGGGGCTCCACCACTTTCATCAAAAGCCACAGCCCTATTCCCACATTGACGTTCACCTGCACCAGAAAGAGCTGCAGAAGCAATGGGAAGGACCTGTGCTCCAGTCTGGCTCCCCACGCAGGCTGATCCCTGCCACTCCTTCCTTGTATCCTGCCATCAGAGGCAAAGGCAGTCACCCTCACTTTCAGGGCCGTGGAAGCAGAATCAGTTTCCTCAGCTACAAAGAACAGGAGCTGCTGGAGTGGAATGTCCATAAGAAACAGCGGCAGAAGGACTCAGTACCATTGCAACGGTCCTTTAGCCCTGAAGCCAAGAAGGCTGGGATGGCTTATGGTTATCAACCACACTGGACTGGGATAGAGCTCCAACATCCGTCCCAGAAGCCCCACTCCTGTTCCCACATTGACTCCAGTTTCAGTGAGAAGGAGCTGCGCAGACAACACAAGAGACCCACACCTCAGTTTCACCCCTTGTCCAAAGGGAGCTCCACTTCTGCCTCCTTGCAACCAACTATCAAAGGCAAAGGCAGCAGCAGCCCAGTTCATTCCCAGGGACACGGGGACAGGCTTGGTTTTCTGGGCTACAAGGAGCAGGAGCTGCTTGCTTGCCAAATCTACAAGAAACATGGGCAGAAGGAGGAAATATCATCCCACCAGACCTCCAGCTCCAAAGTTCAAAGCCCAGCTGATGTTTCTCAGGGTTGGCAGTCATCCCAGGGCAGAGTGAGGCCCCAACAGGTTCATCGGAAACCCCGCTCTTATCCCCATGTGGGAATCTCTAAAGAGCAGGCATTGCATGACTGGAATGTCCACAAGAAGAATAACATGCAGAAGAATAAAGAGTCATCACGCCGGGCCTCCAGCACCGGTAGGGCAGGAACCCCACGGCAGTTCGATTCCATGACCAGACTGGTCCCTGCTGTTCCTTCCTTGCATGCTAAAGTCAAAGGCAGCCTTGCTCACCTTCAAGAACATGGTAACAGGGCTGGTGTTTTGGGCAGCAAGGAGTTGGAGTTACTTGCCTATAATGTCCACAAGAAATCCCGAGAGAGGTCTGTGACCCCATTGCACCAGGCCTCTAGCAGAGAAGAGGGGACACCTATACTTCAGTCTGACTTCACAACCAGGTTGATGACCACTTCTCCTTCCTTCCACCCTGCTGGCAAAGGCAGAGGCAGCCCTGCCCATTTCCAAGGCTCTCACAGAGAAGCTAGGGACCAGAGCTTTGCTGTTATCCCTTCAGGTGAGATACTGCAGTGGGTAAGCAAGCAACTTCCCAAAGCAGCTAGACCCAAGATCAAGCCCCTAGCCCCTTCCCTGCCTCACAGCATCATGGAGTCTGTCAACAAAGAGCAGGCCATGCGGGACCTGCACATGTGCCTGGCTCAGGGGCTTGAGACAGGGCGTGGACGGCCCTACATGGAGTACCCTGTCTGTCTGCAATGCGGCCGCTGCACCCCATTTTGCCCGCACCCTCGTTCACGGCACAGCCCCTCCCTTCTGGTCTATCCCCGACTGAGTGTGCGGAAAGGTGAGGTCCACATGAGCCTGGGCTTCCTCCTGAAGATCAAGAGGCGTGAGGCCGACAGATGGGGCCTGGGATCTGGTCTGGATGTCTCCAAGGTACGGCTGGGCAGGGAGCCCTCCAGGCAAGAGAGGAGTAAAGCAATCATGGAGGATGCAGGAGCAAAGAGAACACAGCACCAACTGAGAAGTGGAGAGCACAGAAAGGGTCGGGAAACAACATACCAGCATTGGGGCCAAGAGAAATCACGTTCCCCAACTCGGCAGCACTCTGCCGAGGGGGTTTACCTGAAGAATAGAGATCAGGATGCTCTTCCTGGGGCCCGGAGGGTCAGCTTTTCAGCTGCCGATCGGCTGTCCACGAAACCATCAAAATTAGCCACAAAGCCATCAAAGCTGTCTAACCGCCCACACTCTAGCCCCCACAGAAGCAAGGTAGTCCCCAAAGAAGCAAGGCCACACAAGCCAAAGTCCCAAAAGAAGCACCCCACCATTCTGGAACAGCTGCTGTCATACATGAAGAAAACATGGACTAAACTAGGGGCAAGGAAAGGGAAGAAGCCGCTCAGCAAGCAGGGCTCTGTGGCTTCTTCCCAGAAACCACATTTCTCCAGCAGCCAAGCTGATGGAGAAGTTTTGCTCAACCGGAAGTCTTCCTTTTCCAAGCAGGGACACTCACATGGTCACCGAAGTGTTTCCCTGCAGCTCCCAGAGGATGATGTTTCTCCACCTGCCAAGTCAAGGGAGAGTCACCATCAAGCAAAGTCACCTTCTTCTAAGAGGTCAAAACAACTTTCGAGGAAACCTTCCATGACACAGTTAAGGTCTTGACCCCATGAAGGAAGACCTTCTCTGAGCAAACCAGTTGTCAGGAGCAAAATTTACGGAAACTCTTCTTAGCTAAGCTGTTGCTTTCTGGGAAACTGCTGGGATCCATTGTTCCTTTTTCCCCCTTTTCAGATCTGAAAGAAATTTTAATGCTCCAAGTGTGTAACAATACAAGCTGTCACTTGTACAAAGGACACAAAAGATCAGAGTTAAGCACAGTTGTAATGAATAGTGCTCCAAGTTTGGAAACCATCAGCCAACTTGCAGTATGAGCAGCTGAAACAATTGGGAATCACACTCGCAAAACCAAAAGGCTGCTTAAAAAAAAAAAAAGCCAATGCATCATGTTCTTGGGTTCATGAGGCCAATCGTAAATGAACACTGCAAACACAGTCACAATGACTTCAGTATCTCTACATTAAAATCAGATCGCCCAGTTCAAGGTGGCAAGGACCCATTTCTTATCCCTGGTAAACAAAGCTCCTCTTCCCTCTATCTCTCTCTCCAAACTGAACTTATATGTACAGCCTTTTCCTTAGGGTTTCCCTATCCACTGGTTAAAGCCAGTAATTTATAGAGGTTGCCATATTGTTTGTTGTGGTTGTGTGCCCTCAAGTCATTTCTAACTTATGGTCAGAATCAAACTCCTATCATGTTATTTTTAAGCAAGATTGGTTCAGAGGGTGTTTGCCTTTGCCTTTCTCTGAAGCTGAGAAAGTGTGACTTGCCCAAGATCACCCAGTGGGCTTCCATGGCTGAGCAGGGGTTCAAACTTTAGTCGCCCAGTCCTAGTCCAACACTCAAACCTCTGCACCACATTGGCAAGCATACCCTCCAACATTTCACAGATGGCACCCCCTTTGAAGCCTTTATTTGTCCAGAAAATAGTTTACTAAGAAAGTATTATTATTAATATTATTATTATCATTATCCTTTATTTATATAGCGCTGTAAATTTACACAGTACTGTACATACAATAGTTTAATTAGATGGTTCCCTGCCCTCAGCTTTACAGTCTAAAGAGACATGACACAGAAAGAGAAAGGAATAGTGTTGGGGAAAGGGATCAAATCCAGCAGTTCTTCACTCCCTCTGAAGCCTGGACCAAGGCGGATGGACTGGAGGGAGGGCTCAGCTTCTTAACACATAATTAGGGTGCAGCATCCTGGGGCAGAGAAGGGCACTCACCTGGGAACGCTTCCCTAGACAATATAGTCTTTAACTCAAATTTGAATCTGGTTAGAGAAGGGACGAGGAGCACATGTGGGGGAAGAAGGTTCCAGGAGTGAGGGGCAGCAAGTCAGAAGGGACGAATCCGGGACGGGGCAGTGGAAATCCTCGGCTGGGACAGGAGACCTTGACTACCAGAACGGAGGGTACGAGAGGGAGTGTGAGGAGAAAGAAGTTCAGACAAGTAAGGAGGGGCCAGTCCGTGCAGGGCTTTGAAAGTCAACAGCAGAAGCTTGTACTGGATGTGGAAGGGGAAGGGGAGCCAATGAAGGGAGGAGAAAAGAGGAGAAAAATGGTCAAAGCGGCGAGCGGATGTGATAATACGTGCAGCTGAGTTCTGGACAGAGATTAAAGGATGGAGGTGAGAGAGAGGAAGCCCTGTCAGAAGAAGGTTACAATAAGTAGCCACTTTTAAAGCCTTTCTTTGTCCAAACCGTAGTTAACTAATTACTTAACTGAGGTATATTTAAATGAAGCCACCCCTTTCCTGGCTGGATTGGGGCTGCGGCAACCTCACGCTCTGGCCCCAATACGGCCTCTGGAGGGTGCAAAAAAAGAGCCGCAAAAAGAAGCTCCTTTTCTCACCCTCCAAAGGGTACCATAGCCTCGGCGGCGCAGCTGTCTGGCGCCCCTTCGGAGCTGTGTTATCTGGACACAGTGCTGGAAGGGCGTCATGATGCTGTGTGCTGTCTGGTGTGGCACATGGCGTAATGGCACCCTGGTGGCGTCATCAAGGGTGTGCATCATCTGGACGCGACACCCTGACTCTGCCCCCAGGCTGGCACAAAGTGCTGGTCTGGACAGGGCCTAACTAACTCCTTTTGAAGCACTTTTTTGTTGAAAAATAATTTCTTAACTAATTAGTTAACTAACCTATTTAATTAAGGGACCCCTTTAAAATCATTTGTGTGAAGCAATTATTCTGGGGAGTGCTGGAGGCTTGGGGAGGATCAGCAGGGATACCAAAGTCCACACTAGACTCTCTAAGAGTTGCACACATCCCAATGTCTGTATAGTCACCACTCCTCATCTTTGGCCTTGAAATACCATTCTGGCTGGGAAATTCTGGAGTTGTAGTCCATAAAATCCCTCTCCCAGGCACTGTATACCACCCCTGTACCATTTGGGATTTGCAATCTGAGGGTGGAGAAGACAGGACATCAGCTGCAGAAATCAACTCTCCCAATCTCTCTGGGACACACGTTAGATGTCCTGCATTTGCATCTGTGTGGAAGAGACAAATCATCACTTGCAGAAAAACGTCAAGATGGGATTTCCAGCTTTTGCCCACATTTTAATCCTGGTTCTTCATCCATCTCCCTGCTGGTTGCCTCTTTAGCAGGGGGAAGATGTGAAGAGGTGCTGATACCTCTTGAACTATTCCGGGGGCGATGCTGGTGCTTAGGGGGAGACTGGGAGCATTGCTCTTTAAATTTATTTATTTATAGCCATTTGTTACAGCATCCTGCGGTCCAGTCCAGAGGAAAGCAATTATTCTGAACACTTAGCAGAATGAAGGGTTCTAAAGACCATGACAATGCATCAAGCGGTTGCGCTGAATGGGCACAGCCATGGCAACGGCTGGTGCAAAGATAGACGGATGGCTGCATGGTGTTAATTACATCCCAGGGTGGGCATCTTCGTCAGGAGTGGCGCTAATCAGAACTTCCAAATGGGCACCTTGTGGGGGTCCGAGTGGGGTGGGTGGAAACTTTCTTTTTATTCAAGCATTGCACCAACTTTAATTGTTTTAATCAACTGGTGATTTGGGAGAAGATAAACAGGAAGAATCGGGCTTTTTAATTCACTAAGGAGCCAACATGGTACAAATGGCCAGAATCTTTGCAAAGCATTTAAAGTCGTAGAGTTAGAAGGAACTCCAAGGGCCATCCAGTCCAACCCTCTGCCATGCAGGAAGATAAAGGTAAAATACCCCTGAGAGATGGCCATCCGGCCTCTGTTTACGGATCTCTAATGAGCAAAAGTCTACCATACTCTGAGGCAGCCTATTCCACTGTTAAACAGATCTTACTGTCTGGAGGTTCTTCCCAATTTTTAGGTGCAATCTCTTTTCTTGTAACTTGAATCTATTGCCCTGTGTCCTAGACTCTGGAGCAGCAGAAAACAAACTTGTTCCATTCTCAATGTGACACCTTTTCAGATATTGAAACATGGCTATCATGACTCCTCTTAATCTTCTCTTCTTCAGGCTAAACATCCCCAGCTCCCTAAGCAGCTCCTCAGAGGGCTTGGTGGTTTCCAGAACTTTCACCATTTTGGTTGTTCTCCTGCAGTTGCGCTTGAATTGTTATAAAAATATCGAATCATTACATAATTTAATAAGGTAAAAATAATGTTCCATTTGCTCTAATAGACCAGCCTCCATGCCGGCCTTCTTTCTCAAACTTTTTACCTTGGAGGAAAGTGTGGAATAATTTTAAAGTCTCATGGAACATGCCGTAGTTTTTAAATGCCCTTATTCAGTCCCAACTCATGGCAACCCTGTGGATGAGACATCTCCAAGTCCATCCTTTGTCCTCCACTGCTCTATCCAACTCCTGCAAACTCATACTCATGATCACTTTGATAGAGTCTATCCATCTAGCATGTGGCCTTCCCCTCTTTCTACTTCCCTACACCTTTCCTAGCATTATTGTTTTTTCCCAGTGATACATGTCTTCTCATAAAGTGACCAAAGTACAACAGCCCCAGTTTGATTATCTTGGCTTCATTGGAGATTTCTGGCTTGATTTGTTCCAGGACCCATTTGTTAGTCTTTATGGCCATTCACGGTATCCTCAGTACTCTTCTTCAGCACCACATCTGAAATCAGTTGATTTATCTTCGTAGCCACTTTCTTCACTGTCCAGCTCTTGCATGATGATTGGGGAGTACAGTGGCTTGGGAGATTCTAACTTTAGTGCTCAGTTGTATATCTCTACTCTTTAGTATCTTTTCTAGCTCTTTCATGGCTGCCCTTCCCGTTCCTAGTCTTCTTTTGATTTCTTGACTGCAGTCTCCTATCTGATCGATCTTTAATCCAAGGTACGGGAAATCTTTTACTGTTTTGATTTTCTTACTGTCTAGGTTGCAGCCAAAGGGAAACAGTTGGCAATTAGTTTGAATAATTTTGTTTATATTTCCCACATATTTCCACCAACCCTATTACCTCTTAACAGTGAAGGAAGAAATAGAAATAGTAGGGGGAAGTAACTGTCTAACAATCCGTAAGCCACTCTGAGAGCTTTTCTATAAATAAATAAATAAATAAATAAATAAATAAAATATTTACTTAAATTTCATTACTTAAAAGAGGAGACATCTGTCTATAACTATTTTACTTACAGGTAGTTACAACAAGGATTGGCCTTTGGCTTTGCTGGAAAATGAGGATAAGTAATTGGCTAAATAAGGATCACATCTTTGCCGTTTCCGGACATGACATACAAAGGTTGACCCACTGTGATGGCACCGGAACGCTTGGCTTGTAAGTGATGATCATGCCAAACTCAGGGCTTTAAAGAGGATTCACCCTGACAGTGCCATCCAGGCTGTGTGTGGTTGCTTTCATTACCAATATGTTACTCACTGCAAGCAAATCAGGGGCATCCTTAGTTAGGAAATTGAATGGGAGACCGCCAACGAATCCCAGGTGCTATAGGCTACATATTGGGGAAAGGAACTGACTAAATCTCTGACTCAAATCACTTGCCTAAGAAAACCAGTTGAAATTCATTGGGGTTGCACAAGTCCTCAGGTGATTTGAAGGCACATATACACACATACAAATACACACAGACTTTAGCATTAATAAAGGCAATGTTTTGCGCATTGTAAGAGACTGAGTTGTCAGAGATTTCCCATCTAGTGTATACCCTGATTTACTTTGCAAGAGCTGAATATCAATTGCTTCAAACTGGACTGACTGTTCTCAGAGACCTAGTTGCTGTCTTCCCATCTGGTCCCATTGCTATGCAATAAAATGTGGGGATCTTCTAGATATCCTCATGGGTCCACTGCAGGACGCTTTTTTCCTACATTCCCACAACACGACGTGACCACACACGGACCCTTGCTGCTGTCACAGACACCATGTATCTGAACTCAGGGATTCCAACAGCACCATTGTAACATTCCCAGAAAGACAGGTTGCATAATACCTGTATAATACAAAACTTATTTATTAAGCATAAATTTAACATGCAGTTAAAGATTATTTATGTAATGCATCTAAACCCTAATTCACTCTGACACATCCCGCTAACTCTTTAACTCCTCATAATCCTAGCTGAATCTAACTAACTGTCCTGAGTTTTACTAATCCCAGTCTTCCCGCTGGCTGTTTTGACAATCCCAAGTGAGACACTGAATATACTGACAGATAAAGTTGTGCACCATGCAAGAATGTGCAACTGTATGGCTGAAATCTTGTTGTTTAATCTCAACCAGATGTGACGTATTGAATGGTGAGTCAACATATAGGTAAATACAGTTGATTCAATAGTTTTGCTCTAGTTGGGGCCAACAATAGGATTTAAGCCCATGTGAAATGGTTACTCTTATGAAACTTTACAAGCAACTGTAAAATGAATATATCAATCACGAAATGGCCCAAAAAATTACAACTGCATGTGCAACGGGAGTTACATATTAGTGTAACACCAACAGGATTCTAGACATTATATATTTTATCACTGTGTCCATATTTTTAAAACAAGAGAGGAATTCAACAACCCAAAATCATTGCATTGGGAGTTAAGGCAGCTGAAATGCCTGAAAAGCATCCACGGAATGCTTAGCTGAATAGTTTTTTGCAATGCAGGCTTAAATCTGTACTGCGGCCATTATGGGAGTAGAAAATGATGAACAGAGTAAGGACTGGGGCAGGAGGAAGAGGTGTGTGGTTCAAAAACAACCCAGACATCTGGTTATTGGCTTCTTGTTAAATCGAAGCACTGAGACTTGTAATGAGAAGTGTTTTATTGATCCTGTCTGCATCTGCTGAATAAACTGCCCAAGCTTGGTCTCTCCTTGGGGTATAGTAAGGAATGGGTTCCCAGGATATTCTGAATCTGTCTGCATTGTATTGGCAGCAAGGTAAAACATCAGCTGTATGTTGCTGGCCTCATCCCATCAGAAATGCTTTCAGTGTTAGTTGCCTGTAACCAATCACTGGTTGTGTGTGCTTTGCCTATGCAATGAAGTCTCTGATGCACCAGAGACTGGAACATGAACCAGTGGGTTCAAATTACAAGAAAAAGGGTTCCATCTTAAACTTAAGAAGGACTTCTCAATGGTAAGAACAGTTTGACAGTGGAATGGACTGCCTCAGAAGGTGAAAAAGTGGCGGACTCTCTGTCCTCAGAGGTCTTTATACAGAGGTTGAATGGATATCTCTCGGGATTACTTTAGCTGTGTAATTCCTCCATGCCAGGAGATTCAAAGAATCATAGATCTGGAAGAGACCCCAAGGGCCATCCAGTCCAACCTCCTGCCATCCAGGAACTCACAATCAAAGCACTCCTGACAGACAGCCATCCAGCCTCTGTTTAAAAACCTCCAAAAAAGGACACTCTGGGGCAGCGTTTTCCACTGATGAACAGCTTTTACTGTCAGGAAGTTCTTCCTAATGTTGAGGTGGAATCTCTTTTCCTGTAGCCTGAAGCTGTGTTCTTGTCTCTGGGCAGCAGAAAACAAGTTTCTTCCATCCTCAGTATGACATCCCTTCAGATCTTTAAACATGGTTATCGTGTCATTCAGACATGGCTATCATACTTGTTGTTTTCATGTCGATCTTGACCCATGGCAACCCTATGGATGAGACATCTCCAGGCCTCTCTCTCCTGTACTCCGCTGCCCAGCTCCTGAAAACTCATATTCGTGAGTCCACCCATGTAGCATGTGGCCTTCCTCTCGTTCTACTTCCCTCCACCTTTCCTAACATCATTGTATTTTCCAATTATTCATGCCTTCTCATGATGTGTCCAAAGTAGGACAGTCTAAGTCTTGTGATCTTGGCTTCTAGGGAGATTTCTAGCTTGATCTGCTCTAGGACCCACTTGTTTGTCCTTTTGGCTTTCCATGGGATCCTCAGCACTCTTCTCCAGCAACCCATCTCAAATAATAATAGTAATACTACTGCTACTACTACTACTACTAACTTTATTTATATCCTGCCTCTCTGTCCATGACAATCGAATGAGGTGATTTTCCTCCTGTCTTTGCATTGGCTTTCTTAGCTACCAAATCACATTGCTCACTCATGTTCATCCTTTGTTCCACTAAGACTCCCAGATCCCTTTCACATGTACTGCTGCCATGCCAGGTGTCCCCCATCTTATATCTGTGCATTTCATTTTTACTGCTCAAGTATAGTTCTTTTGATTAGTTTTGGCTCAGCTTTCTAACCTGTTAAGGTATTTTTGAATACTGATCTTGCCCTCTAGGGGAATTAGGTTCCCCTCCTGATTTGGTGCCATCTGCAAATTTGATAAGCATACATTCTCTTCTATCATCCAAGTCATTGATAAAGATGTTGAATAGCACTGGACCCAGGACATGTTAGCCACTTCTTTCCAAGATGAAGAAGAGCCTTTGGCCAACTCCCACTGGCTTTGACCTGTCAACCAGTTACACCAAGAAGGCTCTCTCTTGTGTTCTCACCAGACAAGCTTGGGAGGATCTCTCTCTGAGATCATAAGACTCAGGCAGGCTCATATCATGAGATATGGGATTTCAGGGATGGTCTGGACACTTAGTCTGGGCTTAATAGGCTGAATTAGCACTTTGATTTGTGCCCAGGACCATGTGGCCCTCTAGGCATCGTTGGGCTCCAAGCCCCAGCATCCCTCACCACCGTCTTTGCTGGAACTGCAGCTACTGGGGACTGCACTCCAAAAACATCTAAAGGAGCACATGGTTCCCACCCCAGGCATATACAAATATTAAATAAACCACAGTCTAATTCTGAGGGACAGTTTAAGCACATTGCCATCCTTTTAAAATTTTAGGCTTACATAAGCTCTATTCTCAGAGTGCACCTACATGGGCCAAATAAAACCGTCTCATCTAATTTTCACAGAAAGCTGTCCAAATGACATATGCCTGCGATGACTGAGGCAGAATCCAGACCTTTTCATTGCCTCCAGAGGTGTGTGTGTGTGTGGGGGGGGGGGGAGATTTATGCTTTTGGAGTGGAAAATCCATATCTTTGCTTGTGTGTGGAGTGCACTCCATAGTAGCATAAGGGCGAGGGGAGGAGTTCAGAAATATGCACATTTGCACACAATGGGGATGGAGGGAGAAAACCATATTGCAATTTATCAAAACTGTAATGGCATGTCTGGCAACCATGAAGACAAGCATATGGTCACTGTAGATTATGGTAACCTGGAGGCTAGCTGGGTTTTCATGTCAGTGTAGACTAGACATACATGAGACAACATGTGAAAGGGATCTAGGAGTCCAAGTAGACCACAAGTTGAACATGAGTCAACAGTGTGATGCAGCAGCTAAAAAGGCCAATGCAATTTTAGGTTGCATCAATAGAAGTATAGTGTCTACATCAAGGGAAGTAATAGTGCCGCTCTATTCTGCTTTGGTCAGGCCCCACCTGGAATACTGTGTCCAGTTCTGGGCACCACAATTCAAAAAGGACGTGGAGAAACTGGAGCGTGTCCAAAGGAGGGCAACTAAGATGGTGAAGGGTCTGGAAACCATGCCCTACGAGGAACGACTTAGGGAGCTGGGGATGTTTAACCTGGAGAAGAGAAGGCTAAGAGGTGATATGATCGCCGTGTTTAAATACTTGAAGGGATGTCACATTGAGGAGGGAGCAAGCTTGTTTTCTGCTGCTCCAGAGAACAGGACTCGAAACAATGGATGCAAACTGCAGGAAAAAAGATTCCACCTCAACATTAGGAGGAACTTCCTGACAGTAAGAGCTGTTCGACAGTGGAACACTCTCCCTCGGAGGGTGGTGGAGTCTCCTTCCTTGGAGGTTTTTAAGCAGAGGCTGGATGGCCATCTGTCAGGGATGCTTTGATTTGGAGTTCCTGCATGGCAGGGGGTTGGACTGGATGGCCCTTGTGGTCTCTTCCAACTCTGCATTTCTATGATTCTATGATTTTATGATACCTCAGCTATGAAGAAGGTCATCATCTAGTGGCTGAGAGGACAGGTAAGTTTTATTTACTGTCAAATTCCAGCTGCATGCATCAAATACCATTAAATCTACTTTTACACTATTACCTTTGCCGCAAAGGGATCTCTCTCAAATTTGTTTTGAAGTAATGGTCCTGACAAGGCCTTGATCCATAACAGAAGAGAGCAGTAGAAATAATGATGCTGTTGCCTAAGACCATCAGAAAACACGTATTTCCAATGGTCTTAGAAACCAAGACATCGCAATGATTGGGGGTCACCACAATATGAGGAACTGTATTAAAGGGTCACGGCATTAGGAAGGTTGAGAACCACTGAGAGGAGTAACAGGAAAACACTATTCTGCTTTGGTCAGACCTCACCTGGAATTCTGTGTCCATTTTTGGGCACCAAAATTCAAATGTCAGTGTTGTGCCACCAAATGCTCACGAGCATGAACATGCACATGGCCATTGACATGTGCAACACATGCCCAATGGCACTGCAGTCTTGAAATGAATAAGGACATTCCACATTAGACCAAAATATCAAAGACACTTTCAAAGGGGAATTTAATGCATGCATAAAACACCCACAGGGTTCAAGCCTGTGTGTTTCCACTGCCATATGTTCTGGGGATAAAGCGATGTCAGAACAGGACCCCAAAACATGACCTTTTCCAAGAAAGGAGTGATGTTAGTGGATGTGAGAGCTGCAGGAGGATTACAGAGAGACAGATCTGTTTGAAAAACTCTAATTATAGAGAGTTTCCTCTATCTGCCGGTAGGGCCTTGCTGGCAATCTTTAATGATTAATTTAAATTGGCATTTCACTAGCCGTGTCGTCGGGTGTGTTGCTCTTTGCAGGCAAATGTGGAGATGAGTTAGTGGCCTTTCATTTCTCCTCTGTTCAGCACAGCTGGTGGTTGGTATGTGACAGATTGCTGGAGAAGCAAAGATGCAAGAATTATATTTGGACAAGGAGAGGAGAGGAGGGAGGTTTGTTGCAGGCAGAGACATAAACCTGTTCATTTCTTGCTAAAGTGGAAACAAAACAGCCTATAGAAACCCTTTCGCTCCCCCCATGAATGGCAGGCTCAAGATAGAGAGACTTGTCAGCCACTGCATCCTTCTGAGGAATTATTAATATTCCTTCAGGAGAGAATTTGGCATGGAGTCCAGAGAACAGGCAGTGTCAGACTGAAAGAGAAGCTTGCACCTCAAGCTTTTATGACCCTCACAAGCACACAATGCTCTTCCCACATCCCTGCCTGCAATTTTCCTTTAAGGAGGAGAAAGAAAAGGAGGAGGCTGTAGTCCATGTGCTTGGGTGAGATCTAATTTAATTTACAATTGAGCTATTGCATTCTGGGAGCCAGTGCTGGGAGGCTACTTAAGGCTACTCAAGGCTAGCAGAAGCTTCATTTCCTTTAAGGAGGAGAAAGAAAAGGAGGAGGCTGTAGTCCATGTGCTTGGGTGAGATCTAATTTAATTTACACTTGAGCCATTGCATTCTGGGAGCCAGTGCTGGGAGGCTACTTAAGGCTACTCAAGGCTAGCAGAAGCATTTTGATTCTTCTTATCTAGTCAAGGAGGTGTTTAGAGAATAGAAGAGGAGCCAGCCTGAAGCATCAGAGGAAGTGAATCAGAGACTTGCCTTTGGAAGGAGCTTTTAGCCAGGAGCTCTCTACATAACTATAGGCCCCGTGACTTGAACTCAGTGACAGAGTTTGGGAATAAAGGCCAAGTCTAGCAAGGGAAGCCCACAGTCTTGTTTCAGTGCCTCCTTAAGACTTCTCAGTATGGACACTGAAGGCCCTGCAGCAGTCACCTGCAACACCTGTGGGATGTTTGTCTTCTTGCCTACAGATGTGGGGAACTACACCTGCCCCAAGTGCAAGTTGGTAGCCCTCTTGGAGGAGAAAGTACAGCAGCTAGAGGAGCAGGTATCTGCACTCCAGCATCATAGAGAGCAGGAGATTCTCCTGAACAGATCAGACCAGAATGTCTTGGGTGGGAAACAGAGAGAGGAAGTTGTTGGGGTGGAGGAGGTCACTCCACATACAACAGAGGTAGATGCTTGGAGGGAGGTCACACACAGAAGTAAGGAAACCAGGGAACGTTCTGTGAGCGGCTTGCAGCTACAGAATCGCTTTGAATCTCTCTCTGTTGTCAGAGATGATGAGGAAAAGCAGCAGGGACAGACATCAGGGACAGAGCAGGAGAGCCTGAGAGTATCACGAAAAGGAACAGCCACTGCTAAGCCTCGGAGGAGGTGTGTGGTGGTGGTGGGGGACTCCTTGCTGAGGGGTACCGAAGCAGTGGTTTGTGGGCCTGACAAGATGTCTCGGGAGGTGTGTTGTCTCCCTGGGGCAAAGATCCATCATGTGACGGAGAGGCTGACAAGACTTGTCAAGCCTACTGACCGTTATCCCCTTCTTTTGGTTCATGTGGGAACCAATGATACTGCAAGGCACAGCCTTCAGAATATCAAAAGGGATTATGAGGCTCTGGGAAGGAAGCTGAAAGAGATGGATGCACAGGTTGTCATCTCATCTCTACTCCCGGTAGAAGGGCATGGTCCAGGAAGGGAGAGGAAAATAGCAGAGGTGAATAACTGGCTCCGTAGATGGTGCCGCCAAGAACAGTTTGGATTCTTGGATCATGGGCTGCGGTTCCATGAGGAGGGACTTCTGGCAAGGGATGGACTGCATCTCACGCCAGTTGGCAAAAACGTTTTTGCCAACAGTCTGAAGAATCTGATCAGGAGGGCTTTAAACTGAGTTATGTGGGGGAGGGAGACATTATACTGGAAGGCAAAAGGGATGGAGAGAATAGTCCAAGTGGCATAGAGGGAACAAGGCAAACAGTGCAAGGACCCAACAGTAGGAGGCAAAAAAATGTGCAAAAGCAGCAAGTAAAGAGGACACATGGTCTTAAATGCCTCTCCACTAATGCACAGAGTATGGGAAATAAGCAGGATGAACTTGAACTCCTAGCACAACAAGGGAAATATGATATAATAGGCATCACTGAAACCTGGTGGGATGAGTCTCATGATTGGAATGTAGAAATAGAGGGGTATAACCTTTTTAAGAGAAACAGGCCAAGCAGGAAAGGAGGAGGAATAGCATTATATGTCAGGGATATTTACACCAGTGAAGAAATGCAGGAAGTCAATACTGGAAGCCAGGTGGAGAGCATCTGGATAAAAATTAAAGGAGAGGGAAATAACAGGGATGTTACTGTGGGAGTCTACTACAGACCCCCGACTCAGGCAGAGGAATTGGATGATGCCTTTCTAGAACAGATAATCACATACTCAGAAAAGAGAGATGTAGTAGTGATGGGTGACTTCAACTATCCTGATATTTGCTGGAAGTCAAACTCAGCCAAATCCTCAAAGTCTAGCAAATTCCTCACTTGCCTGGAAGACAATTTCATTGTCCAAAAGGTGGAAGAAGCAACAAGGGGATCAGCCATTTTAGATCTTATCATAACCAACAGGGAAGACCTAGTTGATGGGGTGCAAGTGGTTGGATCCTTAGGTGGAAGTGACCATGTTCTCCTGGAGTTTGTAATACAGTGGAAGGGAGAAGCTAGGCATAGTCAGACACGCACTCTAGACTTTAGGAGAGCTAATTTCAATAAACTTAGAGAAATACTGGGAGTGATCCCATGGTCAGGAATACTAAAAGAGAAGGGAGTTCAAGACGGATGGGAGTTTCTCAAAAGGGAGATATTGAAGGCACAATTTCAAACAGTTCCAATGAGGAAGAAAAATGGAAGATGTCTCAAGAAGCCAGGATGGATGACTAAGGAACTTTCAACTGAGCTAAGTTTTAAACGGAACATGTATAAGAAATGGAAAAATGGAGAAATCACGAAAGAGGAATTCAAACAAATAGCCAGCACATGTAGGGATAAAGTCAGAAAAGCTAAAGCGCAGAATGAACTCAGGCTTGCTAGAGAGGTTAAGAACAATAAAAAGGGCTTTTTTGGATATGTCCGCAGCAAAAGGAAGAAGAAGGAAACAGTGGGGCCACTGCGTGCAGAAGATGGCAAAATGCTAACAGGGGACAGAGAAAAGGCAGAATTACTCAACACCTTCTTTGCTTCAGTCTTCTCAGAAAAGGCAAAGGGTGCTCAACCTAAGGATAATGGAGACAGAATAGAGGAAATTCAGCACAGAATAAGTAAAGAGGTAGTACAGGAATACCTGGTTAACCTAAATGAATATAAATCTCCAGGACCAGATGAACTACATCCTAGAGTATTAAAAGAACTGGCAAATGTAATATCAGAGCCATTGGCAATAATCTTTGAGAACTCCTGGAGAACAGGAGAAGTCCCAGCAGACTGGAGGAGGGCAAATGTTGTCCCCATCTTCAAAAAGGGGGAAAAAAGAGGATCCCAACAATTATCATCCGGTTAGTCTGACATCAATACCAGGAAAGATTCTAGAGCAGATCATTAAGCAGAGAGTCTGTGAACACTTAGAGGCCAATGCCATAATCACAAAAAGCCAACATGGGTTTCAGAGAAACAAGTCATGCCAAACGAACCTGATCTCTTTTTTTGATAAAATTACCAGCTTGGTAGATGAAGGGAATGCTGTGGATATAGTATACCTCGATTTCAGTAAGGCCTTTGACAAGGTTCCCCATGACATTCTTGCAAACAAGCTTGCAAAATGTGGGATAGACAAGTTAACTGTTACATGGATTTGTAATTGGTTGACTGGCCGAACTCAAAGGGTGCTCCACAATGGCTCCTTTTCATCCTGGAGAGAAGTGACCAGTGGGGTCCCACAGGGCTCTGTCCTGGGCCCAGTGCTATTCAACATCTTTATTAACGATTTGGATGACAGAATTGGGGGCATACTTATCAAATTTGCAGATGACACTAAACTGGGAGGAGTAGCTAATACCCCAGAGGACAGGATCAAAATTCAAAATGACCTGAATAGACTAGAAAGCTGGGCCAGTGCTAACAAAATGAAATTCAATGCGGAGAAATGTAAGGTTCTGCACTTAGGGCGGAAAAATGAAATGCACAGATATAGGATGGGGGACACCTGGCTGAATGAGACCACATGTGAAAGGGATCTAGGAGTCCAAGTAGACCATAAGCTGAACATGAGTCAACAGTGTGATGCGGCAGCTAAAAAAGCCAATGCAATTTTAGGCTGCATCAATAGAAGTATAGTTTCTAGATCAAGGGAAGTTATAGTGCCACTCTATTCTGCTTTGGTCAGGCCCCACCTGGAATACTGTGTCCAGTTCTGGGCACCACAATTCAAAAAAGATGTGGAGAAACTGGAGCATGTCCAAAGGAGGGCAACTAAGATGGTGAAGGGTCTGGAAACCTTGCCCTATGAAGAACGCCTTAGGGAACTGGGGATGTTTAGCCTGGAGAAGAGAAGGTTAAGAGGTGATATGATAGCCTTGTTTAAATATTTGAAGGGATGTCATATTGAGGAGGGAGCAAGCTTGTTTTCTGCTGCTGCAGAGACTAGAACGCGGAACAATGGATGCAAACTGCAGGAAAAGAGATTCCACCTCAACATTAGGAGGAACTTCCTGACAGTAAGGGCTGTTCGACAGTGGAACGCACTCCCTCGGAGTGTAGTGGAGTCTCCTTCCTTGGAGGTCTTTAAGCAGAGGCTGGATGGCCATCTGTCAGGGATGCTTTGACTTGGAGGTCCTGCATGGCAGGGGGTTGGACTGGATGGCCCTTGTGGTCTCTTCCAACTCTATGATTCTTTGATTCTATGATTCTATGAAACCAGCAGCATTGTTCATCTAAACACCTTTGATGGCACTGGATCCCACCTAATCTTCAAGCTAAGCAGGATGAGGCTTGGTTGGTACTTGGATGGGAGCCACCAGTGAATCTCAGGTGCTGTAGGCTATATTTCAGAGGAAGGAACTGCCAGGAACCACCTCTGAATATCCGTTGCCTTAAGAATACCCCATGAAATTCATAGTCTCCATAAATCAGCAGGCAGATTTAAAGCATTTTTCCGTGTTGAATTTCATTTTGTTAGCTCTGGCTCAGGTCATTTTGAATTGTGATCCCGTCCTCTGGGGTATTAGCTACTCCTCCTAATTAGTAGTCAGTTGGCAAGGGCTGGTCGGACTTGGAGTCCCACAAAAAGCTTCCTGTCCCTGGTCAAAAAGTACCCCCCTTTCCATCTGTCTTTAAAATAACCCCTCAGAATTTAACTCAAGGGTTGTGTTGGTGGACTCTGGCAGATGCTCTCCTCTGGAAGGTAGTTGGATTTCTTTCCTTATTTGTTTCCTGCATTTTGGAGCTGCAAAGGGGCCTTGAATGGTGCTTGAGGGTACGTTGCCCCAAAGCACCAGCAGACCCACTTTCCTTGCTCAGAGGAAGAAGGGTTGCATAACTCTGGCTGCCTTCCTCCTCTGAGCAGGACTATTCCAGCTGTTGCAAAATGCCTTGCTTGCTTCTAGACCTGGAGAAGCAAAGACAATTGGGAGGGATCAATGGGCAATACCCCCCTTCGGGTGACCATTCCCAAATGCATTGACTTTCAGGAAGAGTGTCTAGAGGGAGCAGGGAAGCAACTGAGTCAGTTCAATCCAGCCAGCTTTCTTGGGCTGCTAGTTCTATGGCTATTTTTATCCTCCTTAGCGGATGGTTTGCTGGCAAGGATGTTTGTCATTTATCCCGATCTCTCTGCCTGCCATGCTTGGTTGCCTTTCCCCAATACATCACAGATGGTGCCGTTAGGAAAAACAGAGCATGGGAAAGTTACTTTGGGGGACTATAGCTCCCAAAACCTCCCAGGCAGCATAGCCAGTATTCCCCATATATAACTATTCCAGGCTTTGCGGGGAAAGTCCATGCCCCATAGTGTACAGTTTTTTTCCCCCTATTACATTTTAATTTAAAAGCAGCAGGGTGTAGTGGTTGGATCTTTAGACTAGTACTCCAGAAGACCAGTGGCCGTGGAAACCCATTCGGTTAGCTTGGCAAGAGAGGAAGGCAATGGCAAACCTCCTCTGAACACATCTTGCCTAGAAAATCCTAGGAGAGGGTTGCCATAAGTCAGAGTGAGCTTGAAGGCATATACAAAGACAAGAAACCAATGACTACAGTTGCACAGGATATGTCCTTTGAACAAACAAACGTCCCACGGATCTAGAAGAAGTGTTTGTGTGTGCATGCAGAGGAAGGGAAGGCTAGCATGGTGTTGTGATTTTGATGTTGGGCTAAGACTCCAGAAGATCAGGGACCGAATCCCTGCTCAGCCATAGAAACCCACTAGGTGCACTTTCAGTGGAAGAGTAAGGCAATGGCAACCCCCTTCCGAAGAAATCTTGTGCAGAGCACAAGAACCAGTGTACGTTTGTGCTTTGAGTGTTGGACTGGGACTCCAGATCACTAAGGAGTCGAACAAATGGGCCAAGTGGTTTCCAACTGCTTTGAAGGTGGGGCATGTTTGGGGATGATGGGAGGTGATGCACTTTACCCAGGCTCAGGTCCTCACCATCTGGTCAAAGCTGGGCTGATCAGAACTGATCAATGGTGTGATGTGTTGCAGGTAGCAGAGTTGCCCATGAAGCAGCTCAGGAACAAAAACCTTCAGCTCTGGAACTTCTGGAATCACTGTTGCTGCTTCCCCTTTCATGCAGTCAACAAACCACGCAAGCTGTGCACTAAACTATCTTTATTGACTACTTGAATAATACAAACTCTATAGTAAAACAATAAACATCTTTGCAACACATTTCTTGCTCTTGCTAAACACACTCTGGCTATACTAGTCAAGCTATATACATACTCATCTCCTCCTGCACAAAAGCTTAGTTACAAGTTCAGGTTCACCTTCTAGTTCACATTGTTGAGGATGTGTGCGTGTGTGGCATCGTGGAGGGTGCAGGGATAGGGTGCAATGGCTCACCGGAACAATACTGAAATAGTTCAATTCTGGTTACCACCCACTGGGTGTGCACTGGGTGTGTACTGGGTGTATACAAACAATACTATTGGTTATTTCCACACTTTCCCATACTATAGTCCAACCTCTTACTATGACCTAAACACTCATGTGATGTTTTCAATGATGTCGTTGTTTACCTTTTCCATGACCTTCCTTTCCGGAACTTGTGTTGCTATTCCGTGTGTGTTATGGCTATACCCACATCTGTTGTTGTTGTGTACGTGTCTGACTACACTATCTCACCTTGTGCTGGAAATTTACAGACTTTGGTTCTCACATACAGCTTTGCATTTCTATGACTATAATTCCCATGCTCCTTGCCTTAACAGGGCATTTAGATGATGCACACCTTCAAAGCAGGTGAAAACAGGATTCACTAAAAACTGGAGGAAAAACAACTCCAGATATTTCAACTTAGCCCAGAAAATGTGCACCTTTGATCCTGCATATGAACACCCCAACACCACAGTGGTTCTGAAGGGCCAGATCCATCCTAACCCTAACCCTAAAGATGCATATAAACACACTGGTGTAGGTGTGCATTAAAAAGGGACAAGAGTCGGCACATCCAAGAGGTTGGGGTGGTAATGTCCGGGATTGCTGCCAGCACCCAGACATAAACAAACGCTGATAGGAATGGCTCAGTGAGGGAAGCCAAGTAGCAAACCACAAACGAGAGCCAGAATCAGGATACCAGAAATCACGGAGGTCAGAACAAGTCAAGGTCAGGGGAGCCAGAAGGTTTGGATTAGTCAAGTCCGTTCCAGGGTCGTAGGTTTAAGTCCAACAAAGGTTCAAGAAGCACAAGAATACAGAAATCCAGGAGCCAGTGCTGACAGCATCCAACATGGTACTAAACTCTGGCAAAGAATCAGTGTTCCCCAGGTGCCTTAAATCAGCGAAGTCCTCCCTTATCCCAGCTGTTCCTTATCTGCAGCATGATTGTCAATCTCTGCAAGCAAGATTTTCAGCCCTCCTTTGGCTGAAGGAAGGGACCTGCGTGCTTGGTTCTTCTTCTGGAGCAAGTCTAGGCTGCTGAGTCTCTAGAGGAGACCCCATAGAGCTCAGGTCTTGCTGATCCACACACTGAGGCTGAAGGAACAGAGCTGGGATCTGGCAGGGCAGAACTGGGGCCTGGCATGGCCTCAGGTTGCTCCTGTACCTGAGTAGCCATGACCTCCTCCTCATCCTCCGAATCCTCCACTGGGTTGATCATGACAGGTAATGCAAAAAAGTGAAAGATGTAAGCACACTATACACAATATACAGACAGTTCAAGAGGGGTCACGGGTGAAGGTGGGTGGACATATGCAGGAGCCATGATTGTGTTTTGTCAGTGTTTTATTGGGTACATTAAAGCTCCAATTATCTATACTGGTGGAGGATCGCAGGTGTGACTGTGTGGTCAACCAAAGGGGCAGCCATCCAATGGAATGGCAGTCACTGGTGGTGTGTTCATGCAGTGGTGTGCATGCATGGTGGGGAGACGATTAAAAAATTACCCAGCTTGACGTCATGTTATGCGGGCAGGCTATGCATGCTCGGCCCGCCTTAGGAGCAGCCAGTGTGGAACAGCAGCTCCTAGCATCTCTGACCATGGGTTGTGCTGGCTGGGACTGCTGGGAGTTGCAGTCCCACAGTTTCTGGAGGACGATGGGATTCTTACCCTGATGTAGGAGCACCCTTTCCATGGTGTTCATGCAACTCATGGGGATCGGTGCCCTACCCCACCACACCCTGCAGAGTTATCCAGACTTGGCTTGGAAGAGGCCTTTAGGGGAGCCTTAACATATATCTATCTGATGCATGGCTTCCTCCCTCCAAACTGATTTATTGGTCTGCTGAATGAAAGTGATGACAGCTTTTTACTATTCTGAGGTTATCGCGTCAGGCTGGAGACCCAGCAGGTTCTCATGTATGTTTCAGGATGTTGTCTCCTTGGTTTTATTGCAGCCATGGGCAAAATGTGGCCCTCCAGATGCTACCGAGTTGCAAAACTCCCTGCATCCCTCCCCACTGGCTATGCTGGCCAGGACTGCTGGGGGTTATAGTGAAACAACATCTGGAAAGCTGTGCAGATCTCAGGCTGGATCTAGTTTGGCTGCTGAAATGTCTAGCCCTCATTCAGCTCAAGGAGGGTTGTGACTGTTCCTTACCAGTGCTATAATGGTTTCAGTGCTGAACTAGGACTCTGAGAGACCAGGGTTTGAATCTCTGCTCAGTCATGGAAATGTACAGGGTTTTTTTCCTCAGCCTATGAGGGTTGTTTTGGGGGCTTATATTGGATGACCTTCTACCCATGAAACTCTCAGTCCACTGGCCGAGTGGCCACTTTGATGCCCAGTAAGGTTGCTTGAAGGAATCTGTGTGTATACCATCCAATAGTCCCAATATGACTGGGACAGTCCTGATTGACCCCCTGTTATTCCATTTTTCCAGCTGCGTTTAAAATGTCACAGTTTCTCTCTCATCTTCCTCCTTCCCCCTTTATCCTCCGCTTACTCCCATTGCTGCAAATAGAGTTTAAAGTCAGAAGTTGTTTACACTAGGGCTGCATCTGCACTGCAGAATTAATGCCATTTGAGCCCCACTTTAAATGCCATGGCTCAGTGCTATGGAATTCTGGGATTTGTAGCTTTGTGGGATATTTTGCCTTCTCTGTCAACAAACTGCACTTCCCAGAATTCCACACAACTGAGCCATGGCAGTTAAAGTGGTGTCAAACTGGATTATTTCTGAAGTACGGATGCAGCCTAGGAGAATAAGATGAACTTTGGAAAGCCACTCGGTGGCTTTTGGAAAGTTGCACACTCTGAGCCCAAGAGGAATGCATTGGCAAACCTCTTCTGAACAAAACTTGCCAAGAAAACCCTAGGATGGCCTCACCATAAATCAGAGTCCACTTAATGGTACATAACAACAATGACAGTCCAACAATCTGGTGAGTCACAAAGGTATGCTAGAACCTAAGACACTGAAGAAAAAATGGAAAGAAGGGCTACCTGAGCACATAGGGGCTGGGAATTACACCGTACTCCTGCTTTTCCACCTTTCATATTGTTTTGAGGGTGATCCAGGTATTAGACTGTTTGCAAACTGCGAATGCAGCTTCATAGGACCTTATCAGATGTTGGAAATTGGAAGTATAATCCAATGGCAATCCGAACGCAATCATGGGGTTTCACGTTATTGCGAATTAAAGTATCTCAAGCAATTTCGGGCAAAAGGGAAGTCATTCCGAACGCAATCGTGGGTTTTACCTTATTGTGAATTAAAGCATATCACGCAATTTCGGGCAATGGGGGGGGGGTCATTTTCGGGAAATGGGAAATCATTCTGAACACATTCCGAACGCAATCAGAATTCACATGAATTCACTAAACTAGCGAATTCACGTGAATTCAAATTGGCTCCATTTGCAATAAAGAGAAATTCCTCCCGTCTGATAAGGTCCATAGAATCCATGGGCTTTCTTGGCCCTTTTGTTCCCTTTCTCTGTTTCAGGCACTGAAATCTTTTTTATTAAGCAACCGAAAGACAGGAACGGCCTCTTTGCATATTTCATGTTAGGAGATTATCCTGCTAGGCAGCCACTGACGCGTCAACATCCCTTTGGGGGTCTCTTGAATCCCTGGAGAAGTGTACAAATCCTTACGCTTTATTTTTCTTTCTAAAAAGAAGCAAGTGATCTCCCTAAATGAATAGGTGGCAGCTTTTGAAACAAAACAATTCATCCCAAAGCTGCTCTTTCCTTTTTTTACAGGAATTGGATTTTCTGAGCCTCTTTTGAAAAAGATACAAAGTTGGATCAAAAGTCTACCCTAAAGCTTTCCCTGGATCCTTTCGGTAATCTTTGATTACAAAGTGTGCGGTTGGTTTTAGTCCTGTAATATAGCAAAAACACACAGAACCATTTGCAGTAGCGTCAGACCAGGTGCTCCTCTTCAAAAACAAGTCTGTGGCTGCTGTCACACTGCAGAATTAATGCAGTTTAATACCACTATAACTGGCACGGCTCAATCCTATGGAATTCTGAGATTTGTAGTTTTGTGAGATATATGTATAGCTTTCCCTGGTAGAGAGCTCTGGTGTCACAGCAAACTACAAATCCCAGGATGGAACCATGGCTGTTAAAGTGGTGTTAAAGTGTTTTATTTGTACAGTGTGGCTGCAACCCAAATTTCATTAGACAGGGCCTCTGTTTTCTTCCTATTTGGAGCTTTTTTGTACGGATGTTCTGAAAATACCTTCAAGAAAATGTTGGCTGCCATTATTGCCCTATCTATCTATCTATCTATCTATCTATCATCTATCTATCTATCTATCTATCTATCTTTATAGAATCATATGAGTTTATCCCATGAAGGAGATTGTGAGTTCATCCTGTGAATATCCATGAAAAACCATGGAATAACGCAAAACAGATTTCATACAGCGTTGCACAAACATGCCATTAAAGTGGTCACAAAGAAGCAATAACACACGTCCATTTACTTTCAGGATTTCAGTGACAATGCATTTCCGATGTCACTTTATTTGCACAATTGCATGTGATAATCATTCGTGCAACTACTTGCCATTTTTGCTTTATTTGCGGGATGCTTTACATGCACTTTAATCTCTCTTTAATACTGAAATTAGTCTAGTGTGAGTTGGAAGAGACCCCAAGGGCCATCCAGTCCAACCCCATTCTGCCATGCAGGAACTCTCAATCAAGGCATCCTTGACAGATGGCCATCCAGCCTCTGCTTAAAGACCTCCAAAGAAGGAGACTTGAACTTTCCACTGCCACCACTCCCACCTTAAGGCTGCAAGCCTAAACACAGTTCTGTGCCTGTGCCTTCGAGTTGCCTGTGGACTTGTAGCCACCCCATGCAACTAGATCGGGTCATCTCATGTAAAGACATATCATTAAACACCAAAGTCAGAATCATCCAAGGATTCACATTTCCAATTTCTATAAGTGGTTGTGAAAGCTGGTTCACGAAGGAAGCTGACAGGTAGAGGATCCATTCATTTGAAATGTGATGCTGGAAGAGAGTTCCACAGAGAGCATGGACTGCTAAAAAGAGAAATGAATGGATCATGGAATCATAGAGTTGGAAAAGACCCCAAGGGCCATCCAGTCCAACCCCCTGCCATGCAGGAACTCCCAATCAAAGCATCCCTGACAGATGGCCATCCAGCCTCAAGCCTGAATTCTTACTAGAAGTCAAAACGACTAGGTTGAGGCTATCGTACTTTGGGCATATCATGAGACAGTCGGGCTTCTTGGAAAAGACGATAATGCTCAGTACAGTAAAAGGCAGCAAGAAAAGAGGAAGTCTACATTACAGGTGGATTGCTTCAGTCAAGGAAGACGTGGTTGTCTTGAATTTGCAAGACCTGAGCAGGGCTGGGAATCCTGGCAGTCTCCACCTGAATCTCAAAGGAAGTATAATTTTCTGTTGTTAATGGAATTTAAGTTTTATTCCCAGGACTTTGTGGCTCTTTGTCTCCCATTCACATGGATGGAGGGAGGAATGTCCTGTCTGCATGGATATCCGTCCCATACTATCTCAGTTCAGAACAACACCAATAACATCATGACAAAATTCTGGCTTGTGATTAACATCATATTGTTTTTTCTCCTGTATGATTGTTAACATCTTTGCCTGGTGAATAAACCAGTGGAGCTTTGAATGGTTACAACATGTCTTTTGTGCGTTTTGGTTGTTCCAATAAAGGTATCACTGTTTTGTGGATTTTGGATGTTGTTGTACTTTGCTATATGGCCAACGTGGCTAACCTCGGATATGTTTTCTCATTCATAGGTTCACTACAAGTCGAAGTTGACTTGATAGCAAATAACAACAACAAGCTGTGTTAACTTCTTTAAGATGCCACTGAACTTTTAAAAATTGAATTTAATTTATACTCAGCTAAAAGTTGACCTCATGTATAAGTCGGGGGCAGGTTTGGGGGCAAAAATTGTGGTTTTTGATATCACTTGTGGATACGTTGAGGATAAAACCTAGAGGCATATCACAATGGATGTAAAGGATGAAGCAAAGGAAAAACAGTGGCATTTATCACATGGGAGAAATTTCTCTCAATTGTGAATGGAGCCAATTCGCAATTACGTGAATTCACTAGTTTAGCTAATTTACGTGAAATCTGATTGCATTCGGAATGCGTTCAGAATCACTTCCCATTTCCCGAAAATGACCCCCCCCATTGCCCGAAATTGCGTGAGATACTCTAATACGCAATTACGTGAAACCCCATGATTGTGTTCGGATTGCCATTACATTATACTCCCAAATTCTGTCGTATGATAAACTCCAGAGCTAAAGAACTTGCAAAATTCAAGCAGGCATAACTATTTCTTTCATACTAGAGGCTGGATAGATGAGAGAGTAGAGAAGGATCAATGCTTCCAGGACAGATTACGCTCTTAACTTTCACCAGGGGATACTTCCCTTTTTAAATAAGAGTTAAAGTACCATACTTACATTGACTTATGGATAAGTCTACTCAGATTTTTTGGGTCAATTTTTTGACTAACATTTCTACAGCGGTCCCTCCACATTCGCTGGGGTTAGGGGTGAATTACTTCCGTGAATGTGGAAAAAACACAAATAAACACTATTATTTTTACCTGAGAAAACACCTCTTGAGGAATCTCCAAGTGCAACTCTATGGTCAACATCTGCCAGACGTTGATCATAGAATCATGCTGGAGGACCTACAAATGCCTAGAGCAGTGTTTTATTTTGGAACTTCTAGGTCCTCCAGCACAACTCTATGGTCAGCTTCTGGAAAGAGTTGCGCTGGAGGACCTAGAGATTTCTAAAGAGAACAAATTAATCAAACCTGCAAATAGTCAAAGCAGCAAAAGTCAAAGCAGCAAAAGTCAAAGCTGCAAATTGGACAGCCAACTATACTTTTTAAAATTGTGTGTTTGCTCTGGATGAGTCATAGGCATTGTGTGTATTTGTCACTGTTCTTTCTGAGTGATGGTATTGCTGTTCGTGATTTTATGACTTGTTTTGGTCAATGATTGTAATTGTTTGCAAACAGTAGATACCTTTCACAGAACTGAGGGGTGCTGGGGTGCCTTCAAGTCATTTCTGACTAGCAGCAACCCTCAGGTGGGTGTATTATGGAGTTTTCTCTGCAAGATTTGTTTAGAGGGGGTTTGCCATTGCCTTCCTCTGAGGCTGACAGGTTCTCCAGTGCAACTCTATGGTCAACCTCTGGTAGAGTTGGGCTGGAAGACCTAGGTGTTCCTAGAGAGAACATACTAATCAAAACCGCAAATAATCAAATCGGGAAAAAGTCAAACCTGCAAATATGGAGGGCTAACTGTAGACTTAGGACCTTATCAGACATTGGAAATTGGAAGTATAATCTAATGGCAATCCGAACGCAATCATGGGGTTTCACGTTATTGCGAATTAAAGTATCTCACGCAATTTCGGGCAAAAGGGAAGTCATTCCGAACGCAATAATGGGTTTTACCTTATTGTGAATTAAAGCATCTCACGCAATTTCAGGCAATGGAGGGGGGGGTCAGTTTCAGGTAATGGGAAGTCATTCTGAACACATTCTGAATGCAATTGAAATTCATGTAAATTCGCTAAACTAGCGAATTCATGTGAATTCGAATTGACTCCAATTGGCTCCATTTGAAATAAAGAGAAATTCCTCCTGTCTGATAAGGTCCTTATACACAACTCTGTGGTCAACTTCTGGCAGAGGTGCACTGGAAGACACAGAAATTCCTAGGGAGAAAATACTAATCAAACCCAGAAATAATCAAATCTGCAAAAAGTCAAAACTGTGAATGACAATGTGGGGGATCAACTGTAGACTTATACACGAATACGGTATATATACAATAAATGGAAAGTGTTCTAATGTGCAGACCGTCTTACCTCTTGACTTCCACTTGGGGGAGCATCATCCCATTTTTTCCCCTCCCCTCCCTTAAAAAAATAAAAAAGGCCCTGCTTCTTCCCACAATGCACTGAGCAGCACTGGCCACTACTACAGAATTTCTGGGCACTTGCACGCTGCCTGCGATTGTGAACAATGCTGCGGGAACCCTGGTGCAGGCTGCTCCTTGTGTCGCAAAACCTGCCTCCTGTGCCACCTCTGCTCTGCAGCTGCATAAACTTGACTGCATTCTCATGATGCACAAAGGTAAGGTCTGGAGGAGCAATTTCACTTTCTGGCTTTTGTGTAAGGAGGGGCTGTGGGTTTGTTTTGGGTTGGGAGTTTGCACTGAACCAGAGACAGCTGGCTCCTTGGTTATGGCTTCTCCTTTTTCCTTCTCCTGGTATTGATTATGAGACTAAGGAAAGAGCTTGGAAGGTGGGTTTGGGACACTGGGGGAAGGTTTTCATTATAAAATGAAATTTTCACTTATGTGTGTATTTATTTGGCAATCTCTGGGCACTGCATGTCTCCTCCTTTTCTGGAACAGTTCACAGGCTTGGAGTGCAAGGAAGATGCAGGAGGTTTTCCAACTCTTTTCTGATGGTTTTTGTGGGTTTTTCAGGCTATATGCCCATGTTCTAGAAGAGTTTATTCCTGACATTTTGCTGGCATCTGTGGCTGGCATCTTCAGAAAAGGCATTCTCTGAAAATGTCATCCACAGATGCCGGCGAAACATCAGGAATACACTCTTCTAGAACATGGCCACATAGCCTGAAAAAACCACAAAAAACTATGGATGCCGGTCATCATGAAAGCCTTCGACTTCACATCTTTCCTGATGAATGCAGAGATATGAAATGTCTCCTGTACCAAACAGCAGTGGACAATCTCTCTTTTTCCAGTATCCTCTTGGAACATGTGAATGGTGGCTCAGAAGAAGGCACAGGGGAGCAAAGCAGTCAGTCATAGAGTGGTGCCCAGTTGCTGGTGTGAATGTAAAGGCAAAAGGCATGGTAGGCTAAGGGTATGTTCTTTCCATGTGGTTCCCTTGCAGCAAATCCCCACACACAGAACAAATGCATAGGCTTTGGTGTGTTTCTTTAGTACACAAGTCGAAACATGCGGAGTTGTGCTTGCAAGGGGTACCCTCTGGTATGGAGTTTTGAAACCGCTTTTTCCATGTGGCGAATGTGATCCAGAGATTAGAACATGGAACAATGGATGCAAGCTACAGGAAAAGGGATTCCAGCTCAACATTAGGAAGAACTGCCTGACAGAAATGTTTGAAGATGGAAGACAATCCCTCGGAGAGTGGTGGAGTCTCCTTTATAGATTTTTAAACAGAGGCTTGATGCCCATCTATTGGGGATGTTTTGACTGAGAGTTCCTGCATGGCAGGGGGTTGGACTGGATGGCCCTTGGGGTTTCTTCCAACTCTATGATTCTATGATCCTTGCTTGTTCTCTCATGCAGTTGTTGGGTGTCTTTTTCGATTTAGCACATTGATTTGTAGTGTATCTAATCCTGAAATGTAAACACATGTGTGCATGGAAGAAGAAAAATTCCTGCAGGTTTCCAGCTGTGGGAAAACAAGGTTTGAGGGACTTGTAAAGTTGTTTTGAGTCCCATGGCAGAGGGCTTACCACAGGAATTTTCTCTCTGTCGTAGTGAAATTGCTTACTCAGAGGTGATAGCCCAGAGACCTTGTACCTAATGTGAGACCATTAGTCTATCTGGTCCTCAAAGAGATTCTTTGTTCTTAAACATCCCATTTCCCGCTAGTCTTGCTCTCTGAAAAATCTCTTGCTAAACGATGTAAGGAATCTAACTTCAGGTTTTCTATATGCAAAGCACTTGTTATATTACAGAATTACAACACTTCCCTGCTGACCGCTGCTATGTAAGTCATTTTTGGACTATAGATCTTGAATATTAACTCTCTGTCTGATATTCTAAGATACAGTATTTTGGCTTTTCCAATTTTTCTTGTTTGAAAACCTCTGCAGTGATTCTGTCTGCCTTCTTGCGATGTGGATATGTAGTTTTGTTTATGGTTGGTCATAACAAGTACAGATGCCGCATTACTCAAATATCTGTGTTTGGGAGGGAATCCTCACACATCTCTGAACATGATATTTGACAGATTAAACACATAGCCATGTCATGTTTTTCAACCCTTCTTTTCAACTCTTTCTCCTCTGGGGAGGTTGCAATTGCATCTGTACAATAAGGATACCCAATTTTATCTTTTCCAATTGCTAGACCATGAGTAGAGATCATGATGGATGTTGCTGAACTGCATTTCCTATCATCCCTCACCATCAGTTATGTTGGCTGGGGCTGAACAGAGTCAAACAACATATGGATGCTGACCATATGATCCTAGGATTTATAGTTTGTTGTGGCACCAGAGGTGGCTTAATATCCCACAAAACTACAAATCCCAGATTCTATAGCATTGAGCCATGGCAGTTAAAGTGATGTCAAACTGCATTATTTCTGCAATGCAAGATGCAGCCCAAGAAATATCTCTGTATTTCAAGTGAGGACTAAATGAAGCAGAATGGGGTAGTCCTTTTACTTCCCTTGATCTGGACACTATATTCCACTTGATGAAACCAAATTGTATTGGCTTTTCTTGCAGCTGCATCACACTGCAGACTCATGTTTAGCTTGTTGTCTAATAACTCCTCGCTCCCAAATTCTTTTTACATATAATGCTGTCAGACCATCCTATATTTGCACACCTGCCTAAATTTCCTGTCTAAATTTATCCCTGTTGAAATTCATTTTGTAGGTTTGGCCCTGTTCAATATGTTGCAGCTGTCTTGAATCCTGATTCTGGCCTTTGAGGTATTAGTTATCCCGAAAATGTTTGTATCATCTCCAGATTTGTAAAGATGCTTGCACAACTCAAATGATCAATTTCACCTAGAAGAACACAGGCCAAGCTACGTGTGATACGTTTTTCTTGAATGCACTAATGCACTTTGACACACACACACTGCAATCCTACATCAGGGTTGCATAACGCCTGCTGAATTACACACTGATGGTCTTATGTGACCCTTGGGTTGAATGGAAATGTGCACTGGAATGCACAATCCGATGAATGCATTCATCCTGCTCTGACTTCAAGTATAAATGGAATTCAGGTGGTTTGGATCTGAATATGTGTGACCTGTGAGTGAGAGAAGCCAGATTTATTACTTGGAGGTCAGGAAGACTTGTCAGGAGAAGGGAGCATGTTGTTGTTAGCTGCTTTTGAGTTGATCTCAACTCATGGCTAGCCTGTGAATGAGACGTCTCCAGGTACCCCTTTCTTCTACCTACCTGCTCAGGTCGTGCAGGACCAGGATCATGGTCTCTACTGATGGATTCTATCCATCTGACATGTGGTCTTCCTCTCTTTCAACTTCCTTCCATCTTCCCCAACACCATTGTCTTTCGTAAAGAGTCTCATGAAGTGGCCTAAGTATAACAGCCTCAGTTTAGTTATCTTGGCTTCTGGGGACAGTTATGACTTGACTTGTTCTAGGACCCATTTGTTTCTCTTTTTAGCTGTCCAAGGTATCTCTCAGCACTCTTCTCCAGCACCACATCTCAAATGAATTCCCGGGCACCACAATTCAAGAAGGATGTTGAGAAGCTGGAGCATGTCCAGAGAAGGTCGACTAACATGGTGAAGGGTCTGGAAACCATGTCCTACGATGAATGCCTTAGGGAGCTGAGTATGTTTAGCCTGGAGAAGAGAAGGTTAAGAGTTGATATGATAGCCTTGTTTAAATATTTGAAGGGATGTCATATTGAGGATGGATCAAGCTTGTTTTCTGAGTAGGGCCCAGAAGAATGGATGCAAACTATAGGAAAAGAGATTCCATCTCAACATTAGGAGGAACTTCCTCACAGTAAGAGCTGTTTGACAGTGGAAGACACTTCCTCAGAGAGTGGTGGACTCTCCGTCCTTGGAGGTCTTTAAGCAGACATTGGATGGTCATCCATTGGGGTGCTTTGATTGTGATTTCCTGCCTGGCAGGGGGTTGGACTGGATGGCCCTTGGGGTCTCTTCCAACTCAATGATTCTATGGATTAGTTTTCTTCCTATATGCTTTCTTCACTGCCCAACACTCACATCCTTATACGTGGCCATAGGAAATAAAATGGCTTGAACAATTCTAACAGTAGTGTACAGCTGTATGTCTTTACACTGGTGGTGTACACTTTACCCTGGTGGCGCATCAGCCCTGGTGGCGCAGTGGTTAAATGCCTGTACTGCAGCCACTCACTCAAAACCATAAGGTGGCGAGTTCAAGACCAGCAAAGGGCTGAAGCTTGACTCAGGCTTGCATCCTTCCGAGGTCGCTAAAATGAGTACCCAGATTGTTGGGGGGCAAATAGCTTAAAATTGTAAACCGCTTAGACACTCCTTAAGGGTATGAAGCGGTATATAAATGAAGCTGTTTGTTTTGTTTGTTTACACTTCAGGATTTTGTCTAGTTCTTCTATAGCTGTCCTTCCCATTCCTAGTTTCTTCTGATTTCTTGACTGCAGTCTCCATTCTGATTAATGTTTGATCTAAGGTATGGAAAATCTTTAACTATTTCAATTTCCTTTGTTATCTAGGTTGAATTTATGTAACTCCTCTGTGGTCATTATTTTTGTTTTCTTAAAGTTTAACATTAGGCCTGCCTTTGCACTTTCTTTAGTAATGTTTCCAAGTCTGTTATGTTTTCTGCTAGTAGTATAGTGTCATCTGCATATCTTAGGTTGTTGATATTCTTTCCTCCTATCTTCACTACTTCTTCTGTGTCCAAGCCTGCTTTTCACAGAAAAGGAGCATAGCATGAGCCAATAACAACCGTAGCTTGAAAGCTGGATTGTTGCTATCAAGATCCAAGGGTTTAGCAGTGAAGTGGGTCATAAATGATCATCAAAGAGCAACAAACCAGTTGAAGAATGTTGAATGGCTTTCTCTTGCCTTGTTAAAATCCTGAGCTAACTTGCCTAACCGAAGGCCTGTTCTACAGCTATCAGATTAGGTGTCTCCTAGGTCTCT
The DNA here is from genome assembly GCA_034509955.1 of Urosaurus nigricauda. Lineage (NCBI taxonomy): Eukaryota > Metazoa > Chordata > Lepidosauria > Squamata > Phrynosomatidae > Urosaurus > Urosaurus nigricauda. The sequence continues at coordinate 375,538,985 of JAOEGL010000001.1, read as the reverse complement.
TCTCTTTCTTATTGGCAAGGTAAGTCTGGCTTCTCATCCGATGAAGGTGTGTGTGGGGGGGGGGGGCATGGCAGCACTAGAAAAGAGTACTACTAATGATTTTAACAGGGCTCTCCTATGCAATAGTCAGCTAGTGACCCAAAAGTCAGGTGGTGGTAAGGCAAAAAGCTATATTGCTTTCTATTTAACAGACTTTCGAAACTTCAAATGCTCTCCTTATATCTCTTTCAAAGAAAGGAGCTGTATCCTCAGCATCTGCCACATTCTGCTGAGGATTGAGGGGCTATACATACAGTCCTGAAGGGGCGGCATGCAGCCGCTCCTTCTTCAGACAGATCGGGGCCATGGCAACCTCATGCTGTGGCCCTGATCCAACCCCTGGAGGGTGCAAAAAGGAGCTGCAAAAAGGGTGCCATAGTTGTGGCAGCGTGGCTGTATAGCGCCCATTTGGTGCGGTGTCATTTGGACGCAGCGCTGGAGGTGTGTCATGATGCCGTGTGCTGTCTGGAGCGGCACACAGTGTCAGGGCACCTGGGGAGTGGAGTCGGTCATACGTCATCAGGACGATGCGCTCCAACTCTGCCCCCAATCTGGCCTTTTAGGCTGGCCTGGGGGCAGAGACGGGATGTCACATCCAGATGATGCACACCCTTGATGATGCCACCAGGGCGCCATGATGCAGTGTGCCCCTCTAGATGACGTGCAGCATCATTACGCCCCTCTGGTGCTGCCTCCAAATGATGCAGCACCAAAGGGGCGCAATATAGTCATGTCATCACCGAGGCTATGGTGCCCTTTGGAGGGCACAAATAAGATATGATTTTTGTGGCTCCTTTTTATTTCCTCCACAGGCTGGATCAGGGGCACGGCATGAGGTTGCCATTGCTCTGATCCAGCTGAAGAAGGGGTAGCTGCATGCCACCCCTTAGGGGCTGTTTGTACAGCCCCTCAGTCCCCAGCTCGAAGGTGGCCATTATTACCTGGACCTTACTTAGAATAGCATGGCATCTTCTAGGCACACAATTCAAGAAGATTGCTGTCCATAGGAGGGTGAACATAATGGTAAAAGGTCTGGAAACCACCAAGCCTTATGGGGAGCAGCTTAGGGAGCTGGATATGATTAGCCTGGAGAAGAGATGGTGTAGAGGTGATGTGATCGTAATATTTAAATATTTGAAAGGATGTTACGTGGAAGAAGGAGCAGAGACTTGGACATGGAGCAATTTAAGGTAAAGGAAAAGAGATTCCTAAACATTAGGAAGAACTTGCTGAACAAAAGAGCTATTTGACAGTGGAATACAGTGGTGCCTCGGAGGGTGGTGGAGCCTCCATCTTTGGAGGTTTTTAAACAGAGGCTGGATAGCCATCTGTCAGGAGTGCTTGGATTGTGTCTTCCTAGATGGCAAGAGTTTGGACTAGACTTCCAACTCTAGGTTTCTATTTGGAGACATAAACTCAAAGCAATCTAACTCCTCTGAGTCCAATTCTTTACATTCCAGAGGGTTCGTTACAACAGGGGCAAACAGATATGCACTGACCAAGAATGTGTATCCACATGTTCAGTGGCACCCCATACACAGCTCCACTTCTGCAACCTTCAACTTACTGTTGATAGTGTGCAACTGAGCAAAAATATCCAACTACTTGTGCAGAGGAAGGTATGCATGCATCAAACACCTCGAGGAGTCTGGCTGTGGAACAGCACCTACGGTAGTAAATGTGGAATTCTTAGCATATTTGTAACCGTGTCTGTAAATAAGTTGAATGGTCCATTTGGTTCATGGAGATGACAGAGGATGCTTTGTGCTGTCCTGGCTGCATAAAAGAGCAGGAAATCATTTTGTAAAATAACTGGAAGGAACAGAACTGGAAGAAAGAAATCGGGCCAAAGTTAAAACAAACACACTCTTGCCTCATATTTTCTCACAAAATACCAGGACTGCTGGTGCCTTGTACAAATGCAAACATTCCAAACAGCTTTTTATGTTCCCAGATTTATTTATTTTTGTCTCAGATGGATCACTCTCTTGATCTTAGCGGAATATATTTCTGTTCTCATATTTGGATGCCTGTGCATTCCTTTCCACCAAATTTCCCCTTTGTAGCTCCGAGGAGTTCGTTTCTGTTTACATTACTCCCATGATAATTTCCTATGCACCTACTCTGGTTTCGGTTCTTGCACCCTCTCTTGCAATTATCGTTTAAATTGTGACTCTTGCCAGGTTCCCTACAGCAGCGGTTCCCAAACTTAAGTCCCCAGATGTTGTTCTTGTTGTTGCAATTATTATTATTTATTTATATAGCCCATGGCTCTTTACAAGACAAAGAGCAACCAAAGGAGATCTTGTAACACTTTTGAAACTAACTGAGAGAAAGAAGTTGGCTTCATCAGATGCATGGAGTGAAGTGCCTTGGAACAGACTGTTATAGCTGTGAATGAGGTGGCTGCATGTGTGAATATCAATAGGAGCACACAACTTGTGTGCATGGTGAAGAGGTGTGTCAAGTTCAGGTTTAAGGGAATAAAGGCCGGAGAAAGAGGTTGCCTAATGCCAAGGTGAGTGGAAAACCATATGAATGGTGAAGGGAGTGTACTATTTGGATACTACTTGGAATGTAGTGTGATGCTGCCTGGAAACTAGAAAGGAGATATGATAAACTAACTAAGGGAACTCCCATGAGGCTCGATGTTAACCAGTGTTGTAATATTTGTAGTTTTCCAGGAAATCATTGTCTCTGTTCAACCCACTGCCAATGGAGTAGGGTTTGTGGATATGTTTCAATTCAGCTGTTTCTCTTTCCAGACTCCCCTTGAAGTGTTTTTGTTCAAGGACTGCTCTCCTGAAGTCTGAAATGGAATGTCCAAGAACATTGACGTTTTCTGCAACTGGGTTTTCTCTCTCTCCATATTTCCATTCCTAATGTCTCATTTATGTCCATTATCCTCTGGTGCAGAGACTGGCTTGTTTGCCCAACGTAGATTGCCGAAGGCATTGTTGACAGAGAATGGCAAATATTACATTAGAGGATGAGCAAGTGAAAGTGCCTCTCATATTGTGGGTGATATGATTAGGTCCTGTAATGACATTTCCTTAGTAGATGTGTGGGCAGAGTTATAATCCGGGTTTGTGTCAAGGTCTTGTGCCAATCTCTTCATCCATATTGTGTTTCCTCCTGTAGGTAAGCAGTTACGTATCTGTGTTTAAGCTTGGGAGCCTGTCTATAGGCATGTAAAGGCCTGCCACCAAGAGCCCTTGAGAGAGCAGCATAATTGTTCAGAATGGGTTGTAGTTAACTGATGGAACAACTGAGTGGTCTCAGTTGGGAACAAGATGTAGCCACTATTAGGGTTCTGCCATTTCCTGTCTTTAGATTAGTCCTGGTACAAGGTAAATCACACCCTCTCAGCCTCAGAGGAAGGCAATAGCCGACCCCTTCTGAACAAATCTTGCTAAGAAAACCCTGTGATAGGTTCACCTTAGGATCGCCATAAGTCAGAAGCCATTTGCAGGCATGCAACAGCAAGCCTTGGCTTGTTGATTTGTCTTTTTATTTTAAACTTCATACGGTGGGCAGTGTAGCTTGAGGAATGCTTGTTGTAATTCTATGGGCTTGGCATCCCTTTCTTATGGGTCTGAGCAGATGTAATTGTATCGGAGGGGTTGTAAACGATGGGTTTCATAGTGTGTTCAGGTTGGAAACTGGAGGCATGTAAGTACATGTAGAGGTCAGTGGGTTTGCAATACAGTGTGTTGCCTAGATGTCTGTTGTGTAGCTGTACGGTGGTGTCCAGGAAGCGAAATGTTGTTGGACTGCAACCCCCAGAATCCCTCGCCAGCTTCTGAGGATTCAAGGTTGGGAACCACTTCCCTACTTAGCATGAGAAGGATATTTCAAGTACTATCCAGGGCGGACCCTGCTTAGCTTCCAAGATCAAATGGGACCTGGTGCCTTCAGGGTATTTGTAATTTTGGGAGCCAATGTAGTGCAGTGGTTTGAGCATTGGACTATTTTATTATTATTAAACTTTATTTCTAGAGCGCTGTAATTATACTCAGCGCTGTACAAAATTGGTAAAATTTAAGAAATATAAAAGCCTGCCGGATGCGTACAGTCTAAAATAGTAACAATTAGATAAAATTACAGAGAGAGGAAAAGCAAGTTAAAACATCAGGGTAAAAACAAATCACATCAAATGAAATCAAACAGCCAGATGGTAATCACAAGTTCCCTGAGAATGCTTCCCTAAACAATAAGGTTTTCAGCTCCACCTTAAAGCTGGTTAGGGAAGTGATGAGCCGAGCATGCAGAGGGAGAAGGTTCCAGGAATGAGGGGCAGCAAGAAAAAAGGGACGGATCCGGGAGGGGGCAGAGGACAACCTGGGTTGGGAGAGGAGACCTTGGTTACCAGAGCGGAGGGTACGGGTAGGGACATAGGGGGAGAGAAGATCAGCTAGATAAGGGGGGGCTAGCCCATGCAGGGCTTTGAAGGTGAGTAGCAAAAGTTTGTACCTAATGCGGAGAGGAAGAGGGAGCCAGTGAAGGGAGGACAAGAGAGGGGAGACATGATCATAGCGGCGAGCAAGTGAAATAATGCGTGCAGCTGAATGCTGAACAGAAATTAATGGGTGGAGGTGAGAGAGAGGAAGCCCAGCGAGGAGGAGATTACAGTAGTCTAGTCGTGAGACCACTAGGGCATGGACCAGTGTTTTTGCGGTAGATTCTGAGAGATATGGACGGATTTTGGCAATATTATAGAGAAAAAATCTACAGACCTTGGCTGTGGTCTGGATCTGAGGAATAAATGACAAAGAGGAGTCAAAAATGAAACCAAGGCTGCGGGCTTCCTGGACTGGCTGAATAGAGATGTTATTGACAGAAATGGAAAAGGAGTAGTGAAGGGTGGGCTTGACTCCAGAGAGTAGGGCTTGAATCCTCCTTCAGCCATGCAAATGCACTGAGTGACCTTGGAGAAGCCATATTCTCTTAGCCTCAAAGGAAGGCAAGGGTAAACCCCCTCTGAACAAATGCTGGCAGGAAAACCACATGTCATATTCGCCTTATGGACATAAATGACTTGAAGGTACATGACAACAAAGTGCCTTCAATTATGGCAAACCAAGAGTATTTGGTTCCCCCAATAAGGCAATTGGGCACTGCTATTTTGAAAGGCAAAAAGTAAGAAATCCCAGGTTCATATAAAGTAACTTGTGGGATCCCGGCCTAAGGGTATCTCGCAGTGGCCATCATAACTAAGGATGGCTTTGGTGCATGCATGAGCAAATAGCCCCAGTGATATTTAATGATGTGTGTGTTCTTGGCTGGCCCCCTTGTATCCCGCTGCGAGATCATTCAGTCATCAAGCCTCTCCATTATTTCTCCTTTCAAAGAAACACTTTGAGCTATTGAGAATCCACCCTCCCTGCTTTTTCCACTGACAGTCTCCTTCATTGTCACTGTTTGGGCTCTTCACACACAGAAACACACACACACACACACACACACACATACACTAGGATGCCCCCCCTCCCCATTCAGCATGAGCATCTGTTATGCTGTTGAGGAGACAGAGAAGGGAAAAGAAAGCAAAGTCCTGAAAGTTTGCTTTGTGGCCACAGCTAATAAGCCGGATGAACTCATGTGATTCCCTTTTTGCTTTGGTGTTCAGTCTCCAGACTGACCTTGCTTTGCATTGAAAAGGACCAGCTGAGCCATGGACTCTTCTGGAATACAAGTTGAGTCCCCCTTATCCTGAATTCAAAATACTCCAGAATCCAAAATTGTCCACATGGGGGCTGAGACAGTGACATCTTTGCTTTCTGATAATTCAGTGCACCTAGACTTTGTTTCCCACACAAAATTATTTAAAAAATATTATCTATATAATGACCTTCAGAGTATGTGTACAAGATGTATATGAAACACAAATGAATTTAATGTTTAGAATTGGGTCCCATCTCCAAGACATCTCATTATGTACAGTCAGACCTTGGTATCCACAGGGGGTCCGTTCCAGACCCTCCCTCCCTGCAGATACCAAAAAATACAAGACCTTAAATCCTGTTGTCTCTAATAGCAGTGCGATATGCACACAGTATGTGTCACCATTGGGGGCAACAGTGGCTTACCATCCATGGATGCTTAAATCTGCAGATGGTAAGCCCACGGATAAAGAAGCCCCACTGTATATGCAAATACAGTCACCCCTCTGTTTTCACGGACTTGGGATCCGTGTCCCTTGCTTATGCTTGAGTGGCAAATGGAAGGGGACAAAATGGGGTGCATGCCCATGGGGCACGCACCACCATTCAAGCCAATGGAGCCTGGATATTAGTGTTTTTTATTTTCATGGGTGTGTGCGCGTCCAGAATGGATCCCCTATGAAAACGGAGGGGCGACTGTATTCCAAAATTCAAAAAATTCCAAACTCCAAAACATGTCTGGTCCTAAGCTGGTCCTGGATAAGGGAGACTCAACCTGTACTTATCTTCATAGCAGAATATTGGCCATTCAGTTTGAAAGTATACAAAAGTTGAGAGTGCAGCCCCTTTCTTCCTAGGAACACACTTTTTGAGACAAACTGGATCTTCCTAATGGAATTCAGAGTTTATTTCCTGGACTTTAAGAATCTCCCAGTATCCACATGCCCAGAAGAAGGAGGGGCTCATCTGCACGGATACTATTCTGAACTGAGGACAACAACAACATCTTGACAAAATGCAGGGCTATGACTAAGATCTTCACCGTTTTTCTTTTTTTCTCTTATATGATTTTTAACATCTTTGCCTGATTAAGAAGCCAGTGGAACTTCAAAAGCCTGCAACATGTACATTGTGCGTTTTGGTTGGCTCAATATAGGCATCACTGCTTTGTGGATTTGGGATGTTATTGTACTTTGCTATAGGACCAACAAGGCTACCCCTGGATAAGTTTACTGATAACTGGTTAATTGGATGCGTCCTTATTAAATATATGGTTCACACAATAGGAAGAGAAGAGAAAAAGGGTTCCACATTCAAGCCAAAATCTCATGCATATGTCACCTTAACAATCAACTTGGTAATAAACACCAAAATTCTTTTCTCCCACCCATTAAATTTTCTAGCCTTGCAGAAAGTGAGACATTGAAAATTGTTCACACCTAGAACTTTTTTATTCATGGGGTAACTTGAAGCACATATACAGAGACATACACACAAACATTAACATACTCACAATGAGAGGTTTGGCCAAGAATGTTTAATTTGCTGACTGACTCAATAAGCCTGCTCTCTTATTACTTTTATGGGATTTCCCTTTTATTGATGTTCTGTCACAGAGTACAAGGAGTAAAATCTAGTTTTATGTTTTGGCTCCTCACTGATGATAAACATTTTCAGCTGCTTGTGTCTTAAATGATCCCATTGGCATTTCTTTTTACGATGCACTAAAACGGATTGAGAGCATTGCTCCTGAAGATGTGCCTGCTGTTTGGAACCTACTCGTGTTAAGAGAAAACAAATCTAAAATTTAAAAAGAAATAAAATGCAAATCACAGAATTGGCTTTTGGATTGGAACTTCAGTCCTTGAATGAACTAGTTGGCCAATACGAAAGTGTAAATTATCCCTAATTCAGTAGAATAAACTTCAGAATCAAACATAAACAATGAAAATCTGTTAACACAAGAAAAAACAAATTAAAAAAGACAGGGAAAGGTGGACAGTGAAGAAAACTGATAGGAAGAGAATAAATTCATCTGAAATGTGGTGTTGGAGGAGAGGTCTTTGCATGCTAGCAAAAAAGAGAGCAGAGAGGAGGCCACTGCTAGCTTCTTGGGGAAGGCACGTCTATGGAGATGATCACACAGAGACAGGATAGGGATGGGATCGCTCCCCCGTCCTTATCCCATCATTAACCTGTCTGTCACTGTGATAGTGTGAAAGGCTTTCAAATTGTAGCACCGATCCCGCTATCACCTCGTTATTAAAGCAGCACTGCAATAACACAAACTTCCATTAATGCAAAATGCCAGCCAATGTCACTGTAATGATGGGATCTGTGCAACGTCATCTGAAAGCCTTTTGCACAATTATGGTCAGTCGTGCTTTTTGGATGGGTTAATGATGGAATCTGCACAACGTCGTCTGAAAGTCCTTTCTGCAATCTCATGGGAAAGACCGGACAGGAATGGGACAAGGAGGGGATAACGCCCCCCCCCATGTGATAATCTGCCATAGCTTCGAAGCAGCTGTCAAGAAGGCATTTGCTGCGATAGCATTAGGAATGAGAGAATGCCCTTCCCTGAAGATCTTAAAACTGGTAAAAACTTAAAGCCTTAAAACTTTAAGCTCAATAGTAATAATAATAATAATTTTATTTATATCCCCCCTCTCTGTCAGGATTGAGGCGACTTACAATAATGATAAAATACAACAATATAACAATATAAAATAAAACCATTATCCCTCCCACTAATACAACAATTAAAATTCCCTTACAACAATAAAATGACAGATTATTAAAACAATCAAACAGGTGCCCAAACCAAAAACCATCTAAAAAGTCAGACCGACATCCCACAACCCCTTTCTTGAATTATTATTATTAGCATTATTATTAGTTTAAGATCTTTGTGTGAGCTGTAAGACAAAGTGGGAGGTAAGCAAAGGCTTGAATAATTGATCAAAAGGAGACTGTACATAAACAGCAGAGGAAATTGAAAGTCAAAATGTAAAGGGGGAAATGAAGATCAAACATTGCTGCCTCGTCACAGGTTTTCACTGTCGTTACACCTCCTGCTCCCACCTTGAACAGAATTTTACTTTGCCAGTTCCTTACTCTTTGTGTAGGATCAGCTGCAGATCTGGAGACTGCTTTTCTATCACTTGTGATTTCCTCAAGGTTGCTTCTCGAGCAACCTCCCGCAATCTAGTGGCTTCTAGATGTATCTTGACTCCCATGATCCCCATCTGGCATGCTTGATGGGAGCTGCTGCTGCCGGCCGTCCCATCTAGAAGATGCCAGGTTGAACCAGGCTTGAACGTTATAAACAAGGAGCCTTGCAATGTTTTGGATGTAGTCTCAGGGTATATCTACATTATAGAAATAATGTCGTTTGACACCACTTGAAGTGCTGTAGTTCCATACTACGGAATACCAGGATTTGTTATTTTACTTGGTCTTTAGCTTCCTCTGCCTAAAAGTGCTGGTGCCTCAGAAAACGACAAATCCCAAGATTCTGTAGGATGGAGTCATGGCAGTTAAACTGGTGTCAAAATGCATTGTTTCTACTGTATAGATACACACTCAGAAGTTGATGAACCAGGGGCTGCAAGTAGAAGAGACGCCAAGCCCAAGAACCATAGTAAAGCTGGGTAACGGTAGTCAGAACGCTAGAGTTTTCCCCCAAAACAGGGCCACTTCCATTTTGTTCTCCTAAAGAACTGCAATTTTTGAAAAATACTTGGAGCGTTAGAGTTATTCTGTGCAAAATTTGCATGTAGCATTTTTGTGCAGAAAGCAACATTTCTGATGAGAATTTTCACATTTTGGGAGAGACAGATTGAGTCTCTCTTATCTGGAATTCCGAAATCTGAAATACTCCAAAATCCAAAATTGTTCAATGAGTGGATGAGATAGTGACACCTTTGCTTTCTGATGGCTCAGTGTACACAAACTTTTAATTATTAAAAATATTGTGTATAAAATTACCTTCAGGCTGGGTGTGCAAAATATATATGAAGCAGAAATAAAATTCATGTTTAGACTTGGGTCCCATCTCCAAGATATCTCATTGTGTATATGCAAATATTTCAAAATCCAAAATACTCTAAAATCTAAAATTGCTTCTGGTTCCAAGCATATCATGAAAATTCACAAATATTATCAGACGACATTGTATGTCTTCGTCATAATTGCGTCATTATCCTGCAAATAAACAGTAATTCTAGCTCCGCTTTTCATTCACGGGAAAGTCCCTTGAATGAAAATTGGTGCTAGAATTACTCTTTATTTATGGGATAATGATGCAATTATGGTGACGTCACATGACATTCTCTGATAATCTTCATGCAATTGTGCGATAGTGACGGGAGCATCTCGCTATGCTCCCTTAACTTTTGGCTGTGTGAAAATGTCCTTCGTAGCTGGTACAGAATACTGGCCATCTAAATTAAAAGTATACAAAAGTTGAATGTCCAGCCCTTTTCTTCCTAGGAATAGCCATTTCTCTTGACCGCATCAAATGTTTGTAGGGATAGTGGCACCAACAACAGTATGGGGCGCTTGGCTACTGCAGATCAGGAAGCATTTGGTCTAACCACACCTTGACCATTGAAGATGTTAAGACCTCATGAAGCTGAAACCCCTGAGCCAGAATTGAAATACATGCTCTTTGTCAAATTCCTTTTGGTATTTTAAGCTGTGCCAACCGAGCTGCAATGTATGCCTGTTTTGAGTACCACTGGTTACCAAATGCTTTGATATTTATAACTTTGCCATCTGCTGCATGCTGGATTCCGGAGGGCGGAAAGCTACTTGGGTTTCCACGATAGACATGCTTTTAAAATTTCAGGGAGCGTGGGAAACTGCAAATGGGCTAAACTTGGGGAGAGGAGCAGGAAGAGGGGGGAAAAGGATAAACGTCCTGCAGTTGATGACAAGCCGTACTCACAAAAAATAGAGCAAGCCCTCAGAGAGGTGGGATGCTCTGAAGCAAAACTAACCCATGCATTTTTTAAAAAAAATTTACATACAAAATGTGGATGTATCCTCTTACATTTCCTGGTAAATACATTCTGTTGTTTATTATTCTGCTCCCCAGAATTGGGACACGGAGTGGCTTGCAGTTTCCACAAGTTACAATATCGCTAAATTATCATTAAAATGTAATTAAAATTTCAAAATAATGTAAATATATATTCAATGATAAAAAATAATTAAAAATGGTACATAATCATACTGAAGCCCTTTGTTATTGGGAGAACATTAAGGAAGCGGTCATTCTAGCTTTCTTAGGCAGGACCTGGGACCAGCCATTGAGAAGGCCCTTATCTCTTTAGCCTCTGTAGAAGCTGAGATACTACAGTAAGTAAAACTTCCACTCACTGTTCTGCTTAGCTGTTTTGCAAGAAATGAATCTGATACCGCTTTCCAGTGTGTTTTTCTAATGAATGAAGCCACAGCTGTAATTCACATCATGTTTTTTGTGCCGTAGAGATTTAGAATTGTAGAGTGACCCATTGATCTTCGCATTACACAGTCACTCAATAGCCTTTAATATCGTTATTACAAGGGGGAATAGTGATGCTCCTCAACTGCGTTGCAGTAAGATGGCTTTTTATATTTTGTAATGAAAGAGATTAAATGTGGGGTAGTTACTTTGTCTTTCGGGCTAATTCAACCTGTATCCTTTTGCCCAAGAAGAAGTACTACTGAAGTCAAAGGAACCTAATTCTATGTGTATATGTCTCAGACTGCAGAGATAATAGGCATATTTATAAAAGAAAAGAGGAACATCAAAGGTGGGAAGCCTTCTCTAAAAGTTCAGAGGTGTCTCTCTCTGGTTCATTTTGGAAAGCAGAAGTCAGTTGCATCCATTCTTAAAGGGAAAGGATTTTGGAGAGACTTAAATTATGTCATTGATAACGTTAAAGAACAACTCAGGGAAATGTGTACCCTCCAGATATTATTTAGCAGCTCCCAGCAAGCAAAGCCAGTGGTGATGATACTGGGAGTTTTGGTTCAGCAGTTTCTGGCTGAATGAATGAATGCTAGAGTGGATAGCGAGTCTGAATGCAGCCAAGCTGGATTCTTTGTTAATTAATATAGATTATTTATACAGCTGTAAAAGATTTTTTTGTTTTGTTTTGTTGAGGTTTTCCCTCCCGAGGCATTGTATTCATTGTACACACCATTGTTGCCTGCATTAAGATTAACAAAAAGGGTGAAAAAATTGTGGGCAAAGGTGTTTACATTTCCAGGGAGAAAGGATGCATGGGCATATTCAGTAGTTTTGGTGACATTCAGCCTAAGTCCCACATAATGCCGTAATTCTCTTTTTGGAAAACACACTTTGATGTACATTTCCCAATTGCTCTCTGTAGGTGTGTACCTATAATACCCCTTTTGTGTCTCTCACGCTCTTCCTCTCTTCAGCTGCTGGCTTCTTAGTTCTTCATCCTGAATAGCGTGCCACCCAACAAAGAGGGGATTGAATGCCGTTTTGCATGTTTTAAGCAGGTGCAATGCAGGAAAGTCAGACGAGGAAGCTCAAGTGTGTTACGCTGCTTCCTCCTACGACTGTTTAGCATGTCCAAGTAGTCCTTGCATCTCTAGCAACCTTTGTGCCAATGGTGGGGAATGCTGGGAATTGGAAGACAATGACTTTTGGAAGGGACACATGAGAGACAGAAAAAAGATTTTAACTAAACACTAGGAAGAACTTTTTTTTACTGCTGGACAGTGGGATAGATGGCATTGGAGGATGGTGGAATCACAGAATCATAGCGTTGGAAGGGACCCCAAGGGGCATCCGATTCAACCCCAATCTGCCATGCAGGGAATACACAATCAAAACACCCCTAAGAGCTGGCCATCCAGCCTCTGTTTAAAAACCTCCAAAGAAGGAGACTCTGTCATATTCCAAAGCAGCATATCCCACTGTTGAACAGCTCTTACTGTCAGAAAGTTCTTCCTGAAGTTGAAGTGGAATCTCTTTTCCTGGAGCTTGCATCCTATTGTTCTAGGTTGTATTCTCTGGTGCAGCAGAAAGCAAGTTTGCTCCATCATCCATGTGACATCCCTTCAAATAGTTAAGCAGGGCTATCACCTCTTAACCTTCTCTTCTCCAGGCTAAACATCCCCAGCTCCCTAAGTTGTTCCTCATAAGGCATGGTTTCCAGGCCCTTCACCATTTTAGTCACCCTTCTCTGGACACACTCCAGCTTTTCAAAATACTTTCTGAATTGTGTTGCCCAGAACTGGACAAAGTATTCCAGGTGGGGCCTGACCAAAGCAGAATAGAGTGGTACTATTACTTCCCTTGATTTAGACACTATACTTCTATTGATGCAGCTTAAAATCGCATTGGCCTTTTTAGCTGTTGACTCAGGTTCAACTTGTGGTCTACTTGGACTCCTAGATCCCTCTGACATGTACTGTTGTTAAGCGAAGTGTCCCCCATCCTGTATGCATTTCACTTTTCCCACCTAAGTGCAGTACCTTACATTTCTCCATACTGAAATAGATGGATTCATCATCTTTGGAAGTTGGATGGATGGGCATCTTTCAAGAGTTCTTTAGTTGCATATTCCTCCATGACAGGGGTTGAACTAGCTGGTCATTTCTAGCTCTGTTATACTATGACTGCCACCCCTGCCGAAGACCACAGAGATCTCCCATTATTGACTTCTGAGACTATGTTTTTGCTGTATGAAGGAACAAGGCTGCCATATTTGGGAGATGCCAACATCCTTAAGTAACTGCACCCAATTCTAGGTAATACAGACCATGTCAATCCTGCCCTCCTGGACCAAATTATGGATAACAGATTATTTGGTTACTGATCACCTTTGCATTTAGCAGTAGGCCCACATGGCCTGATGGCAACTTTGCATATTTCCTTCTTTGCAAAGAAGGTAAATGAATTGGATGGTACTGGGTGAAAAATTATACAATGGTCCAATCTCCTCTGCCTGTTACTAATGATATCAACACTGCACTGAGGAATTAATGCAGCCTGACACAGCTTTAATTGCCATGGCTCAATGTATGGCATTCTGGGACTTGTAGTTTGGTGAGATATTTATCCTTCTCCATCAGAGAGGTCTAGTGTTACAAGGAACTACAAGTCCTAGAATTCCATAGCGTTGATGTAATCTGCACTGCAGAAATAATACAGTTTGACACTTCTTTAAGTGCCATAGCTAATTGTTATGGAATTCTGGGATTTTTAGTTTTGTGGGATACTTAGCCTTCTCTTTAAGAGCATGCTGGTGGCACAACAAATTACAAATTCCAGGATTTTCCATGGGATGGACCCATGACAGTCAAAGTGATGTCAAAAGTGCATTATTTCTGCAGTGCAGATGCATTCTATAAGTTTCAGAAATATCCACTTCTCTCCTCTATGTGTCTATAAAAATAAAAGAGAAAAGAGGTCTGTCTGTATGTGTGACTGTTTTCAACTTTGTAAAATTTTAAAGCCTAGATGACTGAAACCTATCAGGGATAGTGGTTCCCCAAGGTTATTTTGTTTTTAGAAATTGATTAATTTTATTTAATTAAAATCTGCCAGTTGCCTGCAGTATTATCTTCAGATATGAAGTGGGAGAGTGACTGCCTTAATCTTCCCTAGAGAAAATTGCAGTCGTTCTCCAGAGGGTTTCTAGGCAACTCCAGTCATTGCTTCCATCCGCAGGGTCCCTGAACCCTTCAAACCAAGATAGATATATATGTGTGTGTGTGTGTGTGTGTGTGTGTATATACACACACAAGTTATATATACAAGCTCATGGAGCGCACCAGGGAATTCCAAAAGAAAATCAGCATGTGCTTTATAGACAATAGGAAAGCCTCTGATTGCATTGATTATGGAAGGCTATGGCATGCCATTAAAGACATGGCAATGCCAACACATCTGATACTCCTGATGAGGAATCTGTACTCAGGACAAGAGGCTACTGTCAGAACAGAACAAGGAAAAACAGAATGGTTCCCAATTGGCAAAAGGGGGCAGACAAGGATGCATCATAACCCCCTATCTGTTCAGCCTATCTGCAGAACATATTGCAAGAAAAACAGGCTTGGATCTAAATTTCTAGATTTATACATGAGTATATACAGTATATAGACCAGAGGGTGTATGAAAGAGGAATGGGGTGAGGGGAAGAATTTCCTTTCCATTCCAAACTTCTTTTTTAATTGGAGCCACTCCTTCATTCCTCATTTCTCAGAATCGAAACATCTTGGCTCTGTGCCCGCCCTGCTTTTGTGAGGAGTGCAGTGAAAGATCCAAGATTCATAACTTTGCAAAATCCACTCAGTGTCAGTTTAATAAATAATGCTTAATAGAATCATAGAATCATATTGACTTGGAAGATACCCCAAAGGCCATCCAGTCCAACCCCCTGCCATGCAGGAACTCTCCATCAAAGCATCCCCGGCAGATGGCCATCCAGCCTCTGCTTAAAGACCTCTAAGGAAGGAGACTCCACTACACTCCGAGGAAGGAGTGTGTTTCCACTGTTGAACAGCCCTTACTGTCAGGAAGTTCCTCCTAATGTTGAGGTGGAATCTCTTTTCCTGCAATTTGCATCCATTGTTCCACGTCCTAGTTTCTGGAGAAGCAGAAAACAAGCTTGCTCCCTCCTCAATATGACATCCCTTCAAATATTTAAACAGGGCTATCATATCACCTCTTAACCTTCTCTTCTCCAGGCTAAACATCCCCAGTTCCCTAAGGCGTTCTTCATAGGGCATGATTTCCAGACCCTTCAACATCTTAGTTGCCCTCCTTAGTTGCACTCCAGTTTCTCCACATCTTTTTTGAATTGTAGTGCCCAGAACTGGACACAATATTCCAGGTGGGGCCTGACCAAAGCAGAATAACAGCAAAGCAGTTATGATAAAACTATAAAACTATAGTAAAATTATAAAGCAGTTTGATAACATAGTTTTGCAAATTATATTCTACTTTTTAAAAAAAGTATAGAATGTAAGTTAACAAGCTTGCTCCCTCCTCAGTATGAAGGGGTATCATATAAAAGATGGAGGAGGCTTGTTTTCTGCTGCTCAAGAGAATAAATAGGACTCGGAACAAAGGATCCAAATTTTTAAAAGGTTTATTTAAAAGCATCACATTTTACCAAATGTTCACTTTAATCCCATGAAACTATGTATATGTAAACACATTTATTCTGTAAAAATCCACCAGGGATATTTTTATTAACCAACCAAAATGCACAATATACTTGTTGCAAGTTTTTGAAGCTCCATGGGCTTTTGCATTTGGCAAGATGTTACAAACCAAACAGGAGGGGAAAAAATAAACAACAACAATTGGAGATATTGGTCAGATGCCTGCATGTTGTTTCAGTCCTTAAGATGTTATGATGGGCTGGATATCTTTTGCAGGCAGGCTCCTTTTCCTTTTGGCCATGTGTCGGCAATAGGGAGATTTCATACTGCCTAAGGAATGTCAAAGCGGTTTACAACTGTAAGCTACTTGTCCCCAACAATCTGGGTACTCATTTTAGCGACCTCGGAAGGATGCAAGCCTGAGTCGAGCTTCAGCCCTTTTGCTGGTCTTGAATTCGCAACCTTATGGTTTTGAGTGAGTGGCTTTTGAGTGAGTCCATTTGCACCCCAACAGGGATCCCTCTTTTGCAATCCAGTATGTCTCCATTCCAGTGAGGTCACAGGCCTCTTTGTAGGCAGAGAACAATGGAGTCCTCGGAGTTTATCATATGATGGAATTTGGAGGTATAATGCAATGGCAATCTGAACGCAATCATGGGGTTTCACATAATTGCATACTGTATTGGAGTATCTCATGCAATTTGGGGCAATGGGAAGTCATTCCGAACACAATCATGGGGTTTCACGTAATTGCATATTAGAGTATCTCATGCAATTCAGGCAAAGGGAAGTCATTCCGAACACAATCATGGGGTTTAACGTAATTGTGTATTAGAATATCTCACGCAATTTTGGGCAATGGGGGGTCATTTTCGGGAAATGGGAAGTCATTCTGAATGCATTCCGAACGCAATTAGAATTCACGCAAATTCACTAAACTAGCAAATTTACATGAGTTCGAATTGGCTCCTTTCGAAATTGAGAGAAATTCCTCCTGTGTGCTTTGGTTGGAGGGGTCTGAGTGCGAGATATCAGATTCCCGATAATTAGTTTAAACTGAAAGGGAAGAAAACCCACGATTTAAAATCTAGGTGTTGGTATCAGTTTGGCCACTGCACATTGCACATTTATCCCAACAATTACAATTTACTCTTTATCCCAACAATTATGTAGGGTTGGAAAACAAAATTTGATAACTATTTTGTTATTATTTTGTATACAGTGCACACGCGCTGTACGCGGGCACACTATATGCTCTTTCAAGCTTATGCTGAAGCCGCATGTCAATAAAACATATGGCACGCATGCCCATGGCGCATGCGCTGTGCAGTAAGCATACACACCATTGTTTTCAATGGGGTGCAAGCATACGTGGAATTCCCTTTACGCCGGGGGACCCAGAACGGATCTCCTGTGTAAGGGAAGGGCATACTGTATTACTTGTTATAAAAATAAAATGAAATAAACTGCTGCTGTGTGGGCAATGGGCAACTTCACAGCTTGTTCCCAGTGTCTTGGGGGTATGCGGTGTCTGACACCAACACTGCCATAACAAACATAGCATTCAGCCATGGCACTTGCAGCGGTGTCAAACTGCATTATTTCTGCAATGCAGATTACATCGTCAGAAGACGTGTCAAAAGTGACACGGTTTTCTTCTAATATAGTAGGAGCAATTTAACGTATCAGTTCAGGGACCAGCCATTATGAAAAAGATATGCTCCTATACAGCTACTGATAATAAGAACTGACATTACATAGTGCACAATCTGATACAGAGTTGTTTCCACATTTTTCAAACTGTAGCTTCCTCTCTTGTAATCACAAAAGACTTTCGGCAGCGATTACTGGAGATAGACGTAATTGTTTTTACAGCAGCTAGCCCAAATGCAACAGCCAGTGGGAGACATTTTCCGTGGGCAACTTGCTTTTGCTAATACAGCTAAAAAAAAGACCCCAGTTACTTAAAAAGCTGGAAAAAACCTGAAATAATCTATCCAATTTAAAAGCATTTAAAACATAGCAATAAGAGTAGAATCATAGAGTTGGAAGAGCCCACAAGGGCCATCCAGTCCAACCCCCTGCCATGCAGGAACTCTCCATCAAAGCATCCCTGACAGATGGCCATCCAGCCTCTGCTTAAAGACCCCTAAGGAAGGAGACTCCACTACACTCCGAGGGAGTGTGTTCCACTGTCGAACAGCCCTTACTGTCAGGAAGTTCCTCCTAATGTTGAGGTGGAATCTCTTTTCCTGCAGTTTGCATCCATTGTTCTGGGTCCTGTTCTCTGGAGCAGCAGAAAACAAGCTTGCTCCCTCCTCAATGTGACATCCCTTCAAGTATTTAAACAGGGCGATCATATCACTCTTAACCTTCTCTTCTCCAGGCTAAACATCCCCAGTTCCCTAAGTCGCTCCTCGTAGGGCATGGTTTCCAGACCCTTCACCATTTTAATCGCCCTTAACATTCAAATGATAAGCAGCAGACAACAAAGCTTGCCATTGCCATCTTGAGGCTGAGAGAGTGTGATTTGCCTACCAATAATAATAATAATAATAATTTTTATTTTTATCCCATCTTTCCATCAGGATCAAGAACGAGGATTATACAATACAAAGCAATCCCAATTATACCCTCTCCCTCCCTTAAACACATAAAATAATAATAATAATAATAGTAATAATTTTAAAATATTAAAATACATCATTAAAATAATCAGACAAAATAATATTATGGGGTTTTATTGGCAGGATTTGTTCAGAGGGTTTGCCGTTGCCATCCTGAGGCTGAGAGAGTGTGACTTGGTTTTGAACACTGATTGCTCCAGCAAAAAGCGGGGTATAAATAAAAGTTTTATTTATTATTATTCTCTGTGTGCCCTTTCTCTTTATTTGTGGGTTTGTTTGTGTTTAAAACATAGACTTCAGGGGAATTCCCACAGGCTTGAGTCCTTTGGACCACTTGAATCCTATAAAGAGATCCTATTTCTGAGGTAAATCTGTTTTAACCATGAGGTAACACCATTTTGGGCGGGAAAACGAGTTTGGGCAAGTGCGCATGCGCAGCCGGCGAAAGGCTCCGCAGCAGTTTTCTGTTGGCAAAGAAGCTCCGCCCCTTAGCCGCGGCGACAACGAGTTGACTTCCTCGGCCCCGCCCCCTTCTCTTCGGCAATCTCCGCCCTCCTTCGTCTCCCTTCGTCCGTTTCCGATCTCTCTTCGGCCTTTTCCGGAAAGAGCCGAAGACGCGCGTTGAAGGAACCGGCGGCGGGGAGGGAGGCTCTCTCCGTGGAACGAACCATCTGCGTCGAACCTGGAGGGGGGCACAGCGGAGGGAGCGAGGGTTTGGCTGCGGGGATAAACAGCCGAGGCAGGAGCGGCCGCCCCTTTCCCATCCGTCCCTAATGGTAGCGCCCTACTAAGGATCCCGGGAGCGGACGGACTTAAACGCTGCTGCTGCGGGAGGGTTGGAAAATCCGAAGGTGAGCGAATGGACCGTACCATCGGGGAGCGAGGAGGGGGGGGGGTTGTGTGCAATTAGGCCTCCTTTGCGGGGTTTGAGGCGGGAATACGGGAGAGTCTCCCCTTTTCTTGCGCAAAATGGTACAGTCTGGGGAAAAGAAGCTCCTCCCTTCGTTTGAGGGGGTCCCCCTCCCCCCAAAAAAGTGGGGGGGGGGCTGATGAGGAGAAGGGGGTCCAGGCCCCCCAAATCTAGAGTCATAGAATGAAATAAAAGAACTAATTAAGGTTTTAAAAAAAGCTTTTAAACCTGGCTTTGCTGGTTCTGAAGCCCTCCCTGCCCGTTATTATTATTTATTATATTATATATTATTATTTATAGTATTTATAATATAAATAATTATATTACTTTTATTTTATTATATTATTTATTATTGTTTTATTACTTTATTACTTTATTATTATATATTATTTGTATTATATTATTTATATTATCTATTATTATTTATGTTATTAATAATATAAATATTTATTATATTATTTTATTTTATTATATTTATTATTATTTTTATTATGTTTATTATTTTATTATATATTATTTATATTATATTACTTATTATATTATATATTATTTATATATTATTTATATTATTTATAATATAAATATTTATCATACTTTTATTTTTATTACATTATTTATTATTATTTTATTAATATATATCTTTTTATATATTATATATTATTCTTTATATTATATTATTTATATTATTTACAATATAAATATTTATCATATTACTTTTTATTTTACTACTTTAATATTACGTTTATTATTTTATTATATATTTTATTTATATTATAGTATTATATTTTATTATATATTATTTATATTATTTACAATATAAATATTTATTATATTACTTTTTGTTTTTTAAATATATTATTTTTTATTATTTTATTACTTTATTATTACATTATTATTATTATTATTAAAGGTTTATAACCTTTCCCCCCAAATTGGACCCAAAGGCTACTTAAGACTTCAGTTCAATTTAAAAATTAATGGGTATATTTGCTATTATTATACTATTATTATCTTCCCTCCATTGGACCCAAAGTGTACCAAAGACTTCAATTAAATTAAAGAATTGATTGGGATATTGCAGCCTTCAACTCTCAGGATGGAGAGAGTTTGGTGGACAAAGTTTTACTTTAATTAGCTTTTTAATTTTACTTTTATTATTATGTTTATATCCTCCCCCCCCACCTTCCCCCCCCAAATTAGATTCAAATTGTACCTGTGACTTCAATTAAATAAAATAATTAATGGATATATTGCTATTATTATGTTTATGTCCCCCTCCCCCAATTGGACCCAAAATGTACCTAAGACTTCAATTCAACTTAAAAAAATTATTGGTAAAAATATTATTGGTTAATTGGTATATTGGGGCCTTGAACTCTCATGATGGAGATAGTTTGGTGGAAAGAGTCTCAGTTTAATTAGCTCTTTTATTTTACTTCATTATTATGTTCATCTCCCCCCTCCCACCCCCCCCCCCCATTGGACCCAAAGTATTCCTGTGAGTTCAGTTAAATTAAATAACTAATGAGTACCGGTATATTGTTATTATTATGTTTATCTCCCACCCAAAGTGCAACTAAGTGTATCTAATGACCCAAATTGAAGTCAGAGGTACACATTGGGTCCAATTTCGGGGGGAAAGAAAGGAGAAAGGTGCTGCTCTATTCTGCTTTGGTCAGGCCCCACCTGGAATAATACTGTGTCCAGTTCTGGGCACCACAATTCAAAAAGGAGTCGGAGAAACTGGAGCGTGTCCAAAGGAGGGCAACGAAAATGGTGAAGGGTCTGGAAACCATGCCCTATGAAGAACGCCTTAGGGAGCTGGGGATGTTTAGCCTGGCGAAGAGAAGGTTGAGAGGTGATATGATAGCCCTGTTTAAATATTTGAAAGGATTTCATATTGAGGAGGGAGCAAGCTTGTTTTCTGCTGCTGCAGAGACTAGAACCCGGAACAATGGATGCAAGCTACAGGAAAAGAGATTCCACCTCAACATTAGGAGGAACTTCCTGACAGTAAGGGCTGTTCGACAGTGGAACAGACTCCTTTGGAGAGTCGTGGGGTCTCCTTCTTTGGAGGTTATTAAATCTGCTGCTCCAGAGACTAAGACATAGAACAACGGATGGAAGCTGCAGGAAAAAGAGAGTCCAGCTCAACATTAAGAAGAACTTCCTGACAGTAAGAGTTGTTTGACAGTTTGGAGTGTGGTGGAGTCTCCTTCCTTGGAGGTCTTTAAACAGAGGATGGATGGCCATCTGTCAATGGGGGATGCTTTGACTGGGAGTTCCTGCATGGCAGAAGGGGGTTGGCCCTTTTTGGGGTCTCTTCCAACTCTACAATTCAATGATATCAAATTAGTTGATTTTCTTTCTATCAGCATTTTTCACTGTCCAGCTTCACGTTTTTACATGCTATCCGGGAATATAATGGCTTGGATTATCCTCATTTTTGTACTCAGAGTTATGTCTTTAGACTTTATGATCTTGTCAAGCTGCCCTTCCCAACCTTAGTCTTCTTACTTCTTGGCTGCAATTGTTGTTAAGATCAATATTGGATCCATGGTAGTGCTCTCATTATCTCGGGTGAATTTTTGTAGATCTTCGATGGCCATTATTTTTGTTTTCTTCTTAATGTTCAACGGTAAGCCTACTTTGGCACTTTTCTCCATAACCATATCTCCATTCTCCATATCTTGGGTTGCTAATGTTTCTTTCTCCCATCTTTACTTCTCCTGTCTGCTCTGCGTATGAGATTTTCTGCATATTATTATGTTTACTTCCCCTTTTTTACTGAAATTGGGCTCTTAAATGGGTCTGAAGTACCTATGACTTAAATTAAATTGGTATATTGTGATCTTCGGCTCTCAGGATGGTCAGAGCTTTTGCTGATATCATAGCCTTGCAAAATTTGAGGGTCATAATTTATTTTTTCCAAAATGTGTGCTGCTTTTATAGGAATTTGGCATCCTATGGCCAAAAATGACCTCAGGATATGCTCCAGCATGTAGTTTTTCCCGATTACTTGATTTTATGCTTCTTTGTTGGATTTTGTGTCTGAATGTATGTATCCTGCAAAGAGTAAGCAAGGGGTTAAGGTCTTGAAATAGACTTTCAAAATATTTTAGTCTGCTGATAAGAAACATAAAAATCAATTCCAAAGCACTAAAAGAAATTGCACTGGGAGATCTGCATCCGCACTTAATCAACGCTGAATAACAACTGAATTGATAAAAATAGCGAATGCGTGTTACGGCATTTTACTGTGCTTTTCGAATTCAGATCTCAAAAATACATTAAAGCAGCTACATTATTGAGCAAAGTTTTTTAATCACAGGCCTGTGTATTATTAACAATTCTGGGTATTAAGAGTATCTGTTCTTTAATTTCATTAGGTATTCTGTACTCATAGAATCATTATCTTGGGTGCCATATCAGGAGAAACAGAAGGGATATATCAGTAAATAACTAGTTGAAGTAAAACAGAAGCTGTTTCCTCTGTATATCAAAATACTAATCTGTGTAGTTAAAGAGCTGTAGGTTAGTGGGTTAGTATATGATTTATATATGGAAAGCATATAAACAGGCTTAACATGATGATAGAGATGAGACAGTAAGAGACACTTGTGTCTGAAAAGTCCTCGCCAATTGGAATAGACAATGCAATGCTAGATTGACAAGGTTACAAAGGTAAACCCTCTCTTGCTAGCCTTTTGCATTTGTCACAGAAATGATTTTGTAGACATTATTTACTTGGACTTCCAAAAAACCTTTGATACTTAACGTTACTTAATAAGAGGCTGCCAAAGAACAGGAAGCAGAGAGCAGGAATAAATTGACAATTCTTGCAGCAGAGGGTTATGAGCAGTGAAGCTCTGCTGAATTGGGATCTGGACCACCTAATTCCCCTCTCTGTGGTTTAATAGAATTGCACTTTTGCAGTGCTGTTGCTCCCTTCTCCACTTGTAAGCCGCTTGTCTTCTTTGGTCTGGCTTAGCGAAATTTAGAAAACTCTGATGAAAACTGCGTGTATGGCAAGTGGCAAGAGTTTACTCAGGTTATCCGATTCTAACCTGTGAGTTTTGTAGAGCTGCCAGAAAGTTAAGAAAGATATCTTAGTGAATAAGTCACAAGTTCTAGTTGATAAGATTAAATCAGTCCAAAAACTTGTTTGAGAAAAAGTCTTTCTAAAGAGCTGGTTTTGATTCCAGATTCCTTCTTTCTGGAATGGAAGGACTTTGTTCATGGGAAGTGCATCTACTTTATGTTGGTGTATTTGACTCCCTGCCACCAGTCAACTTCTTCAGTACCAGCTTGCCTTGTTCATTTATTTTTGGGGGTCTGCAGAGTTTTCTGTGGGGAGGAGGGCATGGGGATTCTCATTGTCACCTTCACAGTGGCACATACCTAATGCTTTTAGCATTTTTACTGTCCCTGTTTTTGATTACTGTATATACTCATGTATAAGTCTAGAAATTTAGGTCAAAAAAATTGACCTAAAAAAACCTGAGTCGACTTTTCCATGGGTCAATGTAAGTACTGTATCTTAACTCTTATCTAAAAGAAGGAACCATCCCCTGGTGAAAAGCAAGAGTATAATTTCTCCTGAAAGCACTGACCCCCTCTACTCTCATCCATCCAGCCTTGAGAGTGAACACAAAAGAGTTGAATCTGCTGCAATTTTGTAAGTTCTTTGACATTGTTTTGCTTTACTTCATCCTTTAGATCCTTTCCTATGTGCCCCTAAATTTTACCCTTGATTTATCCAAAGGTCATAGCAGAATCCATAATTTTGGCCCTCAATTATACATGAGGTTGACTTATAGTCTAGTATATACGGTATATATATGTTTGATGTTATGCCCTTTGGTACAAAGGGTGTTATAAAGAAATGTTGTTGTTGTTAGTTTTAGATCATTTGAACACACATCGCAGCAAGGGTCCCTTCTGAAGAGTATGAAAATGAATTCCTTCTATTAAAAATAATGATTTATTTTTTTAAAGGGCACTCTGCTTACTGCTGGGGTAATCTGGATCACTTGAGTCAACCTGTTTTTCAAATGCCTTGGATAAAGCCCACTGAATTCAATGTGACTTACCTCTGAGTAAGTGTACTTGGATTGCACCACGAATTGACTGAGCCAATTTTTAATTGGATGACGATAACCTCCACAGTTTTTGGTTTTCTGTTATTCTGTTCCTTTGGGGATGGCGCCTGGTCTCGTTCTTTTGCCAGAGCTTATCAAAATAATTTATTATCATAGTCTGTCTTCACTGTTGGATGAAATCAATATTAAATGGATGGGTTCAGCCGTTGTGATGACAGCCAAAGGCCCAAGTGGGGAGTGCTGCGTTCAGCAAAGAGTCCTGTGTGGGAGTAGGGTAATGACTAGTGTCTCTTGGTATTTACATTCATCTCCCAACATTTTTGACTTTCCTTTCTTTAGCAGCCTCTTCAGCCTCAACTATAGAGTATTAAAAGGCTTTTCACCCAGAGATCTGCTTTTGTTTTGATGCGCTCCTTCTCTTCATTCCTGCAGCTAGAGTTTATCTCTATTCAGAGTTCAGTTGTATGCAGCCAAATCGTCTTGGCAGCAAAACCGTAGTACAAACAGTCCATGAACTGTTAGACATTTCATTGCAAAAGGGATGTCAAAACAACTTTTTGAGGCAGTTGTTATTTTTCTTTTTTGAAAGGGGAGAGATAGGGTGCAAAGAGATGCCAAAGACTTGTACTATGATGTACTGTTGCATGCATCTGTTACAGATGCACAGCGGGAGGCATATATTGAAAGTGAAGTGAGAAAGAAATTGGTTTTGTTTATTTATGTATTAATTTTTTTAATATTCCATCCTGAATCCCAAGGGATCTCAAGATCGTTTATAATAAAATCAATTTTAACAATGTAAAACAATTTAAACAGGCTAAAAGCATATCAAACAATTTAACAGCTCAAAACAAGTTGTTTAAAATTAGTTAAAACAGTTTAAGACAAGTTAAAGCTAGGCAGATGTGCACATTTGGATGAAATCATATGACCCCAGCACTTTTAGTAAAAAGCCATGTTTTCATTTGGGACTTGAATTAAACTATTGTTGATACCAGTTAGGCCTCTAAGGGGAGACTGGTTATGGATCTCTCATTTAGAGAGTTCCATCAATGGCAGAATTTAGAGTTTTTTGGAGAAAACTGCATAAAACATGGCCATAAAGTGTTAGCACTTTGGTAAATCCTAAGCACCAGTGCTTGTTGAATTCAAGACTTCTTTTAAAACTTCATTTTGGAAAGCATTGTAGGAATTTGCCCTCTTCATATTCCAGAGAGCTACTTTTTTGGTATCCGTATTTTACAGTATGTGTCCGCTGCTTTTCAGCCACAACCAATGATTCTCATTATTTTAATATCCTAGCTTCCATGCTTTGCTATTTCCTTAGTTGTGTTGAATCTTACAGATATCTCCTTGCATGTTCCTGATTTTGCTAGGTAGGGAAATTGTTATTATTTGTTATTAAGCAATGCCACCGATTTGTACATTATGGTGTAATGTAAATAAAGAAAACACACTCTCTTAGCAACTTTAAAAAATATGTTCATTAGGAGATGAAGATAGTAGGAGAGGAAAGGAAAATGAGAGGTTAGCTGGCCTAGCTTGGGTAGCAAAATGTATTATAGCAGCCACTCTGATTCCCCGAAGGCTGGTTTACACATGGTGGAACTCACATCAAGAACATGGTCCAGCTGTTCAGTTCACAAATGGGCTGCATTCACACAGAGGTCTTGTAGAAGCTTACACCAGGCTGTGCTTACTTCCTTTTGTGGTGAACATGCATAGCAGGGTCTTTTTGGTTGCGGCACACAGACTGTGGTCCTCTGCCTTGGAAGCATCACTTGACTCCTCTTCTTTTGGGTTTTAGGTATCAAATTAGGGGTGAAGGACCCTGTGAATATGGAAAACTGCAAATAAAAAACCACTATTCTTTCTAGCTAACACCTATTTAGGAATCTCCAGGTCCTCCAGTGCAACTCTATGGTCAACATCTGCCAACTCTTCTGACAAGAGTTGCGCTGGAGGACCTAGAGATTTCTAGAAAGAACATATTAGTCAAAGCCGCAAATAGTCAAAGCAGCAAAAGTCAAAGCTGCAAATTGGAGGGCCAACTGTACTTTTTAAAAATGTGTGTTTGATCTGGATGAATAAGAGGCATTTGGTGTATTTGTCACTGTTCTTCCTGAATGATAGTTTTGCTGTTCATGGTTTTATTACTTGTTTTGCTCATTGAGTGTAATTAGAATCATAGAATCATAGAAATTTAGAGTTGGAAGAGACCACAAGGGCCATCCAGTCCAACCTCCTGCCATGCAGGAACTCCCAATCAAAGCAAACCCGACAGATGGCCATCCAGCCTCTGCTTAAAAACCTCCAAGGAAGGAGACTCCACTACGCTCCGAGGGAGTGTGTTCCACTGTCGAACAGCCCTTACTGTCAGGAAGTTCCTCCTAATGTTGAGGTTGAATCTTTTTTCCTGCAGTTTGCATCCATTGTTCCGAGTCCTGTTCTCTGGAGCAGCAGAAAACAAGCTTGCTCTCTCCTCAATGTGACATCCCTTCAAGTATTTAAACAGGACGATCATATCACCTCTTAACCTTCTCTTCTCCAGGCTAAACATCCCCAGCTCCCTAAGGCGTTCCTCATAGGGCAAGGTTTCCAGACTCTTCACCATTTTAGTTGCCCTCCTTTGGACCCGCTCCAGTTTCTCCACATCTTTTTTGAATTGTGGTGCCCAGAACTGGACACAGTATTCCAGGTGGGGCCTGACCAAAGCAGAGTAAAGTGGCAGTATTACTTCCCTGGATCTAGACACTATACTTCTATTGATGCAACCTAAAATTGCATTGGCCTTTTTAGCTGCTGCATCACACTGTTGACTCATGTTCAACTTGTGATCTACTTCGACTCCTAGATCCCTTTCACATGTTGTCTCATTCAGCCAGGTGTCCCCCATCCTATATCTGTGCATTTCATTTTTCCGCCCTACATGTAGGACCTTACATTTTTCTGTGTTAAATTTCATTTTGTTAGCTTTGGCCCAGCTTTCTAGTCTATTCAGGTCATTTTGAATTTTGATCCCGTCCTTTGGGGTATTAGCTACTCCTCCCAATTTGGTGTCATCTGCAAATTTGATAACTAGGCTCTCAATACTGTCATCCAAGTAATTAATTGTTTGCAAACAGTAGATAACCTTTCTCAGTACTGAGGGATGCTGATGTGCCTTCAGGTCATTTCTGACTAGCAGCAACTCTAAGGTGGGCATATCATGGAGTTTTCTCAGAAAGATTTGTTCAGAGGTGCTTTGCCATTGACTTCCTCTAAGGCTGAGAGAGTGCAACTTATGAAGGTCAGCTAGTGGATTCTCATGGCCAAGCGGGAATTTGAATCCTGTTCTTCCACTGTAGTCCAACACTCCAACCACACAACCATGTTCGCCTTCATTGGGGGGATGAGCAGTGCTGTTTAAATTCTTCTACAGAATTTAAACAGAGTAAAGTCTATTTGTAAAAGTGTGGACTGCAAACAGTGTCCTACGCATGCTGATTGCATGCTTTCTGTGATAGACAGTGGCATTAGAAAGTTTGTGGTGTATTGGTTTGGATATTGGTCTAGTACACTGGGAAACCAGGATCTGAATCCTGGCTTGGCCATATAAACCTATTGGGTGACCTTGGGCAAGTCACACTCTCTTGGTCTTAGGATGGCAATGGCAAACCCCCTCTGAAGAAATTTGCCAAGAAAACCCTATGATAGGTTCGCCTTAGGGTCGCCATAAGTCAGAAATGACTTGCAGGCATGTGACAATGACAACAACCTCTGTTTCTGAAGTCACAGCGTTGGTGTACATTGCACCCCTGCAGAGGTATGGTTTATATTAGGATGGACAACTGCAAACAGGGCAAGGTGCAATTTTCTTTCCTGTAGCTGCCCACTGGAACACAGCAGCACATTTCAGTACACTTGAAACGAGACCGTTTTGGCTGATTTTTCACCCTTTCCTTTTCTGCTTTGGCGAGCTGGAGGGGGTTTGGAAAACAAACTGCTGCCTTTTAAGATGTTTTGGGAGATTTGGGTTGGTGGTGGTGGGGAAGAGAACCAACATGGCGTAGTGGTTTGAGTGTTGGACTACGACTCTTGAGACTAGGGTTTCATTCCCAGCTTGGTCGTGGAAACCCACTGGGTGAACTTGGGCAAGTCTCTCTCAGCCCCAGAGAAAGGGAATGGCAAACCTCCTCTGAACAAATTTTGCCAAGAATATCCTGTGATAGGGTTGCCCTAAGTCAAAAGCAACTTGAAGGCACACACACACACACATACACATATATATATTGAGGGGTTTTGGAGGAGCTTTGTGGGGCTTGGCATATGACCCAAAACACTCTTGGGTTTCACCAACAGTGTTAGCCCTGCTCATCTACCCAAAAGAAAGAGGGAGACCACATCTAGTCTGTGGCAGGATCTGATGTGCCAGAGGAAGTGGTGATGACAGCGGCAAAGAGAAGAATCCAGTGGAAAGCATTTTAAACTGTGATTTGAGTTTGCTTTTATGCAAGGGCTGTAACCAAATTTGGCTGCCTCAGCTCTGCCTCTGGGTGATGTTTTGCCTTTGGGGCTTATTCCCTAGTCAACCTTGTTGACTCATTTGCCTGGCAGTCAGCTCCATGGAAAGCTTCGCTGGGACTGGCAGAGATGTAGGGCATGGCAGGAGAGGAAGAAAGCAAGTAGGTATGTTAGCAGAGCCCTGCCTCTTGCTCCTATCATTCAGCAGGCGATGTGGGTGCGGGAAGCCACAGCTACCGTCTGGCCAAATAAATTGATATTATCACAAAGCAGGGGAGAAGAGGAAGGCTCATTTGGAAGTGTAAAATGAAATCCTGTCTTGGTGAAATCATTGCTAACTGAAGTCTCCGTCTGGTGAGAGTGGCTTATCGGCCTGGCTAATCCACCACAGATTGATTAAAGTCTGAGAAACGAAGAGGAAGGATGTAGACCAGGGCTAGTTTTTTAAGGGGGGGGGGGTAAAAAAACCACTATTTGACTTTTCTGTACTGCTGGTAGCTTTAGCCTTTCCTTACTTGTTAACAATAA
Source organism: Urosaurus nigricauda (assembly GCA_034509955.1). Lineage (NCBI taxonomy): Eukaryota > Metazoa > Chordata > Lepidosauria > Squamata > Phrynosomatidae > Urosaurus > Urosaurus nigricauda. The sequence goes on along the minus strand of JAOEGL010000001.1, from coordinate 375,509,476 downwards.
CTACAAGCCATCGAAACCAAACCATCAGTTTGGTACTCCCACTCTTGGCTCAAATCTGTTTTCAGAGATGCGTTGATACAGTTAGTTAACAAAAGGAGTGGTGGTTGTGACAGTGGTCCCTTGGTATCTGCTGGGGTTTGGTTCCAGGACCCCCATAGATACCAAAATCCATGTATGCTCAAGTCCCATTAAATACAGTGACATAGTAAAATGGTGTCCCTTATATAAAATGGTCAAATCAAGGTTTGTTTGTTTTTTAATTTATTTATTTTTTGAATATTTTCAAGCCGTCGGTGCTTGAATCCGTGGATAAATAATCTGTGGATATGGATAGTCGACTATATTTCCCTTGAGAGTTTTTTTTAAAATAAGAACTGATTTAAAGTGGTTTAGCATAGGCGATGTAATTTATTTTGTACAAATTTTCTTTGAAAAATATCTGTGTATTTGGTGAGTATACATTGAAAAGTCTCAATGATATTGACAAGTGCATTCCAGTTTTGGCTCTGATGAAATAAGTACATTCTCTATCTTGGCCTTGATTTGGCTGGAAGGGGCTACCCAACCAAGAAACATTTTGGTCAAGCATTGGCAGTGAATCAGTTCACTTGCCTATTCTGTGTGTCTTTCTTGGAATAACAGTACTTCATAAAATGCAGCTGTTTTTAGTTAAGAGGTTTAGGTGTCAGTAGAGACAGTTGTATTGTTGGGATGTCTGGCAGTGCTTTCCCTCCTCCAGCAAAGACCCTTTGTATTTATTTATTAACACATTCTTAAATTCCAGTGCGTGGTACAAAAAAGGATTTGTTAAGGCCATAGATGAAAGTGGGTTGAGGGCCATTAATGACTGAACCAAGTTAACAAGGTAAGAAGATATCAGAGTAATAGCCGTGCGTAAAAGCATATCCATAAAAAACACATCCCAATAGTTGTGGTGGATATCATTTGTGGCTTGTTAACTTGTAGATACATTCACTCTTTTGGACAGTGTTGGAGGAAAATTGAAAAGTTGATGTCTGCCTGAAAAGTGTGTTATGCACTTGTCAAGAAGAATGGGACTTGAAAATAAACTCAAATGTTATCAGACACAGGGAGATGAATAGTAAAATATAGCAGTTAAATAAGTGAAGAAAGTTAAGCTTGTAGCCCTTTGCACAAACCTCTTCTACTTTACAAAACTTACAACACCATTTAAAAAAAAAGTAACAGTGAATAGTATGTTGGACTTTGAGGGAATTGCCTCCATGAGAATCACTACACTCATAATAAAGTAATGTGCATTGAGGCAATTAAAAAAAGAATCACAATTTCTCTGGTGAGGATCTGAAGTGGCATTGATTTTCGCAGAAGGAACTTGAAATTGTGGCTAGCCTCGTGAAAACTTTGACTTGTTGTGTGAAGCAACAGTGGAAGAAAGTGAATTCTACATTTGTAATTATCAGGAAAGTGTCTTAACATATCTATTGCAATACCTGTATATAAACTTGTGGCATAACTGTGTTTGGATACTCTGTTTTGTTCTGGTCACCCTGTTTCAGAAGGAAATTTTTTAGGAAAAGGTAGCTAAAATGATTAAGCGGTTTTGAGCATTCTCCCTGTGGGGATATACTGTACTGAAATATTTGGCACTTTCTCTTCTGTTAAAGGGCCCTTATGACTACAGAAGTTCATGAATGGAGTGAACAAAATAATTATCCCCTCTTTTCACAGTAATAGAACCTGGGCTCTCTAAATGGGAACTGGATTGGGAATAGATTTGAATGAAGTGCATAAAGCAAACACAAACAGTGCATAATTAAGTGATACCACAAAACGCATTGGTAGTCTCTTGCTTGATTCTGAAAAGAAGTTAGATTAACCCATGAGAATGGATCAGCTATGATTGCTAGCCATGCTGGCTAAATGTTCAGCTCTTGTTTCAGAGATATTCTGTTTGTGAATACAAGTTTCTTTTCACACACGGGATATCAACACAGATGATTAAAAACAACAATTACTAACCCAATCTTACCAAAAGCCCACCTTCCAAATATACTCGTTCATCAATACCTGTTTCTTTTTATAGAATCACAGAGTTGGAAGAGACCACAAAGGCCATCCAATCCATCCCCCTGCCATGCAGAAATACACAAATCAAAGGTATTGCTGAAGCTGGGAATGGAATTCTAGGAGAGTATATCTTCTGATATATTTTAGTATTTATTGGTTGTGGTTAAGCATTTACTTTTGGCTACAGGTTAAAGCAAGCTAGTATTTCATGATCTTGTTAACAAGAAAGGATGTGTCCAGCTAAAATCATCCAGAGTTGGCTTTCACTTTACTTACTTTTAGAAAGAGGTTAGTAGCAACAACTGGTTAGTTCAAGTGTTGACTTGAGCAGCTGAGTTCCAGAGGAAAGTGTTCAACAGGCCTGTGTAACTTACATGTATTTAAAAAACAGGACCGATTGATTTGTCTTTTTAGCAGTCCAAGATATCCATAGAACTCTTCTCCAACACTGCATTTCAAATGAGTTGATTTCCTTCTTGTCAGCTTTCTTCACTGTCCAGCTTTCACAACTGTACACAAAAATTGGGAAGACTATAGCATGGATCATCCTGACTTTAATATTCAGTTATATAATTTTATATTTCAGGACCTTATCTAGTTTCATTATAGCTGCCTTCCAAGCCCTAGTCTTCTGATTTCTTGACTGCAGTGTCCACTCTGATTAATTATTGAGCGAAGGTATGGCGAATCTTGAACTATGTCAATGTCATCATCATCTGCTTTTAAATTATGTAGATTGTCTGTAGTCATTATTTTTGTTTTCTTAATGTTCAAATGTTAACCTGCCTTTGCACTTTCGTCCTTGGCTTACTTCAGTGATTGTTCCATATTGTTGTTTTTTTCATCACATGCCTTAGATTGTTTATGTTCCTTCCTCCAATGTTCATGCCTCCTCCCACTGAGCAGTAAAGCAGTAATCCTACTTTAGTTAAGATATGTTTCACATACAGGGTGATAACATGCAACCTTGCCTGATCCCCTTGCCAACTGGGAACCATTCAGTTTCTCTGTGTTGTGTCCCAACAGTAGCTTCTTGTCCTGAGTTAAAACAAATACAGCTATAATTTGCAGCACACAATAGTTAAATGGTAATTAAAATAGCAATAAAATTAAAACCAGTTAAAAACATTCCCACTAAACAGCAAACAACCAATAGAGACAATGCAGTACTTTTCACAGGCCTCTTTCCCCTTGGCCTCCTGAAACAAAAAGGTCTTCAACTGCTTATGGGAAGACAGCATGGAGGGAAGCTTGGGAGCAGTCACTGAGAAGGCCATCTCCCATTTTCCCACCTTATATACCTATGTGCATTCTTTTAAAAATATAGGAAAGCTTAGCTTGCTTCTGTGGAACCTTTTGGGTTCTCTTTTACTTTTAACATACTGTTAATATGGAGTTGGGGGAAAGATTCTTCATGGGAAACAACTACATCCTGTATGTGACTTCCAGCTGATGTATATCTTCACTTGTGCGGTTTTGCTGCAATTCTGAAATACAGATGTCTTGACCTACCACTCTTTTCCTTTCCTGTTTTTGCACACCAGTTTCCTCTGTTATTTCCTCCATTTCCTTCTTGAGAAGCTAGTTCTTGTTTAAAGATGAGGGCCTGCAAGGTATAAAATGATATATGAAGGGAGAAAAGCAGAGTGGTAAGTAGTTAAAATACAGTTGGCCTTCTCCATCTACAGATTCTGTAACCATGGTTTGAATTTTTAAAATCCCCAAAGCAAACCTTGGTTTTGCCATTTTTAATAAGGGACACCATTTTACTATGCCATCTTCTATAATGGGACTTGAGCATCTACAGATTTTGGTATTCATGGGGGTCCTGGAACCAAACTCTAGTGGATACCAGTGGACCTCTGTATGTTCTTGGCTATAGGGTTTTGCTTAAAAATGAATTGAGATCTGCAAATGTTAAATTACAAAAATAGTTCCATTGTCACTTTCAGAATACTGTACACTTTTATTCATCTTCTGATTCTTGTGCATGCGTTAATTTCTGAACGTTCTGGGGAAGATTTGTTGTAAAGACTGATGTGGAGAAACTTGCCTGATAGCCACAGGTGAGTAGGAATTTCACAGAAGCAGGTTGGTGGAGGAGAGATGGGTGTTTCCCTCTGTCTTTTGCTCATCATACTTGGCTTCCAGGCAAGCTGTAGATTGGGAGATGTTTCTTCCAAGATCTACACAGAAACCAAATGAGCTGACATAGAAAGATGGGTTATAATTTTCTCTCCTTGATAGACTATAGGTTTAGCTTTGGTGCTGGTTTTTACTAGCCTACTAAGAGACTAGTGGAGGGTTGAGAATAGAGGTCTTTGCTTCCTCTGTGGTGAGCATAGCAGGCTAGTAAATCACTTGTCCAGTCCAGATTTTTTTTAAAACTTATTCACAAAGTTGTTGCAGGGATTTGGTTTCATTATGGGCTACACAGGCCCAGTATCTAGCCCCTTCTCCTGTCTTTTTAAATGTCATTAACTCATTTCTTAAGGATAAGTTGGTACTCTAATAATTTTGGGATCAAATGCAGGGATGAACTTCACTTTCAGTCAAAGATATGTGGTTGAGTGTAATCAAAGTGTGCAAGCTTTTGGATTGCATTGAATTTTTCAAGAAGTCTTCATGTTTTGCATCAGGAAAACTTTAGGTGATGTGGAGGCAAAGCATGCCAATCAGTCCCAATATTAGAAAAAAATTGCTTTACCTTTGTTGGAGGCAGAAGCCTCAGATGGCAAGGTCCCAGTGCACTGGCTGTTTCCATAGGATTCTCCTGTGATGGCTAAAATGCGGTATCTTGAAATCCAAAAACATCTGGGGTAGCCATGTTGGCCATATAGCAAATCCAATAGCATCTAAACAATGATACCTTTGTGGGGACAACCAAAATGCACAATTACATGTTACAAGTTTTCAAAGTCACAATGGCTTCTTCATCAGGCAAACAGGAGAAAGAAACTGAAGATGTTAGCCTTCAATAATGACCTATTAGACTTGCCCCTAGTTATTGCTATATATTTATTTTACCATTTTAAATGGATAGTAACCTACTAGGTTGGCAACAAAGATGGGCTATATAACTTTCCCCCACTCACTTGTACAAAGGACAACTCTAATAGTTAACCTATGGTTGGTGGTTGACTCCAATAGTCAACCAACAAAAAATAGCCCTTATTTTTCAGAGGTAAGGGCTGCTGCCACAGTTGTGTCTAGCACAAGTTAAAATGTTTGAAACTAGAGGTTCCTTGACCAAAAACGTGAAGGCTTCCAGCCTGACATGTTTTGCAGCTAGCGGTGGGGGTGGGTAGATGGCAGAGCACTTTGCTGGAAGCAGATTAAAAAGGCCTCATTGAAACTTTCACAGCATGGCGCTTTAGTGTAATGAAAACTGTGTTTGTGTTTCTCTTGTTCCCCAGGCTAATCTAATACTGTTGCTGGGGTTTTTGAGCTCAGTCTGCAAGCTACAGACCACTTCCCAAATGCGGAGAATGAACAGGGCCATTTTGAATACCCCCATTTTCCCTTTAACCCCTCCAAATTATTACTGTTTGGGGTGTATGTACATATTTTAATCTGTGCAGTGATATTGCTCGTACCTTAGCCATGTCCCTTTTGTCTTTGGACTCTTTAATTCTTGGCAGTTTTTAGAAAAGTGCATTGTTCCTTCTCCTCTGCCTTCCCAGATCCACACTAAACAGTGACCACCAGCCTTTTAAGGCTCTATCTCATTTTCTTGGAGAGTTTTCCAACTAGGATAAGAGGGCTTTAGCAATCCTTTCCAGGCAGTTGACTTGTGCATTTTTAAAAACAATTATCTTTATTCATTTTCATATTTATTGGCCTTTACACATAAAATCTCCTTTACAAATTTGTCAACACAGTGTTACTTTCATTTATCTTCCTCTTTACATAACTTCAGTTTTTCTATTCTGATTACTTCATATCATACCCCCATACTTATATATCCTTTATAAATTACTATAATGTGCTACTCCTATATGAGTAAACCTTTATCTTCCATTTATCTTCCTGTTCATTCATCCTTTTGACATCTTTTAATGGTATTATAACCTTATATAATACAAGCTATATAAAAATCTATGGTCTGAGTGTATTAATCTAAATCTGAATTTAAATATGTATAGCTATGTATCCATACTCTGTTAGTCATTATAGCTTTTTAAAATTCTTTCCTTGTGCATTTTTGAAGCCAGCCATTATTATGACTGGGAGACAGTTTCATGCTAGGAAAACACCCTGAAACTATTTGTAACACGGTGCTTCTCCAGTTCTCTCCATGTCCAGAAAAGGAACTTTACTGCCAGTTGCTTGGAACTAAGAAAAGCTCCTTTACTAGGCTGCCAGTGGGTGGTAGGGGTAGCAGGGGTGGAGTGAAGAGGGGGCTGCATTTTCGGACTCTTTTAGATGGTTTTATATGTGCCTTCAGCAAACAAGCGTGTTAGTTTGAATCTTCGGAGCTGTTCTGAGAGAACTGGAAATCTAAAAAGGATTATGTTGTGCATTAGGGAAAGCAGGAATGTAATACAGGGTGTCTAGGGCTGAACCTCTATTATTATTAATACTAATATTAATATTAAGCTTTATTTATATAGCACTGTATTACACAGCTCTGTACATACAATCAATTAAAAATAGATAAAATAAACCTGCCTATGGCATACATTCTACAAAAATAATTAAATACAATACATATTAGTAAATGTTAACATTCAATAAAATAAGGAAGACAACAAATTAAGATAACATCAGATAACAATCATGGAATACCTGGGAATGTTTTTTCTGAACAGTATAGTCTTCAATTCAGTTTTGAAACTGTTTAAGCCCAGTGATTCCCAAACTTTGATCCTCAAGGTGTTTTGGGCTTCAACTCCCAGAAGCCCCAGCTACCTTGGTCAACGGTCAGGAGTCCTGGGAGCTGAAGTCCAAAACATCTGAAGAACTAAAGTTTGGGAATTACTGCTCTAGCCATTGAGAGACTGCTTTGGAGCTTTAGGAACCTGGTGTCCACATTCTTGCTGGTCCCTGCAGTCAGTAAGACAGAAGAACGTCACGGTACCAGAGCAAAGGATAGGCCATCCAATCTAACAAACAGAGGATAGGTGACACCCGGCTTGATAACAGTACAAGCTAAACACAGAATAGAACAGTAGAATCTTAATAAGATGCCAGTCACAGATGCTGGTGAAACATTGGGAACAAACTCTTCTAGAATATGCCCACATAGCCCCCCAAAAACCACAAAAAACTAAGAATCTTAAGAGTTTGAAGGGACCACAATGGCCATTTTGTTTAATCTCCTGCCATACAGGAATACACAACTAAAGCACTCCTAAAGCACTTTCTATGATTCTATGAAAGATGCCAACTTCAGTTCAAAGACTTTCAAAGGGGAGTCCACCACTTTCCAAGGTGATCCAGTCCTCTATCCAACAGCTCTTGAAGTAAAGAGGTTCTTCCTAATACTGTATTTAGTTAGATCTCATTTCTAATAACTTGAATCCATTGGCTTGAGTTCTGGTCTCTGGAGCAGAAGAAAACATGCTTGTTCCAGTTTCTAATGACATCCTTCAGATAATTGATAACTATTGTGTTACCTTTCATTGTTCTCTTCTGTAAGCTTAAACATACTCAGCTCCCGAAGTTGTTTCTCATAAGGCTTGGGCTGCATCTACACTGCAGAATTGACACTGTTTTAACTGCTTTGGCCCCATGCTATAAAATTCTGGGGTTTGTAGTTTTGTAAGACATTCAGCCTTCTCTGCCAGAAAGCTCTGGTGCCAAAAACAAACTACAAATCCCAGGACTCCATAGGATGGAGCCATGGAAGTAAAAGTGTTGTCACACTGTATTATTTCTGCAGTGTGACAACAGTCTTGGTTTCCAGATGTTTAATCGCTTTGATTCCCCCTTCTCTGGCCTGTGCCAGCTTTTCGATACCCTTCTTGAACTGTGTTGCCTGGAACTTGACACAGTACTCCAGATAAGATCTAACCAAGGCAGAGTAGAGTGGCACTGTGAATTCCCTCGATCTGGACACTATGTTTTTGGCCACTGTAGTAAACTGTTAACTGACTTTAGGTGTGTGGTCTACTAAGATCCTTTTTTACATCTCCTGCTTTCAAGCCAGTGTGGTTTAGTGGCTTGAGCATTGGACTAGGGTTTGAGGGGGAGAACTGTCCTTTTGATCCTTTATACAAGGTTCAGGGGAATTTCAATCATATATACAGCCATGGAAACCCACTGGGTAATCCTGAGCAAGTCATACTCGCTCTGCCTCAGGGGAAGGCAAAGACAAATTCCCTCTGAAGAGCCTTGCCAAGAAAACCTAGGTTTGCCTTAGGATCGCCCTGAGTCGGAAATGATTTGGAGGCACACAGCAACAAAAATAAACTTTCAGGCCATCTGTCACACATTCTGTATTTGTGCATTTCATGTTGATGTGAGTCAGCAGTGTGATGTGCTGGACAAAAAACGTCTTTAATGAGAGGTTAGATGGCTATCTTTTGGGAGTGCTTTAGTTGTGTAATCCTGCATGCCAGGAGATTGGACTAGATGGCTCTTGCAGTGCATTCCAACTCTGTGATTCTGTGTCTCTAGCAAGTCTTTCAATCAGGATGTGATCCCAACGGCAACAGCACCCTTCTGCTTCATTTCCCCAGTATATCAGGCGTTGAGAGACATGTTTCCTCTGATTTTGGGAGACAATGACTGGTATCCATTGATAGCCTTATCGTCCATCGCCCATTATCTCAGCTCTTCACTAGTGGTGACCTCAGCATCGTGATGCTCTGGGTTTTGGAGCTGTTTGCTTTTTCTGAGCTCCCAGTGCTATCCTTCTACTCTTCTTTTGAAAATGGAGCTAAAGCTAACGCAGGAACATGACCTCCTTATTGTATGCAACTTGTTAGAGGAGCCAGTGCAAAGTAAGACATAACTTATGCAGTAGTACTTAAATTAAAGAGAGATCCCTCCTCTAGTTTTTAGGGGGTCTGGATGTTGCAGAGAAATTGGAGCTTTCCCACAGGCCATTTAAGAAGCTTGTGGCTGAGATGAGAGTCAGGAGCAGAGCACTCTGCTGCTAATAGTGTCCTTACCGTATATACGATTGAAATTCCCCTGAACCTTGTATAAAGGATCAAAAGGACAGTCCCCCCCTCAAAAGCCTTACAGCTCAGTATAAAATGGTGCACCAAGAATAATTGGCAAATGTGGAGGGAGAGATGGGGGGGGGGAAGCTGAATATAAGTGCATCCCCCATTACGACTAGGGTCTGTTTTACACTACACAGTTATAGCACTTTGACACCAGCCTGATTGCCATGGCTCCATCCTGTGAAATCCTGGGATTAGTTGTTCCTTGTGGCATTTAGAATTCTCTGCCAGATAGCTCTAGTGACCCAAAAAACCATAGACAGTCAGCCCTCTACATTTGCGGCTTTGACTTATGCAGGTTTGATTATTTGTGGATTTGATTACAGTTGCCCCTCTGTTTTCACGGGGGATCTGTTCTGGATCCCCCACGAAAATGGAAAATCACCAATATTCAAGCCCTGTTGGCTTGAATGGCAGCGTGCTCCCCATTTTGTCCCCCTCTATTTACCACCCATGAACGGACGAGGGACACAGTCTCCAAGTCCTCGAAAATGGAGGGGCAGCTGTAATATGTTTTCTCTAGGAACCTCTAGGTCCTTCAGTATGATTCTGTGTCCAATTTCCACTGGAAGTCATCTGGAAGACCTAAAGGAATAAAATATTCCATAATTGATTTTCTTCCTTTTTCATTTTTGTCTGTTTTTCCCCCTGTTTTCTCCCCCCATTCTTCCTGGTGTTTTTCCGGGGGGGGGGGGGGGCAAGAAAAAAATTGAAAAAAGGAAGAAAATCAATTCCTCCCTATCATCTGAACTGAGAACAGAAACAGCAAAATGAAAGCCTAGGACTAGCATCTTCAATTTCCCCCCTCCTGTATGGTTTTTAACACCTTGCATGATGAAGAAGCCAGTGGAGCTTCGAAATCTTGCAATATGTATAATTGCATTTTGGCTGGCTAATAAAGGTATCACTGTTTGGTAGATTTTTGATGTTATTGGATTTGCCAAAAGGACAACATGGCTACCCCTGGATGTTTTATGCACACTATATAGGGACCCTTGGAGGGACTTAAAAGGAACTTTTCTTTAAAAAAGAATATCCCTCTTGGAGATGGAGTGTTCTCCATCCTGATCCAGATAATCTTTGCTGTGTGTTATGTTCGTTGGATGTTGTGGCAGTTGCATCCAGCTCCCTGGCAGCTGTCATGTTGCTTGTCCAGCTTGTACCTCTGCTGTTCAGATCTTGAGCATGGAGAAAACCTTTCAATTATGAAATATGCTGATAGGGATTTGGAAGAGTATTCTACTACATTTTGCAGGATTATGAGTATCATGGCCTTCTGCCAAAATTTTTTAAAAAGCGCTGCTCTTCTCCCCGTAGCCCACACCCGCTTGGGGCCTTTAATTTGTACATTTCCAGTGCAAAGCACATGCTTGCTTTCCTGCCCAAAAAACCCAGATATAATTAAAGAGAGGCTGAATTTATCTGTTAGCAGAGATTGTGTGAGAGTGAAAGCTGAGGTCTGATATTTGGCCAAGCCCAAGAGAGCCAGAAACATACCAGGCAAAATGTCATCTGGATTGTTAAAAGATGGTGATGTATCTAGGCAGTGTGAATCATGCTCCTCCTTCACTGGTTTTTCAGACTTTCCCAGCTTCAGGGAATCCACCCTATATCCCTTCAAAGGGTAATGTTTAACAGGAATGAGACTGGGATTTTTTTTAAAATGTTTTTTGAGAGTGAGAAGATATTTAGAGACAGAAAATGTGGCAAGCTTTTCCCCTTACATACTTTCCTGAAGAAAGCTGAAGATGCCAGCGACAAATGATGGTGAAACATCAGGAACAAATTCTTCTAGAACATGGCCGCATAGCCCGAAAAACCCACAAAAAACTATGGATGCATGCCATGAAAGCCTTCAACATCACAAAGCTGAAGGAGTCTTTTTATTTAGAACAGCTTAGAAAAATTATGTTTTGGACTACGCCTCCCAGAATGTCTCAGCAACTTTCAAGCTCTGCTAGAAGTTGTCTGGTAGACTGTCTGGGATTGGTGGTTGTGACTTCAGCCATTCTCCAAGGGATCACTCAGACATTGTTTTTTTTTTTAGCGTGGTTGTGGGAATAATCTCACTCACACATTCTGATTTTGTTGTTTAAACTATTTTTTATCAGAAAGTTCTGTTGGAGTCGATGATGTCGATGTATTTGAAACATGTTCGAGGCATCCAGAGTTTTATCCTGGTTTATCCCGGGTCTATTTGCATTGGTTATTCATGTCGCCAACAATGCGAATCTTTTAGGAAAACTCGGAGGGGGGGATTGATTTTCCTGGGTGAAGTGGTTTTTTTGGCTGCCCCAGTCCCATCAGACTTAATCAGACGCATTCAAAATGCATGTGAACAACAGAGATTCAACCCAGATACTACTGGGGTTATTTTCACTGTCATGAACACTCTACTGTGGAAGGATCAGAAGCCTTCCCCGTTTCTTTCTTGGGGGCTTAATTTGGCATTCAGGTGAACCTTATAATTTGGTTTGGAGTTTTATACCTAGATCCAGTCATTCCTCCTCTGTCCCAGTTATTTTAATTCTTTATTTAATGCTTCACTCCCATTCCAGGAAACGTCTGCCTGTTGCTTGAAACCAGCTAGCCAGGGTTTCCTTGGGCAAACCCCCATACCCCTGCCCTTTTCAGCTTCTTGCTCTGCCTTCTATGGACTGCTTTCTTAGAGTCTGACGCTAAATCTGAGGCTATGTGATCAGATGACATGGACGGCTTTATTCCTGAAATTGTTGGTTGAGAAAGGATGGTTCTTGCTGACGTGGTTTGGCTTCCATATCTATGCTGACACACCCATGTAGGTTGCGGCCTCTTGTCTTGGCAGAAGTAAATCCTAGCTTCGACAACAACAGAAAACAACAGAAAACTATTCTCATAAGGAGTTTTTTTTCTCATTGACTAGGTGAAGTGCTGTCAGTTAAGGTGGGGGGCTGGAAGAGAAGAAAGAGATGAATTAAGTATACCTCAGTTAATATGAGAGGTGTGTTCCTGGGCTTTACTTGTTTAACAGAGATTTTGGTACCAGTGGGCCTTTGGTATCCGCTGGGGTTTGGTTCCAGGTTCTCCCTTGGATATTAAAATCTATGGATGCTCACGTCCCATAAATACAATGCTATCCCTTATATAAAATGGCAAAATCAAGGTTTGCATTTTGGAATTTATTTATTTTAATGTATTTTCAAGCCATGGATGATTGAATCCATGGTTAAAAATTCCATGGATACAGAGGGCTGACTGTACAATGTACTTTGGTACCAGAGAACAATGTACTTAGATACATGGCCAGAAGAAAGAAGGGTCCACCTGCATGGATATCCTTCCATACCATCTCAACTGAGGACAACAACTGCAACATCTTGACCAAATGCAGGTCTATGGCTAGCATCATCCATTTTTTTCTTTCTCCTGTAAGATTTTTAAACACTTTTACTTGATGAAGAAGCCAGTGTAGCTTCAAAAGCTTGCAACATCTATAATGTGCATTTTGGTTGTCTCAATAAAGGTATCACTATTTTGTGGATTTTGGATGATACTGTACTTTGGCACCAGAGGTAGAAATAACATGGAAAGAAAATGGATAGATTTCTGTTGTTGTAGTTGTTGTGTGCCCTCAAGTAATTTCTGACTTATGGCAACCATAAGGGTTTTCTTGGCAAGTTTCTTCAGGGGGCGTTTGCCATTGCCATTGTTGATGTAAACAAGCAGAAGTGCACAGTTCAAGCAATCTCCTGTGCCTTCGGAATTACCGGCGACCTTGGAGCTTCGGCTTCATCAGGAATCCTCCTCCCAGTTGATGAAACAGACTGGAGCCAAAACTCTCTCCTTGGAGATTTTTATTCTTAAGTTGCTGTATTTACAACAGGATACACGCTCATCCAACAAAACTCCAACCATCCACACCAGAACACAATTACCCAACCTCTTCTGGTGATTCTTCTTCCTTGTGTTACCTACAATGTTGTCACCTCAGTCAGGAAGACTTGTTGTTTACATGAGGCCTATGTGCAAGCAAGCACATACTGTACTGACCTTGAGCAGTGTCTGTTTTCCAGCCTTCAGCTGCAGACAACTTCAGCCACAATTCCTGTTTTTCCATTTGTGCACATCTGTACATTTTAAACCCAGGCATCAAAGCCTAACAGCCATCCTCTGAAGCAGAGACAGAGTGAACTTGCCCAGGGTCATTCAGTGGGTTTCATAGCCGAGCAGGGATTCGAACCCTGTTCTTCAGTCACAGCCCAACACTCAGACCACTGCACCATGCTGGTTCCTATGCTACAGAAAAAAGAGAGCGGTTTGACATATTTCAGCAAATTTTTAATTCAAAACTATCATTCACATGTGAAACAGCCTAGCAAGGGAAACTTTGCTCAAGTAAATGAAACCATTTTGAATCCTCTTTTGACCACTTGAAAGCTTCTTCCAACATGCATAGTGGGATAATTCCCCCCTCCCTTTCAGCAGCCTCTATTTTTTCTTATGATTTCCTTTTTAGTGGTGAAACTTACAGATCTATGCCTTAGCTACTTAGCTAAATTGATTTCCCCTTTTCTTTCTATTTTGCTCTTCTTACATGCATGCTCAGTAAGGAATTCTGGAGGAAGTTTGCCTGTTGTATGTAAGCACATGCAGCTACAGGAGGGCACCTACAGTAGAATCCCATTCTTTCCCTGGAAATTCTTTCATGCATCTTCTCTGAAGATGCCAGCCACAGATACTGGCGAAACACCAGAAACAAACTCTTCTAGAACATAGCCTAAAAATGCACAAAAACCTTTCATGTATTGTTTACTGCAGACGTGCTGCTGAAACCCAGCACTGAAAGTCTGTCTCCAGCCTTCCTTCGCCATCCTCCCTGTGTCAATGCTGCAAAAAAAACCCAAACCAAAACCAAAATCTTTTCAAGCCAAAAAATGGGGATGTGTGTGTGATCAGAGCTGGGCTCGGATCAAAACACTTTCTAAGGAGCTTCTTTGTCAGAGGCTTTGTTAAGTGAGGCATGCTTGTATTCAAATCATAACTTGCTCTCAGCCACAGTTGTTGCTTGCATTTTGTGATAGCATTTGATTCTATTATTTCAGTATAAATATCACAGTAAATTATAACTGCTGTTAAGGAGGGAGTAGTGAGGTAGGCCAGATCTTCAAACTGTGATCAGATCTGATGGTGCTTGAACAGACCTTTTGGCTCGTTCTAGGTGTGTGGTAGGATGGCTGGCTTTGAAGATCGTTTCCAAAGTAAAGCTCACCCTGTTTCCCCGTACTTGTTTATGTCTTCTTTCAGACCTTCAAAGGAGCGTATGAGCTTCACACAACACAGAAACAGTTTTGACTTTTCAGGTGAGGTGTTTGCATTTTCAAAACAGTGAATCAGATTTTATTGCCTTTTATCACTGTTGCTTTTCCTGTTCACTTAATGCGTAAGGATCTGAATTGGAGAGTGTGAAGCCTTCCTTGTCATTGCATTTTAAGAAAGCTGAAATGATAAGATCATCATCCCTCAGCAACCAAAATGGTGAAAGGTCTGAAAACCACAAAGCCCTATGAAGAGCTGCTTAGGGTGCTCTGTATGTTCAGCCTGGGGAAGAGAAGGTTAAAGGATGACATGATAGCCATTTAAAAATATTTGAAAGTGTGTCATACTGAGGATGGAGTAAGTAAGTGATAATAATAATAATAATAATAGTTATTATTATTATTATTATTTCTAACTCACCCCTCTGAGCGAGCAATTGGGGCGGGGTACAACAATTAAAAACATATACAGTTAAAAAATTACAATCTATACAATCCATACCCACCTCCCACCCCTTAAAACAGGATTAAACTAAGTCATAATTAAAACAGTATCAAATCTAAAAAACACTCAATCTTGAGGTCCAATGTAGCAGCCACATGTCAATGGGAGATAGGAGGAGCTAGACATAATTCAGGCGGCGGGAAGATTAGCTACTATCCGGGAAGGCCTGCTGGAAGAGATGTGTCTTGGTCGCTTTCTTAAAACCATCCAAGGTTGTAATAAGACGTATCTCATCCGGCAGGTCGTTCCACAGCCTGGGAGCAATAACAGAAAAGGCCCTCTGGGAGGTCTGCAACAGTCTAGTTTTGATAGACTCCCAGAGGACCGTAGTGTACGGGGGGAGGGAGGCTCATATGGTAGGAGGCGGTCCCTAAGATAAGTTGGACCCAAGCCATGTAGAGCTTTAAAGGTGAAAACCAACACCTTGTACTGTGCCTGGAAACTGATCGGCAGCCAGTGGAGAGATTTAAGCACAGGTGTTATATGCTCTCTCCTCGGTGTACCAGTAACTAATCTGGCTGCCATGTTTTGGACTAATGGAAGTTTCTGGGTTAGGGGTACCACAGTCTCCAGGTGCCTCATTTCCAGGAAAGGGTGCAGCTGCCGTATCAGCCAAAGCTGATAACAGGCACTTCTGACTGTCACATTCACGTGACGCGTCATGTGAAGCTATGAGTCTAGAAGTACCCCCAGACTGCGAACAGAGTCCTGTGAGGAGAGTGTGACTCTGTCTAGGACCGGAAGATGTATTTCTAGACCTGGTTTCGGGCCAGTGACTGTCATACCTCCATTTTGCCAGGATTTATCCTCAATCTATTTTCCCTCATCCAATCCATTACCGCTGCGAGACAGTCATTGAGAGGAGAGACGCCGTCTGAGGTCTGAGCAGATGATCTGGGCATGGAAAAATATATCTGAGTGTCATCAGCGTACTGATGACACTGAGCTCCATGGCTCAGTGGAGCTTGTTTTCTGCTATTCTAGAGACTAGGACTTGGAGCAATGGATTGAAGCTAAACATTAGGAAAAACATTCTGACTGTAAGAGTTATTTGACAGTGGAATATGTTGCCAAGGAGTGTGATGGGATCTCTTTCTTTGGAGGCTTTTTAATAGAAGCTGGATGGCTATCTGTTGAAAGTGCTTTGATTATTTTTGCACAACAGAAGGGGATTGGACTGGCCCTTGGAGTCTCTTCCAACTCTATGATTCTGTGATCCCAACTGTATGCCAGCTTTCTTTGTTTGACTTTTGTAGCATCATCTCTGATTGAAGGCAGTTGTTGGTTGTGAAAGCTTGCAGAGATTTTTGTGTTCTTTTGGCCATAAGACAAATTCTGAAATGTGTATCATTTGTATTTGCATAGGGACAGACCTTCTTGGGTACAAACGAAAGCTATGGAACAACTTTTGTCAACTTGGTGACCTCTAGACCTGCTGGATCACGAATTCTGCCATTTCTTTTCAGAGTTCCTGAATTGTTTTCCTGGCTCTTTTTCTGCCTGACTGCAGGAAATTTCATTGAAAGTGTGGTGTGAATGCAGCTCCAACAAACCTCACCCTTGAGTCTTTAAAGAGATTTTGTGCGTAGAGACTTGGTTTTTGGTCTCAGAGTTTGGATCCTTGGGAAAAAACGTGCTCATTGTTCAACCCATTATTGAGTTATAAATGCCCTTGTATTTCCCTACTCAAAAAATGGTTTGAATGGGGTTGGGGTTTTCAAGATAACTCAACATGTGCCACATTTGGAAGCATCCATGGGAAAATTCTTCAGCAGTTTAGGAATTGTGCCACTAACATCCTCCCACTCCTGTCTTCAAGTGGTAACCTCTTGTTTGTATCTGGTTATGGTTTAGTTGCAGAAATGGGCTTAGCTCAAAGACTCTTCTGTTACTCTCAATCAACACTAGATAGGCCATCTGCATAATATTTAATTCTCTCTTTACCTTGTTCTCTTTCAGCAACAACAGGCAGCTGCCTTCCTATGTGGCCTCTGTTTGTCACCCAGCACTACTGCTGAGGTCAAAACAAGGTGCCCAGCCATGCTATCAGTGTTGTGTGCACATGCTGACCTCAGAGCAACTTGTGCCCATGGCAGCAGCACCAGGTGATGAAAGGGGGCCATGAGTGAATAGGCAGCTTCCTATTTGTTGCTGAAGATGCCAGCGAAATGTCAGAAATAAACTCTTCCACAACATGGCCACATAGCCCGAAAAACCCACAATTTTTTTTTTTTAAAAAAATGTAGGTTAGGGGGAGAAAACAGGTGCAGTCATCATGAAGACAATCCAGACAATTCAGGGTTTTGGCATCTCATTGTGTAAGCCAGATGCAGTGAGCCTGGAGGTAAATCAGGATAAAACAACCATATGATTGATTCTATGTAGACAAGGGCTAAGTTTTCAACTGCAAGAGTGGGTAGTAAACAGGAGTTGCAAGTGTCAAAATGGCTGTGGGTGGGGGATGGAATGGGGAGTTGGGTAAGTTATAATTGATATTCTACTTGAAGCTCATAATTTCATACCTGCCTTGAATCCCATTATGGGAGAAAGGTGGGATATAAATCTTTGAAATACAAAATAAAATTATGTCCCATTCTTATCAGCTTTGCAAAATTTCCAGTATAGTCTTACCCCCCCCCCCATGATGCTTCCTCCTTCTCCAGTGGCGTAAGCACCCCTAGTGTCACCCGGGGGGGGGGGGGCTGGAGCTGATGTGGCCATGGCCAAAAGGCCAAAAACCTTTTTTTTTTGCCATGGAGGCAGCTGTCTCCTCACAAGGAGACTGCCATGGGGAAGCAAGACGGGGTGCCCTCGGCCGTGTCCTTCCTTGCAATGGCAGTGGCTTCTTATGAGGAACCGCTACCGTCATGGAGAAAGAGGGCTTGGCTCACTCACTCATCCCAACTAGTAGGAGGACAGGCTGATTGGGTGTCACCCCTCTCTGGGGTGTCACCCGGTGTGGACAACACCATTGCACTCCCCCTCCCAGTGACACCACTGGTCCTCCTCACAGTACATAGGTGCATATCAGCTTTTCCAGTTGATAATACAGTCTATGGTTTCTCTGAGTATCCCTTCCCTTGGCGGCAAGCACTGCGAATACCGTGAACTGTCTCTAGCTCAGTTGTCTGGTAGTTTGGAAGAGCTCTAAGACCCAGCCTGTTATATGGAGTTCCCTTTGAGCTAAAGACAGAGGATGTAACTTACTATGTTTGCAGCGTGCTTCAATGGTTGCTTGAGGGCCTCCACTCGTCAACCTGACATCAGAAAGAAGACCTTACTTACCTCATTCCCTATCTGGCGAGGGTCATAAATGTCTAGTACTAAACCTGGTAGAGGGCCGGTGTGGTGTAGTGGTTTGACTAGGATTCTGGAGATAAAGGTTCGATTCCCCGTTCAGCTGTAGAAACCAATTGGATGACCTCGGGTGAGTCACACACTCTCAGCCCCAGAAAACCCCATGTTAGGGTCACCATAAGTTGGAAACAACTTGAAAGCATACAGTGATAACAAACTAAACTTAGTCCAGTCGTCCCCCGGGTTACGAAGGTAATCCGTTCCGGGATTACCTTCGTAACCCGGAAGCTTTCGTTTCCCGGGGGACCGCTTTTGCCAACGGGCCGCGCGGCCGATTTAAAGGGGCCGCACGGTTTTTTTTTCCCGTATCCCGGGGGATCTTTCGGATCCCGGGGGATACAGTAGCGGTCCCGCCGGTTTCGGATCCCGGGGTTTTCGCAACCCGGGGGATTCGTAAGCCGGGGGACCACTGTACCAAGATTAACTAGGCTTCACTGAAGATCTGGGTACGACAGTAGATCTGAGAATGCTGACAATAATGACAACGGGTCTGTACAAACCATGGAAATTTGAAAAGCTTTTAATGATTTTATTTATTGGATTTATATCCTGCATTTCTCCCAAAAATGAGATTTGAGACTTGATACGTGCGTATTCATCGTTTGCAATTTTTTAATATTTTGCCTTTCTCCCCCTACTGTGCCCCAAAGTGGCTCACAACATGATTAAAAACAGACACAAGTAAAAGCACAGTAAATTATAATATTAAATTACAAGGGTTATCATATTTTTAAAAAATGAAGCAGGATTAAAAACACAAGAGCGGAAAATGTAGTATGACTCTCATTAAAAGCTACTTTTTCAGTAAGCAGTTTTTTGCCTAAAACCCTACTTGAACAATAGATCTTTGCCTGCTGGCGGAAGGGCAACAGGGACAGGATCAGTCTCCTTGTCAAAGGAGTTTTCCATTTGGGGAGCTGCCCTTGAGAAGGCTCCCCGTCACATACTCACCACTTTGTGAAGATGTGGCTGCTCTCAGTTCAGGTGGTACTGGAGGGACATTCATCCAGGCCGCCCCCGTGGGGGTATATATATATTTTAAGTTCCATTAGCAAGACAAAAAGAGATGCTTCTCTTGAGAGCCAATTTGTCTCTGTCCTTTCTGAAGCTACAGGCTTCTTCATTAGGCAGAGAGCACTGAATTTTTAAAGTATGGAACTTAATGGGACTTAAAAAATAGAACTAACAGAACTTTAAAAACAAATGACTGGCATACCCACATGGCAATTTATTTTTATCTTGCTTCCACTGAACTGAAAACAGCCACATCTTGACAAAATTCAGGCTTGTGACACATGTTTTCTTACTCTTTTTTTCTCCTGTATGATTTTTAAAAAACTTTGCCTGATAAAGAAGCCAGTGGAGCTTTGAAAGCTTGCAACATCTGTTTTGTGTATTTTGGTTGGCCCAATAAATGTACAGTCAGGGCTCCTTATCTATGGATTCTTTATCCACAGATTCAACTATCCATGGCTTGAAAATATTCCCTAAATACATAAATTCCAAAAACCAAACCTTGTTTTTGCTATTTGATATAAGGCACACCATTTTACTACCTTATTGTATATCATGGGACTTGAGCATCCACAGATTTTGGTATTCACAGGGCTCCCTGGAACTAAACCCCAGTGGATACCAAGGGCCCACTGTATCACTGTTTTGTGAATTTTGGATGGTTATTGTACTTTGCTACACAGCCAACACTGCTAACCCTGGATACATACTCATCATGTGTGTCTTCCTTGGGAACAGGGAACTCAAAATGACCTGAATAGATTAGAAAGCTGGGCCAAAGCTAACAAAATGAAATTCAACACAGACAAATGTAAGGTTCTGCACTTAGGGAGGAAAAATGAAATGCACAGATATAGGATGGGGGATACCTGGCTGAATGAGACAACATGTGAAAAGGATTTAGGAGTCCAAGTTGATCACAAGTTGAACATGATTCAGCAGTGCGATGCAGCAGCTAAAAAGGCCAATGCAATTTTAGGCTGCATCAATAGAAGTATAGTGTCTCGATCAAGAGAAGTAATAGTGCTGCTCTATTCAGCTTTGGTCAGGCCTCACCTGGAATACTGTGTCCAGTTCTGGGCACCACAATTCAAAAAGGATGTGGAGAAACTGGAGTGTGTCCAAAGGAGGGCGACTAAAATGGGTGAAGGGTCTGGAAACCGTGCCCTATGAGGAACGCCTTAGGGAACTGGGAATATTTAGCCTGGAGAAGAGAAGTTTAAGAGGTGATATGATAGCCCTATTTAAATACTTGAAAGGATGTCACATTGAGGAGGGAGCAAGCTTGTTTTCTGCTGCTCCAGAGAACAGGACTTGGAACAATGGATGCAAGCTCCAGGAAAATAGATTCCACCTCAGCATTAGGACGAACTTCCTGACAGTAAGGGCTGTTCGACAGTGGAACACACTCCCTCAGAGTGTGGTGGAGTCTCCTTCCTTAGAGGTCTTTAAGCAGAGGCTGGATGGCCATCTGTTGGAGATGCTTTGATGGAGAGTTCCTGCATGGCAGAATGGGATTGGACTGGATGGCCCTTGTGGTCTCTTCCAACTCTGTGATTCTATGATTCTAAGGTGGAGGGACTGAGAGAGAAGGGCTTTCTGCAAAGATCTTAAAACATGGGCAGACTCCTATGTGATGATGTGGTTCTTTGGATAGCTTGGAACCAAGTTGATATAACCAGTGCTTTGCATTGTTTAAGGGAATAGACTGATAATCAATGAAACAGAACAAGGAGCATGAATGTTCCCTGTAGCTGCCCTTAGCCAACAGTTTGGCTGCAGCATTTTGGTTCAACTAAACTTTATGAACAGTTTCTAAAAGTAGCCCTAGGTAATGTAATTTATGTGTGTGTATACATTATATGTGTTTGTACTTCAAGTCTTCTGTCGACTCGTGAATTTCAGAGGGTTTTCTTAGGCAAGGACAACTCAGAGGTGATTTTGCCAGTTCCTTCCTCTTAAATATAGTCTACAGCACCTGCTATTCGTTGGCAGTCCTCCATCCAAGTATTAACCAGTGCTGACCCTGGTTAGTTTCCATGAACAGATGGGACCTGGTGTCCTTAGAATATTTTGTTGTTCTTGTTGTGTGCCCTCAAGTCATTTCTGACTTATGGAGGCCCTAAGACAGGGTTTTCTTGGCAAGTTTTTCAGATAGCCCCCCTAAATTTACTGCATTTCAAACAGCATGTAGCTAAGGCATGTGTCCCTGTGGCCAGTGCACTTTCTTCACACTGCCATGAATGGCAGAGTTGACTCACTGACATCTCCGCTAGATAATTGTGCTCTAACAGGGTTCATACTCTTTGTTGCAGTTACCATAATTATTAATCCAACCCAGTCGGTATCTTTTGACCTATGTGAGATGATGTCTTCAAGTACTTCCTCTGCCCGCTTTTATCTGCATTTATAAACATTTATTGCTGTTCTTTCAAAGTATTGTAGTTTTTCTTTTCTTTTCTCCCCACAATTTGCATTTAGATTGGCTGCCTGGAGGGAGAGTAAGGTGGACACTGAAAGATGAGGCCAACTAGTCTGCCTTTCCTGGAGATGCTTTGCAGAATCATGCTGCCATTTATATTAAAAACTAGCCTTCCTATTATTGATAAATACAGAAGGCGTCCATTTCACTTTACTCTTCCAGTGAGAAGCTCTTTTCAAAGCACGCAATAATTTTGCAGAAACAACCCCTCCAAAAAAATCTTTCCGCCCTTTTGTTATGGTCTGCCCCGTATTGTCAAGGCAGGATTTTAACTGCTGCTGGGGGCTTCCCGTGTAGAGTTTCTGTTGTAAAGCCAGGAGATCAGCCCTGCAGCTGTGTGGGCAGGGAAATGTTTAATACCGTGCTTTATGAGCTCTGCCGCTTTTGGCATATAAAGATTTACAGTCTGCAGGTAAAGCAAGCATTTCTCCTGGTCCTTTGCTCTGATGGTATTTGGCCTGAAGTTGAGGGAAGGAAAAGACTTTTAGTGCTTCTTCTTCTTTTCCTTCTGCAGGGCCCACTTAAATATACAGCAGTCCTCTGTTACGTATATTCCACGCACAATAAAGTTCCAAACTTGGTAGCCAAAGTAAATTAGGAAAATGCCGTGTGTTTCTCTTGGTTTACTTAACCATGCCTACTTTGCTTTCTTTTCATACTTAGTCTTGAAAGGTCAGGCATTTGCCAGAGGTGGTGGAGATAATATTCTGCTTAAGCTAAGGTCACTAGTTGAATGAAATGGCTGAGAGTAGTGAGCTATGAATGGGAAAGTCTCTGGTGTGGACCTTACCTCTCGACATGAACTCAGCTTCAATCAAGCCCTCCACACTTCACCCTTCTCAGCTCCCAGCTCTGCAAAATGAGTGATAACAATACTGATTTATTGATCCTGGCTCTTCAAAATGAGTGATAACAATACTGACATTCCTTCTAGGAATGTTTGCAAAGATTGCACTAGATAATGCATGGGAAATGCTTTGAACTCTTGAAAGCACTGCAGAAGTGTTAATTATTACCCCAAGCTCCTTTCCATAGATGTGGCCTCGAAACTAGCTTCTTTAAAGAAAAAGAAAGAGTTAATGTGCAAGTGAAAATTGGGATTCTTTAGATGCTGAATTTCTGTATCTGCTTTGTTCTGCTCTTCTTTTGCTTTTTGCCATTCTCCTGCCTCTGTCCCCAAACTTTCTTCCCTATTCTTTCCCCCACCCAGCAGTCCATTTCCCTATAGAGCATACTGTTCCTTTCTGTTCTTTTCTTATGCCTTCTGATTTTCCTTCTATAATCCTTTCCCAGCCTCAGCAGCACCTCTGTGGTTTTCTGGTGATGGTGTGAGAAGTTTGTGTGTTAACTGCCTTCGAGTTGATTTCATGGGGACCAGTGAATGAGACTTTCAAATGTTCTTCAAGGACAGCTCCATGTAAAACACTTTTGTTGTTGTTGTTAACTGCTTTCGAGTCAACCTCAACTCATGGTAACCCTTTGTGTGAAACATCTCCAAACCCTCCTGTCCTCCACTGCTCTGCTTAGGTCCTGCAGACTCAGGGCTGTGGCCTCTCTGATTGACTCTAGGCATCTGGTGTATAGTCTTCCTCTCTTTCCACTGCCTTCTATCTTTCCTAGAATCATGGTCTTTTCCAATGATTTATGCCTTCTCATGATGTGGCCAAAGTACGGCAGCCTTAATCTTGGGTTCCAGGAGAGTTCAGGCTTGATCTATACTATACTAGGACCCATTTGTTTTTCTTCTTGGCTGTCCATGGTATCCTCGCCACTCTTTCCCAGCACCACATCTTGAATGAGTTGACTTTTTTCAATCAGCTTTCTTCATTGTCCCACACTTGCAGCCATACATAATGATGGGAAACACAATGGCTTTGGACAATCCTGACTTTAGTGTTCAGTTTTGTATCTTTACACTTTAGGATCATAACTGCCCTTCCCATTCCTTGTCTTCTACTGATTTCATTGCTGCAGTTAGCTGATCAATTATTGATCCAAAGTATTGGAAGTCTTTAACTATTTTAATTCCTTCGTTATATAGATTGAATCCATGTAAATCCTCCATGGTCATTATTTTTGTTTTCCTGACAAATTGATGTTCCTGAGCTAATAAATAAATTTTTGGAGGACTGTTAGTTATGGAGCTTGCTCAGATCTTCAGAATGTTACTACTTTGGACTGTAACTCCCAGAATGCCACAGTCAGCATTGTAATCCAGAAATACCATTTCCAAACTATGGAATTGCTTTCCTAATATACTCTAAGAAGAAACAAAATCTTGTGGTACCATAAGACTTTATCACATGGGGGAAAATCAGTGGGAAAATTGGGGGTTTAAAGAGCCATTATCCCGTTAAAATCGCATAATTTCTGAAGATTTTCACACACATCATGATTAAAGAGCCATTATCCCAGGAATAACCAGGCAATAAACAGCAACAAATAATTCATGGGATTTCTCTGTGAATGATTTTTTCTTGTTTATCGCTTGGTTATTCCTGGGATAATGGCTCATTAATTGAGACGTCGTATGAAAATCTTTATCGCCTCCTTGTGATTTTAACAGGATAATGGCTCTTTAAACCCTTGATTTTCCCTATGTGATAAAGTCCATAGAATAACAGCTTTTAATTGGCATCAGCTTCCATGGACATGTGGTCCCCCCAAATGTGAAGGAGTGCCTCTGCCTTATATGCATCTGTTAAAGGCTTCTGGGAGCAACCCTCTTTTATTTTTCATCAGTGGGAACAATAGCTTATGTGAAGTTATTGGAGAAGGATTTCTTTACAGTGCCACCCTGGTTATGGAATACTTTCCCTTTGGAGGCCCAGTTGGCACTGGCATGGGCTTCATTCTTGCACCAAGTTAAAACATGCCTTTCAATGAAAACCTTTGGAGTCCAACTTAACTTCTCCCCAAAATATACATGGATTGAAATTGTTTTAACCTTTTCAACCTGCTTTAACTTGTTGAAATATTTAATATGCTTTTAAGCCAATGTAATTTTGATTGTTTTAAATTTTAAACTGTTTTAAATTGTTAAATTGATTTTACTTGTATGCCGCCCTGAGATTCCCGTAATATAGGGGAAGATATAAATGTTTTAATAAAAAGAATAATTGGTCACTGTGGTGCCAGAAGTCTTTTTGTTGTCTTCGCCACAGTAGACTAACTGCCCACAGTAGATTAAATGCCCTTGAGTCAACCCCGACTCATGGCAACCCCATGGATGGGACATCTCCAAGCCCCCCCCCGCCATCCTCCACCGGTCTGCTTATGTCCTGTAGATTAAGACCTGTGATCTGCCTAATTGAGTCTGACCGTCGAATGTGCAGTTTTCCTTTCTTTCTGCTGCCCACTACCTTTCCAAGCATCAATGTCTTTTCAAGTGAGTCATGCCTTCCCATGTATGATAGCCTCAGTTTCATCATTTTGGCTTCCCGGGGGGGATTCTGGTTTGATCTGTTCAAGGACCCATTTGTTTGTCTTTTTGGCTGTCCATGATATCCTCAGCATTTGTCTCCAGCACCACACCTCAAATAAGTTGATTTTCTTTCTATCTGCTTTCTTCACTGTACAGCTTTCACAGTTATACATGGTGATGGGGAATACAATGGTTTGGATGAGTCTAACTTACTGCTCAGTTGTACTCTTTAGGATCTTACCTAGTTTTTTCATAGCTGCCTTTCCAGTTCCTAATCTTATTTCTTGGCTCCAGTCACTGTTCTGATTGATGTTTGATGTTCTTGGTATGGGAACTCTTTAACTAGGAATGGTAGCCCAGCCAAAGTAACGTTTCCAAGGCCTGGATCATACCATGTCGGGGCAGTCTACACTGGCCAGAATACAGTACTCAGGGCTTCCGTGGAGTATTCTGGCTCCAAAGCTGCCCCATTACCTTTACTTTTTGGAGTGATACTGGAGGCTGTCTACACAATCTCTCTGTGTGTCTCTGCCAATGGTAGCGCAAGTCACTTCTTCAGGCCAAAAATGACACACCCATCATTGATCTGGGTCTCTCATTGTGACCTAAGAGGAGTGACATCACTGCAGAGTGCTCTGGATTTTCTGCGATGTTTTGGAGCAAATGGTAAGTCTTTTAACACCAGTTTAACATAAGGATGGCTAGGATTTGGTGCAGGATTACCCTTCCCACATGTAGACAGTCCACAGTTGAATCCCTTTGGGCCTATGTCCTTTGGGCAAGGTGACATGAAGGTTAGGTGAAACAGCTGCAAATGTCCTGTGTAGACATTCCCATAGTTCTGTGTTTTCTGCTCTGACTGGCAGCATGCTCCAAGATCATGGGCAGAAGAATGTCTTTTCCATCATCCCATTTCAGTACTGGCATGGACTGCCTCAGAGGGTGGTGGACTCTCCTTCTTTGGAAGCCTTTAAATAGAGGTCGGTTGGCCATTTCTCAGGAGTACTTTAGCTGTACTTTCCTGCATGGCAGAGGATTGGACTCAATAAGTCTTAAGTCTCTTCCAGCTCTGTGCTTGTATGATTCTGACCAGAAATGCTTTAAATTGAGATGCCAGGTTTTGAACCTCAGGTCTTCTGCATGACAGGTATGTGCTCCGCCACTTAGCTATGGTCATTTTGCTGGAACCTACTGGTCAGAGGGCAATTTTCATTGTGGTTTAAATGTTGTTTCTGTGGAGGAACAGTAGCTGCTGTGCCGCATCCAGAATGCAGAGAAAATGACTTGGTGTCTTTTGGGGTGAAACACACTATGTGAGGGGCAAGTCACTGGAGACCTATTAAAGAAACTTTGCTGAGAGATAAAGCCCTAGGTTGGTTAATGAGAGATGCTGCAGAATGATGATCTTGGTTGTGTCGGGAAGGGATAATCCATGGATCTGTGTCAACAGATAGCATATTCCTATACCTGGCAGTGGCAGATGTATGTCAGTTTACTGCAGTTGGTGAATTCCCCAGAAGGTCTTAAAGAAATTCTAGAAGGAACTGATGCGTCCCAAGCTGAATGCTGCCATGAAAAATAGATGAAATGTCTGCATGGGAAAATTGCAAACTAATTCATGTACAGGGAAAAATGGTCCCAGAGTGATGCAAGATAATGTTTTCAAATATTTTCATTTATGAGAGTGGGGGATGTTTATGGAAATTGATCAAGAGATATCAGGTTTTTTTAAGCCTCTAATATAGTCCTGCATATCGCTGACCCATGTTCATACTGTGATCCACTAAGACTCCTAGATTTTTTTTTTGCATGTGTTGCTGCCAAGCCAGGTGTCCCCCATCCTATATCTGTGCATTTCATTTTTACTGCCAAAGTGTGGTACCCTACATATCTTCCTGTTAAAATTTATTTTGTTAGTTTTGGCCCAGCTTTCTAATCTGTGGCGGTCATTTTAAATTCTGATCCTGTCCTCTGGGGTATTAGCTACCCCTCCTAATGGTGACATCTGCATATTTGATAAGCATGCCCTCTATTCTTTCATCCAAATCCAAATATTCACTGGCTGCCGATTAGCTTCCGGGTGCAATACAAAGTGTTGGTCATTACCTTTAAAGCCCTATATGGCTTGGGCCTAAGTTACTTGAAGGAACGCCTCTCCCTACACAGTCCGTGCCGTACTCTCAGGACCTCAGGGAAAAAACTCCTAGAGTGTCCGAAAAAAAAGGAGAAGTCCACTTTTGATAGATCATTCACTGCTGTTGCCCCCAGACTCTGGAATGGCTTCCCAGAAGAGATCCGTCGTATTAACGCCTTAAAAAGGCACTTAAGACGGATCTCTTCCGGTGGGCTTACCCATTCGACCCTCCATGAACAACCTCATAGAATGTTTCTTTTAGATGACTGGAGTATTGGACTGACAATGGCAATTGGATATGTTTGATTATAGAAATATGTTTAGATTGTTTTAATATTGTTGTTATATTGTATTGCGATTTTAAATTGTTTTACTCCTGCCTCGATCCATGGGGAGAGGTGGGAAATATAAATAAATTTTATTATTATTATTATTATTATTATTATTTATTGAGAAAGATGTTTAATAGCACTGGGCCCAGGACAGAACCCCACAGGACACCCAACTGGTCACTTCTCTCCAGGATGAAAAAGAGGAGCCACTGTTGAGCACCCTTTGGTTTCAGCCGGTCAACCAATTACTAAATCACCTAACAGTTGAATTGTTTAGCCCATGTTTTACTACCTTTTGTGCAAAAATATCATGGGGGGACTTGTCAGAGGCCTTACTGAAATCAAGATATGCTACATACACACCATTACTTTTATCTACCAAGATGACTGTACCAAAAAAAAGGAGATCATATTAGTCTGGCGTGACATGTTTTTGAGAAACCCATGTTGACTTTTAGTGATCACTGCATTCTTTTCTAAGTTCTTACAGACTATCTCTTTCATCATGATCTGCTCTAGAATCTTTCCTGGTATTGATGTCAGACTGACTGGATGGTAATTGTTCAGCTTGTCTTTTCCCCCTCGTTTTTAAAGACCTGGACAACATTTTCCCTCCTCCGATCTGCTGGGACCACTCCTGTTCTGCAGGAATTCTCATTGACCTCTTCCACTTCTTTTATTACTCATTGATGAAGTTTATCACCCTGGTGGCACAGTGGTTAAATGCCTGTACTGCAGCCACTTACTCAAAACCATAAGGTTGTGAGTTCAAGACCAGCAAAAGGGCTCAAGCTCGACTCAGGCTTGCATCCTTCCGAGGTCACTAAAATGAGTACCCAGATTGTTAGGGACAAGTAGCTTACAGTTATAAACTGCTTAGACACTCCTTAGGTGGTATGAAGCGGTATATAAATGAAGTTGTTTGTTTTATTTGTTTGTTTGTTTGTTTATCTGGCATTGGAGACTTGCATTCATTTAGAGTAATCAGGTATTCCTGTAGTACCTCTTCACCTCTTCACCTCTTCACCTATTCTGCACTGGATGATCTGCTCCTTTTTCTCCAGGCAGAGCAGGTGTTTTGTAGTTCTTGATAATTCTGCACCAAAAGAAGCTGCATTTAATTATCAATATATTTGTTTAAATTATTTTGTTTCTGATGAGGAAGAGCAAAGATTGTTCTTATGTTTGACCACTGGCATTGTTTTTTCTCACTCCAAAATGCCTGCCTTCCCAAATTCCTAGTTTTTTGGATTTATCAGACAGTGCTCCTATTTTTCTAAATTTATCCTTTTGGCTTCAAAGCCTAAACTTTATGTTTAGAAGACTATGATTCTCAGGGTGCTGAATTCTGCAGTTACTGCCTGTAACTCGACTTGGCACAACACAGTTGTCAAATTGCAAAAGAAAAAAGCTGTCTCGTCTGAGGAATGTAGCTCTATGTTAGGGTCTGTCTTTTCCTTAACCTCCATCTATTTCTGATCACCTCAGCACTGGTAAATTTGCACATCTCAAGTCATGATTTTGAAAATGGGGCAGAAATTGGCTGCCAGCTATTGAACAGCTGGGTTTTACTTAATGGGCCTAAATTGGGAGGATGATGCATCTGCTTCAGATGCAGAATTGCACACTTTCAACAGCTCCTGAAATGTCTTAAAAGGAAGCTGAGAGGGAGTGGAAGAGCTTTGTAAAAATAGCTCTGTTCTGAGGCTCCAAATTGTGTCTCACAGAGCGACAGAGTATGAGAACTGACAAAAATAGCAAGATATTGATTTCCTCTGTTCATTTGGTTTCCTTACCTGGCCTCCCAGTTCTTAAAACAATGGTGTGAAACTCTCTGTTGACAGTTCTGGTAGAACCTAGCAAGCAAAGGCAATTATCCCTCCAAAGGTTCCTGTGTTGGGTAAAAGTTGCAGCACTTTCTCTTGAAGAACAAGGATGCAATGTCATGGGAAGGTCTGCAGGTTTGTTGCATGGCATATGATTTATGTGCAAGGCTTCCTGTTTCCAATCCCTGCCACACCTGTTGAAGGATTCCCAGTGAGTAGGATGATGGAAAAACCCCTTGTCTGCTTGAGACCCTGGAGAACGGCTGCCAGCTACAACAGATGAGGGTTGCGAACTCATGGAGTCCCAGAAGCATCCAGCATTCCCTGTGCTTCTACTAGCTCTCCTCTTCAGTTGAACAGTTTTTGAATTTTTGTCACCTGAAAAATATGCCATTCTTGGAAGCCTCCAGAGTGATTCTTTCTAAAGCACAGATTTCTGCTTTAGTATGAGAGGTTGGTGGATGGGGCACTTTTCTGTTACTTTTTGATTAATTTATGGCCCACTATAGTTGATATGTTATTGGTTTTGGAATTTTATATTGATTGTATTATTGACTTTTATGCTGTTCTCCTGCCTTGATCCATAGGGAGAGGCAGGATATATAAATAAACATTGTATTTATTTATTATTATTAAATTTATTAAAATGTAATCAAATTTATAATAATAATAATAATAATAATAATAATAAGCTTTATTTGTATACCGCCCTTCCTGCGATCAGGGCGGTGCACAGCATAACAAGATAAAAACATACAATTATTTAAATCATAGAATCATAGAGACCACAAGGGCCATCCAGTCCAACCCCCTGCCATTCAGGAACTCTCAATCAAAGCATCCCCGACAGATGGCCATCCAGCCTCTGCTTAAAGACCTCCAAAGAAGGAGACTCCACCACTCCAAGGGAGTGTGTTCCACTGTCGGAACAGCTCTTAGTATCAAGAATGCTGACCTAATGTTGAGCTGGACTCTCTTTTCCTGTAGCTTGTAGCCATTGCTCTGGGTCCTATTCTCTGGAGCAGCAGAAAACAAGCTTGCTCCATCCTCAATGTGACACCTCTACATTATTTGTATTTGTGGGACCAATACTTGCAGGTTTTCTTTCCCATGTCATTTTCTAGGTTTTCCACCATGATTCTACTGTGGCATGATTCAGATGGAGGCTGACCATAGAGTTGTGCTGGAGGACCTAGAAATGCCTGGAGAAGTATTCTCTTTAGGAATCTCTAGGTCCTACAGAGTGACTGTATAGTCAGCCAAGGCCAGAAGTCATTCATTTCATTGGGGTTTGCAATTATCCATGGTTTTGCATTTTCATGGTAAGTCTGGGACCAGATCCTCTGCAGATACAAGGGTTATACTATATTACCCTTCACATATAGTTACTTCCTAACCTCCAGTCACTTCCAGCTTTCAATAAATCAGGGGAAAAATCCACACATTGGTTAGAATATGATGGGTTTTGAGAGGGGAGAAATTAGCCCTTGAAAGGTGCCCATCCCTGGAGGTAGGGCATGACTGAGCAGACAAATAATATGACCTGGTAGGAAGCTGTTCCCCGTCTCTGAATTCTGCTGGAGTGAGTCTTTGGCATGGAAAACTCGGTGACATTTTGGTTGATCTTTTGGTTTAGAGAACATGTGATGGGCTTGTGGGATAGGAGGAGGCTGCTTCAAAAGGTCTGATCCAAATCTGGGACGATTCCAGTTCTTGCGCTTGTCCAAAGAGACCCTGCTGTTTTGAAATATAAAGGTCTTTACCAAGTGTTGGCATTGGGTGGGAAGCGATTACAGGGCAATCTTTGCTTTTAAGTGGATTTTTTTTTCTTGATTGAAATGCAAGAAAGCTCCAGGAAATGAGAACAAATGCTATGATCTGTTTATGGGGCTTGATAGCTTTCCATTCCTTTCTCTCCTCCTCTTCCTATGATGCTCTCCTGTGTGCTATAATTCACTGTGCTGGGTTTGCACTTCTGCAGACATTGCCTGGGTACATTTGTAGGTGGTGTTTATGAGATTGTTTGCTCATGCAAGCAAAGCCAAAGCAAAAGGAATCCCCAGAGCTGGTGAACCACCTCCCAGATAACTCATTTATTCCCATTCCTCTCTTGCCCTTGTTCTCAAATTTTGTGCATGTGTACACATAGGCATAGGCATCTATCTATGTGTTTAAATAATAAATCTGACCCTTGGATGGCCTAAGAAGTGTTGGCAGAGATTGAATTCTTGCTGAGCTGCCTCTGTTCTCAGAGAAGGATTTAAAAAAAATAATAAGATGCTGAAAGCAGAGTAAAGAATGAGGAAAGATGAAGTTGGCATTGCTATTGAAAAGCTTACCTTTTCAATAGCAAAGGAATTGTATTACAACGCATGGTAGTTGGAATACATGGCATTCTTTATTGAGGGAAGATGATCCTCAAAGCACCTCAGAAGGACAGAAGAGGACCTGGCTTGCAGAAGGAGAGGAGTGACACCAATTTTACTCTTACTGATAGAGTGGTTGTACTCATGTAAGTAGGCTTTTAATGGATTCCTGGCCCACAGCTGAACAAGGATGGTGTGGGAGGTAGGAAACCTGGCTGCTAGTTGCTTGAGCAAGAGCGAGGTTGTGCCAAACATGGAAAATATTAAAAAGCTCTTTGGGTCATCAGCCATTAAGTTAGTTTGAGTTTTCATTCGCTGCTTGCTGTGTTTTGATAGCTGTTTTGACACTTTCTGTTTTTCTTACGTTTATATTTTGGTGAGTTTAGGCTCTCCAAGGGCCCTTGTAAGGATTAGAAGGTGGGATCGGATTGGTTTCATATCCCATGTGGCAGTTGAGGGATGATCATTCAAACAGGTTTTGGTTTGTATTCAAATAGATGACTGGACCTCCAGATGACAATCGACTTCGACTCTGATGAGGCAAAGACAGTGATGAGGAATACTGGAAGTTGTAGTTTAGGGACATCTGAAGAGTCGGATGTTTTCCCCTCCTTCTGTAGTGTAAGGAGGCTTTCTGGACAGCAGGCAGTCTTATTTATGGAATATATTGGTCAAGAGGTACTGTAGTTTCAAAGTTCCCTAAGCATGTGACAAATGGTGAGGTGACCCGAAAGTAGCTGCAGATTGCAGGACATCCTTCTGGTCAGCTGTGTGAAGGGCAGATAAATACTTCAGTTGGAGCACCTGCTTTGTTGTTGCTGTGTGCTTTCAAGTGGTTTCTGACTTATGATGGCCCTAAGGCAAATCTACCATAGCAGGATTCTTGGCAGGATTTCTTCAGAATGAGTTTGCCATAAATTCATGTAAGGCTGAGAGAGTGTGACATACTCAAGCTGACTCAGTGAGTTATCCATGGCCAACCAGGGATTTGAACCATGGTCTCCCAGAATCCCTAGCCCAGTACTCAAACCACTATATCACACTAGCTTTCATAGATACAAAGGGATCTTGTAGCACCATTGAATCTCAAAGGTGCTACAAGATCCCTTTGTATACTGATCCAGACTAACATGGCTTGTCTTTGTCTCTCATAGAGAGTGGGAAAGTTGCGTTTTGGTCCGTGATCACAGAATCCTGTAACCAGCATGGACAGTGGTCATGTTGTCTAAAGGATTCTGGGAGTTGTAGACCAAAAATGTAACATCCAATTTCCAATTATGACAGATTTTATTTATTTATTTATTTATTTATAAAGTGCTGTAAGTTTACACAGTGCTGTATATAAAATAAAATAAAATGGACCTGCCAGTGGCATACATTCTGGAAAATAATTATAATACAAAATTGATACACAATATCATTCAACAAAAATATAGGAACAACAGAATCATAGAATCATAGAGCTGAAAGAGACCACAAGGACCATCCAGTTCAACCCCATTCTGCTATGCAGGAACTCTCCATCAAAGCATCCCCAACAGATGGCCATCCAGTCTCTGCTTAAAGACCTCTAAGGAAGGAGACTCCACCACATTCCAAGGGAGTGTGTTCCACTGTTGAACAGCCCTGACTGTCAGGAAGTTCTTCCTAATGTTGATGTGGAATCTCTTTTCCTATACCTTGCATCCATTGTTCTGCATTCTAGTCTCTGGAGCAGCAGAAAACAAACTTGTTCCCTCCTCAATGTGACATCCCTTTAGATATTTAAACAGGGCTATCATATCACCCCTTAACCTTCTCTTCTCCAGGCTAAACATTCCCAGCTCCCTAAGTCTTTCCTCAAAAGGCATGGTTTCCAGACCCTTCACCATCTTAGTTGCCCTCCTTTGGACCCGCTCCAGTTTCTCCACATCCTTTTTGAATTGTGGGGCCCAGAACTGGACACAGTATTCCAGGTGGGGCCTGACCAAAGCAGAATAGAGTGGCACTATGACTTCCCTTGATCTAGACGCTATACTTCTATTGATGCAGCCTAAAATTGCATTGACCTTTTTAGCTGCTGCACCGCACTGTTCACTCATGTTCAATTTGTGGTCTACTTGGACTCCTAGATCCCTTTCACATGTGATCTCATTCAGCCACTCCTTCCCTTTACCTATATCTGCATGATCTCCTGGTGAAAGAAAGTAGAGACTTATTTTCTGCCATCTTTTTTCCCTTGACTAATTTAGGCACTGAGCCCTTTGCAAACTAGGAATCATGCTCATGTATTTTCAGTATCACCTTAGCTCACATGTGGGACAGAGGCTACAGTAAAAATTTATAAAGCTGGTTCTGGGAAACTGTATATATGAAACCTTTGTAGTAACCGAGACCTTTTCTTCTATGAGAGTCTTCCCCCCACCCCAACAGATCTTTTAAAAAATTCAGTCCACACTATTTGCAGATCTATTTTTGTCTTCTACCGTTTTCAATATAATTCTGTCAGTTAACAGTTGATCTTTGTTTCTTTGAGAATTAGGACAATTGCCTTTCTGTTCTTTTGGGTAAAAGAATTCTGGATTAAGTGGAGCTGAATTAACTATTATTCTGTTTGCAGATTTGCTAAAAGTGACACCATTTGGAACATGGCACATATCTCACTGATTATTTGATCCTGGGATAGAATCTGAATCATTGGTGGTCCAAAACTCCAGTCAGTAACAATTGACAAGCTGTGAAACCAAGAATAGTAAAAAAATTATCGTCTTCCTTCTCCTCCTTTTCATTTTTTGTATAAAACTGCGAAATAAGTT